>CM019173.2:7470911-8158360 GCA_009739505.2 Apolygus lucorum | reverse complement strand
GTTCACTAAAACCTCGAAGCGAGTAATTCTTTCTGTAAATTACAATTGTAAAATGTCCTGGTACACAAGAGCCGATAAGGAAATCGGACACCAAATTTACTCAATAAATGTACAATAATTGTACATTTACATCTAATTATTAGATATTTCATGGACCGGAATTATATTGCTTACGAGTCTAGTAAGGTAGCGGATTGTTTTCACTTTTCTAGGATAAAATAAGTGATCTCCAAAATCAAAATTTCTACTCGCGATTTAAGTTTAGGGTCTGTTTGTCCGCAAATCTTTGTAACGGGCAAAACTATTTGAAGATATCCGATTTTGATGAAATTTTCAGGGATTATGTGGGGTGGTCCCCTATGAGGGTAGTGCAAAGTACTTGGATATTGATGTTTAGAGATTAGCTACTATGCATCGGATCATCTATACAATTGGGTTATGGATATGAGGAAGCTATGTGCCACATCGAGCAGAATTTTTGGAAGATAAGGACTCTTGAAAACGAAGTTTTTGAGTATATTTCAGAATTTCAGTTACAGGAAGAATATCTCGTTGATAACAACTTCATTCCAAGTTATACACGTATAAAAGTAGCCTAAGAGTTGACTATGCACTTTCCCTCGTATGCTGAGCTCGGAGACCTCAAAATAGGTCTAGAAAAAACCTCGTCTGCGTCAACGGTTCTCCAGATAGAGCACGTTTCCACTTCAACGGGACTTCAGGCCGTGGAAAGATGTTAAACCCGCTAAAGGCGTTTACTCCCCTTTCCAACAGGTGTATATAAAAGTTTTTCCCTCCAGAGAGAAGGTAACGCCGGGGAAAAAAATGTGGGTCAAAGTCTGGGTAACAGTGAGGGTAAATACTCGTTGTTTAGCTTCTCTTCAGATTCTCCCATAGAGAAGGGATGGGCCACAAATCATCCCTTATCTGCGGCAGGTAAGCGCTGGGGGCCATTCGTTAAAAAGGCGCTTAACGAGCCGGCAAGGGGTTTTCAGGGTTATTACTGTTTTTGGAGAGTCGGTTTCCCCCTGAGTGAGAGAGTCTTGCGTATTATAATCATGGCAGTAGGCGAAAAGTGGATAAAAGTACCTACCACAAAACTCACTATCTCGCCAAATACTTACTCTAACTCACACCTTTTTTTATTAATCCAAAAACTGAAGGTTGGTTGGTTGATATTAAGTCCAACTCTCTTTTGCTACCAATCAAACACTAATTGGAGAGAGTTTATTATGATTGAAAACTGGGATAGATTTTCTGCTATTGAAACTTGGTTTAGTCTTTCCAGTGCTCGCAGTTCGAAATCTGTCAAAACCTTGAAGTTTGATCTGTCGAACCATCGTAGAGAAGTTGGAACATTGACTAGACAATGGAGAGTGAATCATGCAAAAAACCATTGTTGACCCGCAGTTTGCAAATTCATTGTGGAGACAACATTTAGAACGGTTAAACTTTGGAGAGCTTGCTATTATAACTGCGACAAAACACTGTAGAGCTCGATGTTGATAGTCTCCAAACGTAAGCATCAAATCTTGGTGTGATGTCTTTTTTGACCGGTCGTATATTCCATTGATTGTACTCACTCTGATGTTGATATCAACAAGTTTAGAGCTTGCACCTGGAGCTCTTGTACACCCTTCTATTGGAATATTGTCAAAACAGAGAATGCTGTAGTTGAAACTGCTCAACTATAATAGTTGTAGACCCTGAAACTGCTCAACTATAACTACAATAATTCTAGACCCTGTAGTTGGAACTTTGAGGTACTGCAGACCTTGCAGTTGGAACTTGCGAGCTGTAGATCCTTGTAGACCCTTCAGTTGGAAACCCGGTGATCCATTAGGCTTTTCCTTGAGAACCCTTGAAATCGTGGAGTCAAGACGGCATGCTGATTCTTGCCAAGATAGTAATATACATGTATGGGCACTTTCGCCGCACTGTAAGAAACATCACATTGTTTATTTGTAAGTTACCCATGTACTACATATACCTACAGAAGGAACGTGATATTGGCTAAACAGTGTATACTACCAACAACTGAAACGAGGAAAATTCAGATATGAGAAGATTATATCCACCTTTAAAGCAAAATTTATGTTACAGGCTTCTACAAAGCCTATTTGAAGAGATGTGGATCTTTAAAGGGTTCTGTAGATATCTCGGGCTGGCGCGAGTTTAGCGGCGGAACGTCGTGGTCTCGGTGATTATAGAGGCCACATCGTGAGATGGTGGAGCCACTGAGGTGGCGAAGGGGGTCAGCTATTCAATGAATCAACGCTCAAAGTGTTGTTTCAAGTCGGAACGTGATAAGATTACCGGAAGGGTTCATTATCGCCAGGCAGATTAATCCTTTTTCTTTAATCTTTAATCCTTCGGTGAACCAGGTTATCCCTTTCCTGGTTGGAGATCGTCCGTACGACTACGGCTATATTAAAGTACGAGTAGGTGGTTGCCGTTAAAGATGATACACGAACTGGTTGTAATGCCCAATTTCTTCGCCTTGAAGAAGGGAAATAAGATACTCCGTGGTTCACAGGTGCATTGAAGCTTGAAAGTACACTTGTATGCTTCGTTTCCTTTTTTTTGTCGATAAACAATCCATTGTATTACATTTTTTTTATTAATAATAATTTTTATTATTAACAAGACTTGTTAATAATACAAATTATTATTAATAAAAAACTATTATTAATTAAAAAATTATTATTAATAAACATATTGTTCAGTAATGCATGCATTCCAGGGGACGTCCCATTGGATAAGCATTAGATCAGTTTAACCAGTTGTTAAGTGATAAAACTGTTTCACTCGAAGTAATTTATTTATTACTTTAGGCAAGAAATACTGACCCCCCCCCCCCGCCAACATTATCCGCGGCATGGGAGCCTCGAATCTGAAGAGCATTTAAAATCCATGATCTACGACACCCAACATGCGAATTCGAGTTCACCCCCCCCCCCCCCCCCACCTCCACCACCCCAACGCCAAAAATTGTGAAAGTCTGGCACCAAAGCGGAAATACGTCGTAACATTGAACTTTCATCTGTTAGTTTTAGTAGGTGGTCCGTCGAGGTTCACATCCGTATTCAAGGTGAAACACACAAAAAAAAAAAACACGAAATATGCGGTTTATGGTGTCCTGGCACCATGGTGGCACCAATATTAGTTCCATGGTCGTCAGAGAATAATTCATGAAAATCCGGAGGTATAATGAGAATTTTTCCTTAATTTCAAAGCTTGAGGACAGTTAGTAAGCAGTAAAGGAACCGAAATATTGAAAAATCGGATATTTTGTGAATATTATCCCCCCCACTCCCCCACTCCCCTTGCGAATTTCGGTACTCGGGTGAAATTATGTACAACTCGGAAGTTATTAGAGTCAAACAAAAAAAGAAACACGCAAATCGGTTGGAAATTGAGGCCAGGGCAGAGTTTACAAGAATACGCCCGCAAACGCACGTTTTTTAAGCATTAACCCCCCCTTTCCCCCCCTTAAAAAGCAAAATTCAAAATTCCGGCGCCGTAGTGCACAACTAGATAGTTTTCCGCGTCGATGAAAAAAAGAACCACAAAAATCGGTTGAGAACTAAGGGCTGTGCAGAGTACACAAGATTATGCCCAAATACGCACTTTTTTGAGCATTAACCCCCCCTTTCCCCCCCTTAAAAGGCAAAATTCGAAATTCCGGCGACGTAGTGCACAACTAGATAGTTTTCCGCGTCGAACAAAAAAAGAACCAGGAAAATCGGTTGAGAACTAAGGCCTGTGCAGAGTACACAAGATTTTGTTACACACACACACACACACACACACACACATACACACACACACACAGACATACACCTATGGTTTTTTTGCGGATTTGGATTCAGAATGGTCTAAAACGGATTACTGTGTGGTTATTTTTTTTTTCTGTTGAGTGTTGTCCAACTTCACCCCAGATCGATCGCATAAGGACGCCCAAGTCTTACTGTGGGACGTCCTAAAAAGTATTATTAAATTCTACCTTCAAACTTAGTTTGAAGGTAGAATGTTAACAATATTGTAGCTTCTGGGTAACAAGAGTGTGATATGTGCAGAGTGTACGAGAATTTATGGTTTCAATGGTCCACCATGGAAGACAAAGCCCCATCCTCCAATCCTAGTGAGCGTACTTTCCTCCTTGCTTCGCGTAGCCGAAGTGATACCGCCTGAATGATGGCAAATTGTACTTTTACCTTAAGCCATCCTGTCAGTTGGGAGTAAGGTCGTTGCCATTTCTCAGCCAACACAAAAGCTGCTCTCTTCAGGAAGACTCCGAATTCTTGTTCCAGAGCCCTGTCACAGGAACTGACTAAGGGTGTGAATGACCCTCGATGGTCCTCTGCCGCCTGGTCATATTTTGTGTGCTTCGCGCGAGCAGCCATTCGAGCTGTTTGGTGCCAGTCTCGGGAGAGGTAGGAGGCAGCGTCAGCATTTACAATGCTTCTTCTTTTGAAGGCCTTTCCCCTTGTCAGGGGTTGCCCCTTATCGCCTGACTCCAAGATCTTCTATCTTGCCACTGGTCGTGGTCCAAAGACAGCATGCGCATAGAGCCAAAAACTCCTCCTCTCCATGTAACTCTAGGACGGCCTTTCTTTCGACGTCCCCTCGGCGACCAGCTCAACATCTTGTTCGGCCATCTCGACTCAGGCATCCGCCTGAGGTGCCCATACCATTTCAGGGTTTTTCTTTCCAGACGTGCAACTACAGTCTATGGCTGATCAATTGTTTCCCTGATGGTTTCATTACAGATCCTCTCCAATCGGGACACCCTGCAGCTCCGTCGCAACCCGTCCATCTCCACAGCAGCCAACCTTTGACGATTCCTCTGTGTGAGGGACCACCCCTCCTCTCCATAAGTCAGGATACTTTCCACGATGGCGTTCAAAATCAACTTTTTTGTGCGTAGATTTACTTCCCGACTCCAGAGGATCCCATTCATGGATCGCGTCGCTGCCTTAGCAAGTTGGATACGACGGTCGATATCAGCTCCACTCGTCCCGGACCTATCGACGATTGAACCCAGATACTTAAACTGTTCGACGGATTTAACAGTTCCCAGCCCAGGCACCTCTATGTCGTAACCGTCTCCGCCTACAACCAAATATTCAGTTTTACCGACATTGATTGTAAGCCCCGCAGCCCGGAATGCCTCATTGAGTTTCTTGAGCATAAACACAACATCATGCCGATCCTGAGCTATGATGATCTGGTCATCCGCGAAGAGTGGAGAGTGGATTGTTTGGTCACCTACTGGGATACCCATTCCTTGGCACAACCGATTCCAATGTCGAAGGACCTCCTCTAAATAAATTTTAAACAGAGTTGGAGATATTCCACAGCCCTGTCGCAGACCTTTGGTTACTGGGAATGTGCCAGACACGACCTTTCCAGTTTTCACAACTGCAGTTGTGTCTGCATACAACCGCTGGAGTATGCCAATCATTGGTTCTGTAACTCCTCTGTAACTTCTGTTACAATGCGATTATCGAAAAACGCTGGCCTCCCACTCTCCCAGACCCCATTCACTGCCAAGTCGCCCACCAACGCGGGGTGTCCATCGGCTGCTTCCTGCATCACTGGCTCAACCACTGCACCCCCCCCCCCCCCAGGCTAGATCAGCGATTGCTTCGTTTCCTTAATTAGTTCGAGTATTTGTGTTCAATCAAAATAACTAGAGGAAACTGAACTTTGGACTTTGAACTTTTGGCAACTCAATTTGGACTTTCGACAAATCCATTACGTTTCGACAATTACTGGAGTCCTTGTCCACCTTTATTCTTCCTACAATGTTCAATAAAGTGTTTTTTTCTCTCTCACTCGAGGAAATGATCCAATCCAGCCACTCATAGTTGGAGTTGAGAATAGTTGTTCAGTTGTGGAACGTTAAAGTTCCAATTTGGTCTCTGGACTGTTGACGGGAGTAATTACCTGACACCAAACTTCAATAGACTTGTTCAACATTAATGGGGGCGTTCTGTTCTTCCAAGCAATCCAGCCAAACAGAAGATTTCTGCTGTTGGTCCTTCGAGCTTATATTATGTAGTTGACCTCAAAACTGGAAAGTTGATGCAGTTCAAGGTCGTAATGGACAATGTGGCTCATTTTTTGATTTTGGAATTTCAAGTCAAATCCTATAATAGGGTCCTAACGTTAAACATCAGGAATATTTAAGGAAAAAAATTAGGTACCGTAAGAGAAAATGTCTGAAAAAGTGAAGGCCCTGTCAGAAAACACCACGTCACTTGACAAATTTGCTTTTGCGAAAACTCGGTTTCGGGCCCAAAAACGACGCGAAAGATGACCGACATCATCTCTTTCCTCTTTGGTCAAAAACGTGTCAACTGAACGTCTTGCTCCAATGATGTGACCAATAAGAAATGAAACAGTAAGTCAAAAACTTACAATGAAATGGTCTTCACAGCAATAAAACTGGGTTGTTGAAGGTGGACGTCCTGTAGCCTCCAACCATTTCTGCCTTCTCTCTCGCTGGTATACATTCGGCACACTGACAAATACTTTATCTGTAGAGTCATCATTCGAGCACCCCTTCATAAATCACTGTTTTTTCTTCCTCTTCATAATGAGTTTTCAACTGATTGAAAGGGTGTCAGCTGCAGGCAAAAACATCCTCAAGACGCTCACTCGGCGTTCACCAAATCCATTAAATTTCGATGGCAGTTTGCTCAGAGAGTAGTGGAATGTGAGGAAGGAGTGTTCAGGCCACTGAGAGACTTTATTCGCACTACTTTCATGCCAGCAATTTTTTGTGGAGGCGTGTCACCAGAGGAGTGCGATATATTCTCGCTACCAGTGAACAAAGGTGGCATGGACAGATCCGGTCTCAACAGCAAGTGCAATGTTTCAAACATCAAAGTCTAGCACAGCAGTCATAGATACATCCATTCGGCTTCGTCAGCCCTTTGATCTAGGTGACCATGTGACCCATCTCTATGCAGCAAGAAAGGAAGCAATGAGAAACCGAAATCTCACGGAAGACAACTTTCTTGAATCAGCACTCGCAAAATTTGAGCCAGATAGGAAAAGAACAATCCAGCGAGCAGTGCTCAAGGCATGGAGAACAAAGAGTTCAAGCTGCCTATCAGCTCTGCCATTGAAAAAGCATAATTTCGACATGTCTCCATACGAATTTCGTGACACCGTCGAAATGCCTGTTACATGCGACGGGTGTGGATGGAGGGATTTTTCGCTCAGTCACGCCTTGAGCTGCAAGACAGGTGGTCTCATTACACGACGCCACAACGAGATTCGGGACGTCTTAGGTGAGCTCATGTAAACAGCGTGGGGAAACTGTGTCAAGGAGCCTATCGTTGTCAAGACATCCCTCGTACATCCTGGCGTGCTGTGGGGTTTGGGAGGCATTGTTCGATGTACGTGTCATTGACACTGATGCCCTCCTACATTCCTCATCCAGTGGCCACAGTACTCAGAAACGCCGAGGAAGAGAAGAAAAGGGAGTACCAGGCAGCATGTGAGGAACGTCACGCCTCTTTTACCCCCCTTGTAACGTCTGTGGACTCTACTTATGCACCACAAATGGCAGCATTTTTGAGGGTTCTGGCTGACCGTCTAAGTGAGAAGTGGGATCGGCCATACAGGAAGTAAAGGGATGGTTACAGACGAGGTTGTCCTTCTCTATACTGCGTGCTGCTTCAATGTGCCTTCGAGGGGCGAGAAGGAAATGGAGAGCATGCGACTCTTGTTGGGATTCGTGGACGGAGCTGCAGTCAGTTATGGCTTAATCTAAATTCAAAACTCCGTTAGATTGTTTTCAAAAAATTTTCCAAGCAATTATTCCTTCAGAAAAATTACTTGTTATGCGAAATAAATTGATTGTTTTCACTTGAGCTTCACTTGACTCACGATGTCATACACTTGAATGAACACTCTTACACACTTATTTATTCTTTGTTTACATAACCTTCCCAGGGATAACCCCAGAGAGAAGGGTATCACCGCAATGAAATAGCAATGAAATCAGATTGGTTAGGCAGGTAGATACGTCACAACATGGCTGCCCCCATACAGATGGCTACTACATTTCAAATTTCCATCTTTATTAAATTCTCTACATTTTTTGGATGATTTTTCGAGCAGCGCACTATGGATTTCTTCCATATCAGCGAAACCCCCTTTCGAATAAATTCATCCATTAGAGACCCATATGGGGGCCCATATGGGTACGCAAGAACAACTTTTTTCAAATCGCTCTCAAGGTGCATAGGGAGGTCTGAGAGGGGTTTGTTTATGTTTTGATGCAAGTATTTGAGTTTTTCGTTGTCCCAGTCGCCGGGTTTCACCTTTTTCCTTCAGTTACATGCCAGTCAAGATGAGTGACGTTTGCAACCTCGACCAGCTGCGATCTTTACTCCGGTATATTTTGTTTTACTTGACTAGATTTTCAAAACCCTTTGGTTTTTAGAATACTAGGATGTTATTTCATCATTTCAGTGACTTAGGATTGATAGAGATATCACTGGATAGAATCCACTCATCGTTTTCCATAGCCGTACCCAAATGGACCCTGCGGGCCCCTAAACTAGTTTATCCCTCGCCAAATCACTCTGTGTCTCATTCCTTTCTCTACTTCTTAAAGGCCTGGATTTTCACTTCAGGAGGCACTTGAGACTCTCCTGGCCAATAATACAAGCCTAAATACTCCAAACGAGATTTATGTTGAACCACCCCAAGTTAGTAGTCTCACAGATGAAGAGTCAGTTGATTTACGGGGAAATCAACTTCTTGCTCCTGCTGAGCTTGTATTCGATGCTGGACGGGTGGGAGAACCAGCTGATGTTTCAGAAATCAATCTCATTTCTGTTCCTGTGAACTATTTCGAAATCTCGCCTGTTGAGCCTAATTTCTCATTTCCTGGTACATCTCATGTTATAATTTCTCAATCCTGCACTTCAGTAACTTCTGAAATGGTTGATCATTGTGACCGTTTGCTCCTTTTGTCACATGATTGGTTGAAGGAGGAACTTCAAACCGCCAGCGTGTCAAGTATCTACAGGGTGTTATTACCTTTCGTACAAAATGCAACCATTTCGAAGGAATGACACCTGTAAAGGTTTTGGAACTGTTTTTGACTGATAATGTGGTAGATCTTCTTGTTCGATAGAGCAACAGTTATGCTTCCTAGATATTCTGAAAATCCTGCAATAACATCGGAAAAAATTAAAAATAAATTATTTAAAAAAATAAAAAAATATAAGAATATGCAGGAAATGTTGGACTTTGTGTACCCCACTTTTACGTATTTCACTCGAGCTGATTCTACAATCTGCTGAATATACATGATTCTAAATAATTTTTTAACAATTTGCTACTTTTATGTATGAATTATGGTTCCGTACAATGAAGCAAACCAATACTGATGAATAAAGACTGACTCATGTTATAAATGTTGTACATTTGATAGATGCAACCTTATTATTACTCCATTGGAAAAAGTCCTTCGTGAGCCCACGGGATCCATATGGATACATACAAAATTTAGTATAAAATTGGTGCGATGATTTTTTTCACGTATTAAAAGACAATTGGAGACAGAATCCAAAATTTCACCAATAAAATCGGAAATAAATAGATAAGGGACTAAATGGGTTAAAATTAAAAAATGTGAGGCAAATTCTCCATTACACAAACACATTGAATTCATTTATCTACCGTTGAAACAGGTGGGTGTTTCATCGTGAGAAGCTACATTGGTACTGAGATAATTGTTCGAAGGGCGTTCCTTGCGTTCGTTGAGAATCGAGTCGGATCCGAGGCAGTGAGGGGAGGCTTGTTCGACAAAACGGTCGATTAATCAGTCGACGGGGTGAGTGAAGGATACAAATGAAAAAACAGAGGTCGCTGAAACTCATCCGAACGACTGATAGACTCTGATACGCCCTAATGCCTGGTCACGTTGCCAGCGGGTTTGTTCGCCAGATGGGATCTCGGTCATCAGGAATACGAGCCAAAATCGGCGCCATCTATCAAGGAGCTTTTTGAATTCTTGATTTCAATTTTACACAATCCTAGCGTAGGGGAAAGTTGCTCAATCTTTCATTGGATATTGTATTGATATTCAGAAAATCAGCTTTCTAATGGTGGCCAAAGCTAAGTTTTCTTTGGCCAATTTCCCTGATTTGCAGAAAATTTATGGTAAAAACCACTATTGACATCAAAATTGCCGCAAGAACCGTGGATTTATCTAGGAGCTGACCTCCTCAAGTGCGACCAAAAATGGTATCTTGTGGTACAGGGTTATTTCTCCAGATTTTTGGAGTTAGTCCAGATGAACTCACTTACATCTGCATCTGTCATTGGGAGGCTGAAGAATATTTTTGCAAGGCACGGAATTCCACTGCAAATTCGAACTGACGAAGGCACGCAGTTCACCTCTGACGAATTCCAAAAAATTTCCGAGGAGTATGGATTCAAGACAACGACCCGTAGCCCTCACTTCCCGCAATCTAATGGCGAAGCAGAAAATGCGGTAGCTATTACCAAAAGAATATTGCTCAAGTGTCCTGATCCAAATCTTGGGTTATTAGCATACCGGACTACCAAATTGGAATCTGGATTGTCACCAGCAGAATTGCTGTATGTTCGAAAGCTCAGATCAACGCTTCCATCTTTGAAAGACTTCGAGTTACCTAGTAGAGAGAGACAAAATTGAGAAGTTCCGCAAACGAGACGACGAGATTAAGAAGCGCGAAAAGAAAAATTTCGACAGAAGCAAGAGAGTGAAGGAGCTAAAGCCACTAGCAGTGGGCGATGAGGTCTGGGTGCGAGACATAAGAGCAAATGGCAAAATCAAGGCTTATACGGAACACCCTCGCTCGTACTTGGTTACTCTAAGTAATGGAAGCGAATTGAGGAGAAATCGGTGGCATTTGATACCTACCAGAAATGAATCGGGTAGTATCAGTAACTCGAGTGAAGAAGGAACACCAAATCCTTAGAAGATCCACAAGAAGTCGAAGATCGCCATCAAGATACTAAACAAATTTTGAATATGTTTATAGGAGGGGAGATGTAGTGTTACTTACCTTTTCAGTTATTATTATTAGGTTAGAGCAAGTTTTCGTGACGATTTTTCAGTTTATGTGCCAGAGCAAAGACGTGAAAATGTCAAAACTCCATACAGACAACAATTATAAATCATTCCTGTAGATTCGTTAATATTTTACTTACCAATGTATCTTTATGTTTCAGCCTGCGGCCTCAGGCAGTGGCGTGCCAGCGGTGATAGGCTACTTGAACGGCGTGAAGATGCCACATGTTGTCGAGCTGAAGGTCCTCATCGTTCGCATGCTGAGTACAATAGCGACGTGCGTCGGTGGACTGGCTGGAGGAAAGGTAGTTTTCGTATTGTTTATAATTCCTAAGTGTAAGACTAACAGGCTTCATGGCAGTTTTTAAGG
Source organism: Apolygus lucorum (assembly GCA_009739505.2). Lineage (NCBI taxonomy): Eukaryota > Metazoa > Arthropoda > Insecta > Hemiptera > Miridae > Apolygus > Apolygus lucorum. The sequence continues at coordinate 8,146,901 of CM019173.2, read as the reverse complement.
ATAGATATGCAACCGGTCCTCTAACCAGGAGGTTGCTGGCTGTTGCACTACCTAATTGATTCAGACGCTGCTGTGACGGTCCTCAGCTCTACTATCTAACATAGCAGAGGAACCAGTGGAAGTACTCAAGAAGGAAACATTGAAATAGGATATCTATATTGGAGGGTACCTAGTTTTGCTGAGATCTCCTTGTTATGATGGGTTTCAAGTCAATGAACGCTCTGGTCGAACACAGATAAACATGATAGCAAAACAGAGGTCCAAGATTAAAATGCATATCGCGCTATTTCCATAATTTCTTCCATCATTTTCATTTTTTATCTCCATATCATAAGCATTATTATAAAGCTTCCTGTTGAGAGGCTTGCTAGCAGTTTTGAAGGAGGGATCTTCAGTTCTAGCCTTCAACCTTATCAGGAGGACTGATAGTTCCTTCAATGGATTCAGAAGCTACTCTGACGGCTCTCAGTTCTGCAAACTCTGCAACAGTATCCAATTATGGCACCCAAAATAATATTAAAATAGAATAACTATACTAAAAAGGAAGCACTAGTTTCGTAGTGGACACCTTTTCATCGAAAGGTTCTGGGGGCTCTGATGACTAGCAAACCGGAGTTCCCAAATTAGATCGTCTATCGTGCCATTTCCATGATCTCTACCTGCAATTGGTACACAAATTCAGCAACAAGAAGAGATAAATTATATTCAGCATTAATCAGTTGAAGGATATTGGATGATGACTAGGAATCAGACTTTGCTCGTTGATGACTGAGTCCAAATCCTCAGAATAAAAGTGGCGTCTCCTCCAGGCAAACATAGCAAACACTGTTTGCCCTACATTACTACGAGTATAATATACTCGTATTATGTATTATGTATTATGTAGTATAATATACTCGTATTATGTAGTATAATATATTATATACTACTACTATTTTGCCTAAAATATGCAAAATGAACAAATTAATAAGCAAATATGCAAAATGAACAAATTAATATGAAAATATGCAAAATATGCAATATATTATATACTACTAGGTACTATTTTGCCTAAAATATGCAAAATGCCTAAAATATGCAAAATGTATTATGTAGTATAATATACTCGTATTATGTATTATGTAGTATAATATATTATATACTACTACTATTTTGCCTAAAATATGCAAAATGAACAGATTAAGTTTTGTTGAGATTCTCCTATATTTCCGTTTTTTAGAAGTAATATTTAGCAGATTTTGGAAAGTTTTTGAAAAATTTAGGGACTATTTCATGATAACCAAGGAAGTTAAATGAAATAGGAGAATGTAATAAGTACATATTTTGCCTAGAATACTAGCCCAAAACACATTAGAGAGTTGTAGGGATCGGTAACTACGATCGATTGTGGATGGTATGTGAACTAGCGCGGGGACTGGCGATGCAAGGCAAGCAGTTCAAAAAAATGAATTTTGCGAGACTGTTTTGGATGGGAAAAGACGATTGGCGGGTAGGCGGGGGGTCAGTACGGTCTAGTATTCCTATACCTCCACTATAAAAGCATAAGCAAAGGCAAACAATCGACAGGAGAGTCTAGCCCCCAGAAAGTATTGTCGGGTTTCAGCGCTACCTACCGCCACTTCAGCAAACTATTATCCTTTTTCAGCTCGATGTGAGCGTGGTCAAGCGGCATTTCTAAAAAGTAGGCTTACCCCGATTTTACCACTCTCTAATTTCTAAGTTTGGCGGCTTTACTTCCCTACCTTTTTAAATTGCGAGGAAAAGGAACTTGATATTGCATTTTTGTGTTGTTTTCGATTGTTGTGTTGTTCTTCTTTGCTACATTGTAATCTTGGGATAACTGCAAGTTAGAGGAGCGACGGTAATGCGGTCGCGAGCGTGATCACCTGATAAGATATCAGAAATGGTAGTTCGTTGAAGTGTTGGTAGGTAGCGCTGAAACCCGACAACACTTTCTGGGGGCTAGACTCTTCTACAATCGACTCGCTGTTTCGTGACCTTGAAAGCAGAGAAAATTGAAAGATGAGCCATGAATACTAAGCCATGGGTTACGCTTCCATAGCAACCAGTAATCAAGTTTAATGAAGGAATTCTTTATTTCTTTGAATGAAGTGTGAAGCGTTTATTTTATCTAAATAAATTCGATTATGAAGCGAAAACATGATTGGAAGTTACTGACAATGGCAAGCTGTTTTCTTTGCTGGCGCTTGATTTACAAAAAAAAAGAACCATTGTGTAATAATTTGCTGTGTTTTTCATTATTGGTTATTCCCCTAAGACTGGTCAAGGTCTGACGAATATTCCCACCTGACGCCACTGCAGAATAAAGGTTCAGTATTTACGAGTCATTGGCAGGTGTAATATCATTTGAGTTCATAATTTCTCGTACATGAAGTACTCGTACATTTAAAGCTGAATCACCTTTTGAGGCTCCAAGATCATGTAAATGAGGATGTCATCCAGCTAATCAATACAGATGATCTGCTTAGAAGACTTAAGAGAACCAAGCCACACGATCTAATCCACTTAGTGTGACCATCATGAAGTGGAAATTTCAGGACAATAAGAACTAAGTGAAGTATCTTAGTTAGTGAAGAATGTTGCTTATAAGTTGTAACTTGTTGCAATAAAACAAGTAAAAAAATATAAAAAAATTTAAAGCTGAAGTAGCAGCAAATGATAGCTGCCAGAAGTGGTTTCGACAAAAATACCGAAAAGAACTTCGACCTCATGAAGGGAAATGTGAAAAAATTAACCAAAGCAGACTGTCCTGGAAATGAAGGGCACTAAATAACCATTACTGCGGTTTTATCCCGCCCCAGACGCTTCGCGAGAAGGCTTAATACACATTGAATTGCAAATCCTATTTATGAATTCGTATTGGATTTGAGCTTCCCGCTCTCGGAAGATCGGCTAGGTTGCTTTTCTCAGCATGCCTAACGGAGTACCAAGTTTTTCCCCCTGAAAAAAAGAAGAAAAAATTCCCGTCGACAAATAAATCTCGTTCGAAAGGTAAAATATGATATTCTAGTCACATCGTGGAATATTGATGCCTGCTGGGCGCCTTCCCAGAGTTGCTGACCTGGTCGTAAAACGTCTTTCGCTTACCAGCTCTCTCCCAGTATTGGAGGGGAGAAATGGTTTTGACTGCGGCAAAGATTTCGCTCGCTCGCTGAGGCTTAGCTATGAATGCTGATGATGACTCGTTACCTATGCAACGTACTCGTAGAAGCGCAACGTTTCCCAAATCGACTATAAGTGTGAGGTAGCTGCCATTGAATTTGCAGTAGCATTTTTATCGAGGAGTGCGAGTAGAAGTAGAAGTATTTTGTTATTTTCACTTCCAAACCAAGAACAAACTGTTGAAAAGCCTCATAGTCTCAGTCTCTCTCTAAGTAAGACAAAAAATTGAATTCTTATCTTGGAAGACGATTTTTTGTCAAAATCGAAATCGAATGTTCAACCCTCGGATACAAAAGCTTTACAGAATCAAAATCGATTTGACGTTGTGAATAAAAAAGTACAATCACAAATTTATTGTCAAATAGAGGGTTACATTGAAAATTGGAACAATTTTTATTAGTAACAAAGAGAGTAAAACACCATTAGCCCAACTTAGTATTTGTGACCGTCCATGGGAAAAGGGACCTTAAGTTAAAATGGCAAAATGTTCAGGAGAGCAGTTTTAAGAAAAAATGCCAAAAAAATCGATTTTTGGGTTTTGATTGATTCTGATGCAGCAACTATCCCTCTTTATGGAGATACAGGCCGTTTGCAAGGTTATATCGATTAAATAATCGAAAAATGGAAAAAATCGAGAGAAGGTCAATCTCAACAAAAGGGACCTTAAGTTAACCACCCCCCCGCTCCATAATTCATATGGAGCGGAGGAGGGGATAACTTAAGGTCCCTTTTCCCAAAGCAGTGTTTCCAACAGTTTCCAAGAGATATTATCTCTTGTTTTTCTATGATTTGGCCAGATAACGATTTTTGCTTGTTTAATTTAGAACTTGAGAGAAATTAACTGATAGGTACGAAATTTCTGCTAGGAAGAGGTAAGTAAGTGGGGATTAACCTGCGTCACTGCCAACCGGTCGCAAGACTAATGGCCCAAAAATGTTCAGATATTGGTTGTGAATGAGTACCTAATGGATGAAAAAAAAATTGGCTCAAAATTCCTGTTAGAACGGCGAATATTCACATTTGAACACTTGAAAAATGTTGGTAAACTTTGAGGCTTGTTTTCTGAAAACTGTGTTTTTCGAAACTCAAACTTCGAAAACTCATAACTATTTGAAAAAAAATCATAGAAAATGTGCAGATATTGGTTGTGAATGAGTACCTAATGGATGAAAAAAAAATTGACTCAAAATTCCTGTTAGAACGGCGAATATTCACATTTGAACACTTAAAAAATGTTGGTAAACTTTGAGGCTTGTTTTCTCGAAACTGTGTTTTTCGAAACTCAAACTTCGAAAACTCATAACTTTTTGAAAAAAAAATCGTAGAAAAATTTTGAAAACACCATCGTGTTCAGCTACTCTTCTACTATTCGAAAATACCAATAACTCCATTTTCACAAAATCTAACTTAAGGTCCCTTTTCCCATGGACGGTCACATTTTGAGCACATTGTTCGGGTTTGGGACTTATAGGAGGGCCCTGCACAGCGTTTTCATTTCTTTTCCGGTGTATGAGTAACATAATGATCATCACGATCGAAACCAATATCGTCCAGAACTGTAACTGATGAAACAGATCACTTGTCTGATGGGTCAGGATGTCTTCTAGCAATGGCGTACCTCGACAATACCTTTTCTGAATTCCGGTTGCTATATGTATATGCTATATGTTTTTGTTATTTTATGGAGAGAAGTGAATGGAGACCACCACTTCTTCATCCGCGTACCAATAAGGTAGTTGTTTTGTATTCTGATCCATCAGATCCGTTCCACCCTTTGATATGTTGTATTGGTAAATTGCTTGAGGCATTTGAACCGTGGTGTTCTTATTTTGTTCGGGTGAGTACCTTATGCTTCTTCATCAAATAACTGGTCAAAACCTTCGAAAGGTGATCCACTGAACTGTGAATAATTGATAGAAGGAAAATTAGGTACCCATTTTGTATTTATTAGCCACTTTGACGTCAACAAAAACACAATCAAGCCATTGTGCAGGGCTCTTACGGGGACCAGTCTCTTTCAATCGGTTCTTCATCAAAATAACATCTTCATCACTCATCAGTTGTCCTGTAGAAGTCCTAACTGCTTCTGCTTCAAGATATTCATTAACGCCGATTCGTACATTTCCAATCACAATTTGAGAGAGGCTCACAATTTATTACATGACAAATGCCGGATAGTTCTTGGATTTCGTTTTCTTCATTGCCTGAATCGTCATCTGACAATTCAGCTGGATTGGGAGGTTCGATGAAAATATCGACTGAAATGTCTGCGCCACTATTCATGTCGATGAGCACGTCGAGGGCATCTTGAAGGAAAAATCCAGGTCTTAAATAAGAAGCAAAAATAAAAAATACTATTCAATCATCTACGGAAAACCACTAGTTATGAATGCACGCTATGAGTACAAAAAGGCGTCGAGGATTCAAAAAACAGTCGGTAACTGCCCAACGATGCCGTTTGGCATCGCACAGATGAACACGGCCACCATAGCCGGATATCCTATATATTCGATCCGAAAACTTCATACTAAGCCCAGAAAATATCTCAGGATAATTAGAAAGTATTCGTACTTCGCCGAAATATTAAAAATGTATTCTTACGACAAAGAATGTCTCAGGGGGTCGAGGTCGAAAATTTGACCCATCTTCAAACGCGTTATGCTTGCACTACACGAGGTTACACTGATCACTGAGGTTAAAAATAAATAAACAAACCCTCCAAGAGAGATAAACAAGTAAGAAAATGAAGAAAAAGTCCAAATTGTAGTCACAAACTCACCAGAGTGACCCCAACTTCAGCGATGCCGAACGGCATCACTGGGCACTGATGGGTTAAGATTTTTTTCTCTAGATTGCTTCTCATCTGGCAACAAAACTGAATGTTTGAAAACTATTTCCTCAATCTTATTTAGAAATAAACTGGATAATTATGTTTTAAAATTTTTAATACATTTTGAGCAACAATGATTCGAATAAACCTGTTTTGAGGCAAAATGTGAGAAACCCTGCAATTCACAACTCACTTAATACAACAGCGTAAAATTAATGAGGTATATATTTAGAATCAGCTCAAATGTATATGTATAAATAGTTTATATGAAATAATAATTTCAGTTCAAAACGCTGCAAATTATTACTCAACGGTTTATTTTCCTGCAAAGATCACCCGTCTGCGAAGAACCGGGCTTTGCCATTCGTAGTACCTACCATTTGATAAAAAGTACCTACAAGCAAAACATCTTAATACCCAAAGTTGTGTTTGCCTTCATTACGAAATTTGGTTGTTAATTGTTACAAGCACAACTTAGTGACTCAAATTGTATTTGAAGGAACGAAATGTTCGCATTTTCCGCCCTGTTGTAGGAGTCTGGGGGGCTCATCCAACAGAGGACTTTTGGAAGGTGGACTGTGAGATACTCAGGAGACTCGTAGGCAGGTCACGTGTAGTAATGACTAAATTCACAATCAACTCTTGTTTAACCATGATTCATCGTTGAGAGCTCAGAATGGTCTCATTCGTTTCTAAAACTTGAAAATTATTGTAAATTTATGAAAAAAGTCAGTAATTATTTATTCACTCATTAAAACCGTATTAATTATCGTCATTAATGAAGCGGCCTTAGATAGTTGAGCTGAATAATTGCACGCAGTTTCCGTGAATTGCAGAATAGAAGAGATATATTTGTAAGTGTTGTAACTATGAATATGACACATCAGGAATACTGTTACTGTTACAATAGTGGAGTCATTACAATTAGCGAACGGTTGGTCCCACTGGATGTTGTCAAAAATTCTTTAAAATCGTCGCTTTTGTAAATTAATGAAAAAACTATACCTGTAAATCGAAAGTTCTCGGGGCTTCCATCACTTTTCATCCCTTAGAGGTGACGGACAGTAACCAAAACCTTCGGGGTCACTACTAGACCTCAAATGGAGTCGGTATCCCAAATTTCATCAAAATTGGTCCCCATGAACTGAGCAGAGTGCAGCGTACGGAGTAAGGCTGACGGACGGAAAATTTTCCTTTCGATTTTTGGATTCTACATTCATTGAAACGTAAACCATCAAATTTTGAGGGGGTTATAATAATAATTTTCGTTGCTAGATTCCAAAGGTTCATTTTTGAAAATGAACCAAAATGGCTAAAAATCACTTAAAACTGTTTCTTGAATGATCAACTCGCACTGAATGAATGGGGGGTGCCCATGATTTTTTAAAAAATTTTTAATCGAAAGTAGACCTCATCTTGAGAATTTTGACACCAGCCGTTCTCTTTTTGGATGAGTAGATCATTTTCTATGATTTTTGAAAGTTTCGAATGTTTATGACGTCACCCCCTCCCGCCTGGACGGGACCCCCCAGCCCACTGTGACGTCATAAACATTCGAAACTTTGAAAAATCATAGAAAAAGGTCTTCTCACGCTAGAAGGTCGCGGTTGGTGTCAAAATTCTCAGAATGAGGTCCAGTTTAGATTAAAAATAACATTAAACAGTTTTTCCGACCCATGCGCACACCCCATTCTGCGTGAACTTTGAAGGTGCTGCTTCCGACTCTACTATCAGCTTTTCTTACAGTTTATATTTTTATGAATTCAAGACTATTCGATTCATTATGGGGTTTTGTCCCAAGCAACAAACAAGGTCACGTAATTTCACCCCAAGAAGGAAAGAAAACGGGTCGACCCTCCCTCCGAAGGGCCTTGGGAACCAATACAACTTTATGAAGACTACGAGATATTTTAGGAATCCCTTGTGCCCGTGTTTTTATGTGTACTTGGAAGGGCTGGTATGTGTGACGGTCGGGAAGTGTCCTGGACCCCTTCAGAAGAAATCGAAAGCAGCAGCTGTGACCCCCAGCAAGGTTGAGAAAACAGGCAAACAAACCCGCTAAAACACGGCTTCCTGAGCCGGCGACTTACCCGTGTTTGCGATTGGAGGGCGCTTGTTATCCGACGAAAACTGTATAGTAATGACGGATCGTCCTGAACTGGAGGTGGTGCTGGTTTCCCTGCAATATTGGGGGTGGCAGTAGCTTTTGACGTTCCTCAACTCACCTGAATCGTAAAAAGGAAAGTATTGCTGTAGAACAACGCTGTAAACAACATACTTTTTGTAACATCTCATCTAATCAATTCTCTTCGAATTGGAGATTGAAATTTTTAAAAATATTAAGCAGTATAGCTTCCTCTAATAAAGTAACATGGACTTATACAGGGTGGTCAGGATTAAACGAACACATTTTCAAAGCCTGTCAGATTCTCAGTTTCGATCATATGAGGTTGAAAATGTGCAGAATGTGTGGAGAAAATCACTAATTTTAACCCTAATTGGACCATGGTGTCACTAGTGTCACCGAAAAAATCTTGGGAATTCCACAACTGTCCCTAGGTGTCACCAGATTTACTAGATTTAACTTGCAATTTAAAAATTAAGCTGAATTTTTAAAACCATTTTTGTAAGTTTTTTAGAAGTCAAAATTGATGTTATAAAGAAAATTTTGAAATTTTTTTTTTACCAAATTCTTCGGAAATTTTTGTTTTGAGAATTCTATTTGAGACTTCCAATAGCCCACAAAAAAATCTGCTTTTCATTAAATTTAAAATTGCAGTTTAATTTTGGTTACTCTAATGACACTTTGGGATATCTGTGGAGCTCCTGAGATGTTTTCAGTGTCACTGGTGATACCATGGTCGAATAACCCTCATTGGACCATGGTATCACCAGTGACACTGAAAACATCTCAGGAACTCCGCAGATATCCCAAAGTGTAAAAGGTAAAAACATGAAAACGCATCAGGTGTGAAAAATCGTGACGTTCTCCTCGATAATGCACAAGTCAAGATGGTCGCAGTCCCTCGTCATATTTTGCGCCGTATCATCAGAGTGAAGTCGCCTCCCTTCTTGGTAGTACATCCCATTACAAAACACTCTGTGGGCTCTCGATCTTTACTGGTTTTGTGAAATTTTGCATCTGAGGGCTATAGATTTCACTATCTCAGCGCTTCAAGCGGCCATAAATGAACTATTGCAGGTTGACGTCATCCTCCCGGTTGCATGCACCAACCCGCATAGTTGGTAGGGTGAGCTAGAACACCCAGCTCGACCTGTAGTGCCCTGCAAACAGGTACTCATACCTATGTTCGACCAATCATTTGTAGCCTTAGTTTGCGAATAAAAATTAATGAAAGTCTCTTATGCTATTTGGTATTTACATCATGCTAACCAGATCAATATTAGAAACCTTTTCTCACTTCATAACTTTATAACAATAGGATAATAAATTGTTAAAAACATTTATTTTCATAACCTTCCCAAACGTCTCTGCAACAATTGTGATAACGTAACAATAAATGATGTTAATATTTTTAAAGATTCATTTTATATTATTTATTTAATTATTATTACTTATTAATACATGATCGTCCAACGCATTTTAACGACCACTTACTCAATTTTTCCAAATTTTATTTTCAGATAGTAAATTTTATCAATTTAATGATAAGATCAAAAAATTTAAAAGTCAGATGGTGAAAAAATATCATTTAAGAGCCCATCAAACCATATTACATGTTCAGCACTTACGAAAGCAGCATCTTATAATATTCGTACCGCTTTCTCTACCATTTGAGGAAATATGTTTCCTGCTGATTGATAGGAGGTACAAATTAATTAATGTTGGTAAAATTTAGGATGTCCTGCATGAGTAGTTAAGGTTCGAGTAAATAAAGAATCGAGTAAGGGTAAAAGAGACTCTTCCCTATGCAGGGCAAAAGCCTGTAGGATGGCTTGGTATCATAACCGATGAAGTTATTACGCCCTAGCGAACCTAGTGATCAAAGACTGAACTAAAGCTACAATTTTTTTTTTTTTTTTTTTGTTTGCCTTCATTTGGCATTAGCCCGGGAACCTAGCCATGAAGCGTTTATTTAAAAAATAAAAAATCAACCATCTGCTCCAATCTTTTTTTAAAAAAATGAATAAATAAATATGAATACGTTGAAAAATTCCTCATTTTTAGAAAAATGGGCGACAAAATGTGGCACATACGATGGTGCTTCAAGATAGTATTTTGTTTCTCTACAATGTACCATGGCGACAGGGACCAGCACGGAGATGTGCCATGTGCAACAGTAATAGAGGAGAAGAAGAGGACTTATTTCATTCTATGGGCAGGTACTCTGTGCTTCACAAAATGAGAAAAAAAAATAAATCAAACGCTTGCATACGAGTCTGCAACACATTGAAACATTTTCATGCCCCCCCCCTCCCCTCCCGACACATGAACTACATCGCCTCAGCTAATCAGGGAGCTCGATTTTCGACTCAGCTGATCTGGGAGCTCGATTTTCGCCTCAGCTGATCTGGGAGCTCGATTTTCGACTCAGCTGATCTGGGAGCTCGATTTTCGACTCAGCTGATCTGGGAGCTCGATTTTCGACTCAGCTGATCTGGGAGCTCGATTTTCGACTCAGCTGATCTGGGAGCTCAATTTTCGACTCAGCTGATCTGGGAGCTCGATTTTCGACTCAGCTGATCTGGGAGCTCAATATTCGAGTCAGCTGATCTGGGAGCTCAATTTTCGACTCAGCTGATCTGGGAGCTCAATTTTCGACTCAGCTGATCTGGTAATATCAAACTGTAAAGTACCTACCTACCTAACAACTTCACTTCTGATGGTCATAATCATCATTGTGGTGACTTGGGACAAATATCGTTGCAACAAATATCGTTGCAACAAATATCGTTGCAACAAATATCGTTGCAACAAATATCGTTGCATCAAATTTCGTGACGATTTTTTTTTATGTGCCATATGAAAGACATGAAAATGTCAAAAGCGACAGAAACAACTAGAGTTTGTTGAAGAAGTGTTGAAAACGCTTGCATACGAGTCTGCAACACATTGAAACATTTTCATGCCCCCCCCCCCCCCTCCCGAGACATCTGGGAGCTCGATTTTCGACTCAGCTGATCTGTGAGCTCGATTTTCGACTCAGCTGATCTGGGAGCTCGATTTTCGACTCAGCTGATCTGGGAGCTCGATTTTCGACTCAGCTGATCTGGGAGCTCGAATTTCGACTCAGCTGATCTGGGAGCTCGATTTTCGACTCAGCTGATCTGGGAGCTCGATTTTCGACTCAGCTGATCTGGGAGCTCGAATTTCGACTCAGCTGATCTGGGAGCTCGATTTTCGACTCAGCTGATCTGGGAGCTCGATTTTCGACTCAGCTGATCTGGAAGCTCGATTTTCGACTCAGCTGATCTGGTAATATCAAACTGTAAAGTACCTACCTAACTGTAAAGTACCTACCTGTAAAGTACCTAACAACTTCACGTCTGATGGTCATAATCATCATTGTGGCGACTTGGGACAAATTTCGTTAGCAATTTTCGTCGCAACAAATTTCGTCGCAACAAATTTCGTCGCAACAAATTTCGTTGCAACAAATTTCGTCGCAACAAATTTCGTGACGATTTTTTTTAATGTGCCATATGAAAGACATGAAAATGTCAAAATCAAATTTTTACATACATTTTTTTAAAATGAAAATACATAATTCTTTGTGTTGGTTGTTGTGGAGGAGGAAGCAGAGGACTTCAATATACTTTTTTCACATTTATTTGGCTAGCGTTTTCAGGGCAAATATTCCTCCTTTCTCAAGCCTATGTTCACTCATGATAGTTCTTCCATCCCTCCTCAATCACCAAAATCTCATCTCTGCCAAATAATTTTGGTGATTGAGGAGGGATGGAAGATAGTGGGAGTATAATTGCTGAGTGAACATAGGCTTGAGAAAGGGGCCATAGTTTGCCCCGAAAGCGCTAGCCGAATAAATGTGAAAAAAGTATATTGACGTCCTCTGCTTCCTTCTCCACAACAACCAAGAAAATGACTACAGCAGGAGTACAGAACATCATAATTCTTTGTAGACTCGTTGTGACCTCGAATGAACTATCTGATCATAATGGACTGGATTATCCAGATACTGGGCCACTGAACCCAGCATAGCCTGTCTCGCCCGCCTGTTTCTTGGACACTCGATGATGACGTGTTTAACCACTTTCAGGCCGAGGGTAGAAATAACAGAGTAATGGGGAGAGGAGGATGAACCATTTTACTGAATGCCGGCCGAAATAAGGCATCATTTGCTCACTAATCAAGAACAAAAATGCTCCAAATTTTATGAATTTTACATTTTAATGGGATTTGAGAGGTCTCAGTTTTCCAAATCGATATGATTTGGTTTTCATTTCATTGTCAAAAATCTAAAAAAATCTAGATAAAATGTAAAAATCTACTTATGGACTGGAATCTGTTTCGACTTATGTCCCAGAACGCTCACTCGTACATGACCGAATTTGAGCCACCATAATCACGCTTTCGGCCAAAAGGCCTCCTTTCCACACAAAAATTCCGAAATCGCATTGATCTCCCGAATGCCGACGAAATTTTCTTTGAAAAGTTTAGGAACAGCATGAAAGAGAAAAAATTCTTCTACAAAGATTTTCAATATTTTAAAAAATCATTAATATAACGATGCAAAAATGCATCAATGGCCGGAAATGGGTTAAGCGTCTCCTCCAAGCCAAAATCCTCACAGCTCGGTGAATCACGCAAGCCAATGCGATGCAGGACCTCCCCACATAGCCCATGATTTGATCGTATTCTGTCGATCAGCCGAATCTCCGGTCTACTGAATTCGAACTGTGAGAACGAAGGCCTCACAGATACTCGAGGGTTCATTATTCGGTATTGAACTCCGACGCTTGCACAGTTGTACATCATTTGCCGTTGGTGCTTCAACTGTCTATCTGCGACAACATATGGTCGGTGTATGGCAAAAAATTTGTAAGGAAACGACATTCTGCCGAGCCGAGTTGGACAATGAGTCAGCTACCTCGTTTCCCTTCACTCCAACGTGAGCCCTCGTCCATACGAACTGCACTTCCTGTCCCTGAATGTTCATTTGGTACTCTGTTGCCAGTATTTTCATAAGAATGTGGTTTACATTAGCGCTCATCTTGAAATTCGCTATCTTGGCAAGTACACTTCGACTGTCTGTCACCACAACCACCTCTCTCTGTAGGCCCTAGCGAACCTAGTGATCAAAGACTGAACTAAAGCTACAATTTGTTTTGGATTCGAAAGATCGAACGAGGGCACCTCAGCGGGAAAACGTACATAATTTTATTTATCCTTCTCCACCGTCCCTTAACTACGAAACGGGTTCCCCCATAAATTCGGCATAGCGGTGAGCTAGTAAGAATATGTAGGGAAGACGTGTCTGGAATGATATCAGGTTGGGATGAGGTCGCTCTTCCAAGATCCCTCGGTTGGGAGATTTCACTTTTATGCGCGTTTTCCCGCAGACCCTCAGTCAAGCTGACGCTCAGGTTCTTACGACTAGGTCGGGTCATAACGTAGAAAAAGTTTAGGAACTATCTAATGAATTTCTTAAACTAGTGGAATAATCAACGAGCTCATTTGAATTGCAATGGCGGATCGCTCACTACCAACGGTGGAAGCAGCTTCATATTCAAAATCAAATTTTTTTTTCTTCGAATTTTGCGTTTTAGAGCTTCTTATACAATTGTGGTCTCTTTTCTGTGTCTCTGTCTGATTTTTTTGTTTTTGATATTTCTTAAGTTTTGTATCAAGTATTCAAAATTAAGATAGGTATGTACATCACTGAGTTTGGTTAATTATGGTGGATGTTTTACGCTCCTATCTTCTGATGATATCACTTGTATCAAGGAGTTGGACAGCTTCCTCGTTGATGTGACATCTTAGACGATGTAGGTGTCTCACAGCTTCGATCCGAAGCTCAAGATGGAAACGTCTGTAGCATTTCCAAGCCAAATGAAACCTTTTCCAAACCAAATGAAACCTTTTCCAAACCAAATTAAACCTTTTCCAAACCAAATGAAACCTTTTCCAAGTCAAATGAAACCTTTTCCAAGTCAAATGAAACCTTTTCCAAACCAAATGAAACCTTTTCCAAACCAAATGAAACCTTTTACAAACCAAATGAAACCTTTTCCAAGTCAAATGAAACCTTTTCTAAGTCAAATGAAACCTTTTCCAAGTCAAATGAAACCTTTTCCAAACCAAATGAAACCTTTTCCAAGTCAAATGAAACCCTTTCCAAGTCGAATGAAACCTTTTCCAAGTCAAATGAAACCTTTTCCAAACCAAATGAAACCTTTTCCAAGTCAAATGAAACCTTTTCCAAACCAAATGAAACCTTTTCCAAGTCAAATGAAACCTTTTCCAAACCAAATGAAACCTTTTCCAAGTCAAATGAAACCTTTTCCAAGTCAAATGAAACCTTTTCCAAACCAAATGAAACCTTTTCCAAGTCAAATGAAACCTTTTCCAAACCAAATGAAACCTTTTCCAAGTCAAATGAAACCTTTTCCAAACCAAATGAAACCTTTTCCAAGTCAAATGAAACCTTTTCCAAACCAAATGAAACCTTTTCCAAGTCAAATGAAACCTTTTCCAAGTCAAATGAAACCTTTTCCAAACCAAATGAAACCTTTTCCAAGTCAAATGAAACCTTTTCCAAGTCAAATGAAACCTTTTCCAAACCAAATGAAACATTTTCCTGACCAAATGAAACTTTTTCCAAATCAAATACGTATTGAGAAAATGAGTGAAATGAGGTACCTAGATAGATACACTGCAAATTTCAGATCGATGCAATTGTACCTATCGTACAAAGAAGTTGCCAAAATGAAAATTCAACGAATTTTGACATAGGATTATCGAAGTAGATCTCACCTTAGTAGAATAGGAAACAAGTAAGTTTGAGAAATTTCTGACTGTTGAATGTGAGTGGGTACCTACCTATTCGCCACACCCACTCAGAGAAACCGATACTTACATTGACTGATTGAACCTCTAAGACTGAATTTCTGAAATTTTGTAATATATATCATCTATGATTGTTTGCTTTAAAGAAATACACTATTTTTGGAAAAAGTTTCACTTGATTTGGAAAAAGTTTCATTTGACTTGGAAAAAGCTTCATTTGGTTTGGAAAAGGTTTCATTTGACTTGGAAAAGGTTTCATTTGACTTTGAAAAGGCCTTTGAAATTTGGCTTGGAAAACTTGGACAACTTCTACCTTTTCCCCATTAGAAAATGCATTTTTCTGAATTTCAGAAGAAGTTCTTCCTCTTTTTTGACCAGGGCTTTCCATCTAAGTTTGGTGTCTAGTGTCATGCCTAGGTACTGAAATCGGGTTATGGATACGAGGAAGCTACGTGCCACACCCACTTGCCAGACGTTTTCTTGTGCTCCTTTATTTCAGAATGTTCTTGAAAACAAACCTGAATTGTGAAAAAAACGAATTTCACGGTCTTTTAAACGAACTCAGGGTCTTTTTTTCGGGGAATCGCTGGATACTGAATAAATTTTGCCTTTTTTTGGTAGGTTCAGAGAAGTGAAAATGTATGTGATGTTGGCGGCATTGGGGGTCTGAGCCGTTTTGGTTGTTGTGTATGAAATGTACGTGTGAGTTATATTGGAATAAAAGCTACGTTTCAGTCTCTTCTAAATTGGCAGTTTCTCTATTACACGAGCAAGTGTTATAACATGGTGGCAGCGGTGGGATGAAACAGGCGGGCGATTGTGGCAGTCCTGAAGGAACCAAGGTCCTACCTTGTCAGGACAGAGAAGCAAACGGTTAGGAGGAACCGTTATCATCTCGTTCCGGCTCCCTACTTGAGTGAGTTGCCTAGCTCTGTAAGTGACAGCACACCCATTGATGTGACAGAGCCAAATCCAAATTCAACGGCTCTTGGGGATCCTGATGCCAATTCACCTGCAGCGTCAAGTCAGAGGGTGCAGGAATCTGGAGCTTCAATGCCATTACCTAAGCCCACGCCAACGCCAAAGATCGTGAAGCCTGTAACTGCTCGCACGTCCTTTCAATCAACCAAGTCAAGGCGTTCTGTTGGGTTGAAGACTTCTGTTGGTCCTGCTCCTGCTGCAACCACTCGATCTGGTAGGCCTGTGGTTCGTCCTGCCCGCTATCTTCAAAAGTAATAAGGGGAATGTGATGTTGGCGGCATTGGGGGTCTGAGCCGTTTTGGATTGTTGTGTATGAAATGTACGTGTGAGTTATATTGGAATAAAAGCTACGTTTCAGTTTCTTCTAAATTGGCAGTTTCTCTATTACACGAGCAAGTGTTATAACAATGTATTTAATCTCAAAACGCTACCTATGGAATATCTTGAGTAATAGAAGTGATTTCCTCCACTCTATTAAGTTGAAAAACGCAAATGAAAAGGTAGGTAGGTACCTACTTTTCGAAAAGTCACCCCCCTCTCCTACTTAACCCACTTATTCGGGGGTCCTTATTTAATAATTTTTCTTTCCGTTCCATAACCGCCGCAATTTTCCCTGCATCCCTCCTCACTTTTTTCATTAACTACTGGTTAAACTTCGCGTCGCACCGTCCCGACATCACTTTTACATCCGATGTTCTCGAGAGGGGGGCTCTCTGGTAATTAAAAAACCTTCTACTTGATGAGAAGTTTTTTCGCTTAGAAGTCTCTTTTTTTTTGAGATGCATGAAGTGTCACTTCCGTCCATTTGACTACCTCTTTCGAGGGAAGTTCCTAATTGATATTAATGGCAACCTTATCGAAATTAATTCGGGTAATTTTTATCATTCGCGCGTCCGTTTTCTTCTTCGGCGAAAAAGGAGGCTGATTATTCCTAATGAATCCCCATTCCATTTATAATGAAATTTGCCTTAAATGATGCTTATTTTCCGCTGAAAAGTGAATTATTTCAACTAGCGGGCAACTTTCCCTCTTTTCTTATCATATTCGACTTAATAACATGAACAATTTTTTTGAAGGATTGAGAAAAGGGCAATAAATTCTTTTAACCCTTTAATGTCCTAACGTACCTTTTTGGAAGACCGATTTTCAAGCTTTCTGCTTGAACACCAACAATTTTCAACAACTTCGAAGCCAAAACCGATATTTTGTTGGCTTCCTTGACCCTTCAACTATCAATTGTGTAAAGAAAAAAAAAACACAGAAAAAACATAGATTTCTGAGATAATATTGTGATAAGATCAGATCAATCTCTACCGCGAACTGGTGGACTGGTAAGGTAGTTTCATGAATTTGTTCAGATACCATACAGCAATTAAATTTCTTTTGAATCTTGAAGAAAAAACATTGAAGAGTAATAAACCAAAAGAGGAAGTAATACGAGCTATAATGAGCTAAAAATATCCACGATTAGCAGAAAATTTCGATTTTTCAAAGGCCTAAGACAAAAAGAGTAATAAACCAAAAGAGTAATAAACCACATTGAAGAGTAATAAACCAAAAGAGTAAGTAATACGAGCTATAATGAGCTAATAATAATGAGCTAAAAATATCCACGAATAGCAGAAAATTTCGATTTTTCTAAGGCCTAAGACCAAAAGAGTAATAAACCACATTGAAGAGTAATAAACCAAAAGAGTAAGTAATACGAGCTATAATGAGCTAATAATAATGAACTAAAAATATCCACGATTAGCAGAAAATTTCGATTTTTCTAAGGCCTAAGACCAAAAGAGTAATAAACCACATTGAAGAGTAATAAACCAAAAGAGTAAGTAATACGAGCTATAATGAGCTAATAATAATGAGCTAAAAATATCCACGAATAGCAGAAAATTTCGATTTTTCTAAGGCCTAAGACCAAAAGAGTAATAAACCACATTGAAGAGTAATAAACCAAAAGAGTAAGTAATACGAGCTATAATGAGCTAATAATAATGAGCTAAAAATATCCACGATTAGCAGAAAATTTCGATTTTTCTAAGGCCTAAGACCAAAAGAGTAATAAACCACATTGAAGAGTAATAAACCAAAAGAGTAAGTAATACGAGCTGTAATGAGCTAATAATAATGAGCTAAAAATATCCACGAATAGCAGAAAAGTAATAAACCACATTGTATAAACCAAAAGAGTAAGTAATACGAGCTATAATGAACTAATAATAATGAGCTAAAAATATCCACGAATAGCAGAAAATTTCGATTTTTCAAAGGCCTTTTTGAATAGAAGGTGTTGTAGGAAGGAAGCTTCGAATGGTGTTATTGGATGTGAGGTTTCTTGTATTTTATTCCACTGCATCAATAATTCATTAAGATACTCCAGAAGGGGAGAAGTCATATTTGGTCAACTATTTCATTTGTATTGTCCGGTAAGTTTATTTGTTTTTTAAAATAAGTTGCTGGTATTTTTAAAACCTCACTAAATACACCCATTCTAAGGTGTCTAAAAATATACCGTCCAGTTTTCATCGAATTAAGAAAAACCACAAACATCTCAATCAAAACGAGCTATTCAATGCCATTTTTGGTTTGCCAAAATACACAAAAGTGTTTTGATAAATATTCGAAAAACAAGTTTTTGGAAATAAAAGAGAAATTAAGGGTCAATGCCAAAGTTTTAAAAAAACATGGCCAGTCCTACGAAGGGCAGCCGTTTTAATGGTCAAACATTCCAACGCCTAGACTAGTCTCCCAACCAATGTTGAAATCACATCAAAATACTCGGCTACGAGATTAGGTGACAGACCAGAAGTATATAAGCCCTCAGCGAGGCGGAACCCGTTTTGACTCTCAAATACTCAACCTACAACCTTTCCGGTAATCTGATTTTGATGGACCAGAAACCAAATTCCTACCAAATATTCCTTCTCTCCTTTCACTATTAAATTCACCTTCTCCAGGAATTGAATTTCTATTTAACTTCAGTCAGTCAGATAGAAAGTACGAAATTAACTATAGTCAAATTCATAACAGCCTTCAAAGTTCAAATTCCTGCACGCCTAGTTCCCAAAACCAGTGATTTGACGGACGTACACACAGACTTGTAGCCTGTTGTTGCCTGTAGTGGCTTGTCAAATGACGAGCTCAAGCAGTTCCCATGGCCTGGAAAGACTCGTCGTTCCTATAATCTCCAAGTCGCCGGGTTTTGCAGGACTTCAGCGTAGATGATTTATTTTGCAATCAAATTTTCAGCTCGTTAAAAAAAACTCTGAACTCTCTTGTTAACTTGGATTTGCTTCCAAGCATCATACAATTTGTTTCTGTCTTTGTGGTCAGCATTTCGAGGGTTTTGGGGAAAACGAGGTTCTCCCGAACTGATCTAAACCAGATCTGAAATCCATTACCACTTTATTGGACCACTCCGTAGGTACCTACTGCACCCAGAAAATATTCAGAAAACCTTTTTTTTCTCAACGCTTTTGAAAATAGATTTTGTTAAAACTTGTTTTTTTTAAGTAAAATTAAAAACTAGGTTTTATATAAAAACGAAAGAAATTATAAATACATAGCTTTTCCTCGGTTTTCTGAAAAAAATGAAGGTTTTCCATTTCAAAATAAAGATCTCCCGTTTCACCACATGAGTATTAGATGTTGTGTAATACTCAGTTAATAAAAATTAGAAAAAAATATAAAAAGTCAGTACTTGATCGTAAAGTAAATGAGGGCTCCGGTGTGCCTACGGGCGTTGGGGCGTCGTTGTTTGGCGGTGGACTTTGGACCGACTTCTCGGGGTTCGTGGGTCCAAGGCTCATCTGGCGTGCGTTTTTCGGCGTCCAGAGCTTTCATCGCCCCCCTCTTCAAAACCCAGGGCGGTGAGGCCAAAGAAAAGCCATGAGCGAAATCATCAGAACAAATTCTGATCTTCCCTTTGAAAGACAGCTAGCTGATGATGTCCGCGACGCCAGGAATGGCAGTCGGACGAAAATCCAACCTGAAATGGTTGTTTGCTTAACTACTACTACTACTTACTAAATATATAAAGACAAAACAAATTGATTTTCTTCAAGAGAACAAATAAAGTTCGTCTGGAATGTCTAGTTCTTCCAAAATCACTATACAACTTCTTAGTGGCTTCGTAATTGATCAGTAGAAAGCGATCAGAAGGAGGAATGATGCTCCACGATTGTGCGAGTATCATTCCGACTTAACTTGGCTCTCTTCTAGGCTGAATCTGATTCAAATTACCTAATTCTTGGAAGTAAAAATCGACAAGAATCAAGCTGAAAAAAGTCCTTTCGAAATTTTAAAACCTCGTTGAAAGGGGAGGGGATGGTTTCGAGATGATACGTCTCTCGAATTCCGAATATTTTAACGCTTGGCTGTTCACCGCGACCGCATAATGTGACCTACAGCTGGGGATGGAGGCTTTGGGATTTAAACTCCTTTCATCTCAGCGTAATTTTGCGCTCGGCGCCTTTGCCGCCTTCAAAACATAATTGAGGCGGTTTTGTGGAGAGAACCGTCCTCTCGTCTCTTTGAGTTATGCCGTTCTTCTCCCCTATAATGCGGGAACGGATACTATGCTTCCATTTTATTTAGAATTTATGAAGAGATGCTCTTGAATTCGAGTGCGTTTACTAGTTCAGGGAACAATTCACGTAACTTTGAAGAAATGCGGGATTGATGTCAAAAACTTTGGATCAACTTTGTGCCACACTGGTCCTTTGAGCCGGATCATTCAAAGGTACTTTGACTCAAGGCCTTGATGAATGATTCCTAACGAATTTAGAGGACTGTAAATTTTGTAAAATTGAAGAAAAAACGAAAATTGAAACCAACTGAATAACTATATTTTTGACAGAGTAGAAATGAACAAACGTACGTAATGTGGGTCCACGGAAATGCATCTTTCACTACAAGTGTAGTATTATGTAAAAGAAAAAATAACAATAAATAGGTACCTATGTACCAAAAATAAAGTCTTTTTTTTATTTTTAAAAATATGGAGAAAAACTGGAACAGATGGAAGTCATATCCGTGATGGCCCCAAAACGTGCACCTCGACGATAGGTATCAAAAGGAAAAAATACATGTCCTTCTTCTTCCTGTATGAAGTAGTATAGGTAGGTAAGTAGTTGGCTAGTCCGACGTGCTGCACCCAAGGCCTTGGTTGAGGACTCCGCAGTTCCACTGTTGTTACCAGGTGTGCAGAATATGCTTCAGTTCAGAACACGTCAAAATTCGGAGGAAAGCGCTTTAAATTGACTGGTCAGGAGATACTGGTGGACTGAAGCTCTATTCAGAATGTACACGGTATCATGGATTAAGGAAGAAGACAAGGGGTGTTCAGTTCGCCTCCTGGTCAAGGTTGTTGGTCATTTGTCGTTGATCGCTGGTCTCTAGTCTAGATAATACTATAAGATAATAATACAGTTGCCTCAACAACACTGCTACACTCTTGCAGTCCTACATATCCAGCAGATATTTATAAGACAGGATGGTGCTTTTTCAGAACCAAAAAATTCACAAGCTGGGGTACTTCAAGGCAGCGTACTGGGCCCACTACTGTACCTGCTTACTGTCGCTACATTTGCGGATGATACTGCAATTATGGCGACTGGGGAAACAAACAGCGAATCAGTTACCAAGCTAAATTTTTCTGTCTCCCGCAACCATGATTGGACAGTAAGATGAAGAGTTAAAATGAATGAGACAAAGTCAGTGCATGTTGATTTCACGAATAAAAGGTTCAACTTTGTGCCAGCCTTTCTCGATAACAAGGTGATACCCTATGCCAATGAAGCGAAATATCTTGGAATGACGCTGGATGCCAAACTAAAGTGGAAGTCCCACGTCAAGAAGAAAAAAACCTGAGCTTTTGATTAAATTCAGGAAAATGTACTGGGTGATGGGCCGATGGTCAAAATTGCCAGTCCACAATAAGCTCATACTGTACAAGCAAGTCCTAAAGCCTGTCTGGACTTACGGTTTGCTACTGTAGGGGTGTGTGGCACAGAGAAACCAAGACAATGGGGTATTTCGGTGGGTCGGAAATTCAGGTTTTTGACCTCAAATTTGGATTCAGCACCCTTGAAAACCTATAGACTCCAACTTTAAGAGCAATGATACCATAACATGTGGTAGAAAAATTAATTAAAGAAATCACACGTTTGAAAAAAAGGCGGGCCGCCATAAATGCACACACACTACGCCACGCGCGTGTGTGAGTAGTATTTTGTAGTATCCAAGAGGCACTCCAAGGGTTTCATCAGATTCTCTTCTCTCTGTGCATGGATACTTTATTCAAATCATGCAAATGAGGATGTCGTCCAGCTTCTCAACACAAATGATCTACTTGGAAGACTTACGAGAACCAAGCCACACGATCTAATTCAATCCAAGTTCCTGATCGAGGACATGGAAAACAATGGCCGACAGATGGCCCTTTGGTAGAGGAGCGAGGGGGGGCGCATTGGTGCCAACATAGTACGAGTAGAACCAAAAACTTTATTCAAGGGTTTTTTCTCCGTTGATCTTTGGAAAGAAGTCCTGTTCAGGACAGCATGGGAACTGCTGCAAGTTATTACCAATTCCTGGAGCCTTCCGACGTATAATGATATTTTCGAATGATATTCTTACCTACACCAAACATTTTTGTCAAACTTTTAGGAATATTGATACTTTGAGTTTTATTGAAAACACGTCCATTTAAAGGGAAAAAAATCTTACTAAACTCCTCGAATTCTTAAGTAAAAGGCAAAAAAAAAGTTTTTGTAGAAGACTTGCCTATGGCGGA
Organism: Apolygus lucorum; assembly: GCA_009739505.2. Lineage (NCBI taxonomy): Eukaryota > Metazoa > Arthropoda > Insecta > Hemiptera > Miridae > Apolygus > Apolygus lucorum. The sequence continues at coordinate 8,124,125 of CM019173.2, read as the reverse complement.
AGAGGGTCTGAAGGTGTTGATGCCCACGGAGAAGGTTTTCAATATCACCGGCATGAAGTTTTCCTTCTGAATGATGGATGAGCTAATAAGACTCAGCTGAAACGACGAGACCCTGTTCAGGGGGGTTCGAGACATATTACAATTCACCGAATACATCCTTCGTGGCAAATCCTCCTTGTGGAACTACCTCTCGACAACAGGTTCATTTATCAGGGTTCTGTCGTGATAGGATCTGTATGGCAGTTTCCGAATACACAACTCTCCAGTATTAGGCAGTTTTAGTTAGTTTGTCAGTTTCCTTGGCAAATCTAGGAACTAAGCAGTGTGTGTCATTCTCAGTCTTGATTAGACTGTGAAACAGTATTGTTCTAAGGGATCTGAAGAATCTGATTAATTAATGAGAATAATTAATGAGAATAAATAATAATAATTTATGAATAAATGAGAATAATTTAATCGTTGCTCTATTCTACCCCTAGCGAACTATGCGTTTCGTTAGAATTCATTAGAATATTCCTTGGTGGAGATGAACCTAGGACTAGAGATGATGAATGAAAGATACAAATTGAATTAGGAAAGATAAATAGATATAATATATTATTATATTATAATATTATTAATATTATTATCCTATAATCAATGAGGCTTGTATCTATATAAGAGAGGGGAGAAGTATCAATGAGGTTTACCTATTAGATATTCGGATTTGAACCACGAGGGTAAGGGAAGTGATCTTGTATGAAAGTAGGTACTTACAGATCGATGTCTGAAATGAGACTGGGGAACAATCCCTGAGTTGTGATTTGGGGGAACAAAGGAACTGTTCCATCAAATCACCAATCAGATGTCTGTAGGTACCTACGAGGTATGAGCTATTAGGTACCTATCGATCTAGAGAACACGGGAATATAGAAATGATGTAAGTGATACATCGGTCTCTCAATAAAATAAGAAATAAGTATCCTGGCTTGAAATACAATGATGATAAAGCTAGTCAGTATCAGTACGAATATAACATTAAGCTAGAAGTACGAGTACTAGGTAGTATTCGAAAAACAATAAGCAAAAGAAGCCTCTTGTAGAGCATCATGGGATGAAACGAGAATGAACCAGTTGGAGGAAGCCCTTACAGTAGTCTTACCATTCTTGCAATACAAACATTTAGCAAAGTAATTAAACACGAAATTATAAACTAAGGCTAGAAATACTTTTATCCAAATTGGAAATATTCCCAATATTTCAATTTGGTAATAATTCTCATGAAAATTGAAAAGGTCGGAAATATCAACACCCAAATGGCTGAAGATGGAACAAAGCTCCTTTCTAGTTCCATAGAGATGTTACGTGGACTTGAGGCTACTACTGTGTCAACAGGTGAATTTGGAGTGGAATATCGTATGGCTACTAGTAAACTATGGATACTATACAAACCCCATTACTCCTACTTATCAAGGACAAATCCTTAATACTGTCATTCCATGGACACTGAATTCTCCTCGTATGTTAGTTTTCATTTTGACATTTTCATGTCTTTCATATGGCACATAAAAAAAAAATCGTCACGAAATTTGATGCGACGAAATTTGATGCGACGAAATTTGTCCCAAGTCGCCACAATGATGATTATGACCATCAGAAGTGAAGTTGTTAGGTACTTTACAGGTAGGTACTTTACAGTTAGGTAGGTACTTTACAGTTTGATATTACCAGATCAGCTGAGTCGAAAATTGAGCTCCCAGATCAGCTGAGCCAAAAATCGAGCTCCCAGATCAGCTGAGTCGAAAATTGAGCTCCCAGATCAGCTGAGTCGAAAATCGAGCTCCCAGATCAGCTGAGTCGAAAATCGAGCTCCCAGATCAGCTGAGTCGAAATTCGAGCTCCCAGATCAGCTGAGTCGAAATTCGAGCTCCCAGATGTCTCGGGAGGGGAGGGGGGGGGGCATGAAAATGTTTCAATGTGTTGCAGACTCGTATGCAAGCGTTTTCTTTCTCAAATTTCTTTCATTCCAATTTCATTTCAACAATATGTTATAAATAAAGGAGTAAGGATATGGCCGGTCGTTTCTTGTTTGCTGAGCACACTCATTGCCATAAATTTCTATGCACATGGATAGTACAGTAGGAGCAAGGGAGCCATCCTGATTGAAATCGCCTCTACATCTTGGCCATATGCAATCATAGGAATCGCAGACAGTATCCTTGTATAAACGACTAGAAAACTTCTCCACTGGCTTTTCCATCGTAGATGTTGATCCTCCAATCCCTCATTTTGTATTTCCTTCCAGCACATATGGTGTACGTACAATTTTTTTTTTTAATACTTTTTAATCTGTGGAGTACCTGATGATTTTCATTGGTTGTTCGCAGGAAGGGCCGATGATTCACAGCGGTGCGATCGTTGGTGGATCGTTAGCGACCATCTGGCTTCCCGGACTCGGTCCTCACTCTGTCCTCCACTACTTTCGACAAGACCACGAGAAGAGGGACTTCGTGGCTGGCGGCTCTGCGGCAGGAGTAGCCGCCGCCTTTGGCGCCCCTGTCGGTGAGTACCTGCTACTTCTTTTCACTACTTTTGTTTCAAAGCTTTCTTGACAAATTCTGTTCCAAATCGGCCTGTAGATCTGTTCAATGCCTGATCATTGCTTTACAGTCCAATTTTGATGGAGGAAAATCCAGGGAGATGAGAAGAGGTTTTTGAAGTCAGAATAATTGAAACTGAAAATTAGCTCATTCACTCATGCTGCACAAATGGGACTTTTTTGTTTCAAAGCATTCATAACAAATTTTGTTCTGAGTCGGCCTTTAGATTTTTTTTTTGGCTGCGGAAGTGGGGAAACTCTGGCTTCCTCGACTCGGTCCTCACTCTGTCCTTCACTTTTTAGAGCGAAGGGGAAGTTCACCCCAGCAGTGTTGGACCCCCATGCATTGGGCATACCAACTAAAACCCCACTCCCTCTGCTTAGGACTCACCCCGGAACCACTTGTACAGTATTACTTCAGGGTGAGCCCTTTTTTGTGCCAAAAGGCTGCTCCTTCTTATGGTCTCTCCTTCAATTCTATTCCTCATCTTCTTCCTCCCATCTTCCATCCAGCTTTTTTTGCTTTGAGGACTGCTGTGACAAATACTGCCATTGCGCCCCAGCTCGACTTGTTCCTAATCGTCTCATGTATGATTGTCTGTGGACATCTTCCGCACTCCTCCTCATACCCTCCCATTGTGGGCATGTGAAGAAGGTGTGGCAGACATCCTCCTCTATCCCACAGTGTCTGCACTCTGGATCAGTGGCTTTCCCGATCTTTACTAAGAAGGAGAGGAAGTATCCATGCCCTGAGAGGAATTGAGTCAGGTAATAGTTCACCTCGCCGTGTTTCCTCTCCAACCAAGCCTTTAGATCGTCAATTATGAGGGCTGTCCACCTTCCACGGGTTTCACAGACAAGGTCTGCCTGCCACCTACGGATGGTCTCCTCCCGCTCTTCCTTCTTTACTATGGATACTGTCTCTGCCTTCCTCACTCTTATTCTTTTGCGCTCCAGTGCCTGGTGGTATATTGGAATAGTTCCCGCTATCACTTGTGATGATGGACCTGAGACAGTTCTAAATGCACTACAGATTCTCAGAGCTCTCCTCTGTGCAGCTCCCATACTTGCCCTGTACTTTTGGTACCTAAGGGAGTCTGACCACACTTCTGCTCCATACAGCATAATTGCCTCTGCAGTTCGCATGAGGAGTCTCCTCTTAGCCTTTAGATCTATTGAATGCTTACAGTCCAATTTTGATTGGAGATAAGAAGAGAATTTAGAATGATTTTTGAGGTTTTTGAAGTCAAAATTAATGAAACTGAAAATAAGCTCATTCACTCATTGGGACTTTTTTTAATTTCAAAGCCTTCTTAACAAACTTTGCCGAGTCGGCCTATAGATCTCAATCTTCAATGCCTGATCATTGCCTTAGAGTCCAGTTGTGATAGAGAAACATCCAGGGAGATGAGAAGAGGTTTTCTAAAGGATTTTTGAGGTTTTGGAAGTCAGAATAATAGAATCATCAACTCATGCTACACAAATGGGACTTTTTTGTTTCAAAGCAATAGAGCTGTGGTCAATTCCTGATCATTGCCTTCAAGTCCAATTTTGACCTCTCCCAATACGTCCTCTCATGAAACTATCGCATCTGCTTTGTGTTCTCCCACTTAGCCGACACCTCATCCCCTCCACAACCCGACGGATTCAATATGAAACTTAATTGCCTGTTAGGGGCATCGATTCTCCGCCCTGCTCTTCTGCCTCTTCATCAGAGACCTAATTTGTAAGGTTAACGGGTCGAGTGCCTTTTCGATTCGGAGGAAATTGAATTTTACTCCGACGGTCTTTAATGAATCAAGCAAATAAATCAGAGTAACCTCGGTAGATTGAATAGGAGCCGTAATGTTGCAGTTACAGGTGTTTTTGTTGATAGGAGGGGAATTCAAGTGTTCTTACAATGAAAATACGCCCTTTAAAGGTTGATGAGTAATAAAAACAATATTGTTTGGTAAAGTCGTTTCGTTCCCATTATATTATAAAACGTACCTATCAACCCTTCCTTGCCTTATACGAGCAATAAGGAACGCTTCAAATTTATTACACTTTGTTATTTGTAACGGAATGGTCATCTTAAGTTTTGATGAAGACCCCCCCCCCCCCCTCAACTGGAATGGTTTTCTTACTTTCACGTAATATTCTTTGCGCGTCACATGTGCCAAATTAAAGGATCAGCCGTTCAACTACAATTTTTGCAGTAGGTAAGATAAAGGTACTTTTCCGTTATATCTAAAGACAGTAATTATTTTTTGCTTCCGAGTCAATCAAGGTAGCGGAAGCTTTGTTTTCACTTTTCAAGGATGAAAAAAAAAGTTCTCCAAAATCGAAATTTTCACTCGCGCTCTCCGTTTCAGACCTTTCTGAACCATTTTGGTTCCGTGTCTGTCTGTCTGTGTGTCTGTCGTGAAATCCTTGCCACAGCCATAACTTGTACAATTCTCATCCGATTTCGGTGACATTTTCAGGGATTGTACGGATGAGGTTGTAGATAGTCCCTTATGAAAATCATCACCCCCGGACCGATGACAGAAAAACCCTGGAAACAGCCCTAGCGTCAAACCTTTTATTAGGAAGTTGCGGCAGTCTGAGGGGAAAAAGTTCTCGACATTTCCAAACAATCTAAGGTGAAAACAAGCCATTGAAGTGGTCGTTTCTCTCGAGTAAACCAACAAGTTTCGATGATTTCAACGTTCATTCTCGACTTTTCCAAAAAATCCAAGGTAAACAAAAACGTTTCGATTAATTTAATGTTAATTCTCGACTTTATCCTAGAATAGAAGTCTCTGTTGTTTTTGTCATGAAATCTTTGTAACGGGCAAAACTATTTGAAGTTATTCTTCGATTTCGGTTTAATATTCAGGAATTGAGCGAATTGGGTTGCAGATGGTCCCCATGAAAATAATCACCCTCTGACTGATAGCCAGTTTTACAGTTCCCATTCAATGTCGATGAAATTTTTAGGGATCATGCGGATTAGAGTGTAGATGAAAATCATTGTTCCGGACTGATAAGTACTTACAGGATGATGTTTCAAGATAAGCTACTATATTTCTAATGCATGTCCAAAATGTCCTTAACCTTTTAGCGCCCGCCTTTTAAATGCCCAGGCGGCTCCCCAGTCCTGGATTCACGAAGGGCCTGCTCAATCCTGATTCGTTTTGCATTTTTGCACTTTTCTTTCAAATTTCACCAAATTTTGAGATAATGTTTGTTAAAATAGATAGTATTCAACCGTGTAAAAATATCCAGAATTGTTTTGTATTCTACCGGTTTTCTAAACAGTTTTGTTCCAAAAATTAGGTGAAAATAAAAGTTCTTCAACTTCAACACAAACTTCGATTTGACGTAATAATATTAATTTGATATAAGGAAATTTGACACAATAAATAAATAAATCGTAAGAATTTTGAAACTTGTAGGAAAAGGGAAGCGGTAATTGAACCATCTGGAAGGAGAAGTGTAAACCATAACACACCCCCCCCCCCCCTCGCCACCCAGTTATGTCGAATATTCAATGTAAACAAAGTCCGAAGTCTTCCAACAACTACTCATAACTCAAAGACCATGAATGATGGGAGGAAATTGAATGGAGGGACGTCATAACGAAAGAAGAAGCTCACTGCGGACCCCGGCGCTAAACGGTTAAAACCTGAATTTTGAGAAATTATTTTCACATTTATTTATATTTTAATTCATTTAGAACCATGGTTAAAATTTACTAGAATTGACCCTAGAAAACCTGGAAAACTCACGGAATTTTTTTTCCGGGAATCGCTGGACAACCCTGTATATTACTACCCCTATCTACTATGATTTCGGGCCTAATTAGGTAGAATTCTTGTTATCAACCCTACGAATTATCATTTACGGCTTCAGGCCGGATTAGTAATTTTCCTCTCTAACACTTACATCACCATCCCTCCTCTTCAATTCTAGGAATTCAAATTAGCTTTTTACCATTTCTAAATTCATCAATTTTCAAGATAGTCAATGTTAGAACAAAGTCAGATTTTCAGAGTCATAACACTGACCTTCACTTGAAACAAATTATCTGATAAATTTTTAAACTAAAGGTTTTTTTCCTACTTTTTTCAGGTGGTGTACTCCTGAGTTTGGAAGAGGGCACGAGTTTTTGGAGTCTGTCGCTGATTTGGAAGATCTTCCTGTCGTCTATGGTCGCCACCTTCACGCTCAATCTCAGTCTCAGCGCAGTCGAAGGGCACCCAGGCGAGTCTTTCGTTTCTTCTTGATTCTTGTAGTGTATTCAGGGAGATGTGAGACTCCATTACTATGAATGTGTCAGAGACTACGAAGGGTTCCCGAAAAATTGAAACCGTGTGTGATTGATCCTTGTTACTGAATTATTTTGGTAGTTTTGACATTTTATGTCTTTACTATGGCACATAAATGAAAACTCGTCACGCGGGGATCGTCACGCGGGGAGCGTTACGAGGGGAGAGTTACGCGGAAATTTCTGATGATTTTCACGTACAACCAATCGTTCCTAGGGAAAACTAACTTCCTCATTTTCCACCCCACAAAAATCGTTCACCACTCATTGGAAAGCTCTCAATTTATTAAACATAAGACAATGCGACATTGCGTCGTTTGCTGTATCCACCGTTTGTGTTTATTTGAAAGAATTTTACCCCAGGGTACTGTTTTATACGCTTGGAAGAAAAGGAGACGACCTCGTTAACAGGGAGGATCACTTTTTCACATGTTTTCCCTATTGAACCCACTCCCACATTGAAAAGATCAAATGGGTACTTAGGAAGATATGAGCTACACCCACTTCGTACAACACGACGAATAGGTATCAAGATATAAATGTCCATGTTGGGTCCGACTCTGTTGATATTAGTGGTCCTTCGAGTGGAATGTAAATCAACAGGTACCAGAACAAAAGACAAGCAGTACGATGTTCGCTGATTTTTTTTCTTCTAATTTCTGAATTTTGGCAGCATTTTAAGTCTGCAAGCTGTCTCTCTCTGGAGCCCGAGACGACCGATACATCAATAGGATCAGCTAAGATCAAAAGACTGTTTGTCACACGACTGGTAGTCGAACGACATGTTTGTCAATGCGACGTTTTGTCAAACGACTTTCGTCAAACTTTTACTTTTGGATCTCTTCAGCTAAGCGTGCGCAAACTAGCCTTTTCAGGCTGAGTGCTAGCTTAGGACAAAGTTGAGTTAAACAGAGTTGACGAACGTCCTTTGACGAAAGTCGTTTCACTACGTCTTCTTAAACTCTTTGGAAACAAGCTGCTTTAGCTAAAAACAAGCAGTGTGCTTAAATCCGATAGTTTGAGTTTAAAAGTTTGACGAAAGTCGTTTGACTACCATTCGTGTGACAAAAAACGGTCTTTTGACAAACAGTTTTTTGACACAATGTCTTTCTTAAAACTCTCTTCGGAAACAAGCTTTTTAGCTTACAACAAGCAGTGTGCTTACTCCAAGTTGTTCCAACGCTACTTCGCGTTGCTGATGAGTCACCGTATGACGAAAACGATTGACCAAAGTCCCATCTACACTGAAACAAAACTGACTGGATACAGTCAAAACGTTTCAAATTCCCACTTTCAGTGGTGATCGTTTTGTTTGGTTCTTTGTTTCGATCTTTCGGATCTCTTCAGCTAAGCGTGTGCAAACTAGCCTTTTCAGGCTGAGTGCTAGCTTAGGACAAAGTTGAGTTTAACAGAGTTGACGAACGTCGTTTGTCTACGTATCAATAGGATCAGGTCGATAACCTCATAGCACAATTACAAAGCTTCTCTACCTTCGGTAGTGAGTAAGATAAATGATCGGTAATGTACGGGTCCGTCCTTGCCTTTGCAGAAATCTCATGCCTAAATGGGCAAATCTGCTGAAACTGCTCTGAATGAACTGGTTGACATTATTGGGAAAGATAGAGGAGAGTCTGGAGAGGGAAAACTAGCTTTCAGTTACTTCCTGGATATAGGAGGTGGCTTACACCAATCGTATCTTCTTGGCTAAAAAATGGGCAGAAGGACTTGTTGATAAACACTTCTTATCAGTAGGCTAATGCAGCCCGGAAACACAATAGATCTCTCCAGGTCGCTGTGGATGGAATCTGTCAACCATTTCCCCCAGTCCTCCCACCATTAATAAAAATTAAGAAAAGTTTTGAATGTTTACCACGATAAATTGTTGCCTGTTATTCATTTTAAACGCCTAGAAAAAATTTTGAATCTATTGTTATTGTTTTGATGAGAGCCTGATGCTGTATTTATTTTGAAAGTTTTCGACTTTTTTGCAAATTAGAGAGAGAACCTGATTGAGAATATGGGTTGGTTGATGCCCTCTCCTCATGAATGACTGCCATTGAGCCCTGATGAAGGAAACATATTTTCCGAAAGCTAGGTGATAACGTTGTTTCACTAAATTACTCCAGTCACGATAATAATTGAAGGGGTCCCTCCAAGAACGTCCAACCTGCGTTTTTTCGAACTGGGGTTTTCAGCGTTAAAACGTTCCTTTCGATCCTCTCCATCAACTCCTGCCACCTGTTGGCATTTCGTAGCACTATTTCCAAGGTTTGTTTACATCCAAAGTGCGGAGTCCCTGTAAGAACATGCTCTCTGCAGTGATAATGGCGTGCTCTGCTGAACGACGCTCCGCGACGGAAAATGCAGGTTGGACGTTCTTGGAGGGACCCCTTCAATTATCGTGCCAATTATTGGCACGATATTGGCAATAATTATTGCCAATTATTGGCAATTTCTCTGGGTGAAATTCGACCATTTTCACTCTAAAATGCAACAGAACAACGAACCGCCACCTTGTTTTCCCATTTCTTCCCCATGCTTGCATACGAGTCTGCAACACATTGGGACATTTTCATGTGTGTTTTCTTATTGTCAACCACTACACAACAAGGTAGTGAAGTAAGGTTGTTAGTTCATGTACCCAAGCATCAAAATAAGAAAACAGTTGATTGTTCTCTACGCAACACAGTGAGTCTATTTTATTTATTGGTATCGCGTGAGCAAGTTTTCGTGACGATTTTTCAGTTTATGTGCCAAAGCAAAGACATGAATATGTCAAAATCCTTGCTATGGGGCTTCTCATCACTCATCCCTAGGGCCGGCGTCGGGTGAGTCCTGGGCGCCCTCCCCATTAATATTTGATTTGTTTCGTTTCTTTTTTAATTTTCATTAATCGCGTGCTCCCTCCGTCCTTATGGGGAGTTTGTTTAAAAAAAAAAAAAGTTGTAAGTACAGCTCCCTTGTACCCGTATCAATGATCTTACGGGAGATGGAATCATAATAATAATTGTAATAACAAAATCTTTATTCAATATCCTTGTTTTGAGGCAAGAATGCTTCCAAGTGCAATAACAAGTAAGGTAGGAGGTAGCTCGTCTCACACGAGGGCAACCCCGACCACGCCGGACCCGCCCACCATGGTGGCGTCTCGTCTCCAAGTGCAAGCCCACACGCAGAACCGTGGCACCCGGGACGATGCCAAGGCCGCCCAAGCCAATATGCCGTATCAACCATCCAATACCATAGAAATATCTTATAAACATTTTTTTAACAAGGTCAGTCCTTCAATATCACAAACACTTCTCAGTAGGCTAATGCAGCCTGGAAACACTTACAGTAGATCTCTCCAGGTCACTGTGGTTCCCCCAGTCCTCCCACCATTAATAAGAAAAAAGAAAATAAGAAAAAATTCTTGCTATTTTACTGCTCCACCTCCACTTCCATCATCTTCCCTCATTCCTAGGGCCGCCGTTGGGTGAGTCCTGGGCGCCCTCCCCATTAATATTTGATTTTTGGTTTCTTTTTTTTCAATTTTCATTATTGGCGTGCTCTTTCCTTCTTTATTCGTTCTCTTTCCCCATTAATATTAGATTTTTGGTTTCTTTTTTTTTTTCAATTTTCATCATTGGCGTGCTCTTTCCTTCTTTATGGGGAGTTTGTTAAAAAAAAAAAAAGTGTACAGCTCCCTTGTACCCGTATCGATGATCTTACGGGAGATGGAATCATAATAATAGTTAATCTGGTGAACCCTTGGGACAGCTGTGGAGTTCCTGAGATGTTTTCGGTGACACTAGTGACACCATGGTCCAATTAGGGTTAACATTTGAGCACAATTGCACGTTGCTCTCCATGTCCTGAAAGGTACCTACTAGTTTATCTCTTCAGCACTCATAAACCTGACACATTCGCTCCGTCGGAAGAAGAGTTTGGAAGTAATCGGGTCAGGACGGGTTTCACTAACAACCCGGGCAACGAACGGGTAATTGATTATGACATCAAATCCGTCAGGATGCTATTGATGAAAACGATACGAAAATTCGTCTCTAAATCTTTCAAAAGTTCCGCACAATCGCGCAAATTGTTCTTAAAATCAGTGGAACCAGTATTTTTCTTTCAATATTCTAGCGATATCACTGATATTTATTTTTAAAAAGCGATACAAACGAAAGATCTACCAAGTAGATCTCCAAGTCTTGAAAATGCTTGCATACGAGTCTGCAACACATTGGGACATTTTCATGTGTGTGAAAGTAAGGTTGTTGGTTCATGTACCCAAGCATCAAAACAGTTGATTGTTCTCTACGCAACACAGTGAGTCTATTTTATTTATTGGTCGCGTGAGCAAGTTTTCGTGACGATTTTTCAGTTTATGTGCCAAAGCAAAGACATGAAAATGTCAAAAAAGAAAAGAAGTTGTACAGCTCTCTCGTACTCGTATTGATGATCTTACGGGAGATGGAATCATAATAATAATTGTAATATTAAAATCTTTATTCAAAATCCTTTTTTTGAGGCAAGAATGCTCCCAAGTACAATAACAAGTAAGGTAGGAGGTAGCTCGTCTCACACGGGGGCAACCCCGACCACTCCCGGACCCGCCCACCATGGTGGCGTCTCGTCTCCAAGTGCAAGCCCACACGTAGAACCGTGGCACCCGGGACGAGGCCAAGGCCGCCCAATATCGCAGTATCAACCATCCAATACCACAGAAATATCTTAAACATTTTTTTCAAACAAGGTTCAGAAGTCAGTCCTTCAATAGCACACATAAACACTTCTCAGTAGGCTAATGCAGCCTGGAAACACTTACAGTAGATCTCTCCAGGTCGCTGTGGTTCCCCCAGTCCTCCCACCATTAATAAGAAGAAAGAAAATAAGAAAAAATCCTTGCTATTTTACTGCTCCATTCCCACTTCCATCATCATCTCTCATCCCCGACCACGGCCGGACCCGCCCACCATGGTGGCGTCTCATCTCCAAGTGCAAGCCCACACGTAGAACCGTGGCACCTGGGACGAGGCCAAGGCCGCCCAAGCCAATATCGCCGTATCAACCATCCAATACCATAGAAATATCTTATAAACATTTTTTTAACAAGGTCAGTCCTTCAATATCACAGATAAACACTTCTCAGTAGGATAATGCAGCCTGGAAACACTTACAGTAGATCTCTCCAGGTCTGTGTTAGTGCTCCACTACCCACCTAACTCTACAGTTGTCCTGTAACAGATGCTTGTAAACTCCTTTCAATATACGAAAAAAAGAAAAAACACTAAACCAAAGAAAACACTCGCAATCGTGTTTTCAATAACCCTTACTACAGCTACACATTTCCCTTCCTGTAGATAAATACTTCCATTTTCCCCACTCTTTTCCTTTCATCCTGAAATACTTTCGGATCTACACGAGACAGAAAAAACAAGTATCGAAGAGGGCGTATCGAAAAAAAAGAACGTATGGGATTCCGCGGTGTTAAAACCGTGTTTTTCCTCGTTCCAAAGAAGGATTTGCGACTTCCCAGAGAGCGGGGGGGTGTTGGGAAAAAGCGCATTTTGTTTAGACCCCGTTTTCCCGGTCTTTGGCTCGAGGGTAGTTGAGAGTCGACGTGATTTAGTGACAGCTGTTCTGCAGGATCGCAATAGCGGCTGGCATCAACGGCCTGAAAAGATCTTTTTTTTTCTTTTAGGGTGGGGGAACTTTTCAACAAATCTTTCCCTCTAGGGCCCCATCTAAGGGCTCGTTGCCGTGTAATGGCGAATGAATGTGGGTTGTAACACATAGGAATCACCTTGAAACCTATTCAGTGCATCTGTCCTTTATTCTAGTCTATTAGTATAGAGTAGCTCATTCGACGAGTCGCCGTTTTTTAGATTTTTCCAGGGTGTCACCGCGTTTTTTTCTTTCTAGTGCTACAGACTGGTTTTGTACAAATGGGTTTTTGAAGGTTCCCTCATCAACTCCTGTTTCACTTCAACACCACTTCTTGTCGGTTGAAAAGAATAATTTACTGTCCATGAGAATTATTTAAAGAATCGCTGCCTAATTTTATAACAATATACTTTTCATAGCTGGTGTTACCTTTCGTGACGGTCACAGGCCAAGAATCGATTCTAGAGCTCATTTCAAGAAAAAACGCTGCAAATTATTACACAATGGTTTATTATTTTTTCTATATAGATCACTCGTCTACAAAATCACCAACCATCCAAAATGAAGAAAAAATCAAAAAAAAAAAAAATAATAATAATAATAAAATAAAAAAATAAAATATTAAAAAATCAAAAAAAATCCAAATCACAAACCATCGATCGCATTTTGGTCAGCTCTAATTTGAACAGAGATTAGGCCTCTTTTGCGATTCACACTCGTGTTTCGATTTATATATGTATATATTTCAATTTAAACCCTTAAATTTTCGTAGGGAGCGAACGGTTTGTCCTACAGAGCTCCGCGTGGTCCCAAAAAATTCTAAAAATTCTATAAAATCCTAAATTGAAGGAAAAACAATACCTTTACATCGAAATGTTTTGAGTTAGGGCGTTTTCAAAATTTCAAAATTGATTTTGGAACCCTTAGAACTGACCTACATCAACCAAAAGCTTCGGGGCACAACTAGACCCCAAATGGAGCCTACATACCAAATTTCATCAAAATCGGTCAATGCTAAGTGGCAAAACCCTTAGTGGCTTGCCCTAACCCTCGTATTCCAGAACAGCACCAAACATCAAACTCGATTTGTAGCTATCACGAATATTCTTTATTGAAAAAAAAATTGATTGATTCGATAGAAACAAAATTGAAAATGAAATAATATGGATTGTCTGTAATTAATTAATTGCCACTGAGAAATTTTCTTGGCTTCAGATTGAATTTCAGATTAAAATTGGTTTCGGGCCCGATTTTTAATCACCTTTCTTGTAGTAATTGTAGTAAGTAATTGAAGGGTATTTGAGGGGAGTAAATTCCATCAAATTTACTCCCCTCAAATACCCTTCAATTACTTCCAAGGTAAAATCAATAAAAACAAGAACGTTTGTATTTTGATTTTACTACAGTTCAAAATTTGAACACAAAATAGTCTAAACAAATTAATCTCATCTGGACAATGTTCTAACAAAACTGAAGCCGTTTTCCTTATTTTACGAATTATTGTGAAATTGTATGAAATATTTATGAAATGCGAATTGTGAGATGACGTCGTTGGGGCTCATGACAACTTCTTGTTGGTTGCAATCGCACAGGCAAACAAATAAGAATTTAAATAAGCATGCACACTCGTGTATCTGCTTAAATTATTCGGCCTGCATGCATGTAAGTGCTTACAAGGAGTGAACGGTTGGTCCTACGGTTGGTAACTTACCATCACAGTCTGCCATCACAAATTTGCCGCTTCGGCCTTCAATTCAACTAACGGATTTACGATATTTTGGCCGGCAGGAGTGACTATTTGACACTTGATTTCATTGTTTTGGTTCATTATTTTCGTACGGCGGACGGACGGCCAAATTTTTATTCGATTTTTGGATTCTACGTACCTTGAAACGTAAACCATCAAATTTTGAGGGGGTGTTAGAATTTTTTTTTCTTGGTCGATTCCAAAGGTTCATTATTGAAAATAATAAACCAAAACGCTGCCAATTATTACACAAAGGTTTATTATGACTATATAGATCACTCGTCGTCAGTCGGTTCATGGGAACTAAGGATAGTGCTGCGGACGGCCAAATTTTTATTCGGTTTTTAGGACGTCCCACAGTAAGACTTGGGCGTCCTTATGCGATCGATCTGGGGTGAAGTTGGACAACACTCAACAGAAAAAAAAAATAACCACACAGTAATCCGTTTCAGACCATTCTGAATCCAAATCCGCGAAAAAAACCATAGGTGTATGTCTGTGTGTGTGTGTGTGTGTGTGTGTGTATGTGTGTGTGTGTGTGTGTGTGTGTGTGTGTAACAAAATCTTGTGTACTCTGCACAGGCCTTAGTTCTCAACCGATTTTCCTGGTTCTTTTTTTGTTCGACGCGGAAAACTATCTAGTTGTGCACTACGTCGCCGGAATTTCGAATTTTGCCTTTTAAGGGGGTGAAAGGGGGGGTTAATGCTCAAAAAACGTGCGTTTTTGGGCATAATCTTGTGTACTCTGCACAGCCCTTAGTTCTCAACCGATTTTTGTGGTTCTTTTTTTCATCGACGCGGAAAACTATCTAGTTGTGCACTACGGCGCCGGAATTTTGAATTTTGCTTTTTAAGAGGGGGAAAGGGGGGGTTAATGCTTAAAAAACGTGCGTTTGCGGGCGTAATCTTGTAAACTCTGCCCTGGCCTCAATTTCCAACCGATTTGCGTGTTTCTTTTTTTGTTTGACTCAAATAACTCCCGAGTTGTACATAATTTCACCCGAGTACCAAAATTTGCAAGGGGAGGGGGCGAGTGGGGGGGATAATATTCACAAAATATCCGATTTTTCAATATTTCGGTTCCTTTACCGCTTACTAACTGTCCCCAAGCTTTGAAATTAAGGAAAAATTTTCATTATACCTCCGGATTTTCATGAATTATTCTCTGTACGACCATGGAACTAATAGTGGTGCCACCATGGTGCCAGGACACCATAAACCGCATATTTCGTGTTTTTTTTTTTTTTTGTGTGTTTCACCTTGAATACGGATGTGAACCTCGACGGACCGCCTACTAAAACTAACAGATGAAAGTTCAATGTTACGACATATTTCCGCTTTGGTGCCAGACTGGCACCATTGTTGGCGTTGGGGTGGCGGTGGGGGGGGGGGGGGGTGAACTCGAATTCGCATGTTGGGTGTCGTAGATCACGGATTTTAAAATGCTCTTCAGATTCGAGGCTCCCATGCCGCTAGAAATGTTAAGATGGATAATGGTTGGGGGGGGGGTCACTATTTCTTGCCTAAAGTAATAAATAAATTACATCGAGTGAAACAGTTTTATCACTTAACAACTGGTTAAACTGATCCAATGCTTATCCAATGGGACGTCCCCTGGAATGCATGCATTACTAAACAATATGTTTGGATTCTACCTTCCTTGAAACGTAAACCAACAAATTTTGAGGGGGGGTTCAAATTATTTTATTGAAAATAATGAACCAAAATGGCTCTTCGTAATTTTTTTAGAGGTTTCGTTTTCGAGTTATTTCATTTGAAGAGTTTTCTTTCAAACGGGCTTATATCCATTTTTTACACTTTTTGTTTTTTTCACGGATTCTGAATCTTTGGGATAAAGCCTATCACCCTATTCCTTCCGTAACGGTTTGTATCCCGCTTTAAAAGCTCGCTAATCATCGGGTTTGCCGACAAAACGGCTTATATCCATCCCGTTGTTTTCAATAAACACTTTTTTTAATTCGGTTTTCGAATTTTACATACCTTGAAACGTAAACCATCAAATTTTGAGGGGGTTAGAATATTTTTTCTTGTTCGATACCGAAGGTTCATTATTGAAAATAATGGGTAAACAAATAAAAGAAACTGATAATGAGACTTTTCTTCACTCAACCGAAAACTCGCTTTTTTCAAAGTGGCTCATTTCCAACCTTTTTTTTTTATCAAATTAGTTCATATCCAAATAAGAAATGGCCGTTGTCTCCCTCAAAACGCATGCCAAAATTTCGAAATTTGGTCATACAATCAAAAGATCCATGAACAAACAAAATATTTGGAAAATTTGGGAACCCTAGACAACTTCCTTCGCTATGAAATAAATTTTTCTCAATTTCCCACGAAACATTCCAAGTGGATGTAAGCTCGTTTGACAAAAAACTTCTCATTTATAAGATTTTTTTTCTGTTTTTTTTTTTTCGATTTCATCTCGGTAAAACGACTATAACTTCCCGAATTTGCATGCTAATTGAAATGTGATTACACCGTTGGAAAAAGCGTAAAAGTTCCTATCTTATTGATATGGAAAATAAAATATTTTTTTAAATCGGAAAAACGGGTGAAAATTGGACTTGATCTTGGAAATCTCAACTTTTTTTAAACGCTCATAGGTTCTGTAATCCGGCACATGAATTTTCGCCTGTAGGTCTGAAAGATGCGCCAAAATTTTAGCTTTCCAACTGTCTAATTTTTAAAAGTAGAACTTATCGCAAAAATTTGTGATTGAACGCCGAAAAACGTGATTTTTTCAACGAAATTGGCGTTCCGGCTAGGCGTGAGGCTAGGGGCCTCACAAAACGCCGAAAATTTTCACATTTTTCCGCGTTCAAAAACAAATTTTAGTGATAAGTTCCACTTTCAAAATAAAAATTAGACCGTCGAAAAATTGAGAATTTGGCGCATCTTTTGGGCCAATAGGCGAAAATTCACGTGCCGGATTACAGAACCTACGACCGTTTGAAAAAGTTGAGATTTCCAAGATTTGACAAATTTTGGCTTATTATTTTCAACTAGCTGAAAAGCCTACTAAAAGCAGGCAAAGACGATTCTCCGACTTTCCTCCCGCCACCCACTCCCTCCGACTCATCCCGACTCCGACTCCTCCCGCCCCCAACCACTCAAGCCTCCAACTCTCCCCACTCCCACGACCCCTCCAACCCCTCCGTGCATACGTACGTACGTACGTACGGTTGGCGTTTTATATAATTAGATATTATATATTAGATAATGAACCTTTGGAATCGACCAAGAAAAAAAATTTTTAACCCCCCATCAAAATTTGTTGGATTACGTTTCAAGGTCCGTGGAATCCAAAATTCGAATAAAAGTCCGCCGGCACTTTCCTTCTCTTCCGATTTTGTTGAAATTTGGTATGTAGGCTCCATTTGGGGTCTAGTTGTGCCTTGAAGATTTTGGTTGATGTAGGTCACTTCTAAGGGTTGAAAAATAAGGTTTGAAATTTTGAAAACGCCCTACCTAAAAAAATTTTGATACAAAGGTATCGTTTTTCCGTCAATTTAAGATAGTATTGAATTTTTGGAATTTTTAGAGACCACCCGGAGCTCAGCAGGACAGTAGTTCGCTCCCCGTGATAACTTGAGGGTCGGACTTGTGATAAATCAGAAACACGAGTGTGAATCGCAAAAAGGCCTAATCACCGTTCAAATTCCAGATGACCAAAGTGTGATAGTTGTTCGTTTCTTCTTCTTCTTCTTTTTCTTCCAAGTTAAATGTCCTGGCCACAGCCATGCCGGACATAGGTTCGTTTCTTCGAGTTGTACTCAGTTTTGCGTCCTTAGTAACCAGTAATCAAGTTTCCTAATAATTAGAGCAACCTCAACTCCATGTTTCTTCGAACTGAGTGTGAAACGTTTATTTCTTCCAAATAAACTTGATTGTGAAGTAGGTATGTGGTAGCTAGGTAGTACCTGTGGTAGGTAGGTGGGACAATGGCAAAGCCGTGTTCTATGCAGACGAGTGAACTACAGGGTTCGGCAGGGAGGTATGGATGATTTGAAATAATAGCTACACACTCATTTTCAAATGAAACTAAAATTTTATTATTTCAGTGTGTACCTTGGATGATGCCATTATGAAAATTAAAGAGGAAAAAAATAAAACATTGATTATGTGCAAAAAATAACATCTGATATGAGGTGTCCGTTTTTGTCCACACACTCCTGTAGACGTTGTGAGAAGTTGTCCATACTCTTCTGTAGCATTGGACGTGGTATTGCTCGAATTTCTTGAGTTATTGCCTCATTCAGGGCTTCTAGTGTACGTGGTTTGTGTATGTATACACGTGATTTGAGGTAGCCCCATAAAAAATAGTCACAAGGTGTCAGGTCTGGTGACCGATGAGGCCACTCCACATCTCCACGCAACGAAATGAGGCGGCCAGGAAACGTACATAATCAATGTTTAATTTGTTTCCTCTTTAATTTTCATAATGGCATCATCCAAGGTACACACTGAAATAATAAAATTTTAGTTTCATTTGAAAATGAGTGTGTAGCTATTATTTCAAATCATCCATACCTCCCTGCCGAACCCTTTATATAGAAAAATATAAATGTGAACTATAAAAAACCCTTTGTGTAATAATTTGCAGCGTTTTTCTGTCACGTTCTTCCCACATTATTGTTCGATTCTGATGATTCTAGCAAACAAGACGCCACCATGGTGGGTGGGTCCTGGGTTAATTTTTTTAATTGTTGACCACCACATCGTTCTCTACCTAGAAACTCTTATGAGTAATAAAACTCATTCGAGATCTGAAAATCGTACAAGCGAGTCATTTGTGCATCAACTCAGGGTTTTCCTTCTCTTTCGCTATCTGAATTTATTGTTAATAAATTTTGGCAGTTCAAGTTTCGATATAACATACCGCTTGATCTGTGAAATTTGAATACCAAATTATTGGGCATTTTTAGTTGCGCTCGCTTTGAGGAACCCCTGGCGTCAGATTTTTGCACTTTCAATCTCATTTTCGGATTCAGCGCCCTTTCCATGGGTCATAATACAAATCATGATGCCATCAGTCGACCATAATATTTCACTCATTCCTTATCATAGGAAATCTCTCGTAATCACATTTCTGTGAAGCTATCAGAGGTTCTATCATTAGTTTTCTCGAGGCAGGGAGATCTGTGCTGGAGCTTCCGGGGTTCATTGAAAATTGAAATGAAAAACGAACGGAAATTCAATTTTACAAGGAATTTCCCACGTATAACGGACATGACCTGAGATAACAAGTGAAAAACTGAAGCCTCGCGGGCAAACTCATCTTTCACCTGTACTATCAACTCAGCTTGTAGACCTTGTTCGGTTATGCGCATGCGAAACGAGGTTGGCCGTGGTTCGGTGATAAAATGATTTCCTTTCATAAATTGTCAACAGACAGGATGAGGTATCAGAGCCGGCTGTTTGCTCACTTGGTGGGTGTTCCATTATGGCCCCCTACGTCGATCCATCCGAGTGGCTTTCGTGGAAACTTGTTTCGAAAGCTCCTGGATGATTTTCAAAGACAAGACAGAGGAAAAAGGATTTTAGTAATTTAAGGGAGTGGTGGCAGTTTTGTTATATTATTATCAATAATGAACCTTGGGAATCGAGCAAGAAACAATTTTTTCAACAGTTTGGGAGAAATATTTTACCGGATTAGCTGAATTTACCTAATTCTACATTTCGCAACCTCAACAACACCAGGTGATCGGGAAAACGCTGCAAATCATTGCCCAAAGGTTTATTATTTTCTGTACAGATCAATCCCTACCAATTGTAGGTACCTACTACCTACTAGGGTATTTTTGAAAATTTCAACCTCAACCACCAACCAAATGGAAATGAAGGGTTCAAAATTTTCAAAAATGTCCTTAAGTAGTCGTAGGGAGCGAACGGTTTGTCCTGCAGAGCTCCGGGTGGTCTCAAAAATTATTAAAAATTCAATACTATTCAAAATTGGTAAAAAAAGATACCTTTATTCCGAATGTTTTCGAGCTAGGGCACTCTTGAAATTTCAACCCTTAATTTTGACCCCTTAGAAGTGACTGACATCAACCAAAAGCTTCGCGGCACAACTAGACCCCAAATGGAGCCCAAATTTGAACCAAATCGGTCCAGTGTTGCTAAGAAAAGTGCAGTGTACCTACTGCGGATGGATGGGAAAAGTTTTTATTCGATTTTCGGATTCTACGTACCTTGAAACGTGAAACACCAAATTTTAAGGGCGGTTAAAGTTTTTTTTCTTGCTCGATTCCAATGGCTTATTATTGAAAATAATAAACCAAAATCACATTCAAGAAAGACACATGAAAATCGACCGTGGTGTCATGTGACGTGACAGATAGAAAATCAATTAGCAGCAAATCAATTAGCAGTCATTTAATAGTCAATTAAATGACTATTAATAGTCAATTTAATATTTGCAATAATTCTCAAGTATCGATTTTGTATAATATAGGTTTTTCTTAAAAGTTCAGTGTTAGGTTATCATTCAGTACAATATATAGGGTGTAAGCCTAACTGGTCTGCCATACGGTACCAGTCGATTGTATAACTAATTTGTATCAAAAAATGTCTCTTAGCAATTTTTTTTATACCTTTAAAAATTGAGGTACAATTTGTAAACTTTGAGCGCCGGTTCTTGATAGAAATACTAACCTGGAACGAGGAACGAGCGGCGACCGACTGAGACCCCCTTATTAATTAATTAAAGATTAATTTTACGCCATTTTATCCACCAAATATTGTTTTAAATATTTTATTCCTTGAAAATCGGTCGAGATATTTCTCGACTTGACGATCGCTTGCGAAGGTGCGATAACAACCGTAATGGTCGGATAAATAATGGAAACCTCTTGTTAATCATTAAATCAATGATAACACTAGATTACAAAATTTAGGGGTGGTCTGGCTGCCTCGTTCTTTCATCACTTTTCTTATGGTATTTGGTGCGCTGAATCCGAATCTGACGTCAGTTTTTTTTGTTTACGTCGGGTTTTCAAGATATAGCTAGTTTTAAGATTTTTCTAGTTCTCACTTTTCTTCATTTTTTAGTGAAAACTCATCTTGCTCAAATCTCCTCAAAAAGTACTCAGACTTATAGAAAATTTCATGTAGAATCCGAATATGTACTTAGTTTTTAAGTAAAACTGTGTTAAACCCCCTATTTTCCACAAAACGTATCAAAAAACACCGGTTCTCAACGTTTTTTCTTCGGGTTTTCCCTACATTTTGCCACTTGAAAAAAAAATTAAGGCTAAAAAAAATGTTCTCGGGCTTTTACTTTGTAGGGGGGACACCCCAGAGGAGAATGAGACCAATCGCAGCCTCCTAAACCCATTAATATCGAAGGAATGAGCTTTTTCATGGCACTGAGATGAAAATTCACAAAAACCGTTAGTTAATTTTTCGAGATAAGTATGTGCGTACCTAAATCTGTTTTCCTCATATGGATTTTCCTTTCTTGCAAATTTTTTATGCTTTTCATCTATTAAGAGTAAGATCGAAAATAGGTACTCAAAGGGGGAGTAAATCATAATTGGGAAACTCTTGTTTTGTTAAGTGATTTTCATTCAGTTTTACAAAAGAAACACAATAAACTGCAGAAAAGTTAACGGTGTAAACCTGTTTCATAAAGGCTCAGATGAATCAAAAGTTGGTAAAATGTTTGGTTATTTCTCCACCTCAGAGGTTCTACCAAGATATGAAAACCATGGAAGAACGGTACAAAGGGTATTGGGAAGTTCACATGATGGTGGACTATTGTTGGACCTTAAAAAGAGATTTACCTCAGGCGGCGAAGTTTTCTCTACATAGATGCCGGCGATGAAACCTCTGAGGTGGAGGAATAACCAAATATTGTACCAACTATTGATTCATCTGAGCCTTCATTAAACAGGTTTACACCGTTAATTTTTCTGCAGTTTATTGTGTTTCGTTTGTAAAACTGAATTAAAATCACTTAACAAAACAAGAGTTTACCAATTATGATTTACTCCCCTTTTGAGTACCTATTTTCGATCTTACTCTTAATAGGTGACAAGCATAAAAAATGTAGAAGAAAGGAAAATCCATATGAGGAAAACAGATTTAGGAACGCACATACTTATCTCGAAAAATTAACTAACGGTTTTTGTGAATTTTCATCTCAGTGCCATGAAAAAGCTCATTCCTTCGATATAAGTGGGTTTAGGAGGCTGCGATTGGTCTCATTCTCCTCTGGGGTGTCCCCCCTACAAAGTAAAAGCCCGAGAACATTTTTTTTAGCCTTAATTTTTTTTCGAGTGGCAAAATGTAAGGGAAAACCCGAAGAAAAAACGTTGAGAACCGGTGTTTTTTGATACGTTTTGTGGAAAATAGGGGGTTTAACACAGTTTTACTTAAAAACTAAGTACATATTCGGATTCTACATAAAATTTCCTATAAGTCTGAGTACTTTTCGAGGAGATTTGAGCAAGATGAGTTTTCACTAAAAAATGAAGAAAAGTGAGAACTAGAAAAATCTTAAAACTAGCTATATCTTGAAAATCCGACGTAAACAAAAAAAACTGACGTCAGATTCGGATTCAGCGTACCAAATACCATAAGAAAAGTGATGAAAGAACGAGGCAGCCAGACCACCCCTAAATTTTGTAATCTAGTGTAATTTCAGTTCATAGACTCAGAGTTTCACTTCTCGCAGGAAGGTACCTAGAAATAATTGTAATGAAATCTACAGCCCAAACTTCTGGTGATCAATTACGCCCAACTCTGGCTCCCGATGGCCCCATTCGATTTTGAAATTGATAGAGATTTTTTTTTTTTTTCATTATTTCACCGACCTTCCTGCGTCGTTTTCCGGCAGAGGCAATGCAGGACAAGCAGTGCTCGAGAGAAAAATTAAAATTGATGTTCTTTTATTCTCGTAATTTGTTGGAACGATTTGTGCGCGCGTGATTAATGACTGGAGCGAAAAGCGATGGTTTCTAAAGCCTCTCCTGTCGGAAGGTGCTTGAATAGGAGGCTGTCATGATTGTACGTCCTGAGAGCTAGGGCCTAAACAGCTCGACAGGGTTTAAAAACGTTATGTAAATTAGAAGAGGCTATAAAAAGGAGAGCCTCCTCGTTTGGAATGAAAATCTCGGTTTTTATTTCGTGAGTTGAAGAGGATGAACCGTTTGCTGTTTATTTTCGTTGCTCTTTGCCTTATAGTAGTGTAGAGTAACAGATAAACGTCGTGATCAGTAAATTTTTGAGTAGACATTACCTACTGTATTCGTGCAGGCAGGTTGGCCAGAGCTCCAAAATGTTTTTCCTACCTGTAATGACTTCCTCCTAGGAATTTCAAATGTTTATTTGACGACAATTTGTAGAATTTTACAAGAAGAAAAAAAATGCAAGAAAGGATTCGGCTTAGATCCAACTCGGTAAATAAATTGATACTATAAATTACAGTAAAAAGGAAATTATCAAGTACATAATTTTTTATAAACACTATTTAATTGTAATTTTTACGTTATTTAATAGTTTTAATTTAATAGTTGCTTTATACATATGCGCCGTCTCGGATCTAAAGCCCCTTCTGTAACTAGCAAACTTAACACAAACGTAGTATAGTATTCCATCGATAAGGAATACGCCTCTGACATTGAGTAGAACCGTCTGGTATTATATCTTTAGAGTGTATTATGTTGTATTTTATGTATAAAGAGAGCTGCCTCGGTGAAAGTGAACTCGAAACTGTAATTTTATAGGAAACTTGAATTACGAGGTAAACAAATAAACAGGTGTGACAGGTTAAAGATATATTGGGATCCATGAACGCTGCCAAGTGGGTGTGGCACATAGACGTCTCGTTGCCATAACCCCCATAAGTAGGGCTCGGCATTTTGCATATTTGCATATTTTTTTTGCGATATGCTCAAGCTGTAAGGAGTCCAAATATGCCATATTCAAGCCATTTTGTCGCTCCAAATTTAAATTTATCGTGCATATATTTGCATATGTTCGCAGTTTTTGGTATAAGTGCATATAATGGGCATTTCTTGACAAAAGCCATATTTTCCAGTTTTGTCAGCTATTTCCTCTAATGAGGAGGCGTTATCATGGCCCGGAAAAACAGGTGAAACCGTTCGAGAAAAATTAGAGTGTGTACTCAAACGAAATCTTGGCTGGAAAACTGTCGTTGTGTTGGCGAAAGTGTTGGAAGGCGACTCACCCAACACCAGCAATTGGTCATACACTTCTCAAGAAGTGGCGTCTTTCAAATATCTACCAAATGTCTCAGCAGATGTGGAGCGGTCATTTTCCCGTTTGAAACGATTATTGCACGATTTGAGAAAATCTTTTGCAACTGAAAATTTGGAAAAGCACTTGGTAGTACAAGCTAACATATTTTAACAATTAAATGTTTTGTCTAAAACCTGAGTAAAACTATTGTAAAAATTGTATAAAATGATTTTGTATAAAAATGTACATACAAAAAAATTGAATAAATACAAGTAACTATGTACTGAAAAGACTTTGTTTCCCACTTATAATTCAATTGTTCAACTATCTTGCGCATATTTTGAAGGCATATTTTCGGATTTTTTCGCCGTATGTACAAATGCATATATTGGGCATCTACGTGCATATTTTCAGGTTTTATTTCGCATATATTGCCGAGCTCTACCCATAAGTATAGAAGATCTGATGCTTTGTAACTCTCGAAACATCCATCTCTTAAGTAACTTGCGATGAAGGCAGACTTGACCCGATCTCTGGAGACTTTCTTTTCTCTCTTCGTTCCTTCACTTCATATGGTCCATAGTTTGGAGAGCACTGCTGGTGTCGACGTGTAGAAAAATACGTGGGAGCACGTCTGGAGGTAGGGATGGCATATCGAATGAAATATAACGATATACTGATCAAACGATATATCGTCAATGAGATATCGATACCTACGATATGTCGGTTAAAATATATCGATATTTCGATATATTGGAAGATCTAACTTGGAATATCTTGTCGAAGTAGATACGTGAGTTAAAACGTTTTAAGCTATACAAACATCATTTTGCAAGAAATTTATCGATATACCCGACATATCGGAAGATTTACATGGAATAACTATTTGAAGTTAGTATTTAACTCTCTCAAAAGTTTCATGGTTTACGTTACAAGGTATGTAGGGATGTCAAATCGAGTGAAGTATATTGGAAGATCTACTTGGAAAATCTTATTGAAGTAAGAAGGTTGGTGAATTGAAACGTTACTAACATCATTTTGGAAGAAATACATCGATATACTCGGCATATCGGAAGATCTACTCGGAAAAACGGCTGAAGTTAGTATTTAACGTGGTTTAAAAAGTTACTGGTTTGAATTATCGAAATAATTATCATAGTAGTTGTAAAAGTGCGAAAGTGTCATGGTTGTCAGAGCACTGGGTCAGTAGCAAAGGGTTTTTGGGGTGGCAAATTTGGTGATGAACTACTCTCAGGGGTCCTAACAACATTAGGTAGTTAAGGCTAAATGTCACGATGTTTTAGTGTGATTCTGAAATAAGAGATGGCAGCACCATCGGGGCCAAATTTCGTTTACTCCTCAGTTGAGAACGGATCGAGATATTTTAGTTCCGCAAACGGATTTCTCTTCAAGATCACCGTAGAATTCCGGGTAATTGGTTTAGAAAGTGTGCAAAAATTTTTTGCACACAGTTCCAACAAAAATTTGTTTAAATTTTGAACATTTTCAAAAAGTGGCCTTATAGCCACTTGCAGAACTTTCATCAGAATACGAATCCGTTTGCAGAATTTTTCTAACTTGATCATAGCCGTCGGATTCGCGTTTTTACGATATGGTGGGGGGGCGAGGGGGGCGATCATGGGCTGGGGGGGGAGGGCGGCGATCAAACGCCCCGCCGCCTGCCCGACCATCACACATTCATGTTTTGCTAGTACGCACCCTTTGGTCTCTATTCTTTTTCCCGGCCACCTAATAGGTAGCTACCATCAACCTTCCCATTTCCAACTTCTCTGTCTTGAGGTTGATCGAATTGGGCGAAATTTCCATAAAAAGCAAGACACATGAACAAATAACTTATGAGACACATTCTGTGTTAATTTGATTCAGATAATGGTTTGCACTACCTACTAAATAGTTAGTTCTAAAATTGTGATAATTTCAGTTCACTGTACATGGACTAGTTAGGTATCTAGAACAACTAGTAATAGATGGTTTGATAGCATATTCTTAGCGTTTGACGTTGATTTCCAAATTTTGTGAACAGCTAAAGATGATGAAAAAATAATTAGTAGGTAGTTAATTCACTCTGCAATAGTGTTGAAAAAGGTAAAAACACCTATTCATTATTTACCAAAAATTCAAATATCTTTGAAATTATATCAAAATAAATCTAAATAAATTTGAAACTAAAATCCCTCGTGTCTGAATTTTTTATTCCCGTATTCCCTCTTCTAAGAGTTAAATTATCAATTCTCTCTGTTTTTAAATGTCATTCTTGATTTCATGTATATACTATATATACTATATACTACTAAATTACAAACATGACTGTCCCAAAATTACCGTTAGTGCACTGTAATAAATAGCCTAGAACTAGTGCTGTGGTCTTACAAGGTAAATACCATACAGATGGCAACCCTACATGTTTACCTTTTCGGATTACTCGAAAAGTTCGAGAAGAGTTCAAGGTCGCACACCTTTCTCATTCGCTAGCAATCCCGGGTACATCGGGCACTGTTGACGTTCGAATACTGTAGGTAGTACTAGGTTACGGCGTTGGTGATTTTACCCTTCAATATTCCGTTATTGTGCAGCGATCACTACATCGTTTTTTAGGACGTCCCTCAGTAAGAATTGGGCGTCCATATGCGATTAATCTGGGGTGAAGGAGGACACAATCAACGGAAAAAATCTGCGAAGTGCTACTATCAGCTCCGGGGTCTTGATTTTCGTAGGGGACTATCTACATGCCAATTTGAACAATCCTGACAAATTTCATCTAATTCTTATGAAATATGTGAAAGTTATAGCTGTTTCAAGGATTTAATGTTTGCGCATGCGCAGATGCTAATGTCAATTTGGAGGCCGTGATTTTCGTAGACCTCTGCACCCCAATCTCCATAATCCCTGAAAATGTCATCGAACTCAGATGGGAAATGTAGAAGTTATAACTGTTACAAGGAATTCACGTTTTCGCTTCCGCAGTCACTACTATTAGTGCGGGAGTGATGATGTTGATAGGGGACCATCTACTCGCCAACCCGCACAATTCCTGAAAATTTCATCGAAATCAGACAATAACTTCGTGTAGTTCTGCCCGATACAAGGATTTCACGACAGAATCAAAGACAGTCAGACACGGAACCAAAATTGTTCAGGAAGGTCTAAAACATAGAACGCGAGGGGGAATTTTGATTTCGGAGATATTTTTTTTCTACAATCTTGAAAAGTTAAAACAATACTTCCACTACCTTTGTGGACTCGGAAGTAAGAAGTGCGTAGGCACCTTATCTATTTTTGCTCTGTACAATTTTTAGTTAATCATAAATAATAATTTTGTGTTCGAGTCTACTACGGTAACGGAAGTATTTTTTTCACTTTTCAACGTTAAAAAAAATATCTCCAAAATCAAAATTCCTACTCGAGTTATATATTTGAGACCTTCCTGAACAATTTTGGTTCCGTGTCAGCCTGTCTGTCATGAAATCCTTGTAACGCCCGAAACTATACGAAACTAATGTCCAATTTCGATGAAAAATTTTGAGGTACCTAGGTATATTATGCGGGTTGACGTCTAGACGATCCCCTATGAAAATCATCGCCCCAGTATCAATCAATAATATGTATAACATTCTACCATAATTATGATACCTAACCATTACCTGAGAACAGAATGTGTCTCATAAGTTATTTGTTCATGTGTCTTGCTTTTTATGGAAATTTCGCCCAATTCGATCAACCTCAAGACAGAGAAGTTGGAAATGGGAAGGTTGATGGTAGCTACCTATTAGGTGGCCGGGAAAAAGAATAGTGACCAAAGGGTGCGTACTAGCAAAACATGAATGTGTGATGGTCGGGCAGGCGGCGGGGCGTTTGATCGCCGCCCTCCCCCCCAGCCCATGATCGCCCCCCTCCATATCGTAAAAACGCGAATCCGACGGCTATGATCAAGTTAGAAAAATTCTGCAAACGGATTCGTATTCTGATGAAGGTTCTGCAAGTGGCTATAAGGCCACTTTTTGAAAATGTTCAAAATTTAAACAAATTTTTGTTGGAACTGTGTGCAAAAAATTTTTGCACACTTTCTAAACCAATTACCCGGAATTCTACGGTGATCTTGAAGAGAAATCCGTTTGCGGAACTAAAATATCTCGATCCGTTCTCAACTGAGGAGTAAACGAAATTTGCTTCATTTTGGTGCTGCCACGTGGTGGCAGATGTCACAACTAAACTCGGGACATTTAGCCTTAACAGTATTAGGTAGTTTTAATCTGGACACGCCTCTATTACTTTTGGCTTAAGTCAAATAATTGAGACTTCGAGTGCCCCCGTAGTGTAAACCATCTTGTTTGAGCTGAAGTCAGTAATCTGTAATCAATCACGTAGGCACCTACAAAATTTGGAACACAATTACTTGATGCTTTTACCGATACAGGCGTCCCTTTTCATCTATCCATTTTAATACTTAATTTTTACTTGTTGAAAACAAGTCGCGATATATCGGAAATATATATGTCGATATTGACCGATAATATCGGTTTTTTATATCGATATATCAGACGTTATATATCGATATATTACATTTATCGATATATCGTTGCCATCCCTATCTGGAGGTCTTTATGGAGGAAGACTGCTGTTTTCGAGGGCCATCAAACAAGCTGGACTCGTTAGGGAGTTTCAAGGTTCATCCATGCAGTGTGCAGTTCAGATACATCAACATCGACATCCTCCATCATTCAAAAGTATTCCGTAGGATCGAAATACTTTGTCAATTTTATTAGTTTCGAAGCCCCATCGGTTATTAGGCGCAACTGTTCCATTGACAATCCAACTTCCCTCTGTAAATGACTCGCCTCCAGTATCGAAATTCGTTCCCTG
This sequence comes from Apolygus lucorum, assembly GCA_009739505.2. Lineage (NCBI taxonomy): Eukaryota > Metazoa > Arthropoda > Insecta > Hemiptera > Miridae > Apolygus > Apolygus lucorum. The sequence goes on along the minus strand of CM019173.2, from coordinate 8,094,755 downwards.
CAGGGATATTTTCCACTAACCCACAGTATTCATCCCATCGCCGATACTGCAGAAGCAATCACTCCACGGCGATTCAGGAGAAAAAAGAACGGAATATAAAACTGCGATTCATTTCCTCCCGGATCGATCCCGTTTCTCCGTACCATTTTTCAACGCTAAGGCGCAAAAAACAAGAGCCTGGGAAAAGAGGGGAGTCTAATCTTTACAGGAAAATAAATAGTGTTTAGTAGGGATGAAACATTTGATGACCTCGTGGTTTATAAAGAGGTGAGTCTCCGAAAATATCGAGGAAAAGAAGGTGGAAAAAAATTAAGTCGACCGAAGGAAGTACAATGGACGGTTCCCGGGGACTAAGCTTAGTCTTTGTCTGAAGTCGAATAATTCGGGGCTTAGGGAACCGAGAGAGGTATCCTTTCTGTTTTCTACCTCTTTGCGAGGTGAATCGTTTCATGAAAATTGTTGGAATATGAAGATATCATATTCAGAATACCACAGAACCCTTGGAAGGTGGAGCCATTGAGAAGTTTCTAAAGTCTTCAGCTTTGCTGATCAGCAGCAACCAGCGGCCCCAATTAGGGCAAGGAATGAAATCGTTATCTGACACAGATGTTCAGCAGTGTTGGGTTCTGATCGAATTCTACCAAGATACGAACTCAACGAAGTAAAAAACCTTTCTGAATGACTAGTACGAAAAATGTTTTGTTCGTATTCACTCTGTGTTCACCATTTAGAGGCTAATAACCTTTTCATTTGTGGGCGCGGGAATCTGGATAGTTCCTACCTATACCGCCAAGTCTGAGTGCAGCATCTACTTACTTCTCCACGCACTTGTCATGGAGTTAAACATTTCTATCTATAAAACACTCACAGAATGAAGTGGCAGTTATGCTGCAAAAGTAAATTTCCGGGAAAATTTACGGATTTTTTGACATTTTTGGCCTACGAAAATGTTGTAGTTCTTAACGGGTGGTGAATTTTGGGTTGATTCCGAATGTACCACTATGGCAGAGTATGGTACATGAATATATTGAGGGGGTCTCAGTCAGATGATCGTTCCTAGTTCCGGGTCAGTATTTGGCCAAATCAAAGGGGCAAAAACTTGAAAAATGGAACTTAAATTGGAAATTTTAAAGGATTTTAAAAATTCATTAGTGCACGGCCCTAGGGAATTTAATAACTGAAATATTGCCGCTGGAATCATCAAAATCGAACAATAATTGCCTGAGAAAAATGGAAAAAAAAATTTAGAATTAGAAATCAGAAAAAAAAAAATTAAAAAATCAGGAAAATTTAGAATCAGGAATTTAGAGAAAAAAAAAATCAGGAAAATTTAGAATCAGGAATTTAGTTCAGTTTTCTCATAAAATGTAGCTAAACTTGACCTTTTCAAGGAATTTTAGAAATTAATTTGTGCAAGGGCCTTGGGAATTGAAAAACGCTGCAAATTATTACACAATGGTTTATTATTTTTCTATAGATTACTCGTCTGCAAAGCCACCAACCATCCAACATGAAAAAAAAAAAACATCGATCGTATTTCGGTTAGCTTTAATTTGAACGGAGATTAGGCCTCTTTTGCTATTCACACTCGTGTTTCTGATTTATCGTACGTCCAAAACTTAAATTCTCGTAGTGAGCGAACGGTTTGTCCTACAGAGCTCCGCGTGGTCTCAAAAAATTCTAAAAATTCTATAGAATCTTAAATTGAAGGAAAAACAATACCTTTATATCGAAATTTCTTGAGTTAGGGCGTTTTCAAAATTTCAAAATTCATTTTTGAACCCTTAGAAGTGACTTACATCAACCAAAATCTTCGGGGCACAACTAGACCCCAAATGGTGCCTACAAATCAAATTTCATCAAAATCGGTCAATGCTAAGTGGAGAAAGTGCCGCGGACGGACGGCCAAATTTTTATTCGATTTTGGATTCTACGTACCTTGAAACGTAAACCATCAAATTTTGAGGGGGTGTTGAAATTTTTTTTTCTTGGACAATTCGAAAGGTTCATTATTGAAAATAATAAACCAAAAACTGAAAGATTGCCGCTGGAATTATCAAAATCGAACAATAATTGCCAGAGAAATAAGGGAAAAACCGTTTATTTAGTAGTTTTTTCCATTTTTCTTTGGCAATTATCGTTCGGTTTTGATGATTCCAGCGGCAATAATTCAGTTATTCAATTCCCTAGGGCCGTGCATTAACGAATTTCTAAAATCTTTTAAAATTTCAAATTTGGGTAATTTTTCAAAAGTTTTGCCCCTTCAATTTCGCGAAATACTAAGAATGGACGGCGACCGACTGAGACCCCCTTAAGACAGTAATTTTCACTACTTGTCGTAAAAACTACGTTCTTTACTTCAATTTTGAAAAATTGACTTCCTTAATTTTAAATTTTCGTCCTTAAGTTCCGTCCAACGCACTCACTTTTTCCTTTCTTTAACCCTTAATTTCCCACTTATTTAAAAAAATGTTTTCTCGTAGTTTTAAATTCAAATTTAGAGAATATTTGAGCAGAAGGTACCTCGAAGGCTCTATACAATCTGTCACCTCAAGAAGGGTCTTGCTGAGGGCCACTGTAGCGCTATCTGCTTCAGCAAAATCTGTCCATAAATCCAATTTTGATAGAGTAAAAGAAGGAAACTTGGACAAATCCAAGGCGGGATGTTAGGCTCTGCTATTTCTAATAAATTACAGAACCAAGGAATAAGGTTGAGAAGATTCACTTCATAGAGGAATCTGTACTGCCTTATTTGATAAAACCCAACTAATAGCGTACACGGTGAGAAATGAGGGTAGAAAGTACCTCAAAGGTTCTATTCAACTCTTTTAATTATTATGTTATTATAATTACTTCTTTTTACGCAAACTTTCTTACTCCATAGTTGGAGTATGAAGATAGCCAACTGCTGTCAGTTTTGGTTTAAAAATAGATTAACTGTTGCAGGTAAAAATTGGACTTCCAGAAAGATACCTCAGGATATTTAGGGTTAATTCATCCAATATTTAGGAAGTTATTTGATGGAATTTTCTTGTTTTGCAGGCCAATTGACGCATCCAGGTCTCCTTTTCTTCGGCAAGCTCAACGACACGATCACGAAATACGAGGTATTCGAACTGCCGATCTTCATCTTGATGGGAGTGATAGGAGGTCTCCTGGGTGCCGTCTTCGTAGCCATCAACATGAGGCTGATGGTCTTCAGAATGAAGTAAAGACGTTTCTCTGAAATAATATACTTAGAAATTAAGGAGTCTACGAATGAGTTGCAGAAAACCCTACAATCGGTTCTCAATGTCGTTTTCAACGATTTTTTGTTTATACAATTATCCTGTTTCAAGATTTTCTCCGTTTTCCGACCATTTAGCTCTTATTTCTGATCTTAAATACCTTCTGATTCAGTAATAAGAGTATATTATCGTTACGTAGACTCAATCACTTTTTCTTTAATGTTAATTTTCAACTCTCAAAACTGAGCTAAATTATAATTTTTGTGTATCAAATAATACTTTTTCGTTTTCCCAAGTTACGGCCAAACTCAGTGGTCGATTCTACAAGTAATTTGCAACAAATAGTGCCTCGTAGACATTTTTTTTAATACTTCGTTTTCAAGTTATTTCACTTTTAAAGATTCTTTCGTATGTTGAACTTTGTCTCTCTAAAATGACTATAACTTCCTTATTTTTCAAGCAAATTCAAATCTGATTACTCCGTTGAAAATAGCATTAAATTTCCCATCAGATGAGCTACAACAAACATTTTGAACCTCGCATTTAGTTAAATTTTTCCTAGTCCAAACTTGAAACTTTGCAATTGTTAAGTTTTTTTTGGCGAAATTATCAACAGATTTTCACTTATTTCGTGTTGAGGAAAATCAATGCGGTTTTCAGCAAAAACATACTCAAAATCTCAGCCTTTCAACGGTATAATAAAAAAAATGTTGTACAATGGAACTTGCCTGTGATAAACACTAGGATGAGAAAGATGTAAGTGACTTGCCGAAACATGTGTTAGCAATGAATAGCAAAAACTGACTCAAAAGCTCATTTCTCCATGAAAAACTCGGGCCTCGCCTCACTGCTTAGAGCCTTTGGCTAAAATTCGAGAATCATGGAACATGCTTCAGCCGCGCTAGGATAGGAGTAGGGATAGTGTGGGTGGACCCCCGCCGTGACACTCGCCCTTCACCCTCCCACGTAACGTTTTCGGGTGGTTAGTCCAAGGCTAAAGCATGTTCCATGCTGAAATACTCTCACGACACAACACTCATGTATCCAAGTCAAAATGTGAATAACTTCTGTAAATTCGATTCGTGAAATTTTCTGCAACTTATTCGTAAAACTAAGGCAAAAAACTAAAACTAAGGTAAAAAACTAAAAAAAAAACAACTAAAAACTAAAACTAAAACTAAGGTAAAAAACTAAAACTAAAAAACTAAACTAAAACTAAGGTAAAAAACTAAAAAACTGCAACTTGTTTTGTAAAATTAAGGTCCTACTGTTTTGTAATAGTGTCATTTTTACAAAACAGTAGGACCTTAATTTTACAAAACAACAAAAAATGCTGTTATTGCCGCATTCTGTTGGTAGAATAACCTAAAAGCCTCCGCATGAGAAGACAAGATGATTTACTGGGACGGGAGAATGAGAATTTACTTCCGTCATCCTCAGGAGTTGATGAAATTCACGAACTGACGAAAAGGGATTTCTCACTACCACCGCCGAGTAAGGAATCCGAGGGATAGACGGCTTTACGAGGTAAAGCGATCAGAGAAACTTTCTGGGGCATAATAAGCCTCGAGACGTTCGTTTTCTTGAGTCTGAAGACGTGTTGGGAGGTTACTCCCCGCTGGGAGGTTATAATGGAAATCAAGTACCTTCCTTACCCCCCGACTACGCTCTTACAGTTATACACACACCCCCGTACGTTACGTACTCGCCGTTCTTCAACGGTGTCCTACATCTTAAACACAGACCCGTCCCTTTGAAATATTCATGATGCCCTTCTTGAAGGAAACCTTTTCAAGGAACTGTTCGTTACTAGAATCTCTGCTCGCGAAATGATATCTTATCTTGTCTACCAGCCCTTGAGGGAGATACTGTCAAAATTACTCAACTATGAAATTCCAACTATAAATTTATCTCTTGAACTCCAAACCAACCACTTATTACATTACCACTTTACTTTACTTTACATAAACACAAATTACAAACTGTTTAATTACCACTTGTTACAACTCATAGAAGAAAGGTGCTGCAAGTTATTACACATTGGTATGTTTTTCTGTATCACTCTTCTGCTTTTCTCTATATTATTGGATAAAGCTGCGAATTGTTAGATAACACCATCTAAATTTTGATGATTGAAAAATTCTCCTCAAGTTTTGCTCGTATTGAATCACGTACGAGTAACACAGGCTCTTAACCCTAGGACCTCACACATAAGTTTTTGCGACATGGAGCTCACACAGGGGTACAAAATTTGTACCCCTGTGTGAGCTCCATGGGGTACATTTAATGTACCCCAACTTACAAACACAACACACAAAACACAACACAAACAAACACAAAAACAAAAACAAAACAACAAAACAAAACACAAAACATTAAAATCCAAAAACTAAAACACAAAACAACACAAAACATACAAAACATTAAAACAAAAACAAAACACAAAAACAAAACACAAAAACACAAAACAACAAAACATTAAAACACAAAACACTACAAAACATTGCTGTCTGTTGCTATTTTTAAATGAAATTATTGTTGCTTAAAATTATATAAGCATCTAAACAATGATAAAAATTATTGGGGGTTCAAAAAGGTAATAGTTATATTTTTTATTGGACATTCCTGTTGAAAACCAATTTTCAAAACTGTTGAATATCGCTTCTCATTCAAAATTCGAAATAAAATTTGTTTGATATGGAATGAACTTTGTTACTGTTGATTATGCAAGTTTGCAATATTCTGAGTTGGAGGAAAAAATTGGCATCCAAATCCAATGAGTAGTTTCCTTATTCTACCACCCCAAAGATCACCCTTCTGTGATGCACTTGAACCCCTATTCTGCTACTTCTGAGCGTTCCCTTCCTCCCAATAAAGGTCATGTGCAATATTCTTACGTTGAAATTGTTGTAGGATTAAATGAGCGGTTCTGGCATAGTGCCTAGGCATCTCGGCAGCAGTGATCTGTGGTGTCGTGTAACCTCCATGTCAACTTGACCCTCTTCCCCAACCACTCACCAATTCTGTATCAGTGCTCTTTGGTGTCATTTAACCTCCGTGGCAACTCCACCCCCTTTTTCCTCCATCTCCCAAATCATAAGGGATCATCTCCCAATTCATAGGGGACCATCCTCTAATTAGGATGTAACCTCCGTGGCAACTCCACCCCCTTCCCCAACTCCTACCAATTCATAGGGGGTCATCCTACCATTCAAAAGAGATCATCCCCAATTCATAGGGGACCACCCTCTAATTCTGCATCACCCGTGGAGTCATGTAACCTCCGTGGCAACTCCACCCCCTTCCCCACCTCCTACCAATTCATAGGGGGTCATCCTATCAATTCAAAAGGGACCGTCCTCAAATCATAGGGGAACACCTTCCAATTCTGCATCACCTGTGATGTCATGTAACCTCTGTGGCACTTTCACCCCCTCACCAACAAATTGTTGTGGCATGGTGACTCGGAACAGTGAGGATCCAAAAAAGAATTGGCTTACCTATAATGTTTCCAGGGATTCACACTGGGGTAAATTTGTACCCCAAAGAGTTTGAAAATACTCACTGGGGTAATTTTGTACTCCACCACGAGAAAAGAAGCGAACCACACGAATGGGGTATTTCGGTGGGTCGGAAATTCAGGTTTTTGACCTCAAATTTGGATTCAGCACCCTTGAAAACCTATATACTACAACTTTAAGCCCAATGATACTATAACATGTGGTAGAAAAATTAATTAAAGAGATCACACGTTTGAAAAAGGCGGGCCGCTATAAATGCACACACACTAGGCAAGGACTACGCTGCTGCGGACAGCCCCGCGCGCGTGTGTGAGTAGAATTTTGTAGTATCCAAGAGGGGTTTCTGTGCATGGATACTTTTTCAAAGACAGTTGGCTAGCTACGTCACGATTGGCTAGCTACGTCACACCATTCAAATCTTCAACTTTCCTTAGCTTCTCTGATTTTTTAAAAACATTTTCTCGACGAACAGACCCGATTACCGTTATTCCTGAGCCATACTCTTTTGAAAAAAAAAAAAAAAATTGACCGAAATACCCCATTCTCAGAGCCAAGTGGACTCGGGACAGTGCGTTTCCCGCTCACAGGGGTACCAAGATAATTTACGTGGGTCCCATTCCGGCGGGAAAATTTTTTTCGCGAATGTGCACCCAAAAATAGGAACAGTGGGGTACAGCTGTACTCCAGTGTGAGGTCCTAGGGTTAACGAATAAAATCACTCGTGACGAGTCTATTTCCACGAAAACAATGAGTTTCAATGTCATCATCAATAACAAACTGAAGGTACATCACAGAGAGCACAGCTTATGTACTCACAGGCGAAAGGAGCAGATATAGTGAAAGGAGAACTTGAATCTTATTGGCTCAGAGAAGTTGAAGGGATCTGAGATGATCAACAAATGCAAATCTAGGCAGACAAAGTGAAAGGGAGCTCAAACACTGGACCAAACCAAACAGAATTCAAGTTCTCCTTTCACTTGTATCTGCTTCAATCTGATTGGGTATGACTCACTTTCTCTACCTACGGGATTCAAGATCCCTTTCACCTGTGATTATATAAGTTGTGCTCTCTGTGATGTTCCTTCAGTTATTGTTACTAACGATGACCTAACCGTCGATATCGATTCATCTTTATAACTCATTATTTTCTTGGAAATAAAGTACGTTCTTCTTAACTCCGTTTTGGTTTATTATTTTCAATAATAAACCTTTGGAATCGAGCAAGAAAAAAAAATTCAACCCCCCCCCCCCCCCCTCAAAATTTGATGTTTTACGTTTCAAGGTACGTAGAATCCGAAAATCCACTAAAAAAATTTTCCGTCCGTCCGCAGTACGTAACTTTTTTTTAGCAACACTGGACCGATTCGGTTCAAATTTGGTATAATATACCACATATAGCACATATTATGTGCTCCATTTGGGGTCTAGTTGTGTCGCTAAGCTTTTGGTTGATGTCAGTCACTTCTAAGGGGGCTTCTTGAGGGTTGAAATTTTCAAGAGTGCCCTAGCTCGAAAACTTTCGAAATAAAGGTATCGTTTTTTCACCAATCTTAAATAGTATTGAATTTTTAAACATTTTTGAGACCACCCGGAGCTCTGTAGGACAAACCGTTCGGTCCCTACGAGTACTTGAAGGTTTTCCTTCGATAAAACAGAAAAACGAGTGTGAATCACAAAAGAGGTCTAAACTCCATTCAAATTTCATCTGACTAAAATGCGATCGCTGTTCATTTCTTCGATGTGTATTCAGTTTTGCTTTCTGAGCAACCAGTAATCAAATTTCAGGAGCATCTAGGGGAAGAAAGTGGTGGAACGGCATGAGCGCTGCCTAGTGAAGATAAGATGAACCTTCCGGAGCTCAAAAATCTAGGTTATCTCTATAATCAGTTGGCTTATGTGATGTAGTTATCTTGAGTGATGTAGGTTTTCGATCCTAAATAAGATAATGCTTTAAAAATTAATTTTTGTTTACCTACGAGTACGTAGATTTTCATTTCCGACTAAATGGCTTTCTTAGTGATGTCTCAACAGATTTTATCGTTTTTTTTCATTGAGGGCAAATTTCTGGTTTCCTACAGATTAGGTAGTGATGTACAGACAATACCACCGGTCAATAATGGAGGTTCTTCCATCTTGCCAGAAAGGAAGAGAAGGTTCATCTAATCGTCGCCAGATAGTGCTTGGGCTGTTCCACCTCTTACTTTCCCTAGATGCTCCTTCAAATTTCCATTTGAAGCTCCATATTTTTCGAATCGAGTGTGAAGCGTTTAGTTCTTTCTAATAAACTTGATTGTGAAGGTGTGAAGGCAGTATGGTGTGGTAGGTAGTACCGACCAGTGGTTGGTAGGTAAAAAAAAAAAATAGGTAAAAAAGTTGGTAGGTAAAAAAAACGCAGCAAATCATTGCCCAAAGGTTTATTCTTTTCTGTAGATCCCTCCCTACCAACCGTAGGTACCTACTACCTACTATGTTATTTTGAAAATTTCAACCCTTCACTTCCATTTGGTTGGTGGTTGGGGTTGAAATTTTCAAAGATGCCCTAGTAGATAGTTTTCATTAGCGGTTAATTGCTGAGTAGGTACGTCTTCATATTATTTTAGAAGTCATGGGATTTGTCCACGGCTGGAAACTTCCTGAAATAACTGTACGTCCCGCTCGGCATACTTTTTCTGCAATTATCGCAATTTATTCTGTTCACTTCCAGGCACATCAAGAAGAAGTGGGTGAAGTTGCTGGAGGCTCTCAGCGTGGGGTTTCTCACTGCTTCCTGCGGCATGCTTTCAATCTACACTCTCGACTACTGCAGAGACTACACCGAAGCCAGCCCCAAATTTGCCGTCCAGGTCAGTATCCAAGGGTCCACTTGGGCCAAATTTCCCCCAAAATCGACATTTTTACTTCCATTTTACGTTTTAGACCTTCCTGAACAATTACGTTTTCGTGTCTGTTCGTCTCTGTAAATTGGACGGTGTGTCCGAAAATCGTTGTAAAATGTAAAATCCTGTGTTTGGTGAGGTGAAATCTTTATTAAGCAATACTTTGACAGTTTTCTTCTGGTTTTGATGGAATTTTCAGATTGGGACTCTGAATGTTCCCTATAAATTTCATCACCTGATCGATTTCGTAGTGTAGTGGTATTTATACGCTGGCTTTATGCCACACCCCACTTGGCAGTCGTTTTTTCTAAACGCCCGCAGCAAAACGCAAAAATGAACAAATGGATAGATTCATCTGGGAGGTTTGTTAGTGTCGAACGGTACAAAATGAATTTCCCAGCGGGCTCGTCCCTCCAATTCATCCAACCTTTCCACGAATATTAACTGTAGATCGTTTTTTTTTTCACCCCTTCTCCTCAAATGTGGACCTGTTTTCTCTCTGGTGACCAAGAGCCTTATAAAAACCTGTTTCCGACAATTTCATTAACCTAGAAAATAAATAAGGTGGCGTTTATAGGGTATCGAAACAAAAAACTTCCTTTTCTCCTATTGCGAGAACCTGACAGAACTGCTCGTTTTGATTTGAATAGAAAAGAATGGTTGTCGTCTTTCAGTAGACGTAGCCTTGCATGTAAACTAGATGAATGTTTCTATTGTTTGGACTCGGAAGATCATCTACTCTTGGATGAACTAGCCCGCTTGTGTCAGATCCTTGGCTGATCGGCCAGCCATATCCCACGCCAGGCAGTCGTTGCCCCAATCACCTTTATTTGACTTCGATGTATGTTGGTAAGCGCTGATGCAGCCTGTAATAGTGCTTCATATTTCTGTACTTTGGCAGCATTGATGTCTGTCCAGAACCAGAGATCACATATACTTATGTCCACCCAAAAATTCAAGTCTAACCCAAAATCAGCAACTGTACTCGCTACACTTGAAACATGCTCCTTCGCTGCTTCCAAGGTGAGAACAACGGTACAATTAGGCAATAAGGCACTAGATGGGATGCTCAATTCAGGTAGTGACATAAGTTTAATTGATGAGGCCACAGCTCGAGCTCTGAAACTTGCTATTCGACCATCAAAAGAGGAGGTAGGGCTAGCTTCCAATTCTCATCGTGTGGCTATTGTCGGACACTGCATCGCCGATTTGACCATGCTCAAGAATTATTACCCTAGAGCAGTACTTGCAGTTCTCCCGAACTTGTGTGCGAAACTTATTATAGGGAGAGACATTCTCCAGCTTCATTCCAAAGTTCAATTCGACTTTGGTGGGTCACGTGCTCCCCTTGAAGTTTGCGCATTTCAGGCGGCTAATGTGGAATCTGCCAGACTATTTTCAAGTCTGTCCAAAGACATCAAACCCATTGCCATCAAGTCCAGATGCCACTCTGATACAGACAGAAAATTCATTGAAGCCGAAGTTAGAAAACTCCTAGAGGAGGGTATAATCTAGAAATGTATCTCACCATGGCGTGCCCAGGTTCACGTCGTCTTTGGTTTCCATAAGAGACGAATGGTTATTGATTACTCACGCACAATCAATAGATATACAGACCTTGATGCGTATCCTCTCCCGCGGATTAATGACATAGTTAATCAGGTGGCTGGCTATGATGTCTTTAGCTGTATCGACTTACGAAGTGCTTATCATCAGGTTCCCATTCCACCTAAAGATTGTAAATACACGGCTTTTGAGGCATGTGGGAACCTCTACCAATTCAATCGAATACCCTTCGGTGTCACGAATGGCGTGGCTGCTTTTCAGCGTTTTATTGATGACATCATTCGCAAGGAAAATTTAGCTGCAACTTTCGCTTATCTAAACGATGTCACAATTTACTCTCCAGGCGTTGGGTAAAGGGCATCAGGTGGATCTCATTTCTACTGATTTTTCGAAAGCCTTCGATCGACTTTCCCACCGAGCTATCCTATCTGTACTGAACGGGCTGGGAGTGTTTGGGTGCCTGCTTGCGTGGATGGAGAGTTACTTGACCGATCGATCTATGATGGTTCGTCTGAGGGACACCGTATCAAGACCCTTCTTTGCCTCATCAGGAGTTCCACAGGGTTTTCATTTGGGTCCCTTGCTCTTCCTATTGGCCATTAACAACATTCAAACCATATTCAAGGGGATTAGGTTTCTTTTGTTCGCTGACGATCTGAAACTGTTTCACACCATAGCCTCACCCTCGGACTGTTTGGTGCTGCAGGAGAGTCTTGACTCCCTCATGCGTTGGTGCCCATCGAGTGGTTTGTCTCTCAACCCGTCGAAGTGTTCAGTAATGACATTCCACCGCTCCCAGACTCCGTTTGTCCACCTATACATGATAGGCGATGAGCCATTAAGGCGGGTGAATGCCATGCGCGACTTAGGAGTGCTCCTCGACTGTCATCTATCGTTCTCGGACCATATTTCGGCAATCTCTGGCCGTGCAATGCGGGTCTTGGGATTCATCAAGCGGAACACCAGAGATTTCGATTATATACCAGCTATAATGACACTCTACAAAGCGCTGGTGACTCCAATTTTGGAGTATGCCTCGGTTGTCTGGAATCCATTTTACCAGTGCCACATCAGCCAACTTCACCGTGGATTTTTAAGGTATGTGGCATACAAGCTTCGTATTGCGCGGGAGGACCTTGATTACAATTCCCTGGCTGCTGAGATTGGCCTGAGAGTCCCTCAGCTCGCAGACACCAAGCGGATGTGGGATTCCTGTTGGGATTGGTTCGGGGATCGGTGGACGCACCAGCTCTCCTGGCGGAGATCAGATTTCTCGTCCCTCGATTGGCCACACGTTCTCACGAGCTCTTCTGGACACCATTCTCCCCCTCTAACTACCTGTACAACCGCCCACTATGCAGGATGCCCCGAGTGATGAATCGGGCCCTCCAGGAGTGCCCAGACCTGGATATTTTTCATCATTCAGCGAGGGTCATCAAGAGCAAAACTATAAGCAAATGGACTGTTAACACCTAACCTTGTCTCCTCTATTATTTTCTATTATCTATCTACTATCATCTGCGCTTCTCTTTAATATGTAAATTTTTCTATATTATCGTTGTATTGGGCTTGCCCGTATTAAATAAATAAATAAATTTGCGGGAACAGTCAGATTGAGCACGATAAAAATTTGGACAATTTCAATGCTGCTGCCAAGAAATATGGCCTCACAATTAACAACGAAAAGAGCAAATTTTCTCTCAGGTCCATTTCTTTACTCGGCTACTCGATTAGCTATCACATAATTCGACCTGATCCTACTAGGTTGAAACCTTTACAAGATTTACCTTTACCCACAGATGGCACCTCTCTTAAAAGAACCTTGGGAATGTTCTCACATTATTCTGGGTTCATTCAAAAATTTTCTGAGAAGATACGACCATTGACGTCAAATAGTTGTAAATTTCCTCTGTCAGAGGAAGCTCAACAGTCATTCCAACAGCTTAAGAAAGCCATTGAAGAGGCCAGTATTACTTGGGTCGACAACGAAGCTTCTTTTTGCGTTGAGACTGATGCGTCAGAGTCGACAATAGCTGCCACACTTTCTCAATCTGGAAGACCAGTTGCTTTCTTTTCTCGCACGCTAACAAGCTCAGAGCTTGCCCACTCATCGATTGAGAAATCTCAATCACACAATGGTGAAGGCTCGCTTTGTGTTACCACCAAGAGATCAGGACGATAACCTAGGTTGAAGTGTGGCTCATCTGTAGGTTAAGAGCAGAGCTATAACGGGCACAGTTAGATCTTACCGTGGATGAGCAAATCTGGGGCTAATTAGGGTATTTGTCACCTCATTTGGCATAAGTGAATGTCGTCGACACGCCTGCCTCTCGCCCTCATCACTCCTGTTAGTAGAGAACCCGAATGAATTTCCACCAAACCCAACGACCTCCATCACTGCTATTAGGCTGAACGGTTCCTGATCCATGCTGTGCTAGTTCTGTTATTCAGCTCCAACTGTAGTTTGACAGAAGCGTTGTGCCCTGACGGTCGAGTCGTGATGTCCCAGCTTTGTGTTGGTGACTCGTTATTTCTTCAAAAAGTTGTGAGCTTGCAGTTGCTTTGGCTTTACTTCTTCCAGCTGGTATCTGACTCAGCAGTTCCATGGCTTCAACGCCACCATCATCCACTGGCCCGCGGATAAATGCAGTACTGTTTGCAGACTGAAAGAATGCGGATGGTTTGGTGAGGTGTCCATGTGTATTACAATCCCAAAAACATCGTCCTTCTACCTGCCACTGAAGCCATGGAAAATGAGACCGAGGGTTGTTGACTACTGACAGATGATGAAGTGAAAGGATTGATTTATTGCAGGCAAAACAAAACAAATACAGAACAATAATAAAAAATAAAATAGGTTCCTTACCCTTGGGAAAGTCTGATCAATTAAGAGAATGTACATTCATTCGTTCAAAAATAAAATCACGCCTCCAGTACCTAAAGGATGATGCTTCTTTCAAATTTTGAAGGGGACTGAAGGGCAAACAGAAGGGCAAGTGAACTCACATTCTAGATAAAAATAATCCTTCCTAACAATGGGTGGGAAATCGACATGATTGTTTCCTCAACCAAATTATCGTAATCGCAGTACAGATGGGTTCTTTATTCATTAGCGCTCCCAGGGAGGGAGGAGGGAGCAAGTAAAAAAGCCAATCAATTTATATATTTATATATTCTACTGCGCACTAGCCAGATTGCAACTGATAACGCTGGCGCGACGTTTGACTCGGCAAGGTGAAACCAGCGTGATCTCTGGATAAATATGGTAACTAACAAATAGCAGTAGATCCCGCCGTCCGGGAATCAAGAATGCGTGCGTAAATACGAAAACTAAGGTCGAGGCGGCACGGGTGCCGCCTACACGTGTACCGGAAGGTTAATCGAAAGTAGACTACATCCTGAGAATTTTGGCACAAACAGCGAGCTTCTAGCGTGAGTAGATCTGTTTCTATGATTTTTCAAAGTTTCGACCGTTTATGAAGTCACGTGCCCCTCTCTCGCCTGGGCGGGACCCCCCAGACCACTGTGACGTCATAAACGGTCGAAACTTTAAAATTCATAGGAAAAGATTTACACTCGCTAGAAGGTCGCGGTTGGTACCAAAATTCTCAGAATGAGGTCTAGTTTAGATTAAAAATAACAATAAACAGTTTTTCCTACCCAGGCACACACCCTATTGGCTGAGTGGAGGGCTCTCTACCTTATTATTATTGTTTTACCTGACTCAAGTTGCTCGATCCCTGGATCACGATTACTGAGGCTCGGCCCTTTCCCCAACCTGACTCAACAGGCTACCTAAGATTTTGGAACAGGTAGTCGTCTATGTCAGCAGGTATACCCTTCGGGAAATTGGCCAAACGCATTCTTTCTATCTGCGAACAGTACCTGAGTCAAATGGCAGGCGCAACCGTTTTCTAATGTATCTCTCACGGTTACATCCATTTGCCAGCCATTGTATCCTATATTCTATGATACCCTTTTCTCTTCCGGCGAAGATATTGTATAAACGTACCAAATTTGGTGAACTCAGTTCAGCCGTTTGTCTTCTACCAGGTCCGTATTTACAGACAAACAGATTTATATTATGAGTATGGATTCTACGAGAGAAAACTATACCTCCTGCCCACTCAGCTTGGCAGACGATTTGACTTATTGCGCGAACACAAAGCTTCCCTACCTTCGGTAGTGAGGGAAGACGGTGATTCGCCCCGTTCACGCCCACAAGGTCCTTCTTCCCCACGAAATACCGCCTTCCCACATGAAAGTGGAAATGATAGCCGTGACGTCACGCCTCCTCACGTCAGTAATCATCCCCCTTTTCCCGGGACACTCGAGACCTTTTCAAATAAGGTCAAGAACAATAACTTCGGTCCTTGAATGGTTTCTGGGTCTCTGCACCCCCCCCCCCACTTCCATCCGAAAGCCGACTAATTCCTATTAACTGAGGGGGGACTGCCATATCGTGATCCCACGACTCTAAGGAACGTTTCGCGCTAAATCCGACTGAATCCTCGGAGCTTTCCCATTATGTTTATAATGAAAAGCGAATAATTACCGATTCAAATTGAATCCCTCCGATCTTTGTGATGAACTTCCCATTCAAGAGGGTTTCGAGGAAAAAGTCCGTTTGGCGAGATAGCGGAGGAGGAATAATTCTTCACGTCACGCTTAGACTTGAAGAACATTTGCCAAATGGGTGGGCAGTCGATCTTACTCTGAAGAGCCCAGAATTTGCATATTTTGAAGCATGAAACGTGGTATTTTGGAAGGGTTTTCTACGCTACTCATAGTAATGTCTTTCAAGTTGAAATTAAAATTTCTCGTATTTTGGACCAAGAACGTTTGCCAAAAGGGTGGGCAGTCGATCTTACTCTGAAAAGCCCGGAATTTGCATATTTTGAAGCAAGAAACGTGGTATTTTGGGAAGTTTCTCTACGCTACACATAGTAATGTCTTTCAAATTGAATTTAAAATTTCTCATATTTTGGAGCAAGAACGTTTGCCAAATGGGTGGGCAGTAAACCTTATTCTGAAGAGCCCGGAAATTGCATATTTTAAAGCTTGAAACTTGGTATTTAGGAGTTTGGAAGGATTCTCTACGCTACACATAGTAATGTCTTTCAAATTGAAATAAAATTTCTCATATTTTGGACCAACAACGCTTCCCAAAGGGGTGGGCAGTCGAGCTTACTCTGAAGAGCCCGGAATTTGCACATTTTGAAGCATGAAACTTGGTATTTAGGAGTTTGGAAGGATTCTCTACGCTACACATAGTAATGTCTTTCAAATTGAAATAAAATTTCTCATATTTTGGACCAAGAACGCTTCCCAAAGGGGTGGGCAGTCGATCTTACTCTGAAGAGCCCGGAATTTGGATATTTTGATGCATGAAACTTGGTATTTAGGACTTTGGAAGGATTCTCTACGCTACACATAGTAATGTCTTTCAAATTGAAATAAAATTTCTCATATTTTGGACCAACAACGCTTCCCAAAGGGGTGGGCAGTCGAGCTTACTCTGAAGAGCCCGGAATTTGCACATTTTGAAGCATGAAACTTGGTATTTAGGAGTTTGGAAGGATTCTCTACGCTACACATAG
Source organism: Apolygus lucorum (assembly GCA_009739505.2). Lineage (NCBI taxonomy): Eukaryota > Metazoa > Arthropoda > Insecta > Hemiptera > Miridae > Apolygus > Apolygus lucorum. The sequence goes on along the minus strand of CM019173.2, from coordinate 8,077,965 downwards.
TAATGTCTTTCAAATTGAAATAAAATTTCTCATATTTTGGACCAAGAACGCTTCCCAAAGGGGTGGGCAGTCGATCTTACTCTGAAGAGCCCGGAATTTGGATATTTTGATGCATGAAACTTGGTATTTAGGAGTTTGGAAGGATTCTCTACGCTACACATAGTAATGTCTTTCAAATTGAAATAAAATTTCTCATATTTTGGACCAAGAACGCTTCCCAAAGGGGTGGGCAGTCGATCTCACTCTGAAGAACCCGGAATTTGGATATTTTGATGCATGAAACTTGGTATTTAGGAGTTTGGAAGGATTCTCTACGCTACACATAGTAATGTCTTTCAAATTGAAATTTTCTCATATTTTGGACCAAGAACGTTTGCCAAATGGGTGGGCAGTCGATCTTACTCTGAAGAGCCCGGAATTTGCATATTTTGAAGCATGAAACTTGGTATTTAGGAGTTTGGAGGGTTTCTCTACGCTACACATAGTAATGTCTTTCAAAATGAAATTTTCTCATATTTTGGACCAAAACTCTTTTATGGTGTCTTCCAGCACTAAAATAATTTCTGTTTCAACGACCAGAACGTTTAGCTACTCAAGGCACAGGAATAAGAGATTGGCAGGAAAGGATTGATGATTATTTAATAATTAAAGACTGAATCCAGCTCAGATTATACTTAAAAATACAATATTTTCCAGCCACTCAAAATAGTGAAGAAAATCTAACTACAACTAGGGCTGATAAGTTGAACAAAATTACTCCCACTCTTCCCCAACCCCTCAACGTCATTTTTCTCGGTCAATTTTCGGCCGATTAGCGGAATTCTTTCTATTTTTGAATTCTCTTTAAAAAATAAATTATTAGGATTTAAATTAAAAAAAAAAATTGTATTTTAAATGGCAAATTTTGAATTTAGGAATGAATTTTGGGGTCCACATCACTCGGAAACTGTAGTTTGTAGACTTGTCTCAGGAAACCAAGCCGCTCTCATCAGAAATGTCCTCGATTTCAAAACTTAATGTTTCACGCAGTGATATATTTGTCTATGATTAGTATATGAATTGTGGGCGTTTGAGTATTTCTTTCGAAGTTGGCTTGTACCGAAGAAAACACTCAGTTCCTGTCGAAAGATCAGATTATTCTTCATATACTCCTGCTCAAAATTAGAGCACCACCATGTATTTCTTCGTTTGTCCCCTTCTTTTTTCTCTTATCAAGTTTTTATCCATTTGCACACATTTTTTGCAATAACAGAAGAAAAAAGGTAACCAAAAGAGGCACAAATTCGAGAAAAAAGATGTTTTTAATAATTTAAAGAAAAATGTACTTCTTGTGGTAAAATGATAAAAATTGAAAAAGTGAAAAGAAGGTTTGAATTATGCCATTTTAGCTTTCAAATACTTGGTATTACCTCCTCTAGCTAGGATGAGGGCTTGGAGCTATCGACCGATGCCTCCAATCAAGTTTTGGATACCTTCCTAGGGATATTGTCCCATTCCTCTTTTGCTGCTGTTTCCAGCTGCTGAAGATTGTCTGATGGTGGATCTCTGGCTCGAATCCTTCTTTTCAGCATGTCCCAAACATGCTCTATCGAATTCATGTCTGAGCTCGCTGGTGGCCAGTCCGGGATTCAAAATTTATAAGGGAAGAAGGAAAGAGACAAACGAAAAAATGGATGGTGGTGCTCTAATTTTGAGCAGGAGTGTAGTTGCCTCAGAGTGGAGATAGTTTCTGTCTAAAAGTACAATTCTATCTCATATTTACGACGTTTTATAATTTGTATGTTTCCATATGATCAGAAATATCGTTTTTCTGCTCTAGCATCTACTATTCACTGAGTCGAATTCGCAGGAGTGAATTTTGAAAAACGAGGGAAATCGGTAATGATTATTGTAGCACACATTATACACAATGTAAGACCACCAGTGTAATTATTACCACCGTACAACACCATGTGCTAGTAAATAATAGTACATATTCCTTCTTTGGAGCAAATCATAATCAATTATACCGCACATCCTGAATCAGCACCACACCTCGCACTTGTACCTTTGGATTTTCTCATAGGAGTAAACAGTAATAAATCGTGTATTAACAATCATTTTGTTAGAAATAACTGCAGAATTATAATTTTCCATATTATAGCTTCCTCGATGTCGAAGATTAAAGGCTCTGTAATCGTGCAGCTGCTCATAATCAAGAGTCCTAAAAACTAAAATTTTCGAAGTTTTTTTGAATATTTTTGGTTCCGGGTCTGTCTGTATGTGGTCAATCCTTTTCCGGCCATAATTACTAGAAGTCATGGTCCGATTTTGAGGACATTTTCTGGATCGTTGAGGGGTAGAATGTTCCCTAAATTGGTTATGTACGTGTAGATTTTTGGTCCCTAAAGTGGTTATGTAGATTTTTGCGCAGCTTGTAGTTGAGTCCCTCGTGCCAAACTTTGTCAAACGCTTGAGCGACGTCAAGGAAGACGGCTGAGCAGACTTTCTTTTCCTCAAGGGCTTGTTCAATTATATGTCGCACTGCGAGTTCACAAGGGGCGTTTTACAAAAAGCCCCCCTTGTACCTCATTTTTTGAAATTGCACTGTCGGAACCGCAAAACCAAGATCTACACGTTGGTACTACTGGCTTTTCGATACCTCCATCCGTTACCGAAATAGAGCGCTATAAGCCCTTATGGAATTTAGAGAAACAAAGGAAAAAGTTCATAACCAAGGGGCGCTTGATGAGACCCTCAGTTGGTCGGCAGCGCATCACTATGACATAGTGATCACATTGTGATTTCATGTTCGGGTAGGAGGCCAATAGGCGTTTTACAAAAAGCCCCCCTTGTGCCCTGAGTTTCCTGTGAAGCGCCTTCTTTTCAATAAAAAAAACGTCTGCCAAGTTGGGTGGGCAGTATAGCTTCCTCACTCATTGTAACATGGACGTATAGAATCAGTTGGCGAAAAAATTATGATTCAAAGAGTTATTGAATACCAAAATATTAGCGGTCCACCGTCTAGGACCTAACCCACACAAACCCTGAAAATTTCATCGAAATTGGTTGAATAGTTGCGGAGCTTTGGGTGTAACAATAAATTTAAAGTTCGCGCATGCGCAGCGGCTATTGCTTGACCAATTTGATTGAAACTTATAGGGTGTCTCTTAGAAGTTAGTCCCTAACTAACCTCCAAATTTGAGCAAAATCGGTTCTTTAGAAACCGAGAAACCGAGGTTCCAGGAAATTCACGTTTGCGCATGCGCACTCGCTCCTATTGGTCCGAAGGTGCTGAAATTTATAGGGGACCGTCTAGGACCTAACCCGCACAATCCCTGAAAATTTCATCAAAATCGGACCACAGGTTAGTATAGTTTTGCCCGGGACAAGGATTGACCACAGACAGACAGACAGACAGACAGACACGGAACCAAAATTGTTCGGGAAGCTCTAAAACGCAAAAAGCAAGTGGAAATTTTGATTCTGGAGGACATTTTTTTTTTTTTTTTCACTTCTTTCACGAATACAAAGCTTCCCTACCTTCGGTAGTGAGGAAGCAATATACAACTTTTTTCTCAAAGGGTCTAATGTGAATGGTCCTCAACTTGATAAAGCAAGAAAACACAAGAGGCGCTTTTATAAATTCCAACTTTTTTTTGGTGATTTTACGTCTTTCTCCCTGTATTATTGGTTGGATCCGATTCAGTTCTTAGTTCCATCGATAATACACTAAATACTCAACAGAATGCGAAAAAAAAATCTAGCTAAAATAGCAGTGACACAATTGAGTTGGGGAAAAAGTAAAATCTTCAAGCGTGTTTTACTCGTAATTTTAAAACTTTGATAAGCGCCCCTTGTACCCAAAAGCGCCGTTTGAGAACTCGCAGTGCGATGTGTGTTTTCTTTAATTATTGGCTTCGGTAGCACTTTTCAGCCGTTACAAATTTCTTTACAAAAAATTAATACTTCAAGTTTACATACATAAATTGTTCAAATTGCATAGATAATAATAATAGGTATAAAACATCAGAGTGAACGTTCAATTTTGTCCAGGAAATCATTAATGCACTCATATACTTCCAACTTCTCTTCTGCGATGATTCTGAGGGCACTCCAAGATTATGTGTGCCATGGTTTCTGCTTCCTCTGGGCAATGGGGGCAATCAGGCAGTGTCAGTGGGTCGAATAAATTAATTCGAGAGTTGGTTCTGCCATGTCCTGTTCTTAAGCGAGTGACATTGCGGTAGAAACTTTTAGGTTTGGCGTCTCTTACTTTGTTAAACCAGGGGTTTCTCCTAAGAACCGGAAATAGATGTGTTATTCTATGTGTGTTAATAAATAGTGTGTTGTATGGGTCATTTCAAAATTTGGGGTTATTTTGTCCTCGAACTTTTCCATAAATTATTGTTGAAGTTTTTATGTTTTTTCTCCCGTAAACGTCCTTTGTTTTGACCACTGAGGCAGATCCTGAAGTGGGCGCACACTTTATCAAGTAGTTTCAAATTTATAAAATTTTGAATTTTTTCCATAATTTCGACTTTGTAGGGAGAGATAAAACGTTGTAGGGAGAGAGAAAACCAAGGGTGAGTTGAACTGATGAAACCTTTTTATTCCTTCAAAATACGAGAATCTTACTTTAGGAGAGTCTCTTTTATTTATCGCAATCACAGTCCGAAGCTATAATCTAGGTACCTACATCAGAATTATCAGATTCTTGAAGTCTTTCAATCAGTATAATCGTTCGTAAAATGTGGGTTATGGAAAAGTCAGAATTATATGAACCAGCGGTGTAAATAGTTCAGGTAACTCTTAAAAATGTAAACGGCTTTAACAAATCTTTTGAGAACCCATAGTTTATTCAGTTTCTTAATAGTGCATAGGTAATTCATTTTCTTAATAATGCATAGGTAACTCACTTTCTTAGTAATACATACTCGTAGGTAACTCAGTTTCTAAGTAATACATAGGTAACTCGGTTTCTTGATAATACTTAGAAAACTCAGTTTCTTAATAATAAAATTCTTACAAAAACGCTCGATTCTAAAGGTTCATTATTGAAAATAATAAACCAATAGTGTCCAACATTTAGGAATCAGAGCCTAACTAAAATAAAATGAGGTAAGGATCAAAAATCCAAAAATGTCAAACTAATGGGAACTGGGAACCTGAACAAAATCTCCTGTATTTATGACTCGAATATGATTGTCATTAACCTCAAACTGTGCATGGATCCCCGGAAACGCCGTAATCCATTTTTACTACAATAGTACCATCGTCATGAATAGTATCGTTGCTGTAAACGTAGTGATAAGGCGTAATGTTTTCCTTCCGAATCTACCAAGGTAGCGGAAGCTTTGTTTTCACTTTTCTAGGTAGAAAAAATGTTCTCCGAAATCAAAATTTCTACACGCGTTTTACGTTTCCGACCTTCCTGAACAATTTTGGTTCCGTGTCTGTGTGTCTGTCTGTCTGTTTGTCATGAAATCCTTGCCACAGCCATAACTTATACATTTCTCATCCAATTTTGATGACATTTTCAGGGATTGTACATGTACATGCCTTCTAGATGGTCCCCTATGAAAATCATCACCCCCGGATTAATTAATAGTTATTAATAGAATTCTTTTTTTTTTGGACTCGCTCTTCAAGCTGGCCAAAATGAACATTCCTGGAGTGAGTGTTTCGGGCACAGGCGGATTAGCTGAAGCTGGAAGTCCAGTAGAGGTAGAAGGAACAGCTCACGTAGACGGTTCATGCAAGGTTGACTAGAACTTCTGCACAAAAAATGTTGTTGTAATTACTGATGTAACCTGTGGATAACTACTAATACCAAGAATATACACCAAGAGCTCAAATTTAAACCATTATCTTGGTAAACCATGAGCAAAACTTCTCTCCCTGCAATTCCATCTCTCTTCCTACAAACCAGCCTCTTCCCAGAAGTTGTAGGTAGAGAGGTTGTAGGGAGAGAGATTTGTGAGCTTATCACTCTCTCCTGGCCTTATTATTGATTCTGAACTACCATTATTGATTCTGAACGTTAGAAAAAATACATAACACTATGGCATCCATAATTGTAATTTGAGTTTAATTATACGTAGTTGAACACTTACCCTGATGAGTGAGGTGGTTGTAGGGATGGAGAAAGTATTAACCTACTCTCAAAGCTTCAACACTTCACAACATAACCCACACAACTGGGAGCTTGGAAATTCAACAAACTTCAGTAGCTTCGGAAGCCATCTTGCAGCAGTGTTCACTTTTATTTTTCATAACACAAAATAATCGTTTTCCAGGAGTGGGCAGGCATTTAAAAAAATTGTAGGGAGAGAGAATAAAACCTTGTGACAGCATCAAAACATAGCAAAAACGCTTCCAATTCAAGGAATTTTCGTTCGTTTCTAATTTATTGCTGAAGAGGAGAGTAACCAGGACCAATAACAATTTTTACTTAAATTAAAACATGAATATAGTTCTCCAAAAATTTTCGAAGTTCCCAACCTACCCTTTGTGACAGGTGTAGGGAGAGAGAATTGGGATCATCAATGATTTTTAATTATCTGAGTTAATTGATTAGTGAAATTCATTCTATGTGATCTTTGTAGACACCAACTTGCTGTATCTCCCTGAAAAAATCTGAATTTCCAATACAAATAGAGCGCTCACAAAAGCTGCGTGACAAGAAATAACCCCAAATTTTGAAATGACCCATATTTGTTATTCTATGGACTTGATCGATCGTGGAATGTTTCTGTCGAAAGCCAAACTGGTGCCTTGGAAACAGCCAGCGTTCTTCGATTATGGGTACTAGTCGCTTGTGGATTAGTTTTTCAAATAATTTTGATAATACTGGTAAAAGTGAGATTGGTCTGTACGAACTTGGCTCCGAGGGAGGCTTTCCAGGTTTAGGAATCATTATGACCTCGGCAATCTTCCACAACTGAGGAATGCAACGGTGTTTTATAATTGCATTAATAATCATGGTTATTTTTGCAATGGCTTTACGCGGGAGATGCTTAAGTATCTGACCAGTGATAAGGTCGTAGCCAGGAGCCTTTTTTTTGGACTGATTTCCTTATCGATTATGAGCTTAATCTCTTTGATACTAACGGTTGGAATGTTGACATCTTGATTGTTGTGTTCTGCGGGTATTCGAGTGAGGGCGATGGTCCTCTCGATGCGCTGATTTGTAAACCAGCCTGAACCCTACTCAACGGAGAGATTGATCCCTAAGCCTACAGCTTTGGCACTACATCTGCGGCGCCTCGTGGCTGACCGTCCAGATAAGTGCTTGAAATATCTATCCACAAACCTCGGCGTCTGGACTCAGACCTACCGGCGGGAAGTGGAGCATTTACCTAATGAAGCCTAGTTTTTCTGGAGAGGTCCCTTAGGGGAGCTATAGGTTTGGCGCCTTTAAGGGGCAAACCGTTTCCTCGAAGGAACTGGGCTGTAGGTAAGACAAGAAATGATAAGTCGGGTTGACGAGGTACGAATGCATGTAGGAAGACCCCTGAGTGCGGCTTTTATACTCTAGCTATTATGGTGAGGGGAGAGTGGAAAAGAGGTGACGTCAGATGACGTGTTCTTTCCCTTCCTCACCTCATCCGTTTTGGTGATTACTCATGCCACTCTGGGTTTTCCTACACCTCACTTTATTGGAGAGCTAACTACTACTAGTAAAAAATACGTATGACATTACATTGATCAATACCATTTGTGACCTCTAGAGTCGTACAACGAATATGGTACTTTGTCAGAAATGTTTTGCTGAATCCGAATATACCACATATGTATTACTATGATTAGGATAGTAATACCCACAAAACCCTTTTTTTAAAAGTTTTGTTTTTGTATTTTTCGGCCTATTTTTTGAAATTTTGACCACTTAGGGTTCGCAAACGAGCTCTTCTTCCATGCTAAAAGTTTCAAGTCCATTGCATTAACTTGTATTTCTTTTTTAGTTTTGAAAATTCTCCATAACTGATGAACAACTGTACTACTAACATCGTTTATTATTACGTTCGGGCTTCAAAATTCAATATGTTGTTTCGAATCATGTGCCTGCTGAGGGCAGAGCGCAAATCGAAGGGACTTTTCGTTTATGCTCAGACCCCCAGGTTCGTTATAATATTGAAAATAACAAACCAAAAATGTCATTAAAAGGCTGTACTTTTTTCTTTTATCAAGGAGGAAGATTCTAAGGTAGAAAAAAAAGGATAAAGACCTTAGTGAGGGCGAAGGCTTAGACGGTCTACCTTTTTTCAGCCAACCTGTTAGCTTGAAAAAGAGGGGGAAGGCAGACGCTATTCAGAGGTGAATCATTTAAAATTTATGGCTGACTAGAGCGGATAAAGAGCAAGTTAGAAAATACGAGGTTGGCGAGCAGAAGCCGCTAGAAGGCAGATGTGATCGACAGAACGAGTTCAATCATTCAATGGCGAAAGAATCAGTGGATGGTAATTCATGATATTCGTGATCTTTCGGTTATCGTGGATTGATTGATCCCCGATCAATCGTGAAGAATTTTCTTATAAGAAATTGTACGATCGTCCCCACCCTATATGGACTTATCCTAGTACCGTTAGAAACAGTATTTTACAGTGAGTAGGTACTGAATATACGAATTTGAATGTAAAGAAATTATGAAGATGAGTAGTTTAATACGGCACTGCCAACAAACAGAACAAATATATTAACGAAAAATTACTCCGACGTTGGAGCACTGACTCCCGTTCGAAAATTGGTTCACATAGAGAAGTTATCAGGCTTCTTAACTGATGACGTCACGGATATATTTTTTAAATGTTGGTAACCTTGTTTCTCGTACAAAATTGGTTCACAGATTGAAGTTATCGACTACTTTTCTGATAAAGTTAGGATCAATTTTCTTGAATGTTTCACCTACAACAAAAGATGCAAGATTTGATTCATGTTGGTAGTACTGGCTAATAGGTATCAGCACTGACTTGTAGGTGTTATTTTTAGAGCTTTTACGTTTAAATTTTGTCACCTCTACAGACATATCTGTATAGGAGAAAAAGCTGTGCATGTTATACTTATAATGCCTATTAGCCATAAGGTAACCAGCACGAATCCATCCTCGCATTTACCAAAGGTCGAACGTAAAAATCCATGACGTCATCAGAAAAGGAGCCAGATAACTTGGCTGTGTGAACCAACTTTGAACGAAAAACAGTGGTTCGAATGTCACTACCTAACAAATGAAAAATTAATCCGTGACGTCATCAGAAAAGGAGCCAGATAACTTGGCTGTGTGAACCAACTTTGAACGAAAAACAGTGGTTCGAATGTCACTACCTAACAAATGAAAAATTAATCCGTGACGTCATCAGAAAAGGAGCCAGATTACTTTGCTGTGTGAACCAACTTTGAACGAAAAACAGTGGTTCGAATGTCACTACCTAACAAATGAAAAATTAATCCATGACGTCATCAGAAAAGGAGCCAGATAACTTTGCTGTGTGAACCAACTTTGAACGAAAAACAGTGGTTCGAATGTCACTACCTAACAAATGAAAAATTAATCCGTGACGTCATCAGAAAAGGAGCCAGATTACTTTGCTGTGTGAACCAACTTTGAACGAAAAACAGTGGTTCGAATGTCACTACCTAACAAATGAAAAATTAATCCGTGACGTCATCAGAAAAGGAACCAGATAACTTGGCTGTGTGAACCAATTTTGAAAGAAAAACGGTGGTTCGAATGTCAATACTTAACAAATGAAAAATTAATCCGTGACGTCATCAGAAAAGGAGCCAGATAACTTTGCTGTGTGAACCAATTTTGAACGAAAAACAATGGTTCGAATGTCACTACTTAACCAATGAACAATTAATCCGTGACGTCATCAGAAGAGGAGCCAGATAACTTTGCTGTGTGAACCAACTTTGAACGAAAAACAGTGGTTCGAATATCACTTCCTAACAAATGAAAAAAACCTCTGCCAAGTGGGTGTGGCACATAGCTTCCTCGTATCCATAACCCGATTGTATAGATGATCTGATGCATAGTAGTTAATCTCAAAACATCAATCTCTAAGTACCTTTCACTACCCTCATAGGGGACCATCTACACGCTAATCCGGACAATCCTAGAAAATTTCATGAAATTCGGATGAAAAATTAAGTGAGTAGATGTATGTGATTGGATCAAAAATATTCTTAGCCTCGACTGGGATTCGAACCCGCGATCCTTAGAGCACAAATCAAGACTCAATCCTCTGCGCTATTGAAGCCTCGTCTCTCTCACAGGAGATTGTTCCTCTATGAATGAATCCCTCTATGAAAAACAAATCTCTATGATTTCCATAGGGGACCATCTAAACACTACTCTGTAACATCCCTGAAAATTTCATTGAAATCGGATTGAAAATGTAGAAGTTATGGCCGTTACAAGGAATTCACATTTGCGCATGCGCAGTCGCTTCTATGAGTTCGGGGATGATGATTTTCATAGGGGACCATCGAAGACCTAATCCACATAATCCCTGAGAATTTCATCGAAATCGAGTGGAAAATGTGGAAGTTATGGCCTTTACAAGGAATTTCACGTTTGCGCATGCGCAGTAGCTACTATCAATCCGAAGGTGGTGATTTTCATAGGGGACCACCTAAATACCAATCTTTAACATCCCTGGAAATTTCATTGAAATCGGATGGAAAATGTAGAAGTTAAAGCCGTTACAAGGAATTCATGTTTGCGCATGCGCAGTCGCTTCTATCAGTCCGGGGATGATGATTTTCATAGGGGATCGTCTACACACCAACCCGCACAATCCCTGAAAATTTCATCGAAATCGGACAATAACTTCGTATAGTTATGCGCGTTACAAGGAATTGATGACAGACGGACAGACTGACAGACACACAGACAGACAGACACGGAACCAAAATTGTTCAGAAAGGTCTAAAATGCAAAACGCGAGTGAAAATTTTGATTTTGGAGAACTTTTTTTTTCGTCCTTGAAAAGTGAAAACAAAGCTTCTGCTACCTTGGTAGACTCGGAAGCAATAATCCGTGACATCATCAGAAAAGGAGCCAGATAACTTTGCTGTGTGAACCAATTTTGAACGAAAAACAGTGGTTCAAATGTCACTACCTAACAAATGAAAAATTAATCCATGACGTCATCAGAAAAGGAGCCAGATAACTTTGCTGTGTGAACCAACTTTGAACGAAAAACAGTGGTTCGAATGTCACTACCTAACAAATGAAAAATTAATCCGTGACGTCATCAGAAAAGGAGCCAGATTACTTTGCTGTGTGAACCAACTTTGAACGAAAAACAGTGGTTCGAATGTCACTACCTAACAAATGAAAAATTAATCCGTGACGTCATCAGAAAAGGAACCAGATAACTTGGCTGTGTGAACCAATTTTGAAAGAAAAACGGTGGTTCGAATGTCAATACTTAACAAATGAAAAATTAATCCGTGACGTCATCAGAAAAGGAGCCAGATAACTTTGCTGTGTGAACCAATTTTGAACGAAAAACAATGGTTCGAATGTCACTACTTAACCAATGAACAATTAATCCGTGACGTCATCAGAAGAGGAGCCAGATAACTTTGCTGTGTGAACCAACTTTGAACGAAAAACAGTGGTTCGAATATCACTTCCTAACAAATGAAAAAAACCTCTGCCAAGTGGGTGTGGCACATAGCTTCCTCGTATCCATAACCCGATTGTATAGATGATCTGATGCATAGTAGTTAATCTCAAAACATCAATCTCTAAGTACCTTTCACTACCCTCATAGGGGACCATCTACACGCTAATCCGGACAATCCTAGAAAATTTCATGAAATTCGGATGAAAAATTAAGTGAGTAGATGTATGTGATTGGATCAAAAATATTCTTAGCCTCGACTGGGATTCGAACCCGCGATCCTTAGAGCACAAATCAAGACTCAATCCTCTGCGCTATTGAAGCCTCGTCTCTCTCACAGGAGATTGTTCCTCTATGAATGAATCCCTCTATGAAAAACAAATCTCTATGATTTCCATAGGGGACCATCTAAACACTACTCTGTAACATCCCTGAAAATTTCATTGAAATCGGATTGAAAATGTAGAAGTTATGGCCGTTACAAGGAATTCACATTTGCGCATGCGCAGTCGCTTCTATGAGTTCGGGGATGATGATTTTCATAGGGGACCATCGAAGACCTAATCCACATAATCCCTGAGAATTTCATCGAAATCGAGTGGAAAATGTGGAAGTTATGGCCTTTACAAGGAATTTCACGTTTGCGCATGCGCAGTAGCTACTATCAATCCGAAGGTGGTGATTTTCATAGGGGACCACCTAAATACCAATCTTTAACATCCCTGGAAATTTCATTGAAATCGGATGGAAAATGTAGAAGTTAAAGCCGTTACAAGGAATTCATGTTTGCGCATGCGCAGTCGCTTCTATCAGTCCGGGGATGATGATTTTCATAGGGGATCGTCTACACACCAACCCGCACAATCCCTGAAAATTTCATCGAAATCGGACAATAACTTCGTATAGTTATGCGCGTTACAAGGAATTGATGACAGACGGACAGACTGACAGACACACAGACAGACAGACACGGAACCAAAATTGTTCAGAAAGGTCTAAAATGCAAAACGCGAGTGAAAATTTTGATTTTGGAGAACTTTTTTTTTCGTCCTTGAAAAGTGAAAACAAAGCTTCTGCTACCTTGGTAGACTCGGAAGCAATAATCCGTGACATCATCAGAAAAGGAGCCAGATAACTTTGCTGTGTGAACCAATTTTGAACGAAAAACAGTGGTTCAAATGTCACTACCTAACAAATGAAAACTTAATCCGTGACGTCATCAGAAAAGGAGCCAGATAACTTTGCTGTGTGAACCAACTTTGAACGAAAAACAGTGGTTCAAATGTCACTACCTAACAAATGAAAATTTAATCCGTGACGTCATCAGAAAAGTAACCAGATAACTTTGCTGTGTGAATCAACTTTGAACGAAAAACAGTGGTTCAAATGGCACTACCTAACAAATGAAAAATTAATCCGTGACGTCATCAGAAAAGGAGCCAGATAACTTTGTTGTGTGAACCAATTTTGAACGAAAAACAGTGGTTCGAATGTCACTACCTAACAAATGAAAAATTAATCCGTGACGTCATCAGAAAAGGAGCCAGATAACTTTGTTGTGTGAACCAATTTTGAACGAAAAACAGTGGTTCGAATGTCACTACCTAACAAATGAAAAATTAATCCGTGACGTCATCAGAAAAGGAGCCAGATAACTTTGTTGTGTGAACCAATTTTGAACGAAAAACAGTGGTTCGAATGTCACTACCTAACAAATGAAAAATTAATCCGTGACGTCATCAGAAAAGGAGCCAGATAACTTTGTTGTGTGAACCAATTTTGAACGAAAAACAGTGGTTCGAATGTCACTACCTAACAAATGAAAAATTAATCCGTGACGTCATCAGAAAAGGAGCCAGATAACTTTGTTGTGTGAACCAATTTTGAACGAAAAACAGTGGTTCAAATGTCACTACCTAACAAATGAAAAATTAATCCGTGACGTCATCAGAAAAGGAGCCAGATAACTTTGTTGTGTGAACCAATTTTGAACGAAAAACAGTGGTTCGAATGTCACTACCTAACAAATGAAAAATTATTCCGTGACGTCATCATTAGAAGATGATGCAGATAACTTCACTGTGTGAACTAATTTTGAACAAGAGGCAGCGCTATATCGACGTGCGTATATGAGGCAGATTAAGCAACCTACTCACCGATTAAACGTACATATCAGATGTGTGTTCAGCCACCTACAGGTCGGATTGGGGAGTAGATATTGGCGGATAGATCAGGCACTTACGGCCACCTACACGTTTAGGTGTAATCACTTAGCCATGCAGTGTCCAGCACTGGTGCTGACACGCAGCTGCCACTGCAATCCTGTCGGCCTGACGGTACAAAACTGAAGTTAATAATACTATCTCTAGATAGTACGCCTGGATTTCTGTAGTTGAACAGTACAAAACTTGGAAATTCAATCACCTGCTGATGTTTGATTTTAGTTTCCTACCCAACGCATATTACAGCACACTTGATTATCAGGATAACAAACATTCTTCTGGTGAGACTTTATCGTTTGTCGTAAACACTTTGCTGTGAATTGAGAATTATGTGGTTCACCACTACTTACTTTGAATTAATCACGTAACCTTTTGTATTGTATTGAACATTGGGGTCAACAAGTGATTTCATATCATGAATTTTGAATAGATAATACATTTAGAAGTGTGAAATTCACTATTCCTACATGATTGGTTGAAGTCAAATTGAAACTGACGAAGGTGAATTTACTGTTGGAAGGAGAGAAGGGAATTTTGATAGGAACTCGGTCAGTCGTCAACAAAGGTGGTGCAAACAGAGGGGATAGTTGTACTCTTGCACAATTATTTTTGAAATAAAAATGGGCGTTTCTAACAAAAATTTACTAGTGTTAATTTACTAGTGTTTATTTTGTATAAAAACTTCGTCAAAAACACTTATTTTGATTTTTAACCAGAATTACAAAAAACCATAAATTTGAAATGATGCTCTGAAAATTTGCAAGAAATTATCTTTAGAGTAGCCTGGTGGCCAAACGCTCTTTTCCCTTCATTGGCTAGCCCTCCATCTACTCGTCATGGGCTAGTTCCCAACTTACCAAATACCTACTCGTATAATGTAGTCAAATGGGCACATTGCAACAAGGTTAACATCCATCTGTAAATGGATTTATTTCAATGAGATGAGAGGATTTATTCCAATATCATTCACATAACTTAAGTTTGAATGGAGTTTGAAATTACTTTTGTTTTCTCAGCTTCTTTTTCTGAAATACATTCTATACCTACTGTCTTAATTCTTTCTCTGCATTTTAAACGAGTTTGATCAGAACTCCAGTTCATCAACACAAACTTTAGCTGTTGAATTATTGAGGCCCTGGAGGAACTAAAAGGTTGAAAAACGCAAATTATTTCATAAAGGCTTATTATTACCTACCAATAGGGATGGGCGGTAGTCGATAGTTACTAACGAAATATCGATAAATAATGACTATCGATAGTCATCCAATATCGATAGATTTTTTACTTTTTTTGTCGTTTCGAAAATCTCAGCATTTAGAGAGCTGTGATAATACTGAGACGAGCGGTGCAGCCTCAACTCCGGGAATTCCATGTGAAAGAACTCCTCAATTCACTGGTATTCTCGAAGTTGAGATTCGTGTCAGTATTTTATTACCTGCTGTATGTTGTGAGTACCTCATTTCGAGAAATTAGGTATTCACCACTTGTGTAAAGACTCAAAATTCGTGGTATCAACTTTACCTCTCAACCTTCTAACTGTCTCCCTATCTCCCTTCAGGCAATATGTGACTCAAGGAGCAATGCTGAACTGGAAATTATTTTTATACATTTTAAATCAATTCGATTTTTGTTTGAAATCTTTGTATAATCTTATGAATATACCGAATCCTGCAAGTAATAGATAATTCAATTCAATTACATTAAGATCTCCATCGGACACGTACTAGAGGTGTGTCGGGAAGGAGTGAACGTATTGAAAAGACCTTATCTTCAAAATGACCTTTTCAGAACTGAACGGGTTATCAAAATGAACACAGTCATTCGTTCATCAACCCACCAATCGAGTTTTCCGGTTGTATTACGAGAACAACGGCAGAAGGCCAATAAAATAAATTAATTTAATATGGATGTATAACGTATATTTATATACATGCATTTCTGTACATGGATTATTAATGTGTGAAAATGACAAGGAATTATCAACAGAAAGAAGAAGATTGAAGTGGTTTTCTAAGCAAAACCTTCCATCATCCAAGTGAAGAATGGACTGAGGACTAAAAAGACAAAACACACTCAAAGAATGATTCATATGATTCGAATCGATCTTTCAGCTCATTCGATTCATTGAAATCGCCTACTCATTGTAACCTATGCCGACTCGTTCGGTTTAAACACTCGCTCGTTTTTAGGACGTCCCACAGTAAGACTTGGGCGTCCTTATGCGATCGATCTGGGGTGAAGTTGGACAACACTCAACAGAAAAAAAAAATAACCACACAGTAATCCGTTTTAGACCATTCTGAATCCAAATCCGCGAAAAAAACCATAGGTGTATGTCTGTGTGTGTGTGTGTGTGTGTGTGTGTGTGTGTGTGTGTGTGTGTGTGTGTGTAACAAAATCTTGTGTACTCTGCCCAGGCCTTAGTTCTCAACCGATTTTCCTGGTTCTTTTTTTGTTCGTCGCGGAAAACTATCTAGTTGTGCACTACGTCGCCGGAATTTCGAATTTTGCCTTTTAAGGGGAGGAAAGGGGGGGTTAATGCTCGAAAAACGTGCGTTTTTGGGCATAATCTTGTGTACTCTGCCCAGGCCTTAGTTCTCAAACGATTTTGACGCGGAATACTATCTAGTTGTGCACTACGGCACCTGAATTTCAGATTTTGCTTTTTAAGAGGGGGAAAGGGGGGTTAATGCTTAAAAAACGTGCGTTTGCGTGCATAATCTTGTAAACTCTGCCCAGACCTCAATTTCCAACCGATTTGCGTGTTTCTTTTTTTGTTTGACTCAAATAACTTCCGAGTTGTACATGATTTTACCAGAATACCAAAATTCGCAAGGGGAGGGGGTGAGTGGGGGGATAATATTCACAAAATATCCGATTTTTCAATATTTCGGTTCCTTTACTGCTTACTAATTGTACCCAAGCTTTGAAATTGAGGAAAAATTGTCATTATACCTCCGGATTTTCATGAATTATTCTCTGTACCACCATGGAACTAATAGTGGTGCCAACATGGTGCCATGATGCCATAAACCGCTTATTTCGTGTTTTTTTGTTGTGTTTCACCTTGAATACGGATGTGAACTTCGACGGACTGCCTACCAAAACTAACAGATGAAAGTTCAATGTTACGACGTATTTCCGCGTTGGTGCCAGACTGACACCATTGTTGGCGTTGGTGGGTGGGGGGGGGGGGGAGGGGTGAACTCGAATTCGCATGTTGGGTATCGTAGATCATGGATTTTAAAATGCTCTTCAGATTCGAGACTCCCATGCCGCTAGAAATGTTAAGGTGGATAATGGCGGTGGGGGGGGGGGGGGTCAGTATTTCTTGCCTATAGTAATAAATAAATTACATCGAGTGAAACAGTTTTATCACTTAACAACTGGTTAAATTGATCTAATGCTTATCCAATGGGACGTCCCCTGGAATGCATGCATTACTAAACAATATGTTTGTGACTTCTGACCGGTTGGTTGTTTGTCTTGTGAGTGAACGGGTGAACGGATTCAAAAGACCTAGTCTCTATAATGAATGACCGTTTGGGATTCGAATCCGCCAAATGACCTTGTCTTACACACTTCTAACATGTACGTATGGAATAGGGAAAGCCACTATCAAAAAACTATTGATAGTATCGATAGTTTTAATCGATAGTATAACCTATCGATAGTGCTGAACTATCGACTATCGCCCATCCCTACCTAACAACCATATTTTCGATTCAAAATCAAGTTCATTTTGAAGGAATAAACGCTCCACACTAAATTCGAAAGAATAGGGAGTTGTAGGTGCCTTCATTAGGAAATTTGTTTACTGGTTGCTAAGGACGCAAAACTGAGTACAACTCGAAGAAACGAACAATCATCGCATTTTGGTCAGCTAGAATTTGAACGGAGATTAGGCCTCTTTTGCGATTCACACTCGTGTTTCTAATTTATCGTAAATGGTCCTACAGAGCTCTGGGTGGTCTCATTCGATTCTAAAAATTCAATATCATTTTGGTTTATTATTTTCAATAATGAACCTTTGGAATCGACCAAGAAAAAAAATTGTTTATCACCCCCTCAAAATTTGTTGGTTTACGTTTCAAGGTACGTAGAATCCGAAAATCCAATAAAAATTTGGCCGTCCGTCCGGTTGACCGATTTTGATAAAATTTCATATGTAGGCTCCATTTGGGGTCTAGTTGTGCTCCGAAGATTTTGCTTGATGTAGGTCGCTTCTAAGGATTCAAAAATGAATTTTGAAATTTTGAAAGCGCCCTAACTCAAAACATTTTGATATAAAGGTATTGTTTTTCCTTCAATTTAAGATTCTATAGAATTTTTTGAGACCTCCCGGAGCCCTGTAGGACAAACCGTAAAATTAAATTCTTGTAGGGAGCGCCCTACGAGAATTTAAGGGTTGGACGTACGATAAATCAGAAACACGAGTGTGAATCGCAAAAGAAGCCTAATCTCCGTTCAAATTTTAGTTGACCGAAATGCGATCGATGTTTTTCTTCATGTTGGATGGTTGGTGGCTTTGCAGACGAGTGATCAATATAGAAAAATAATAAACCATTGTGTAATAATTTGTAACATTTTTATTAATGCAAATAGTGTACCAAAATCCGAAATTTTTGAAACTGATTGGTCTTGCAATTTTGGCCGATTTCTTGTTGTAAATAACAGCTGAAATAGAGCCAAATAGTCTGCACTACTAATAGAGTTCACTGAAGTTATGATTTTGAATCACTCAAATTGGGAAAGCAGAAATACTTATGTTGTTCATACTCGTGCATTTTTCTTTTCCTGCATTTTATACGAGTTTGTCCACTCAGTATTCAAGCCCTGATCAAATCCCACAGGCTCGCAAATCCCACGTTTATCCTGAACAATTCATTTTTAACAGAACTCAACGAAGCTTTTAGATTATTTTGTATTTTTGAACTTATCTTTGAAAGCTCTCTAAGGGCTGTGAAGGCGGTTGTTGACTTTTTTCGAACCTCATAATTATTACAGGGTACTCAAAAATTTATCGTCGACCGCGTAGGGAACGCCATCCGATATGCGGACCTCGTCGACACCTGTTGATTTTCCTAGGGGCTGCCACGAGAGTATGTGGGAATGCGTAGAATGTCCAAGCCTTGTCATTCAACCTCAAGTATCCTCTTGGTTTCCACCACTTGAAGTAATCGGAGGTCAGTCACTCCCCTCTCCCTTGCCGAAGGGCGTAACTTTACCTACCTCCCTTTGATTAGATGGGAATCTGTTATACTCTAAAAAAAGGAAGATTGTCACGAAACCAAACAGCAATAATCCTGGATTCGATTCTACTACTTTTTAACCGACTTCAATGCGCCGAAGAGGAGGTACTCAATTCGGGTTGTCGTGGGAACGTCTTCTAGATCTTCTACTTACCAACATATTATTCTTTTTCGCAAATATACTCGTACATACCTCCCATACTGCAAACATGCTTTCGCACCGAGTATGAACTTAAATATCAGTTCGTTTAAAATTGTGGAAGGTTTTGAACGTTTATTAGTTAACACCGCTTCCAAAGATACGTAGCTGTAGGATCCAAGAGTAATTATTATTATCCATATGATGCGTCGTGCACATGCGCAAACGTGAAATCCTTCTAACAGCCATAACTTCTACATTTTCCTACAATATTCAGAGATTGTGTCGGTTGATGGTCCCCTATGAGGGTAGTGCAAGAGAGAGTGACCTACTTAGAGATTGATGTTTTGAGATGAGCAACCATGCATCTCTTCATCTATACAATCGGGTTATGGACACGAGGAAGCTATGTGCCACACCCACTTGCCAGACGTTTTCACTTTTGTTTCCGAGTTTACCAAGGTTGAGGAAGCTGTGTTTTCACTTTTCGAGGTTGAAAAAAATAAAGTTCTCAATATTAAACATTTCCACTCGCGTTTTAGGTTTTAGACCTTCTTGAACAATTTTGGTTCCGTGTCTGTGTGTATGTCATGAAGTCCTAGCCACAGCCATCACTTCTAGATTTCTCATTCGATTGCGATGAGATGATTTCGAAGAAGTCATCAGGAATTTTGCAGATTGACGTGTTTATTGGTCCTCTATGAAGGTAGTGCAAGGTACTTAGAGATCATAGTTTTGAGATTAGCTACTATGCATCGGATCATCTATACAATCGGATTATGGATACTAGGAAGCTATGTGCCAAACCCACTTGCCAGACTTTTCTAGTGCTTTTTCATTTCAAAATATCCTTAAATACCTGATTTTGAGACATTTTGATCACATTTATGTATGTTTTATTATATTTATAATCCTGAAAAATAACGAATATTGACCCTGAGGGAATTTTTTTTTTCTTGAAAAATCGCTGAACACCCTAGACATTGTCATGAAGCAAATCACCATTAATCAAGGAATCGATTCTAAAACTTTTCCTTCGTAGTACTTTTTTTCACTCCGCTCAGAATGCCACTTTTTTCACTTTGAATCTAAAGTAAATCTAAAGTGGTCGCATTCCCTAATTTTATATGGAAATTGAATCTGATTACACCGTTGGAAAACATGTTAAATTTCCCATCGATGATCTCTTGATCAGTTCAAACTTTGAACTTCAAAGTTCTTCTTTGAACTTCAAAGAAACTGTCACTAGTAGTTATTCTCCCTAAATGATTGTTCAAGTTTTGTACTTTTCAAACATTCTGGTGATTTTCTCATGCTGTATTACGATCTTCTTCAGAGCTCAGCTGATTCAGTGCTCACCAAAGTTGGTACGAACGTGTAATGTACACAGTAGTAAGGCCGCTGGAAGGAAGTTGGCGATTTTAAACGGCTGGGTCGTGTTTGGTAAGAGATTTCTCTCTACTGGGGAATCTAATTTTACGAAAAAATCTAATTTGATGAGCGAGTCCAGTGATTATACACCCACTTTCCTATTTGAGCGAGAGTAAATGCTAGTCTAATGTATTCTCTTTCTGAAGATTCGTTAGTCAAATCTGCCTTGATTTATGTTTTAGATGTTCTGCAGTGAGTCTCAACACAACGAGCTGAGCGCATTCTGGTTCCAAAAATCCGAAGACACTTTGCGATCTCTGTTTCACGACCCGAAAGGTGAGATTGATATTATTTGATGGATAATTTATTCCTTGATGTTTTTGATTCTGCACCTACCTGAATTAGGATGATTAAATCTAGATCCAACCAGCATGACCTAATCCATCGGATTCTCTTACAAATAATCACAATACATGCTTAGCTGATATACAGGGTGTCCAAAAAGATACGGCCAAACTTCAAGGGTCGATTCTACAAGTAATTTGCAACTAAAAGTGCCTCGTAGAAATTTTTTTTTAGATGCTTCGTTTCCGAGTTATTTCATTTTTTAAGATTTTTTCGTATGTTCGACCTTGTCTCACTAAAATGACTATAACTCCCTTACTTTTCATGCAAATTCAAATCTGACTACCCCGTTGAAAAGAGCAATAAATGCCCCATCAGATGAGCTACACACATCAACCCGGCATCTAGTTAGATTTTTTTCTAGTCCGAACTTGAAACTTTGAAATTTACGAGTTTTTCGACGGAATTCTCCAGAGATTTTCACCCATTTCCTGTAGAGGAAATTCGATGCGGCTTTCAACAGAACGTCCTCAAAATCTCAGTTTTCCAACGGTATGATCAAAAAATGTTTTACAATGTAAATGGGGGGAGAAATTTGTGTTTAAACTCTGAAAAACGTGAATTTTTTTCAACGAAATCGACGTTTTGACGGAAGGACTCGGGGGTCTCCTCCCGCCCTCCATCCAACCCCGGATCCTCAAAAATTGCAAAGTTACAAGTTCAGACTAGAAAAATTCTCGCTAGATGCGGGGTTAAAGATGTGTGTTGTAGCTCATCTTGTGACATAAAAGGGACTAAAATTTAACTTAAGTGGGGATGAACCCAAATAAACAAAAAAAAAAGACAAGACCCTGGCTAGCGGGTAGAGAAAATGAAACAAACAAATTTACAAAAAAAAACTTTATTCAAAGAATAAACAACAAAAAAAAAAGACAAGACCCTGGCTAGCGGGTAGAGAAAATGAAACAAACAAATTTACAAAAAAAAACTTTATTCAAAGAATAAAAGTTAGATAAAAATTGGTCGGTACGAGAGCGAAATTTCAGGGGGGGACTGTCACAGGTATAATCACGATACGACAAAACGGTAGGTACTTAAGGACTATTTGTTCGGGCTTGACGATGCGGAAATTATTAAAGGTACTACTTACAAATTTCGATCGGCCGTCGAATAAAAAAACGAAAAAGATATAGCCCTAGACCTTTTGGTACTTTAAGTGGATCGGAACGGGAAGGACGGGATGCTCTGAATGACGGTACGGTAGAGTCTGCACAGCAAGACACTCCTCGATGGCAGGTAAGTCTTGGTCGAGACGTAAAATTCTTTGCTCGTACCTAAAACTGATCAAGAGAACGGGAGAAATTCCTTATTATCTTGCATGGTGATTCTTGAAGGGATTGAATACAAAAAAATTTGTAACAACCTACCGGTACGATATTCAGAAGTCGCTCGACGCTGAGTTGGACGAGGTCTTCAATAGGTGATTTTCCAGACGAAAAGACAGTGATGATGATGTTCGGAGAACTATCAACAGAATACAAGGGAAATATGGTGAGCGGACGTCCTCATTTCAATAGGTAGGTAAGCTGGTACACTCCAACGGGTAAAAATGCTTACCAAACGGCGAAATATTCGATAAAGACGTGGTTTGCTTCACCCAGATCGTCGAGTGGTGTCTGGACGTCGGAAAGGTAGACAAATTGAAATACTTTAAATGAAAATTTCCAGTAGGAAATTAAAACTTCTGCGAAAGGGCAGCTAGTAGAGCGGTCTCACAGTGGCGATGGAGAACTGATCAAGACAAAGACTTTCGATGCACGTGGTTTCTCTGATCGGTGACGAGGCCTGCAGGTGGCAGCACAAGACGGACGACAGGAAAGGAGACGGCACCGAGAACCGCGGAACGGCAAATTTAAATATTCACGTTACAATCTATGGTAAATTTAATGTTCTTTTCAACGGTGTAATCAGATTTGAATTTGCATGAAAAATAAGGGGGTTATAGTCATTTTAGTGAGACAAGGTCGAACATACGAAAAAAATCTTTAAAAGTGAAATAACTCGGAAACGAAGCATCTAAAAAAAAAATTTCTACGAGGCACTTTTAGCTGCAAATTACTAGTAGAATCGACCTCTGAAGTTTGGCCGTATCTTTCTCGGACACCCTGAAAGACTTCCAATAGCCCACAAAAAGTTCTGCTGTCCATTAAATTTAAAATTGCAATATCATTTTGGTAACTCCGGTGACACCTTTGGACAGCTGTGGAGTTTGTGAGATGTTTTCGGTGACACTATTGACACCATGGTCCAATTAGGGTTAAAGGTCTCAAAATATAATTATAACAAAAATTTCCAAGGAAATCGATGAAAAAATTTTAAAAATTTCTTTACATTTTTTAACTTTAATAACTTACAAAAATATAGTTTCAAATAGTTTTAAACAATAGGCTGAAAAACATTTGTTTAAAACTCTGTCTATTAATTTCTAAATTGCGATTTTTATCTGGTTACCTGGTTACCCCTTGGGACAACTGTGGAATTCCTAAGATGTTTTCGGTGACACTAGTGACACCATGGTCCAATTAGGGTTAATGGCCCACAAACAATACTGCTGTCCATTTTAAAATAGGAATTTAATTTTGGTTATTCCGGTGACACTCTGAAACAGCTGTGGAGTTCCTGTTTTCGGTGACACTAGTGACACCATGATACAATTAGGGTTAAAGATGAGATAGTATAGGTCATGAAAGATTGGAGGGAGGAGATAGGTACCGACGTATTCGGAATCAGCCAACATTGTCCACAATATCAGCATGTTTGTCCGGGAAAAACCCTCAACTGTGTTGGATACGTCCAATTTTTTCTTATACCGCACATATTATTGTTCCTTGTTCAACACTCGCCCACCTTCGCAAAAAAAAGACAAAAAAAATTGAAAAAACACGGACTAAGGAGAATACGAGCGTGAGAGTCAACGCACCTGAGAATGACGGTAGAAATTCCACTGACCCAGAAAAAGATCTCCTGAGCCGCACCTGGGCTAACGTCAAAAATAAAATACAACTCTCTTTCTCGGGGAGGTTTTCTCAGTAGGTATTTCCAGCCCCAAGGGAAAACTGAAGGCCTTAAGTTTAGGAGGATGCCAGTTAGGAGTGAGATATCCGTTTTACCTGTAGCTCTCCTTCATATTTCGACTTTATTTCGGTATTTTCGCGAAGCGATAAATCCTCAATTTTTCTCCAGGGTTTGGAAATTATCATCGAGAGATGGAGTAATGGATTGTAGGCGAACAGGTAGGCAGTTAAGGATGAAAAGATACACGACGTAGCAGGTAAATTGATCGGTAGTGCGCCAGTTGTTGGCACTCGGAAACTTCGAGCGTCAAAAATTAGCAGCTTGTAGGTTATTATTTTTTATGTTTTTAATTACTCACTAAACATTAAAAAAACCATGTATGGCTTGTGTTGGAAGACATCTCATTGGCGACTAATTGGTTGATGGATGTCCTTTCAATTTGGGGTCAAATTTGATGTTTCATTCGAGAGAAGCTGATTATCGCCTTGTATTTTGAAGATGAACCTTCTGTGAGGAGGTTAGAGTTTTATGAAACTACGATATTCGTGTTGGCATTTTATCAGTAAAAAATGCGTTGAGGCTAAATTCCGGTTTTAGTTTCCAGTGTCGCCATTACATCAAAATCGGAACATTTTTATTTCGTTTACCCGGGGATACGATTGGCCAAAAACAAAACGCTAGACGGGTAACCTAAAAGTTGAGAAGGTTGTTCGAGCCGTAACCTTGTTTTGGTGGGAAGAGACTAAGAAGCGACCGAATAAAAAACTTAGTTATTTATATTGTGTTATTGTCGGAGTTTGTTACTAGGGAAGAGCGAGTAGCTAGCTTAGCTTCAGCTCCCGGGTATTTGGTCATAGCTTCAGCTATGACCAAATACCCGGAAAGAGACTAGAAATGACGTCACAAACCCAGGGAGGTAAGTAGAGCTTAAGTTCCTCGTTCCGGATCAGTATTTCACGAAATTGGAGGCGCGAAACCTTAAAAGTTGTACCTAAATTTTAAATATTAAAGGATTTTAGAAATTCATTAGTGCACGGCCCTGGGGAATTGAAAAACTGAAATATTGCCGCTGGAATCACCAAAATCGAACAATAATGGGGTATTTCAGTCAAATTTTTTTATTTTATTTTTTTCAAAAGAGTATGGCTCAGGAATAACGGTAATCAGGTCTGTTCATCGAGAAAATGTTTTTAAAAAATCAGAGAAGCTAAAGAAAGTTGAAGATTTGAAATGCGTGACTTAGCTAGCCAAAATTGTCTTTGAAAAAAGTATCCATTCACAGAGAAGAGATTGGAATGTTCTCACTGGTAGCAGGTTCAAATTGAGGCTCCAGAACGTTGATATTCCCCTTCTTTTCCTTCAAAATCCAAAACTCTTACAAAAAAGTATCCATGCACAGAGAGGAGATGAAACCCTTGGAGAATCTCTTGGATACTACAAAATACTACTCACACAAGCGCCCGGCGTAGTGTGTGCATTTATGGCGGCCCGCCTTTTTTTCAAACGTGTGATCTCTTTAATTAATTTTTCTACCACATGTTATAGTATCATTGGGCTAAAAGTTGGAGTATATAGGTTTTCAAGGGTACTGAATTCAAATGTGAGGTCAAAAACCTGCATTTCCGACCCACCAAAATTCCCCATTGCCAGAGAAAAATGGGAAAAACCGTTAATTCAGTTATGTTTTCCCATAAAATGTAGCTAAACTTGAAATTTTAAAGGATTTTAGAAATTCATTAGTGCACGGCCCTGGGGAATTGAAAAACTGTAAGATTGCTGCTGGAATCACCAAAATCGAACAATAATTGCCATAGAAATATGGGAAAAACTGTTTATTCAGTAGTTTTTCCCATATTTCTCTGGCAATTATTGTTCAATTTTGATGATTCCGGCGGCAATATTTCAGTTTTTCAATTCCCCAGGGCCGCGCACCATTGAATTTCTAAAATCCTTTAAAATTTCAAATTTAGGTACAACTTTTCAATTTTTTGCCCTTCAATTTCGAGAAATACTAGGAACGAACGGCGACCGACTGAGACCCCCTTAACTTCCAAGTACCTACCACACTCTACTTGGCTCCAAGGAGACGAAAACTCCTCCACCTTGGAATTTTAGCCAAGAGTAGAAAATTCCGTTTTTTCACTCGAGAGCGACCTGAAGTTTATGACGCTTACCTAATAATGGTTTCTTAAATGAAACAACAGAAGTGCGAGTGGGAGAAATAATATATTTCCGAAACCACACAGTAAGTATTTGTAAAACAATTTAAAGAGAGGCGAGACACATGGACGAAAGAGAGAACTTGAACTAACCAGTAAGATGGTGGGTCAGGCACTAGTGGGGGCTGATCCAACCAATAAGAATGAAGGCTGATTACCTAGCGCCTAATTACAACATCCCCTCCTAATCATGACTTCATCACATCATCAAAATATCTCGATCAATAATAAAAAAACATCATCTTATATCGAAAAGAAACACCACATAAAATTTTAGCAAAAACATCAAAACATGTCATGTTCGTCCATCAAAACATAGATTAAAACATACGAAAAACAACATTTTCATTAAAACATCAACAGACAAATTAAGTCACTTGAGTGAGACCCAATAGTTCCCTGAAAAAATCAAACTTTAAACGAGATAGTCCTTTCGTAAAAATGTCAGCAATTTGGCTATCCGTAGGAATATATGACACATTAAACTTTTTCTTGGTAATAAGATCCTTTATAAAATGATGACGAATGTCAATATGTTTACTCCTCTTCGTCTCTGCAGTTTTTGACATCTTAATACAGGACTGGTTGTCCTCATAAACTTGAATAGGAAAAACATTAATGTCAATTTCTCCCAACAGTTGTCCAATAAACAAACACTCCATCATACAAGATGATAGACTATAATATTCAGCTTCTGAACTGGCAATAGCTACAGAACTTTGCTTTTTGGAACTCCATACTATCAGACTCTTATTCAACATTAAAGCATACCCCGAAACACTAATTCGGTCAACAATATCAGAACCATGATCAGCATAGGCATATGCCGTTAGCTTTAAATCACTATCACCCTTCGAAAAAACTGACACATGATCTCTGGTTCCCTTCAAATATCTGACAACTTGCTTTAGAGCTTTAAAATGAGAAGAATCATAGTTGTTCTGGAATCTTCCAAAATAAGACACCTAATAACACAAATCAGGACGTGATGCGAGCATCAAGTACATGACATTCCCTAAGAGTTCTCTATAAGGCAAATTTAATTCTGATACATCAGGCTTCAGCAAATTCAAACCTGGTTCAACTGGTACACTAGCTGTCTTACAATCATTCATGTGAAAATGGTTTAATATTTTGTCAATTAAAGGTTTTTGGCTAATCTGAATCTGAGAACCAATTTTCTTTATGTCCATACCTAAAAAAGTTAAATGTTTTGAACTGGTTAAATCTTTCATTTCCAAAGATTGAATCAAAGATTTTCTCACAGTTTCTCTCAGTTTTCTTTTCTGCTACTACTAGGAAATCATCAACCCATACAAGAATACGTAGATTAAACGATAACAATATGTAGGTATTCCCCGATCCATCCAACACGTTTCGATTTGAAAACGCACCACAGGTGGGTATGAAACAACGATTGATAAACTTCGTTTGACGTGACTTCCATCCTATGAATAGAAAAGGTGATTTTCTTTCTTGTCCGGAGGGAATCGAACCCTCGTAAGAAGGATGTGATCCGTCCGAAGAAGGTTTACTGAGGTCAAACAGCTACAGCTTTCACGGCTTGGGGAGCTGAAAGAAACGTGTTGCTTCTCACAAGCATCCATCAAACACAACAGAGGCGAAGAACAGTTTCGGACCTCCCATCTGTTTATTGAGTGAGGGCATGTTGGTGTGTTAACATACTGCATTCTCGAGGCACCTCCATAGTTTTGCACCTTCTCATTAACGTGACAGGTAATCATAGAACTCTGCCAAAGGTCGGTTTATACTTATATTAAAATTGAAATAAACTTATCGCTATGTTGGAGACCTACTAGTACCAAAACGCTGCAAATTATTTCACAAAGGTTTATCATTTTCCTGTGTAGATCACTCATCTGCAAAGATCGCAGCTTTGCCATTGTCACTATTTATTTATTTTTTGTTTTTACCTACCAACCAGGGGTACCTACCACCTACTACACCACACTGCCTTCACACCTTCACAATCAAATTTATTAGGAAGAACTAAACGCTTCACACTCGATTCGAAGAAATATCGAGCTTCATATGGAAATTTGATTACTGGTTGCTAATGAAGCATAACTGAATACAACTTGAAGGAACGAACAGCGATCTAGAGGTGTGTAAAACAAGGTCATTTGGCAGATTTGAATCCCAAACGGTCACTCATTACAGAGACCAGGTCTTTTGAATCCGTTCACCCGTTCAATGAACAATAACGAATGAAAGATCGATTCGAATCGTAGGATTCTTGGATCTTGCATTCTTGTCTTTTTAGTCCACAGTTCATTCGAACGTAATTCTTGAATTTAGATGATGGAAGGTTTTGTTTGAAAAACCACTTCCATCTACTTCTTTCCATTGATACTTCCATGGCATTTTCACACATTCATGATCCATGTACAATTGATGTGCAATCAATTTTTTTTTGCCTTATTCTGTTGTTCTCGGAATTTTCCCGGAAAACGCAATTGGTGGGTTGATGAACGAATGAGCCTGTTCATGTTCACAACCCGTTCAGTTCAGACAAGGTCGTTTTGAAGATAAGGTCTTTTCAATACGTTCACTCCTGACCGACACACCTCTACAGCGATCGCATTTTGAAAAGCTAAAATTACAACGGAGATTAGAGATCTTAGATTAGACACTCGTGATTCTGTTTTATCGAAGGAAAACCTTCAAGTACTCGTAGGGAGCGAACGGTTTGTCCTACAGAGCTTCGGGTGGTCTCACAAATTTAAAAAAATTCTACCTATACTGTTTTAAATTGGTGAAAAAACAATACATTTATTTCGAGAGTTTTCGAGCTAGGGCACTCTTGAAAATTCAACCCTTGATTTTCACCCCTTAGAAGTGACTGACATCAACCAGAAGCTTCGCGGCACAACTAGACCCCAAATGGAGCCCATATACCAAATTTGAACCAAATCGGTCCAACAAATTTTGAGGGGGGATTTACAATTTTTTTCTTAGTCGATTCCAAAGGTTTATTATTGAAAATAATAAACCAAAAGCCAATCACTACAAGGAATAAACAAAATAATGAACACTGCAAGTTATTACACAACGGTTCATCAACTGCCTTGCACTTAATTTTACTTATCAATATTCAATAGTCACATTTTGCACTTGGCAAGCAATTTTATAAGACTGAGCCCTACAATTTATCTAATGAAGTGATTTTTAAGGAAAAATCCTCTGTGGAATATCAACTCCACTCTTACCAGCTCTTTCCATAATATGGAAACCATATTATCTTTCCATACTATGTTCTAATTTAACCAGTTGGTGTATTTATCGATTTGACGATATCATTGAAATATAAGAGTTGAGTTTTGCTAGTGCAAGGAATGTGTTCTCCTTTCATATAATTTTGAGTAGCACAAGCAAGTAACAGAAAATCTCTAAAAATAGGCATTTTGAAGTATTCTGTCTTAGGGGAAAAAGTTTCATAGGTATGAGTTTTGAGATCCTCTGAGTCCTGAAGATTTTTTTTTTTTTTTTTTGACTTGTTTTATTGCACCAAGTTACAACTTATAAGCAACATTCTTCTGATACATAGTTGGTGTACGTTAATAAAACTAAGATACTTCACTTAGTTCTTACAGTCCTGAAATTTGCACAACAAGACCTGAAGATGCTGCAAAGCGAAAGTGCACTCGACTAATGATCGTAATGGCGGATCAAAATTTCCTCCCTTCAACCTGCTTACGATATTCAGTCAGTAACCAAATCCACCCTCAGACATATCGATGAGTTCCGTCTGCTTGTAAAGACACGAGTTTGCTTCCGAGTCTTCCAAGGTAGCGAATGCTTTGTTTTCACTTTTCAAGGTTGAAAAATGAATAAAAAGTTCTCCAAAGTCAAAATTTCCGCTCGCGTTCTACGTTTTTAGTCTTTCCTGACTAATTTTGGTTCCTTGTTTGTCATGAAAGCCTAGTCACAGCCATAACATCAATTAAATTTTCAGGGATTGTGCGAGTTGGGGTGGAGATGGTCCCCTACGAAAATTATTGCCGCTTCGCGTGCGCAAAAGTGTGTTTCCTCTTACAGCTTTCTTCATTTCCCATCTGATTTCGATGAAATTTTCAGGAATTATGCGAGTTGGGGTGGAGATGGTCCCCTATGAGTGTAGTGCAAGAGACAGTCACCTGCTTAGAGATTGATGTTTTGAGATAAGCAACCATGCATCGGATCATCTATACAATCGGGTTATGGATACGAGGAAGCTATGTGACACACCCACTTGGCAGACGTTTTCACTTTGAAGTTTTTTTCGCGTCATTTTTTACGTCATTAAAACTAAAACTGTCTTAATTCCTGTTATTTACCTAGTAGATTCAAGTTTGAGGATATCGTTGAAAAGACGGTTAAATTTCCAAGGTACTTAGTGTAAAAACAAAATCCTTCAGCAATTAACCATTTCTGAAAAATCAAGTCAAAAGCAAACTTCAAATTTTTTTCGAAATATAACTCTTTTTAAATCAAATTTTCACTATGAATCCCTGGCTGTTTTGATGAGCGCTCTTAGGAACTAACATGTCCAAATTGTCAGCTTTTCAACGGTCTAGCAGTTTTTCTTTTTAAAATTCAAATTGGAAGAGTAAATCAAGTTTGAATGCTAGAAAACGTGTGTTTTAGAAGAAAATCTGTGCTTTAAGCGGTTTATGGTCCCCCTCCATCTCAAGATGACTTGACGAGTTTTGTATCATTTCCTACAAATAATTCTATATAATTTTTCACGCTGAATCCAATGTGATATTTCGTAATAATTCTGAGTGCTAGAGAGTGGATTTTTCGAAGAATACCTTCGTTTTTCGTACATAATATAAGCATTATTCGTAGATATGGTAGTGAGCCTAAAATAACACCTTTCTACTCAATAAAAACATCAAATTTCTAGCAGTCGGAATTATTCGGGAGTGTCACCATTGGATTCAGCGTGAAAAATTACGTAGGAAATGATACCAAACTCGTCAAGTCGTCTTGAGATCGAACGCCGCGTAAAACACTGGATTTTCTAGTAATACTCACGTTTTCTTGCATTTAAACTTGATTTACTCTTCCAATTTGAATTATTTTTAAAAACTTGATAAACCGTTGGAAAGCTGACAATTTGAGCATGTTTTTTTCCGAAGAGCGCCCATCGAAATTTAGAGTGAAAACTTTGGTCAAAGAAAGTCAAGTTTGGAAACAATTTTAAAGTTTGCTTTTGAACTTGATTTTTGAAACTATTTTATTGCTGAAAAATTTTGGTTTTGCACTAGGTAGCTTAGGAATTTAACGCTCTTTCTAACGGTGCAGTCAGATTTGAATTTTCATGAGAATTAAGGGAGTTATGACCATATCACTGCCTAAAGGTCGAAAACGCGAAAAAAAAACTTTAAAGTGAAAAAAAAGTAACTTTGAGTGGGTTAAAACGAAATTGCTAAGAGGCATTTTTTGTTGGAAATATCTTGTAGAATCGAACCCTGAAGTTATGCCCAACTTAAGTGTAGACACCCTGTATAGTTGGACTGGTTCCAATTTCGACATCAAATATCGCGACGGAGCTGGATGTTGGAGTAGGAATGGCGTCCAACCTAATTGTATCCCATTAGCCAGGGCGGAAAGCTCCACTCGCTTCATCTGCAATTGACATCGGGCATCGGGGCAATTCACTTCGACTCTACCTAGAGAGGGAGGATAATTGCTGGTTATAATGGCCACTACGAGGATCCTCTGTTGGATTTTCTGGGATTCACGGGAGGAGGGTTTCAGGGACATCAAACTGCGGTTGCTAAACTGTTGCTGTGACATTAGTTGTCTTTAGAATGAATTTTCTTAGGCCTAGTAATATAGTGCTTGAACTGTACTACTAAATAACAGAAATGTCACATTGCACAAATGAAGGCGACAAGGGAGACAGTCAAAACATCCGGGAAAACAGATAATCCTAGCCTCGTTAGTTTAAAACTGACTCTTTTAATGGGCTTAGAGGAATAAGGCCCTCTTAAAAATCTATAAGAGAATTGGAATTGAATCGATTTCCCATTGTTGAGATTTTCCTAAATTCAAGCCTAATAATTCAATTATTGACAATTAAGATTAATTAAAAAATTTCCAGACCACCATAAATGAACTACCTGTCATAACCTACAGGATGCCATTTACGGTTTCAAATTCGAGATCCCGGTCATGAGAAAATGTGAAACCGAAACGCGGATAAAGTTTTCGTTCGCATTTTGGGTTTCAGAGCTTTTTGAAAACTTGGGGTTTCGAGGAGTCAAATCCTTGTCTCTGGCATAACCACTCGACTTCGATGTCATAGAATTTTCAGGGTTTGTGCGAGGCCGCTCTGATACGGTCCCCTATGAATTTCATGGTTCCCGGATAGATGTGTAACGCAAACGAGAATTCAATAAGTAAGCATAACTTCTACATTTTCCATCCAATTTCGATTAAGTTTTCTGGGATTGTGTCGTAAAAACTCCCTCTCCTAGATTTGAAGTTTTGATTGTTCACTATGCTCATTTTCACAATAGAATTATGAATAGAGTAAGCTATGTGCCGCACCCACCAAAGTGCTCCAAATTGGTTTCCATGGCGACAAATGTATTCCCCCTACTTTATAGGCAATTTTTAGTAGGTAATTGGTTTTTTTCACTTGAACCTGTGGCCGGTTTGCCTCCGGGAAGATATAAGGAAAACGCGATGTGTTTGTGACGGTTTTGGTACTGCGATTGGTACTGCCGGTGCCTTGATGAAGACGGCAATGCGTTCAAAACACAGGCCATTGGTGCTTTTCTGGGTGCGTTTGAGACGTCAGGCAAATCGTACAGTGATTAAAAAATAAATGAATGTAAGTTGGTTCCGACTCACCAACACAGTTGAAGAATGGAGGAAGTACATTTTCCCTCTCATTTTTTGCAGGCTTGGGACTGCCAGTTGCGGTATGATTGACATTGTCTCAAAATATGTGTAAAAATTATTCAAGCTTTTACAATTTTTACACGAAACTTTGTAGGTTCACTAATTTTGACCTCAGGAACACGGGAAAAATATTGAAAAAAGTCTGCCAATTTACTGAAATCGGTGGGTGCCATACGGCACCGCTGGTAAGATATGACACGTCCGATGAAGTGCATAATATGCACTTTATATTATAAAACCAAGGATATACGTTTTTTGAACAAAAATAAACTGTTACCTGGTAGTAAATAGAAGGAATAACAATATTCACATGAACATAATAACATAATTTAGTCAATACTGTATTTTTTTTACTACAAAACGAAACTTTTGAAAATCCTAGGCGAGAAATATTATTATGGAACATTCAAATTTTCGATAAAATAACATAGAACAAACCACATATAAGCCCACCTAGGACTTGTGGCACATTGTTCTAGTCTGGGACTTCCAGTTAAAGCCAGCCCACTTCTTCTTCTTCTTTTCATAGGTGTTCACGACATAATGGTCCCTGCGATCAAACAGGATGTCGTCCAACACTCAGGAAGACGGTATTTATAGGTACCTCACATACGGTTCTGAATGTCTCCTTGACATTTGCATACTTAAAAAAAAAAAACTATTTCGTCGACTAGCATTGCTAACCATTTCAGAAATCTGAATAATTTTGCTGTGGCCAGCAACTGCACCTTGATAAATCGTCTGACTCTTCATCAGACAGTACATTTGGCTCGGGTGGTTCAACATTCCATCATCAATTAGTACCTACATCAAGGGCTTCTTGAAGAGAAAATCCAGGCCTGCAATGAAAAAACGTCTGCCAAGTGGGTGAGGCGCATAGCTTCCTCGTATCCATAACCCGATCGAATAGATGATCCGATGCATAGTAGTTGATCTCGAAACATCAACTACCCGCACAATCTCTGAATAGTTCTTCGAAATCGGATGAGAAATGTAAAAGTTATGACTGTGGCAAGGATTCCATAACAGACATGGAACCAAAATTGTTCTGGAAGTCTGAAACGAAAACGCAAGAGGAAATTTTGATTTTAGATAACTTTTTTTTCTACCTTGAAATGTGGAAACAAAGCTTCCGCTACCTTGTTAGACCCGTAAGCAAAATTGGGTGAATCAACACTAGACAGCAACTAAGAGCCATATGGCACCCCCGATGTAAAACCTCTTCTTGTGATGTTATAAGTGGAACAAATTCCAGCAAAACAATTTTATCCCATAAATAAACATTCTGGTAATAAAAAAATGAAAAAAGACTAACAAAAAAAAATATTTTGATTATTTATACCAAACTATACAGCAGCGATTCAATACCAACAGATTGGTCCATTTTCAAATGAGAAACAATTTTACTGAATCACGTTCTGAACTAAACTAATGCTGGTAGGGTGTGAGGTGAACCTTCCGGATCAAGAAAATAAGCAGAAGTAAACATCAATCAAATAACAATTGAATCAAAAGTTTACTTTTAAATTATGTTCAAAGGAGGTTGCCATAATATGGCATTTTATTGCCATAATATGCCACAATGGCATATTTATAAACTGGGATGTTACCTTTCAGTTGGGTATTACGACCCTTATTGCCCTCAAAGACGATGAAAAGTTACATTGAAATGTGGGATGAAGTGAAATCGCGTGTGGTCAAAAGACTTAATCCATTTGGAACCAGCGGTGCCATAGTACGAGTATGTCATGTATCACTTCATCCCACATTTCAATGTAACTTTTCATCGTCTTTGTGGGCAATAAGGGTCGTAATACCCAACTTAAAGGTAACATCCCAGTTTATAAATATGAATGGAGCACGGTTGTGAGAAATATTGGGGGTAGAAGTTACGACACCAATTGCTTTTGTCATAGTAAAGTGAAGTGTTCGAGTACATAGGTAACTGTTTGGAATCGAATGTATCTTGAAATCAATCACCTACCCGAAGATGACATTAGGTAATGCAATTTATGATCGCTCTCGGTTGTTCTGGGAGATCGTAGTCCTGAGCAACTTACCAGGGTATCCAGCTAGCGAGACAACGAGATTATAGGCCGGTAGGAAATGGCATTTTGCCCAAGTGATTCCAACCGTGGAGACGTTTTCTCCAGCTGTTGCGTTCAACGTGCGACAGACTGAGCCTTCCTACCCCCACACGTGATCGTTCATCGTGGTTAATGCTCTAACTCCATTAGACGCCGCTAGGGGGTCGATAGTAATGTATCAGGGGTATTAGTAATCGATTGAGCCTGTTAGTTTCACAGAGACAGAGGAGGGTAGTGAAAACTACTCACTGTGTATCAATACAACTGTCGCTCATTGGTCCAAATGGAAACATTTTAGACAAACGTCTATATGTCTGTGACCATCTTGTTTTTGAGATATGTAATTATGTAATTTAATGCTACATTGGAAGTTACACTTGAGTTAGAAGTGTTTTCACCTGAATAAATTACATATGAAGGGCTCCCTAACATAAGGGTCCCCTTCATACAGTAATTATTAAAATAAGTATTCAAATGCGAAATTTTGCGCTAATCAGGAATATACCACATAAAGGAGATCACAACGCATCTGAATAATTTTTTCTGCTCAAAAACTCACTTTTCTGAACAAAAATGTACCCCGAAAATTGAGCGGAACATTGAGGGTCCTGTAGGGACTGCGAAATCGGTCTGGGGGTTTAGTTTAGATCTTGGTGGATATTATTCAACCAGAATATTGCAATTTTATTGGAACAAAAATTATTTTTGAGAAATAATTTAAATAAAATAAATGAATTTAAAAAAACTCGGCGCTTTGCGCCTCGGCGGGGGGCTCCGCCCCCCTGCACCCCCCGGTTTATTTCTTTTTCCATACTCTGTATGAAATCATAGGAACACAGAATGTGTTTTTGCGATACTAGTCATCCATTAAATAAAAAACAACAATAATAAATGTGGAGTTGACATTAATATGACAACCAATAAACATATCACCAGATGTTTTTTCAGTAGCTTTTTCGTGACGATTTTTTTTCGGTAGGTCATCGCAAAAACACATTCTGTGTTAAAATAAATTTAGAAATAAATCCTTAGGGCTTTACGAAGCAGAATATTTATGTTGAAAAGAGTTTTCTATTCTCTTTTGCAGAAAAAAAAATACTTGAAACTGCTGTGTTAGGAATAGCGAAGTATAAGAACACGTGGAAAACATTTCAAATTTGTCAGAACTTCCCATTTTTGGGCTTATGAGTGATGAAAATTAATTTGCTTCCTCACTATTGAATGATTTTTTTTTTTTTTAACGTGATTTATTATTGCAACTGAATATGAAATAGGTACAATCCATCTAGCAAATTTACGTATCATTTTTACACTCATTGAGAGCCCATTTACAGTAAAACGCAGCCCCTTTCTCATAACAGTACCTATCTTCGACACTGAGCTATAATTTCAAAAAAATTTTAGTTTTTGAAACATGTTAGATGATGGCGCTTAAGATTGGCTTGTTCTGATTACATTCATATGGTTAGATTTGAAAAGAATGTTCTTCCAAGCTTAGATAAACTGGAAGAAAGTATGGGGCGACACTAGCGCCATCTCTCATCTTAGAATCATACTAGACCCCCGTCCTCTTTAGCCTTAACAGCACTAAGTCCAGTGGTTTTTTTCGCTTGAGTCGCCGGAGTTCATCTTTGTTGTCCAAAACGTAGAGCATTTCCAGGTTCTCATGATTGTGGAGGCGTTGTTCGTGTCTCCTTGAGTACCTTGCAATAATTTCGTGGACTGTTTCCATCTTCAAGTATCGATGAATATCATCGTTCCTCATGTACCAAGGTGCTCGCACTATACTTCTCAGTATTTTATTTTGGGAGGTTTGGATTTTGTTAATGTTTGATTTTTTGGCACAGCCCCATAACTGAATTCCATAGGTCCAGATAGGGCGAAGGATCTGCTTTATAAATAAGCAGTTTATTGTTGAGCGAGAGAGACGAGAATTCCTTCCCATCAACCAATACATCTTCCTGAATTTGATTGTAATTTCCTCTTTTTTCTTTTCTATATGTTTTTTCCAGATTAATTTGGAGTCTAGGGTCATACCCAAATATTTAACTGCATCGGTACGGGAAAATGAATGAATGAATTTATTGGCCTACAAAATACGACAATGAGGAATTCCACCGAATTCTGTTTGCATTTTTTCCTGAATAGTTGATGGTGTGGGATAGATGAAAATTGGGTTGATTTCGGAAAATAAGTCTCCTGTTATTTTTGGGAGACAATCAAAATTTATGATTTCAAAAAATAACCATGAAAACGGACCTCTTCAACGTGAACCAGAAACACTCGCTGATTGGCTGTTCGGATCGCCGTCTCCCCCCAGTGTTGCCTGATGGTACGACGAAATCGTGTTATCTAAGAGGAAAGTTATCAAACAAAAACAGGGGAAACCTAATTTTCCCCATCTTGCTTTTTATATTTTTTTCTTCTGTTTTTCGATTTTGACCTTTACTGGTTTTGTGAAATGTTGCATCTGAGGACTATGGATTTCACGATCTCAGCGCTTCTAGCGGCCATAAATGAACTATTCCAGGTTGACGTCATCCTCCCGGTTTTTTTAAACATTCATATTTTCTACACTGTTTTGTTTATTCGTAAATTAGGAAGTGCTTACCGTAAAGGTTTTTCGAGGTGCTGAATCCGATTTTGGGGTCAAAAATAGGAAATTCCGACGTGGTGAAATTCCTCATTATCGTATGATAAGGCAAATGAACATGGTAACAACAACATAAAATGAAGGCTCAACAATGAAACAATGACGTCAATAGGAATTTAGGTTGGCACTCCGGGGATAGTGAGCCGCAGTAAGCGGTGCGGGGCCAGGGGAACCTACGCCAGGGCCCACCCACCATGGTGGCGTTCCAAGTGTCCTCACTGAGGCATTCTTCGGGAGAACGGAATTGAAAATTTGAGTCTTTCAAAATAAAAACTGTTACTCTCATTCCTCGTTTCAAAGTTTTTGAACAACTCTGGTTGTGTCTGTATATCAGTCTGTTTGGTCAGGGTTTGAACAGTTCAGCACCTGGACGGTCATTTATGTATTTCATAGCTTTTGTACTGCTACAAGCTACTAGAACTATACTACAAGCTACCGCTCGTGCTTTGGCGAAAACTTGATTTTTCCAGTAACATCGTCCGATTATTACCCACTTGCCCTGATTTACTCAAATTTGAGGAAACAATGAACAGCGTGGATCATCATGTTTCATATTAGGAAAACCATCGGTGGTACTTCTCAAAATGGGGAATGAGGACCACTTAACACATCTTTTTCCTTTTCTGATTCCACAGGTGAATCAGGCAAAAAGCAGGTGATCGATTGAAAATATTTAACCGAAAAAACTCCAAGCGTATCGTTGTCTTTCATTCCCTGTGACGATACATCTAAAAAATCTGTTTGAAATATAGGCGTACCCGTGAGAGAACTGCTGAAATATGTTCATAATCTCCTCCCTTAACGTAGGCTTTTAACTGAGATAAAAAACCCTCGCCGCACGTCGAAACAATATGAATTTATTTGCTTCCTGC
Source organism: Apolygus lucorum (assembly GCA_009739505.2). Lineage (NCBI taxonomy): Eukaryota > Metazoa > Arthropoda > Insecta > Hemiptera > Miridae > Apolygus > Apolygus lucorum. Next base: position 8,039,197 of record CM019173.2, on the reverse strand, counting down.
ACCTCCTCTAACGCCCTCTAACGGTCTCCGTGATAAACCTCCGGTTGTAATTCAACTTTTCGAAGTTTTCAAGAGGATTTCGTTCAATTCGCTCGCTTCCTGTTCACAAAACCCGTTCAGTTGTTTCGTTTCAAAATTGGTGATTCCTTCTGTAACTAATAAGCTTTCATGTTCGATGTAGGTAAATGTAGCTACATTTTCGGTTGAAATGTAAGAGGATTTGGGGGTTATTGCAGATCCAAAACGCTGCAAATTATTACACAAAGGTTTATAGTTTTTCTATATAGAACACTCGTCTGCAAAGAACAGGGCTTTGCCAATGTTACCACCAACAAACTTGGAGAAAAACTTGGATCGTATTTCGGTCAGCTATAATTTGAACGGAGATTAGGCCTCTTTTGCGATTCACACTCGTGTTTCTGATTTATCGTACGTAAAACCCTTAAATTCTCGTAGGGAGCGAACGGTTTGTCCTACAGGGCTCCGCGTGGTCTCAAAAAATTCCAAAAATTCTATACTATCTTAAATTGATTGGAAAACCATACCTTTAGATCAAAATGTTTTGAGTTAGGGCGTTTTGAAAATTTCAAAATTCATTTTTCAACTCTTAGAAGTGATCAACCAAAATCTTCGGGGCACAACTAGACCCCAAATGGAGCCTACATACCAAATTTCATCAAAATCGGTCAATGCTAAGTGGGGAAAGTGCCGCGTACGGCGGACGGCGGACGGACGGCCAAATTTGTATTCGATTTTTGGATTCTACGTACCTTGAAACGTAAACCAACAAATTTTTAGGGGGGTTAAAATAAAATAAAATTTTTTTTTCTTGGTCGATTCCAAAGGTTCATTATTGAAAATAATAAACTAAAAGCAGTGTCACTGAACCCTGTGATACCTTTTACAGGTATAAACGTAAGGGCCCTCAGTATTCAAAAAATCACACCCAACTGCATTTTGGTTTATTATTTTCAACGTATTTTTCTTGATTTTATCACTTACTGTAAAAAAAATTATGTCAAACCGTGTGATCGAATGTTGGAAACGCTTTTCGTTACCTCAGTCTATCTTACTCGGGATCATTTTGCAGCGACTGTTTCTGGGAGTCAAACGTCCTTCATAGTTGAGTTATTGGAGGTACAATCAACTAGTTTAGAGGATCCAGAAGTAGCCAAGTCAGAAAAGATGGTGTTGGACGAGAGAATAATAGTTGGAAAACTCTGAATACATTACAAAGATCGCAAAATTAAATTAACCTGAAAATGATCTCTTTTGAGGATGTCTGTTGCTGCCTTCAGCCGCAGCAGGTCAAACTCATCATTTCCTCGAGTCCTCCAAAATCAAAATTTTATCTTTCAATTTTGATTTTATGGACAAGTGGGGTTCCGTGTCAGTGTAAACCAAAACCCTCTTTGTTGAAATTCGGAAAAATTGGGAAGTTTGGAAAAACTGCAATGGTAACAACAAATTACACCAATGTTGGCCAAATCATTCTGCAGCATGTCGAGGATACCAAATTCAAATTCAAATTATCCTTTATTCCTTCACCTTTACATAAGGTATGGGTACGTCAAAATCAATCTCTACGAACAAACAATAATTAAGCAAGAATACAGCACATATGGATACAATACTAAAACTAAATTTACGAACAAAGAGAAACGCATCAAACACTGTGAAAAAATCAAATTAAATAGGAACTTAAATGATATAGGAACTCCCGTGATTTGGATTTCCAGGAACAAGGTGTGTGTGGAGCGCCATCGCACCGGCCGGGGTGTCCCGACCGGCCCGGACCCACCCACCACGGCGGCTCCCGGGGCTGCCAATCCATTTCTGGAGAGGCAGCCCTTACGAACAGCGTGGTCCACCATAGAGGTAGACCACCTATTCCAAGCGCCAAGGGGGGCTGCCCCCAGACCGGCCAAGAACCCCGGGCCACAGTCCGAAAACACGCAACACTAATCACACAGACATATACATACATACACTATCACAGTCGAAGCATTAAATAAAACAAAAAAAATCGCAGTCGGTTTAAGATCACAGGTTGATAACTATACATGAAATAATTAAAATTTTTGCAAGCAAGAGTACTAGGTATATTCCTCTGCTGCTTAAAACTTGAAAAACTTTCTACAATAATATTAATATAAATAACGATGTAACAATATAATAAAAATATACATATAAATACAATGTTGATAATAAATAATAATTTATTACAAGCAATCAGTCTGGGATTGTGATTTTTTTCCCTTACTAAAAGCTATGTTAAATATAACTTGATCAAGTAAAATAATATGTATAATACAAAAGGATGGTTCATTTATGAGACCATCACTTATTGCCAGTTATGCTCGTAAAATTCTTGCAGATTTTACTGATATTTCACTGATGGGATGTAGCTTTTTCCACTAAAATTCTTAATTGTTTTCAACCAATTTCAAAAAACTTGATTTTCAGAATTAGAAGCACCAAATTTGCCTCAAATTGGGCGCCTCTTCCATACTTCATCTACATTATTGTTCTATTACGATATTTTGTGTATAGAATTACACCAGTAAATTATCGAATTTAATGTTGCAGGGTCGTACAGCGTGGTGCCGCTAGTTGTCTTCTTCCTAATGTACTTCTGCATGTCAATCATGACGACGGGGCTGAGCGTGAGTGCTGGAGTGTTCGTTCCAGCTTTGCTGTCTGGAGCTGCCTGGGGGCGGCTCATTGGCATCGGAATACAACACGTTTTTCCAGGAGCGGTAAGTTGATGGCTGATTCAGCGAAACAGTAGGCGTTTTACGACGTAATTTCGGACTTGAAGCAGTGCCACATGAATCTCCTTACTATTGTATGTGTTGCGACCGCGTCGTTTAATTATTATGATACATATCCTGACACCACATATGATTCCCCCAAATGTTCATGAAAAAATTATTAATACAAGTTTGTGCCTATCGTTCATTGAACAAGAGTAGTAAGTCATTTACAATAAATAGAAAATACAGTACGAAAGAGTGAGTTAAAGAGAAATAGGATAAATAGGAGAAATCATCAACGATCCAATCAGAGCCAGCTCAACAAAATGGCGACCGTGACAGGTCGTAGAACCTCAAATTGCATTTGAGAGGCTCAAGAAGGAAAGAACCCAAGTAAGGAGGATGTTCACCGTCTCTATAACGGAATGTGAGACAGCTTTCCTAAATAATGATGTGGATGAAGTAAGTGATAGCTTTGCAACACTTTACAACAAAGCTGAACGTCTATTTAATTTAGACGAACAGATTAAAGATATTATTTTAGATGGGTTAATTGAGTAAAAGAGAAATAGGAGAAATCAATTACGATCCAGTCAGAGCCAGCTCAACAGTATGGTAGTGAGGCGTGGAAGATAATGAAGCCTGGAAAAGCAACTGCAGATGTTCGTCAATCAATATTTAAGAAGAATCGATAGGTTAAGATTTCAAACTTCGGTGTTTGTAGGAAATGAATGAAATGAAATAAGTTTATTTCCATGCAGACGGCAAAAAATGGTTCAAAACAAAATAATACAGTAGTGGAAACTACCCCCCTCATAGATCAACGATCTGTGCCAAGGGGGGGAGCTGCTCACCTAAACTTTTAACATAAATATGAACTTGTAGTTATCTACTTAAATACTATAAAAAATACGTACAGTATGATTTTGTAAAATAATATTTAAGAATATAATATATATGTTGCACCGTAAAGATGTAGGGAAAATTAAAACTTGTAGATGCTGGTGGTCATTAAATCTAATAAAGATGGTTCGGCGGAGATGAGAAATGAGTATACCTGTTTTTTTAAAAGTCGATCTGTTAATGGAGTGAGGTTTAGCTAGTGAGGGGGGAATTGATCGTAAAATTAATGGTAAATTATGATGTAGATGACGGGTTGTTGAGTGTAGACGACTGGGTGGTGCGGATTTGACTGCTTGAGTGGTAAGCCTCGATGCATAGCTGGTTTTCTTCTGTTGGGCTACCTCTATATCAGGATGCTTGTGGAAATACATCAAGGCGTGCTTTATGTATAATTGTTTAAGTTTAAAAACTTTGGCCACTTCAAACAACTCAGCACTAGGGAATCTTCGGAGTTTCTTGAGGAGAACCTTCAAAATTGATTTTTGCATCACTCTGACCGGTTCCAAAACACTGCTGAATGCATTACCCCACCAAAGTATACCAAAGCTCAGATATTAACTGTACTAGTCCTTTCTACAACATAATTAGCGTGCTTTTTAGATAAATAGTTTTAAATGTTATAAAATATATGAACGATTTTTTTTATTTTTTGAACAACTGATTTTATTTGTTCCTTCCAGTCAAGATTTTCATCAATAATTATACCAAGGTATTTTCCACAAATTACCCTATCAATTTGCTCGCAGGCACAGCACTGCTGATCTAAATTACAAAAATATAGTTTGAGGTTAAAGGAATGTGACTGTCACGGGGAAAAAGAATGTATTTTGACTTGTCCTCATTGATAGTGAGTGATTGTGAATTGATCCACTGACATATTTTGTTCACATCTTTGTTCGATTTTTCAAAAACATCATACCATGAACTATCCTCGAACAAAGGAGAACTAACCGAAAGCCCATCGAGTTTCAAATCAGAGAAAAGTTGCTCTGCCATGGAACAGCGGAGAGCGGTACATCACAGGAAGACCTGTCGGAGAACAATCGAGAGGCAGAATAGAAGAAGGTTGGGGAATTTTGTTCAGGCCCTATCCCACGCTCCTCCAGAAAAGTTGGATAATAATTGATCGAATGTGCAGAAATGGCGCAATAATTGTATTGTAAATTCTGCCGGTGCTGTTGGAGTATTTGCGAAAACCTGTGGCATGTTGTGCAGGATTGTCAGAGGACTCATGTTGGCTGCATCGTTGTCAGCAGGCGCCTCATCGAGCAGCTGGATGGTCGAGATGAAGAGGAATTAGGCATTGCCAAGCGGAGGTTTCAAGCTGGATATCGTCTCCGTCGTACTTTATACTCAAATTGTCAAAGCAACAAATCTTTAGTGGACCTGGAGAGAGAACAAGCCAAGATATAGCTGATTTAACCTTGGCTTGTGGTTTGGGCGTAGTGCCTGGGAGTTGTGGTAATGAACCTCCGACGGTACTCCGTGGCGTCACCACCCGCGTCTTGCTCGGCACTCACCTGAATGGAGTATTTCGGTGGGTCGGAAATTCAGGTTTTTGACCTCAAATTTGGATTCAGCACCCTTGAAAACCTATATACTCCAACTTTAAGCCCAATGATACTATAACATGTGGTAGAAAAATTAAATAAGGAGATCACACGTTTGAAAAAAAGGCGGGCCGCCATAAATGCACACACACTACGCCGCACGCGTGTGTGAGTAGTATTTTGTAGTATCCAAGAGGTCCTCCAAGGGTTTCATCTCTTCTCTGTGCATGGATACTTTTCTCAAAGACAGTTGGCTAGCTACGTCACGATTGGCTAGCTATGTCACACCATTCAAATCTTCAACTTTCCTTAGCTTCTCTGATTTTTTAAAAACATTTTCTCGACGAACAGACCCGATTACCGTTATTCCTGAGCCATGCTCTTTTGAAAAAAAATTTTAAAAAATTGACTGAAATATCCCATTGGAGGTCTTTCTAGCGAGGCACCCCCTTACATCCTTCATCCCTACAACTGGCGTTGGGTAGCAGGGATCCCCCCCCCCCACTATTTACTCCTATAATTTATTCTATGTTGTCTCTAGAGTGCCCCCTCCGCTTCCAGTAGTCAATTAAATGGAGATAAAAAACTAAAATAGTTTGCTACCTTATGACGTAAGGACGTCCAGCTGTTTGAGTCGTTCCTGCCATCAGCCGATCCCTCTCTCTTCCCTTCATCAGCTAATTAATCGTAATAATGAAAGCAGTTTTACCTAAATAGATCTCTGAAATCTCATCTTTTCCAACCAGTTCTCCTCAACCTTATAAAACAGTGATACTTCCTGAGATTGTGAATGGATGTAGCTACCAATCCCTCGAAGGAGGATGATTTATCTGATATGTGTCGTCTAGTTGCAAATCCGGCCACCTCCAAAAAAGCTGCTTTTCTCAAAAAAAGCTGATTTTTGTCACGCTGAACTAGATAAGGCTGGAATACCATTCTTTTGCCTTTAAGGTCACATTAGGGCTGGTTGTTTGAAATCATATTCTTGAATGGCTTGGGTATGTGGAGGGGGGGAGTTATTCACAATTTTATCTTGGATTTGGCCGTTTTTGAAACTCATTTTGGAGTTGGCCGGTTTTGAAGCAAAATAGAACTGAAATTTCCCTGGATTTGATGTAAATTTTGGGTTGTCGGGATGCAAATGAACTAAAACTTTATTTCGTGTTATATATTCATATTTATTTACAAAAATAAATGAAATAAAAAACTCAAAATCTTGGTTCGAGATGCATTCAAAAATGAAAATGCAATTTTACACCCTTGAGGCATTATCGTCTTCAATAGGCTCACAAATTTCGTCCAGATGTTCTTCTTCACCCCTATCTTCTTCCTCTTCTTCTTCTCTGGGCACTCCTTCCTGAGCAGCTGATGCGAAGATGTTGTTGTAAAAAGCCAGCCTGCCGTCATTATCCCAATTTGGTCCAAAATGTTTTGTCAAAAGGTTTTGGACATCTCGAAGTTTCAGTGGCTTGACGACAGTACCCGGCACCACGGGTGTGAGCTTGCTGGTCATAATGCTCCTCTTATTCTTCAAAACAGACTGCCTGGCTCCTACTTCAGATCTGTAGAAAACCTCCCCTTGCACTAGCACCTTATTATTTCGTTTCGTTATGAAAAATCTCTTCGTCGGAGCAAATTTGAAATGCCACTGTGCAGGGGGTTTGAGGAAGTCTTCTTCCAATCATGATCGGCGTAGTCTCTTCCTGGCTTGTTCCTTCCTTGTTTCCTTGTCTTTCCTGGATGTTGTCAAACTCTGAAGGCTCAACGAGGGTCTCGATTTTTTTCAATTTCTTTTCGATTTGTGCAGACACGATCTGGAGGGATGAATGAATGGCCAGGAATAGGGAAAACGGCCTCAATCTTTTTCAGGTTGTTGGGGGCATGCTTAGCGAACCAATACTGTAGCATAAACATCATCGTGGTATTTTTGTTCTAGCCCCCACAGCCGTCGGCCACGCATCTAAGAACTGTGGTGCCGGTGAAATCGGTATTCTTAAGCCTATGAAATAACGCTGAAGCAATTTCATTTGAACCTTTTGGGTATTCATGCTCTCCCCACGTGTGGATGAACCCCTTGTCAGCGCACTCTCGCGGATTTGGAGATGGCCGGCTATGAAACTCACCAAAAAGAGGATTTGGCCGTTTTTGCAGCACATCGTGATTTTCAAACGCTTGTTCAACCGGGATTTGGCCGGATTTGACGTGGTTTCTTAGTTCTGAGGGATGGATCATATATATTAGGACTCGGAGAACGAAAAAAACGCATTTCGAAAAATTGAGGAGTTGGCCGGGTTTGCAACTAGATGACACATATGATAGATTGTAGATTTTCCAAAACTTTTCACGGAGCTCGCTGCTTATGGATGATTGTAAAGACTGTAGGTTTTTCTAGAATCGAAGAATCTCCAAGTCTGAAAATCAGTGCTTTGGATATGTGATGCACGGACTGACCCAATTGTTAGTGTACGACCTTGCTTGTCGGAAACCGACTTGAGACCCCCGAATACCTTCAACACACCTCATGATTTACGTTGTGGAACGTAAATACCCACGTCGCTCCATAACGCCTGGCGCGCGCCCAATGCTATACACCTCATACCCTGTGATATACGTCTCTCCTGGCAAGGAGCTTTCGAGGTTTCATTCAGGTTATCTCCCCGATACTGAGAATATCGCGACGTTCCCATTCTCCCCCAACGCAGCCCTATGGTTTATATATTTTCTCTTTCTCTTCGCATTCTTTTTTCTTCTCCCCAACTTCAAAAGACGAAAGAAATCACGATCGGAGGTCCCGATACGCGTATCCAGTGCGGTTTATCCTTCATCCTCTTTTCTGCTGGATAGGTAAATGCGAGATTCCTATACAAAACGAATTTTCCTCGAGGAATCGGTGGATTTTTGAAGCGGGATTCTACGTCGATTAGTCTAAGAACTCTTTCTCCCTCAATCACGTTCAACAATTCAGGTGTGGTTCGTCATCAATGTGAGATTTCTAATCGTTTTTCCACGGATAAATATGTCTCTGAAAAATGTTTAAATCCAAATTTCATATCGAAGTGGTGTATCTCTTAGATCAGTTTATTCAAAATCTGATTTCTCAACTTCGAATTTGGTACCTATACAACATTTTGTATTTTGAAGACACTCTCCTGAACTCTTCGTCTACCCGAGTATCGAGAACCTACCTCTACGATTGTTTTTTTCAAAATTCCCTGTGTTTTAACGGTTTATAGGTTGAATTGTACCTATTTTTAGTGAACAATATTTCACCAAAACAATTTGACTCCGTGCGATGAACGAGAAGTTTTTTAATGACAACACAACTTTCAAAAGTCAACAAATTAACAGGTGTCAAAAACATGATTAAAAACAAAAATTAACTGTAGACCGCTACAATCACACCCCTCCCTAATAACAATGGAAACTCTTCAATTTTGTGGGAAACCGAACAACTCTTCCTGATCTTGTTCTGTAAGGCTGCTGTGGCTGTGGTGACTGTGGAGTAATTGGTGAAGTGGTATGTGTTGTGCTTGAGTGGAATCCGGAGGATGTGTAGATGACGATTCGGGGTTGAAAAGGTCTTCTTGTGTTACTGGTGTGCTGCTTGGTGTGAGATCTTTGTTTGTTAAGAATGCTGGTTTCAGACGATCTATCGTGACTGACATTTCTTTGCCCTTGACCCAAATGACGAATGTTTTTGCTTTTCTTTCTTTCACCTCATAAAGGCCATCGTATGGTGACGAACTACGAACGACGATCTTATCCCCAGCAGAACCATTGGTAACACTTCAGCCCAACGTTCAGTGTTATGGCATCGGATTGTCTTCGGGTTGTATGCAGACGTGAAGCTGTGCGTAATCCCCAAAGTAGTTGTAAGTTGTTTGAACAGTGAACTTTCGAACTGACGACCTCTGTCCGAAGTTATCTTGTGAGGGACCCCAAATCGACTGATCCAATGCGCGCAAAATGCCTGAGCCACAGTGTCGGCCTTGCAGTCTGCAACTGGCATAACCTCTGGACATCTGGTGAACCGATCTATGCAGGTTAATACGTAGTTATATCCCTGAGATGGAACCAACGGGCCAACAAGATCCACATGGACGTGAGAGAAACGTTCACTAGTTGGCTGGAATTCGCCTAAAGCGCTGTAGGTATGCCTTTGGACTTTGATTCGTTGACAGTCAATGCAAGAGCGAACCCACTCCTTGCAATCTCTAGCCATAGAGGGCCAGATGAACCGTTGACTGAGTGACTTATTACTTATATTATACTATTATTTATTATTACTTATTACTTATATTAAGTAAAGTATTAAGTAAAGGTTTTTCTTAAAGGAAATTAGTCGCCGAATCGATTTCTGGAGTCAAAATTAAACATTTTTGAGTGTAAATTGTCAAAAAACTATGATACGAGATTACGCTCTCTTAAACCCGAAGCTACAACTATTCTGTTCTGAATACGCTACCATGAGACTTTGGAATGCTAAGCACATTTTAATTCCTGAAACTTTATAATTATCTTCAAATCAAGAAACAATTTCACCTTGAATATTTTGTCATCCTTCTTGGCTCAAAGTCAATCGTATTTCATATCTGTGTTCGGAGAGTAAGAAAAAACAGCTGAATCAATCAAAATAAACGTTTACTCACGTAAAGTATAAAAGTAGTCACCACGAAATTCCGAGTTTTCAGAGGCAAAAAGTCGTATCATGCCGATTCAGAATGCAAGAAGTCGTATCGTCGAAATACTAAGGCCGGTTCCCTTATCAGTGTCAATATACGAGTTTTCTTCTTCTGAATCGCTCTGATGCGACTAGTTACTTAGCAGAATCAAGTTAACACGCCTTAACACGAAAATCGGGAGGCTTGTTTGAGGCATTTTTAGTAGAGATACGACTCTAAACTCCGAAAATCGATAGAAATCGACCCCCGAAACCCCCGGGTACCAATAACTCAATTTGGTCAAATTTTCACTTTACGACTTAGCACGGCAGTAGGTACAGGTTTTAAACAAATTTATCTGACTGTTCCCGATCGAAATGGGAATCTATTTCATTCATATTTCATTGTCTAAACTAATGTGTTAAGTCGATCGCCAAAATTTGACTTGAACAGCGAATTTCCGACGAATCACATTCATCACCTTTCCGGCTGAGAACTTCCCTGATGTGGTGAAAGCTCTGGGATCTAGTAATATCTCAATTTTCTTAGATAATGTTCCGTGAAGCGCTGGTCTCTTCGTCTTGTGCAGGATTGAATCGCTTTGATATTGGTAGACTCTTTTCTTTAATGAACAGAAGATCTCTTGAAGCAGATTCCGCAATCAGTTCTAGGGCAGGAAGTCGAAGGCAAAATTAAAGGTCGTAATTACAAGGGTAGGAGGTGAAGAGACGGCGCAAAGACTTTGAGAGACCGTCGATTCCCTCGAGGAAATCTTTTAAGTCCTTTCTTAGGAGGGAGCGTATTTATTACTGCTAGAAAATTTGTGAGGTGATTCGGAGGAGCGTATTCAAGGCCTGAAAAACATACGTCATGGTTGATTTGGGACCTGATCGAATTGTCGGGGGTGGCATCCTGTCCTGGTTCGTCCTTGGGTCGAATGTGTGGAGCGTTCTCTGAGGGCGCTGTGCTTTTGGCTTTGGGACGCCACCATGGTGGGTGGGCCCGGGCGGGGCCGGGGCTCCCCTGGCCCCGCGCCGCTTGCGGCTCACACACACCTCCCTTGACTTGCCTTATTGATACCTCAAGTTGTATGTATTTGTTTATTTTGGCCAATAAAATTCATTATCATTGTTATAACTCAAGTTTCTCCAAATTTTGAGGTGATGCAAATCCCTTGTTAACTTTTATCTTCACGTGACTGACGTTTGGACGAATGGATGATTCTCAAAGATGGGGTTTTCAGTGTTCTTTCCAACAGGTTCTTGTTGAGTTAAACCATGCTACATCTCAAGCGGTTATCGATTCGCATGACTACTTAGTGCAACGCTCGAGCGTGAGTTTCTGCGAAACGAGTACAAGACCCATTTTTCCTCATCATACTCGGAATCCAGCCCTGTCCCCTCGTCTCTGTAACTCATGTCGGCAAAACTGTTGGCGAAGCACGAAAGACAAATGGCTAAACTTTAAATTACATCCACCCCCTCCCCCACATCCTACAAACCTTCAGTTGCCCAGTTAGGACCGTCCAGTTTTTGTAAATAGGGAGAGAAGTTTTCTTATCGATTTCCTCATCCTGAAACTCTCTCTTCACTACGTCCGACTTCATATAAATTTCATTTCGGAGTTTTATCGCCCGTTTCTCCTACAATAGCCGTTCGTTTTACTTGCACAATTGAACGAATATTGATTTGGAATGAAGTTTATCAATTACGTCAATTTCTCGGGTGAAAAGTTTCCTGAAAAATAGATGAATATGGACCGTGAAACATTTATTCACTACAGGATCTGAATGATGATATGGCTGTTTTTATTGATTTCAAAGTCAGTAGGTTGGCACATGACGTTTAATTCAGCTAAGTACAATTATGAGCATCTTGATTCTTGATTTTGATTAAGTTTTAGAGATGGTATTCGTCAAAATGGTATTTTGCTTCCTCACTGTCAAAGAGTATCATTTATTTATAGCCCTCGGTCAGCATTCCGTTCTGAATCGGATCATGTATGAGTTACTGTTGCTGATTGCTGGTGAGGTAACAGAATCTTATGAAAAAACCGCGATTTGATCAACTATTAATGACTGTTTGTATGAGCCAAAGGCCATTACAAGATTTTGCAACAGAACAAGAAAGATAGGAAGTGGTAAAATAATTCACACCTGTTTTCTATGAAATCGATGGAGTTTTTTTTTTTTCAAATTATATTTATTGCACCAAGTAATTCAACTTATTAGCAACATTTCTCGGACAATGTATATAAATAACTGAAAGGAGAGTGTGGTACATAGCACACCTCCATACTTCATGTCGGCTATTTTATGTGTCTTTTGACGCACAAGATTCACAGGAGCGCACAGCACAACACTCACTGAACAACTTCATGAAAACACCACTCCCTACTGCCACAGATCGTGAGGTTTTCGTCTTTTCAGCCGCCTGAGTAGATCATCAACATCCAGAAACTTCACAGCCTCCTCGTTGATATGACCTTGTAGCCTCTGGTGATGGGCTATTGCTTGAGTTTTGATGACTTCATTTATTGTGGGAATTTTAAGGTCCTTATGGATGTCGTCATTGGTTGAGTACCAATACGCATCAACGCATGAGCGCAGTACTTTGTTCTGAAAACGCTGTATAATGTCACGATTGCTTTGAGAGGTGCAGCCCCACAGTTGTGCACCATATGTCCAGACTGGCTTAAGGACCTGATTGTATAAGGTTAGTTTGTTCTGTATTGACAATTTTGATCGTCTACCAACCAACCAATACATTTTTCGGAGTTTGATGTCCAGTTCTGTTCTTTTATTTTTCACATGCACCCTCCAGCGGAGTTTCGTATCCAGAGTCATACCCAGATATTTTGCCTCATTAGCAAAAGGGATGACTTTGCCATTAAGATATATTGGTATATGTTTGATATGGCGGTTGGTAAAATCAACATGGACTGATTTGGCTTCATTCATCTTGATTCTCCACTTAATTGTCCAGTCATGGAGTTTCTCGATGGATCTTCTAAGTTTTAAAGTTGATTAGCGATTGTCTTCACCAATAGCAAGGACTGCAGTATCATCTGCAAATGATGCCAGGGTGTTACCCTCGTGTTCGGGTAGATCGCTAGTGTATAGGACGTACAAGAGGGGGCCAAGTACGCTTCCTTGCGGGACTCCAGCATGAATCATTTTTGCTTCTGAGTATGCATCATCTTGTTTGATTCGGAAGTACCGATTTGATAGGTATGAGTGGAGCAACTCAGCGTATTTTGCTGGAAGCATTTGTCTGAGCTCATGATTAAGTCCCTCGTGCCAGACTTTATCGAACGCCTAAATCGATGGAGTGAACTACCCCTTATTGCACTCATCCTCAAGCGGAGCAGCGCTCTCAGAATCCCAGTAGCCTTGCTGGCGTCACCAATGAGCAGATATCGAGGTACACCTCAGGCGTCAGAGCTGCGTGCCTCAGGAACCTGCTTCACACAGCACACTCTCCAACCAAGGTTATCTATGTAGATCCCCAGTTAGCCTTTGCTAAAAGCGATTCCAGTTACTATTCCCAGTTGTTCTGCTGTGGTAGAAATAAGGAGCCAGCTCCACAATACGGTTGGAGCAGATCCTGGACAGTCTTCTCTCGTCCATCAATTTGGACCACCTCCCATATACGTTGTTGTCTACCAAAATTTCCATTTCGAGCTCCGTTCGTACTAAGCAAACGAATGCTCCGATTCCCCAAGATGTAGTCTAATCCAAAGTTCAATCCAAAGTGAACAAAACAATACAATACTTACGGGGAATACGAGCATTACTATTCCTTAAGGAGTTTCACGCTACTGTTACAGTCCAATCCAAACTAAAAGAATCTCAACAATACTTTCGTCTCAGCTGGTTCAAGATCTATCGTATTCATGTCGGGTCCCCCACCAGACGTTTTCGATTGTAATTCCTTTTCTGAGCGGCAAAGCAAAATCGAAAGAGACCATGTAACGGTATATATCTACAATGTATAGCATGGTAATACTGTTAGCTGGTAACAGTGTAGTGGAGGAATACCTACTAGATCGAGTTTCATCGGATCGACTCTATAGTCGGAAAAATAAAGTGAAGTGCGTGGAAGTCAAGTGAGGGATGCTGAAGGAGAGGATCCGAGGGTTTTCCTGAACAAGTGAAGGTCGTTTTATTTACTAACAGAAAAAGGCTGAGGAAGTGCAAGGAGCGCCCTTGATCCACTTTCCGAGATACGAGATGAAATATTACTACTGGAATACACCGCCTCTGCCCGCTTGACCGTGCTCCCTTAACCCTTATTTAATCTCTGGGTTTTTCTCCATCAAGTTATCCTCATACATCAATGAAGAAACCACAAAATATCTCGTATAATAACTGTTTCGGAGGTCTTGCGGTAGTAACTGGGATAGAATTGTGTTTAACGGTGTTACAAGGATAGAATTTACTCATTTATCATCAACTTATACATCACTCAATATTTGAAAATGGCCCAAAGGTCCAAGAAACGAAGAAATTTGTATCGTCTCATCTTTATTGTGTTTGATATGGATTACGGTCGTCTTGTATTTCAGATAATCGTTGCCATTAGTAATGAAGGTCACTCTATGCAAATTTAAAGATGTCTGCCAAGTGGGTGTGGCACATAGCTTCCTAGTATCCATAACCCGATTGTATAGATGATCCGATGCATAGTAGTTAATCTCTAAGTACCTTCCACTACCCTCATAGGGGACCATCTACACGCTAATCTGAACAATTCTGAGAAATTTCGTCGGAATCGGATGGAAAATGTAGAAGTTATGGCAAAATTCAAAATCGTCGAAATTTGGTGTAACTAGTGATACCATAGTCAATTAGGGTTAAAGGGGTTTCAGTCGGTCGCCGTTCGTTCCTCGTTCCAGGTCAGTATGCCCCTAAATTGCAGGCGCTCAAACTTTAAAAGTTTTACCTAGATTTGAAATTTTCAAGGACTTTCGAAATTTCATTAGTGCAGCAGCCCAGGGAAAGACGACCGCTGGAATCCTCAAAATCTAACAATAATTGCAAGAGAAAAATGGAAAAAACCAAACTGAATAAACGGTTTTTCCCATTTTCCTCTGGCAATTATTGTTCGATTTCGATGATTTCAGCGGCAATCTTTTAGGTTTTCAATTTCCAAGACTGCAGCACTAATGAATTTCCGACGAATTTCGGCCGATGAGACCCCCTTAAGGCAGGCTTAGCGCTGATGCGCGTCCTTCCTTGCTCCCTCACTCGCTTTGTATCCAACCAAAAGTACTCCAACATTTTCACCGCAGTCTCATCATGACCAATCATTACATTCAAGAACAATCAAAATCGGCCTCATAGAAGCCGGAATATTGAGTCCATTTTCAATAATATTCTAATCAAATTTTCCCTTTTTTGGTTTATTATTTTCAATAATGAACCTTTGGAATCGACCAAGAAAAAAAAAATTTTAACACCCCCTCAAAATTTGATGGTTTCCGTTTCAAGGTACGTAGAATCCAAAAATCGAATAAAAATTTGGCCGTCCGTGCGCCGTACGCGGCACTTTGCCTCTTAGCATTGACCGATTTTGATGAAATTTGGTATGTTGGCTCCATTTGGGGTCTAGTTGTGCCCCGAAGCTTTTGGTTGATGTAGGTCACTTCTAAGGGTTCCAAAATCAATTTTGAAATTTTGAAAACGCCCTAACTCAAAAAATTTCGATATAAAGGTATTGTTTTTCCTTCAATTTAGGATTCTATAGAATTTTTAGAATTTTTTGAGACCACGCGGAGCTCTGTAGGACAAATCGTTCGCTCCCTACGAAAATTTAAGGGTTTAAATTGAAATATATATATATAAACCAAAACACGAGTGTGAATCGCAAAAGAGGCCTAATCCCCGTTCAAATTAGAGCTGACCAAAATGCGATCGATGGTTGGTGATTTGGATTTTTTTTTTTTTTTTTTTTGATTTTTTTTTTTTTATATTGGATGGTTGGTGATTTTGTAGACGAGTAATCTATATAGAAAAATAATAAACCATTGTGTAATAATTTGCAGCGTTCCGTACTCATAATTTATCTGTTATTTCCAACTAAATTATCCATCTCTAACGATTCCTTCTTGCTGAATATCTAAAGAAAGACATGAAAAAGAGGCGGGACAAGTTTCTTCTGGATATCAACAAGTCTCCTCACCTGAATCGGATCAATCACCTCCAAGCATGAGTAGAGCAGGTAAAAGTTGAAATGTTTTCAAGCAACGTTGCTCATGAGGATGTCATGAGTGTCATGCCGCCAGTGCTATTTGTTCATGATGGTACAATTTTATTGTATAATTAAATCTCGGGGACATTAAAAAGGATCAAACCATAGAAACGAAGAATGCGTTTTAACACAGAATGTGTTTTTGCGATGACCTACCGAAAAAAAATCGTCACGAAAAAGCGACAGAAAAAACCGTTACGCGCCTTTTATAATGATTTTCACGTGCAACCAAGCCGTTGGTAAGGAAATAGAACTCCCGCAGTGTTCATTGCACAGAAATTGTTCACCATTCGTTGGAAAGCTCTCAATTTATATAGTATTTTTCTTGTAGTTACATATTTATTTATATAACATTTATAGGGTTTTAGACCAAATTAAATGTCTAACAATTATTTATTTTATTATTGCCAAAGACTCCACATTTATTATTGTTGTTTTTTATTTAACGGATGACTAGCATCGCAAAAACACATTCTGTGTTCCTATGATTTCATACAGAGTATGGAAAAAGAAATAAACCGGGGGGTGCAGGGGGGCGGAGCCCCCCGCCGAGGCTCAAAGCGCCGAGTTTTCTTTTACTTATCAAATAAATTTCACAATAAATGCTTATTTGACGATAGTTGGCTGTTTATCTTACTTTTGCGTGACGGAGGAAAATTCAACACACCCAGCTGATCAGGGAGGGGCTCAGCACTCTTAAATAGGCACTCAGTGAATTTTCAACTTCGGTCCACCTGGAGCTATTTTTGCTCACCCAGCTGATCAGGGATCCCTTATTCAAAATAAGGTACCCACTTCTCAATATTTTTGCTGTTGCTTTCGTCGATGGCCAGAGGATGGATTCACTCCTCCCAGTTTCCCAGTTAATCTTGTCGTCCCTTCGAAGATGACGAAGCTGCCAAACTGAATCTTTCAGGTCAGCAATTATCCTCCGTCAACGAGGAAGGCGAAAATCACAACACGTAGTTTTCCTTCAGTCAAAGTGATTACTGAGGGAAAACCGCTCACCTTCCACCTGAACGGAAGTCGACTGTCAGTTGAAGGACGGTTTGTAGGGACGATAGTTGAAATCTTGATCTAGGTCATCTATTAGACTTGTAGGAAGTTGTCGCGAAGGTACCAACTTTGAAACTGATGAAGAAGAAATACTATGAATCAATCCTCTGAAACAACATCAACAGCTTTATTCGCCCATTCATATTCCAACTTAACGGATTTAGAGTCTAAGGAACCCACCTGTTTTGCTAAAATCATGTAGATACTTGCAATTTTAAAAGAAACGCCCAATCATATTCCAACTTAACGGATTTGGAGTCTAAGGAACCCACCTGTTTCGCTAAAATCATGTAGATATTTGCAAATTTAAAAGAAAAAGAGAACTATGGAAAAATTTAACGTAGGGATTTTTGAATTTTTGGTTTATTACGTATTTTGGAAAATTATGTATTTTCAAAAATTAAGACATCAAATGGTTGGTAATTAAAAAAGCTTGCATACGAGTCTGCAACACATGGGGACATTTTCATGTGTGTTTTCTTATTGTATTTATTACTACCCAAGCATCAAAATAAGAAAACAGTTGATTGTTCTCTACGCAACACAGTGAGTCTATTTTATTTATTGGTAGCGTGAGCAAGTTTTCGTGACGATTTTTCAGTTTATGTGCCAAAGCAAAGACATGAAAATGTCAAAACTATTGACCTCAACGTTTTTAGCAAAAATTGCTTCGCATAATATGGATATGTGTGTCACTTCAGACGATAACGAGCTATTTATTATTTAGCAAAAATCCCAAGTATTTTCCAATATGTTCATAATAAAAAATGATAAGGCGAGTTCGTTTTTCTGGAATTTCATACAATTCTAAGGGGTCGAAATTTCATAAAATGAGGTCAAAAGTCATTTTACTTGTTAAGTGGAAATCACCGTTTTAATGGTGTATTCGATATCAGCGCATAATTTATGGTAAAGTCCAACTCGAGGAGCTTTAAAGTATACAAAAATGGCTGGAAGTTGATCTTTTTTGGGACCTGATCAGGACACTTCTTCCTGGTAGGGCGAACTGCTATATCCTGGTAAGCCTAACAGGAGCGGACCATGGCCTTATCAAGTGGAGACAGCTCTAGGGGAGGCTACCCTGCATCTACTCGAAATTCTAGGATCTTCAAGATATTCAACCCAATAGTATTACAACAATTTACTTCGGCAACCAAGAAGCACATGAATTGGCAAAGAAATGTTATTGTGGGCTTGAGTATTGGGGTCAAACTGGTAGGAAATTTAGGGAAAGAACAAAAGAGCATGAGATTTCAGGGATAGCAAAGGTGATTCTGCTTTTGCGAATCACCTAAGAGAATCCAATCATAACTTCAGTTTTGATCTAACAAGCGGTCAGTACATAGAATTTCCTCATTTTGGCCCGAAGGGAGGTATGCTGGATGTGCTTGAAAAGTTCGAGATTCTTAAGAGTGACAGGTCTGGTAAATGTCTGAATGAGGTGGTCCCTGAACATATTTCACCGTTTCACATGGTTTCTTCCTACAATAGCTTGGTTTCCCCTTCACAATGTTACCCTCACCAATGTTTGAGCTCCCTTTCACTTTGTCTGCCTTGATTGGCATTTGATGATCCTCCCAGGTCCCTTCACTTCTCTGAGCCGATAGGATTCTCCTTTCACTTATCTGATTGGGTATGACTTTCACTTTCTCGACCAATGGGATTCAAGGGGAGACCACCTCGATGTTCCCGGAGGTTCAAAAAAGCACCCCTGTGTTCCCCTAGAATGTTGGTCTACATGTTCCCGGGTCTCCCGAGTGTTCCCCTAGCGGCTCCTTACGATTTCGGCCTCTATGTTCCGAGTAGCCTAAGTGTTCCCATTAACTGTGTTCATATTCACATTCGTGTTTATGATTTATCATTAGTCCAAACTTTAAGTCCTCACAGGGAGAAAACGGTTTATCCTACAGAGCTCTGTGTGTTCTCATTCGATTTTAAATTTCCATTCGTACCTATCTTGAAACGTGAACCATCATGTGATCAGTTACGTGATTTAATCAATAGGAAAAATGAGTAGTAGTTTAAATGTATGTCTTGTTCATTTGCCACGATTGGGCAAGGTGAAATTTACATCCGGCGATTTCCTTCTAGCCATACATTTCTGACTGTGTTGTGTTTTGCGATCTCAAAGTCAGTTGTACATATCAGAGGCCACAGCTCTTGCCCCACCAGCTCTTCGCACTTAGCAGCTACGCTTCTAAGGCAAAACTCGTATGTTTGCTGCTGCTGGTTGGGCGACAAGCAGAAAACTAACGGTAATACTTTCTCATTCCAAGGTATGGGAACACAGAGACCAACCAACTCATAGGCGATCGGAACATCGCGGCTACTCTTATCGCTGGGAAGAACATTGAATGGGAACACTCAGGTGTCAATGCTGTCACCGAATGGTCCGCACCGGAACACTAGAGCCATCGCCCGATTCAAGCTCCCTTTCACCTGTGACTATATAAGCTATGCTCTCTGTGATGTACCTTCAGTTATTGTTTGTTACTGATGATGACCTAACCGTCGAAATCGATTTAACTTGTAACTCATTATTTTCGTGGAAATAGAAAACGTTCTACTCAACTCCGCTTTTATTAAATAGTTTTCCACAATCTCATCGCGAGTGATTTTATTCGTATTGGCCAAGAACTCATCACACCATTCAAAACCAAACACATAGACTTCCAGTGTCACTTCATTCGAAAACACATGGCAGAAAACGGTCCAGAATTCAAATACCTACAAACTTCGGTGATGAGTTGTTTACCACGAGCCAAAGTTGACGAATTTCCATGGGAACTCAGAATTATATTTGACGAATAAATTCGAAGGGAAGTGTGATATTGCGAATTGGACGCAAATCCATCCTTATTATTTTCATATTGTTGGCGACAATATCTAAGTTCCCCAATATTTGAAACATATTTTTGTTGAAAATGTTGACGGCATACTCTATGAGAAAAATTATATTTTATATTAGTAAAAATTCAATATATTTCGTGTTTGACCACTACGACTCTGTGGGGACAAGTCGAGTTTTTTTTTTTAGGTTTATGGTGTAGAATACTACCTTGATGCTCTATAGTAGGTATATTCGGAATCCAGTGAAATTTCATATAAAAATATCGACCTTATAAAGCCAAATGACTGAAAATTAGTTAATATATTCCTTTGATTTGCTCATTCACATAAGCTGCAAGAATGGGACTTTTTTTAAGTTTCAACTTGGAATGCCATAGAACTCGAATAAAAAAGAAAACTGCGGTTTTCTAGACACACTGTCTACGATTTGGCTGGTGTCACAGATTTTTAATTCATTTGAATTCGTACCTACTAAAAAGCTTACTCTATGGGTTTACTAGACGAGGTAAGTAACTGCCAGCGGGAGAATATTAGTTGATCTATAAATCACACGACTATTTTCGACTACGCCGTGAGAAAGTTCAACTTACTGTTATTGAATCCTTGGAAGCAACTCCTTCTGTCTCCCTCGGTCTGGTTGGAACTCCCTGTGGGGGTTCTCACCATCAATCTTCGGATCGTTGGAAAGATTAGAGCGGAACTTCGCGGAAACGGCTAGTCAGATCAAACGTCCGCCTCCCCTTTTTGACGCCCACCCGGAACGAGCCACAGAGAAGTTATTCGAATTATGATTTCCTTGTGGCGAACCCTTGAACTGTTCCTTCACAATGGAAGCAGTCTCTAAAGGCTGAAATTCGCAACTCTCCCAGTTTCTATCTTACTTCATTCATCTAAATGTTCCTGGAATTATTATATTGAAAATACTTTGTTAGAGGAAAATGATTTACGTAAACTGTGAACGTTTACCTAGAAGTTATTTCGAAATTGTTGAAGGGTGTTGAGTCCAGTGTTGCCAAGTTGGGGGTTTCCCCCCCCCAAATTTGGGTTTTTTTTCTAGACGGGGGGATTTTGGGGGGAGAAATCTTTTGGGGTTTTTTTGGGGGGGTTTTTACCGACGAGTCGGGGGGATTTGGGTAGAATAAAAATGAATCAGCAATTAAAATAGCAGCAGGTATTATATATATTCAATGGAGTGAAAAACTTCACCGAATTTACCAATGTCTATCGTGGGCTCAATGGGACTATAATTTTGGAGTTTTGGAGGACAAACTTTTTTTCGATCTTTGATCTTTCGCAAGCACACACTTTGATAAATTCTTGAAGTTTATTCGTCCGTTCGCGCTCGTTACTATCAGCGAACTTGAAGTTTTGAAGAAATTGAGAAGGTTTTGGAGATGGGGGTCGAATGCGACCTCACTGTTTGACAGTTTGATTTTTTGTACAAAAAAGTACCCTACCTGAAGAAACTAGTTTATTTTTAAAAATGTTTTTAATGTTTTTTTTTAAACCTGTATGACCTGAAACGTATATCGCTAATACAATAATTGCATTGTCTTCAGATCCACTCCGCCCTCAAATCATTAATTAATTACAATCTACTACTAAAAAAAAAAAAAAAAAAAAAAAGCATTGTATTCATTGATATTTTTATTTCATCCTTAACTTTTAGGGTTTTTCTTTTTTGGGGGGATTTGGGGGTTTTTCGAGGTTGGCTCAGGGGGTTTTGGTAGCCGCTTGTTGGCAACACTGGTTGAGTCGGATAATACAGTCTTGATGGTGGTCGAAACGACTCTGGGTCCTTTTCGTGAACAAAAAGGGAAACGTTGATTTTCTGTTGTATATTCTTTAGTTACAGTTTCGCTGGGACAACTTGCCAGCATCTTCAGGCTAAAACATTTGAGAACAGCAGATCTCTTAATTAGTGTCTAAAAACTATTGTCACTATACACTAGACCAGTGATGGGCAAACTTTTTGAAAGGAGGGCCAGATGAAATTTAAAAATTTACAGGCGGGCCAAAAAAAAAATACAAGTTATAGGCCTAAACCTTTTTATTGTTTAATTTTACATCATACACAACTTATATACTAAAATGGTAAAAACTTCCAAACAAGTCACAAAAAATGATTAATCTTTAGAAGAGCATGAAGGCGTATGAGACAGATGAAACTGTGACTGAGATTCTAAAAGTTGATCATAATCTGGTAGAAACTGAGATGAGCTGATTCGCAGTAGTGAAGCTAAATTATGGTCAGTCAATCGGTTTCTAACACTGTTTTTGCGAAGCTTCATAGTAGAAAACACCTGTTCACAGATGTAAGAAGAGCAATACATCGAAATTATCTTCTGAGCGTGAGATTTCAGGTTTGGAAAAGTTGTTTTTGACAGGGCCTTGTAGAACTCAATCTTCGAAACATTGAGAAATAGTTGTTTCAATTCAGTGTTACATTGCAACTCAATTAGTTCGAGCTGCAGTTCTGGTTTAACTGATTCACAATCCAAATTAAATGGCATGCTAAAAATCTCCAGGTCCTGTTCGATAACTTTGAAGTCTTGGAATCTTCGTTCATATTCTTAATGAAGGCATTTTACGTTTTTCTCATAGCTCTTAACTTTGTCTTCTGTAACTGCAATGGATTTTAACCTTGGAAAATGAGTGGTCTTTCTTGAGTAGTTGTTTGGAAAATAGATTTAACTGCAGTTTGAAACCCCTGATATGACCCCAAGTATCATGAATCAATTGATTTCTTCCCTGGAGTTTAAGGTTCAATTTATTGATGTGACTTAAAATGTCTGTAACAAATGCAAAGTCTGAAAGCCATA
This sequence comes from Apolygus lucorum, assembly GCA_009739505.2. Lineage (NCBI taxonomy): Eukaryota > Metazoa > Arthropoda > Insecta > Hemiptera > Miridae > Apolygus > Apolygus lucorum. The sequence goes on along the minus strand of CM019173.2, from coordinate 8,016,348 downwards.
ACATATCTTTCAAATGATCACACTCGTCCATTCCTTTTTCGTCCATAAAAGAGATAATTTCGTCTTTTAGATCCCAAACTCGTTCAAAAACCCGCCCTGCACTGAGCCACCTTACTTTGGTGTAGTAAAGTACGTCAGAATATTCTGACTGCAATGAGTAAATAAACTCTTGAAATTTCCTATGGTTGAGTGCTCGCGAACGAATGCTATTAACAATTTTAATAACAACATTAAGCACATGTTTCATTTCTAGAGCAGATTTACACAGAGTTTCTTGATGGATGATACAATGAAGAAACACCACTTTGTTCCCAGGATATGATTCATTAAATTTGCCTACAAAACCAGATTAGGCCAAATGCATCGCACTAAATCGCCATACTACCGATATACATACATTTTCTACGGAAAGAAAATACGCGATGCAAACTCAGTTAGTGTTAGATGCAATAATACCATACCTAAGGCTCCCGTTAACTATTATAGCTGCACAAAAAAAATTATCACTTCCTATGTGCAATTAATTTTAGGGGTTAATCAAAATCGTGTCGCGGGCCGGATCAGACTAGCCCGGGGGCCGCACTTGGCCCGCGGGCCGTACTTTGCCCATGACTGCACTAGACATACCTTACACCTAAATCTTGAAATTTACCTTATCTGTTTTATGAAGTAAATACACCTCTTGCTTGTTTCACTATCCAATCTTTCAAAATTATTCAGAAACGCTCGTTTCAATGGATCCAAACTGGAAAAAACGATGCTAATAATATTGCAGTAAGGAAGACATTTCAAACAAGTGGGAAATAAACTGTACTCCTTCAAAGGAAAAAACAGTGCCTGAACAAGTCAGTTAGGTACCTACCTTGTTTGATGGTATATTTGTTTGTTAATCGGTCTTTTGAAATTGATTAGGAAGGAATGTAGAACAAACATTACTTTTATTTAAAAAAACTGCGGAAAAAATTTTTCATAGTAACAAAGGAAAGTGATATTCTCCATTGGCATGGGGGCAGTGTTGATTGTGTTATTTAGAAATGTTTGTGATTGTTAAAACATTGTTGCAATAAAATTCGGATGTGGGGAATGTTACGTAAAACGTAGTTTGAAATTCACGCTACTGATCGGATAGTTTGGTCTTGTTGTTTCAACCGATGAATCTCTTAACAGTCCATCGAGTGCTGCACTGCATGATGAAGAATACTGGATGATGGAGGTAGCGTATACACCTAGTTGGACCAGGAGTAGTTGACTCCCTAAGAAGATAGTTCCTGGCTTCAGGCGATAAAGTGCAACACCAGTTTGCAGATCACAGGTGCAACTGAAGACTTTGCTTTCTTTAGGAAAACAACTGAGAGCCCATAAATATCTTGAGATGCAGAGTTCTTCATACGGTCAATAATCCTGAGCACCTCCAACTCGCTCACGGGAGAGAGGAAGATAGACCCGAGAGTTCGGGAGGTGACACTCTTCAACAGATTCATCGGGTCAACCTCAGTTCTCGGAACAGAGCCAATGCAGTCCAAAACTGAGGTCTGAAAAAAATCTGCAAATTCTGATGCAGTGAGATTGTCAGGCAAGTTTCCATGGGCATGATTATTGCAATTTATGATGCTCCATGCAGTTCGAGCGAAATTGGTGGAGTTTTTGAGTTTGATGCTGTTATAGTTCACCTGCGCCGTGTGCAACTGCAGTCTATATTGGCGGCGATATTCATTTACCTTGCTTCTAGGTACCAGACCATTGCGAGACAAATCCGACAGCTCCAGCAACCTGTCACGCATTGTTCTCAGGTCTTCGGTGAACCATACATCTTTGTTTCTACTCCATTTCCGCGAGAAGGACCGAGGAAAATGCTCCTGGAATATCCGATGGACCAACGCAACAATGATATCACCAGATGGTGCACAAAGTGAGGAAGATACTACTAACGGAAGAGCTGAGCAGAAGTCCAAGATTCCGTCCTCTGTAATACGTCTATGAGGCATCTTTTGTATTTGAGTTTCTTGACGATGAGCAAGTGGGAAGATGGAACGCAACGTGTAATTTCTGGGAACCACTTTTGAGTGCTCCCAGTCACGACCCTGGGGAGCGTGTGGTTCCCCCAGTCTCCACCAGGGATTCCTTGCGCAGCATAATGTGCTCGCCGGTGCTGTCTGACGAGGCACACAAGTGCCGTGTCAAGAACTCCACTTCCGCTGGACCCGATGGTGTTTCTGCCCGACGCTGGAATAAAGCACCAAAGACGATTAAGCTGCTCATCCTCAACCTGCTCCTCCTTGCGGGAAGACCCGCGAAAGCGTTAACCTGTACCCAGACCGTGTTTATCCCCAAGAAAGGGGGAAGTGGGCCTGGAGGCTATCGACCGATCTCTGTGTCCTCGGTAGTCTTCCGCCACTTCCAAAAAGTACTGGCATCTCGCCTCCAGGTGGCTGGTGTCATTGGTGATGTCCAGAGGGCGTTTCGGCCAGCGGATGGCACAGCGGAGAACCTTACAGTTCTCCAAACTGTCATCTCGCTGGCCCGTATTAAACGCCAGCAATTACATCTCGCCGCTCTGGACGTCGCTAAGGCCTTTGACACAGTCAGTCACCTTGCCCTGACCGATTGCCTTCGTGGTGTCGGGGCCCCATCTCGGTTAATCGAGTATGTGGCCTGTCTGTACCAGGAAGGCGTGACGGTCCTCGAGGCAGGAGGTGAGGTATCAGGGGATATACGGATCGGGCGTGGGGTACGCCAGGGGGATCCCCTATCGCCACTCCTCTTCAACCTGGTTGTGGATACGGCCTTGGGTAAGCTGCCCACTGAAGTAGGGTTTGATCTCGCCCCTGGGGTGCGAGTAGGAGCATTGGCATTTGTCGATGATGTTATCCTACTCGCAGAAACCCGTGAGGGCTTGCAGATCGCCCTCAATGCATTTGCTAAGCAGCTAGCCAGGTGTGGACTTGTGGTTAACCCCGATAAGTGTGGGTCGGTCTCCTTGGTCCCGTCAGGTCGCCAACATAAGGTGAAAGTTGTGGATGGGGGTTTTGTCGTAGGACAATCCCCCATTCCATCTCGATCCGTGTTGGAGGTTTGGCGGTACCTTGGAGTCGACTTCATGGGGGTGGCCACTATTACTGCCAGCCGTGTGGACCTTGGTAGAGCGCTAGCTCGCGTTACCAAGGCTCCATTGAAGCCACAGCAGAAGCTGCGCCTCCTCCGCATGTACTTACTGCCAAAGCTAACCTATGGGTTAGTCTTTGGCAGGCTTACAGCGGGGAGGCTGCAACAATTAGATCGAGAAGTTCGCTCTGCTGTGCGCTCTTGGCTGAAGTTCCCACCTGGTGTCCCAAGTGCCTATGTTCATGCACCGGTCAAATCCGGTGGGCTTGGCATTGTGTCTCTCTCGGCATGTATCCCCTCACTGCGCCGCCGGCGCCTGCTAGCCCTTCAGGGGTCGAGCTGGGAGGTCGCCCGTGCGGCTGCTGATCTTGATTTTGTCAGGCAGCAGTTAGCATGGTGCGACCGAGCAACACCATCTGCTCCAAAACCCAGTTCGTCTGCTGAGTTCGCTGCTGCACTGCATGAATCGGTGGATGGTAAAGAACTCCGACAGTGCTCCGAAAGCCTTGTCTCATCCCAATGGGTAGATTGGGCTTCGGAGGGCATTGGGGCCCGCGACTACCGACACTTTCACGCCATCCGCGTGGCATCTTTGCCAACTGCGGTGCGGTGTTCGAGAGGTAGTCGCGGGACAACGCTACCCCTTTGCCGTGCCTGTCGGAGTGGAAATGAACACCTGTATCATGTGGTGCAGCAGTGTCCACGAACTCATGGGGGCCGCATCCTACGTCATGATGCGGTCGCCAAGCAGATAGCAGGTGCATTGTCATCTAGCGGCTGGGATGTTGAGAGAGAGAGATTGTATCACATGCCAAGTGACCAGGGTAAGAAGCCCGACATTGTTGCCGTCAAGCCCGACCAGTCTTGCATTATCCTGGATGTCCAAGTTGTCAATGGCAGCTTGGACATGGAGCAGACTTGGCGGGCCAAGATAAGGAAATATGACACAAATGATTTACGGCAAGCAGTGTCGGAGCTAAAAGGAGTGGCACCCAACAACATCAGGGTGATGGCTGCAACCTTGTCGTGGCGCGGTGTGTAGTGCGGGAAAAGTGCCACGGAGTTGCGTGAGTTGGGCATCTCAGTAGGCGTACTCCGTGGTATCACCACCCGTGTCCTGCTCGGCTCATATTTGAACTGGTGGTCGTTTTATAGAGGCACTTCCCTTCTTCCTTCTCTCCCACCCCCACCTTCCTCATCTTCCCTCATACCTAGGGCCGGCGTCGGGTGAGTCCTGGGCGTCCTCCCCATTATATTTGATTTATTTATTTATTTCGTTTTATGGCGTGCCCCCTCCGTCAAAAAAGACATTTTGTCTTTGAGGGGAGATTTGAAAAAAAAAAAAAAAAAAAAATCAACAAATGACTCATTACTGTAGTTGAGGGTCCAGGAATATTGGTGATAACAGTATCCAAACAGTGGTGAGATTCTGGACGCGTAACTTCGAAGTTATTTACCTCGAGGCCATATGATTTGAAAAAGCCCACGAAATCCCTTACGGACTGATCGGACTCAACTTTATCTAGGTGAACATTAAAATCTCCGGCTAATGCAATCATACCCCCAGAAAGCAATCGAGACTCCAGAACATCCATCATCACCTCATAAAAAATATCCATGCTTCCTCCAGGAGGTCTGTAGACAGCGATGATCACACATTTCAGCATTGAAACCTGAATACTTAGCGCTTATCTCCACGTGTCCAATCACACTTTTGTTACAGATTGAGTCAATATATTTACATTTAATACTCTCGGCAGCATATATACATGATCCACCCCAGCCTCGCGGTCTAGAAGTTGCTGATATGAGTTTAAAATCAGGCTTAAGAACTGAGTAAGCTTCAATTTCCTCTGGAAGAAGGTGGTGCTCGACTATGAGGAGCAGTTTCACCGACTGATATCTATCCAACATTAACTCTATTTCTGCAGTTTTGTTTCTAAGTGATCTTGCGTTGACAATTAGACACTCTTTGTCGCCTTTTGATAAAGTTTTTGGGGATCTATATGTTTGATCTAGTCACAATATATCAATATCATTATTTACAAACACAGTTCTTTCATGACTTATAGGCGGCACTGGAATTGTATTTACATTGAGGCAAAAGCTCAAAATGACAAGACAACACCTGACAAGAGGAAAGCCAATAAGAAAGAATGTCCTATAACTGTTGAAGGATTGATCCTTCAATGAATGTAGTCACAGAAATTACATGAAAGATGATTGTAGTAGACTTGCTCAGACCGTTTTTTAGGTTCCCTACCTACTTAGCATTCCGGCTGTTCATGTCCAGACCAGTTTATTGGGGTGGTTGAATTTACATATCCTGCTTTTACTGCGTTTTGAACTCCCTCGCCATTCTCCCGCGTGAGTTATCGTTCAAGCCAGAGCTTTTATTTTTTTCAAAACCGCGTTAAGTTGTCTATTACAAGCGACACGGACACACCGTTTCCAACTGCTGTGGAGAGGTCTCTCGTCCCGTCCCTCGACAACCTGTTGAACCCCTTTTCCTCCTCCGTTAGCCTGGAAAATCTCCCGTCCCTTCGCCACCATTTCCATCTCCACGGCCCCCTGAACAATCCAATGCCTCCTCGACCGGTTTCCGGGCCTCCGACGCTGGAGGTTAAATAGCGGAAACCAGTCACAATTCGAATTTACTCTCAATTTGGACTATTTTGGCCCTTTAGTCATACGGTAGAAACTATATTCTGGGAAACCAATGAATTTTACTGTCAAATACTAGCAACGTTATTCATGTCACCTTCACTGAGTGTTTACATAAAAAATGACTACTCAATAAGATAAATGTGCCTGTTCGTGTACCTTAAGCAGGACACTCTTCCCATTTACATAACCTTCAACTAATGTACGGGATATCGATGTTTAGCTGAAAACTCAGGAACTTTCTGTCACAATAAACTCGATTGTTATCCATGCGGATATGGTTGGTAGGTACAATTTATTTTATTTATTTATTTACAGTTGCATAAACCACACACAATTGTTTTACATGGATAATTGTTACAACTTCATTGCAGGGCAGAAGGCTGAGAGCCTGTATCGCCCTACAAGAGTAGCGCCAAACAACTTCGAACTTGACTTTACATAGATCAGCTGCATCTATACATAAATCATATACATAAATCATACTTTACTCACATCAACTAATTTGAAACTTAACATTACATACATCAATTGAAATAAACATACGTCAATAATAAACATTACGTCGACACAAATTACCATCTGGAATTATACCATCCTAAACATAAATGCTCCTAACTATATTCTCCGTCCCCTCCCTACCCAGCCTCACTAACCATTCATATATTTTCTTTTGACATTTTATGTCTTTACTATGGCACATAAATGAAAAATCGTCACGCGGGGAGCGTTACGAGGGGAGCGTTACGCGGAAATTTCTGATGATTTTCACGTATAACCAATCGTTCCTAGGGAAAACTAACTTCCTCATTTTCCACCCCACAAAAATCGTTCACCACTCATTGGAAAGCTCTCAATTTATTAAACATAAGACATAAAATGTCTCTCGTGGTTGCGTACTTGTACGAAAGCTGTATCCACCGTTTTTCATAAAATTTAGATGTACGATAAATCGTATTTTGATAAATCTATGGAATATTTGAGCAGAAGGTACCACAAAGGCCCTTTGTCACCTCAAAAATTATTTTTCCAAGGGCCACAATAGCGCTATCTGCGTCAGCAGAATCCGTCACAGCAAAATCAGGGCACTTAGAAAAATTCTTGGTGGGATGTTGGGGTCTGCTATTTCTCATAAAGTAAAGAAACAAGGAATAAGATGGCGAAGGTTCACTTCATAGAGGGATCTCTACTGTCTTAAACAGTGGGGCCATCTCTTACGAGGAAACCCAACTAATAGCCTGCAAGGTGAGAAATGAGAGTAGAAGGTAGGTACCTTAAAAGCCCCATTACAGTCTGTCAACCCGAGATTTTTTTTTTTTTTTTGAGTTTTTATATGCCACACGCGTACATAATAGTGGGGATTTTAGGGGAGAATCTACATCTCTAAGGACCATATAAATTATATAGTTTGGTCTTCTTGTTGTGAGCATAAGAGCAGGCCTCGGTGCAACAACATTTCCCATCAATACAAATCTGGTCTGATAATCATGATGTTGGCTTTGTTGAACTATGGTAGGGTTTCTGTGGTATACTAGTAGAAGGGATTTCAAAAATAACTGTCTCGGGGTGAAAACTTTAAACTCAATCAATAAGTTAAGACTAGAGTAATTGAAAGCTGTGTTCTTCGCACACGGGAGATCTTTACAGAAAAAATAAGCCATTGTGTAATAATTTGCACCGTGTTTTGTAAAGTATCCGAGTCTTTTGAACTGTACATGACGATGTAGGAAAGATAAGAGAAAACAGATTTTATATAGTTATAATTCCAAATATTCCACGGTTTTGGAACCATGGGAAACTGCTACAACGGGCTTGAAACCTTACTAATAAGAAGTTGTTACAACTAGGAACTGTTACCATTATTACTTACATTAACAGATTCCAAGTGTCATCTCAATCAGTGGTTTCAGTCAATCAATCTCTTCAGTGTGGTCTCATCTCAATCTCATATCACCTTCGTGCCTGAAATCTCCCCATTTACGACCGAGAACATAAATGTGGACTCCTAACATCTTCAAAACATACTCTGTGCATACAGTATCTCGAAAAATAGGAAAACAAACAATTTACGACAATTTACGTGTGGGTAATCTATAAGTACGGGGTTACAAGAAGAGTATTTTTTGAGGTTTTTTAAATTTATACAAGAGGTTGTATTGCATAATTTTAACGATTCGTACTGGGGATTTTCTTATACGTCCGTAAAGCTTTCGATACAGTGAATCACGGAATTCTATTCAACAAACTGCACTGGTACGGTATCCGAGGCTTACCTGTGGATCTGATCAAGTCCTTTCTGTCGGATCGTCCGCAGGTTACGAAAATTGGTGATTGTCTCAGTAATGAGGTCATAACTAATATTGGTGTACCCCAGGGTTCAGTTCTAGGCCCTATTTTATTCCTCTTGTACGTGAACGACCTATTACAATTGAATATTGGTGGAAAATTATATGGCTTCGCCGACGACACAGCAATTGTGTTTTGGGGTGAAGATTACTGTAAACTCATTAATTCCGTAAATGAAAATCTACTCTTGGTAAAAGGCTGGTTCGATTCTAATTATATGGCCTTAAATCTTGACAAAACCTCAGTGCTTCGGTTCAGGAAATCGAACATTCCCACAATACCACAAAATCAAGTTTCGCTCAACGGGTTATTGTACGTCCCATGATGATGCAAGTGCTTGTCTCTCTTTATCTTTTACTGAGCAGTGTAAATATCTGGGCGTGGTAATCGACCATAATTTAAATTTCAAGCCTCACATTGATTATTTAATCACTCGGCTGAGTAAACTCTTTTTTTTATTTAAGAAAGCACGAAATTTTTAGCTAAAGAACAAATGTGTCTGATTTATTATGGTCTGGCTTACACTATTATCAAGTATGGAATTATTTTATGGGGGAGGCTTGTAAATCGTATGTAAGTGAAGTTCAATGTTTGCAAAATCAGTTAATTAAAGTTATTCTTAATAAATCTTCTAGATATCCATCTTCTAAGCTTTTTAAATATTTTGAGGTTAAAACCATTAAACAAATGTTCCTATTTCATTCCGGTATTAATGTCTATATCACTGGCATCAGTGAAGAGCACTTGTCTATGTCCATAAGAACAAGAAATGATTTAAATTCTGGTATCGTATTGCCAAGAGTAAATACGGAGTTTTATAAGAGGAGCGCTTACGTTCGTACACTTAAATTTTTGTTTGATAATAATATTAATTTGTCATTATTTCATAATTTAACAAGTTTTAGAATAATGTTAAATTCATATACGTAGAACGGGACAACTTTGCCACTTTTTTTTTTTCTTTCAACCGCAGAGGGTACTAGAATTGGCACCAAACATTTGATGACCACCTAAATCCATCAGTCATGTCTTCTCCTTGCAGAATCTGGGTGAAAATTTAACTTTCCGTTCAACTGAACTCATAAAATTCCCAAAATTGAGCGCTGGCAAAGTTGCCCTGGCAACGGGGCAACTTTGCCATAGCAACGAGGCAACTTTGCCACATGTATCAATTCATTCTGGAACTCCAAATCAAACGCATGTTTTTTACTTAAAATCAATTTTTATTTTTATTTTAATTCAGTAGGTAACTTTTGGTAATAGTGGTGGTAATCTTGGTATAAAAAGGAACATTTAAACATTAAAATGTCAGTCTTAGCGGAAAAAAATTGCGACATTTTTGTCAGAGAACGTGATTTTTCCCCGATTTTCGTTGTAAGGAGGTCTAATAACATAACACAGGTCGTTGATGTTCACGGAAGCTTCGTCAGGGACGACTGGGAAATAGAAGCTCTTACCCTGGTCCATAGTGCGCAGGTACGTCACCTCAAAATCATCATCGTCATAAAACCGCTCGATTTTTCCAACATAGTGTTTCACACTTTTTTTCCCCAGAAGCTTGATGACAACAAACATGTTTTCTTGAAGCTTCACTACTTCCATTTGGCTCAATTTTTCTGTATTGACCGAGTTCGTGACTTGACCCTCATCATCAACAGCACAGACGACAGCAGGAGTGTCTGGCCCATCTTCAGCTTCAGCTTCGATCTCTGACTCTGAATCATGCAATGAAAAAGCAAGTTCAGATTCATCGCTGCTGTCAGTGCGCCGACTTCCTTTCGGTTTGTTTCTTTTCTTGCCAACACCTTGGTTTTTCTTTCCCATTCCTGAAGTGCTGGGGTGATCAAGACCTGCTCTGGCTTTCTCCAAAAGGTGTGACTCATCGACTGCCTGTCCTGGTTCTACATCAATTCTCTTCCTTCGTTTTTTCTGTGGGCTCAGGCTCCGATTCCGACGACACGCTTGTAGATAACTAAGGAGGGAATCGCTGACTCGTTTGGGTGTATCGCCAACTCTGTCTGCATCAGGAATCCTGGAAAAAACCTCTTCAGGATTGAAGGGAACTATGCCGCATTTTTTGAAGCCAGACATGAGATTCGACTTCATACAGTCTCCTTCTTCCAAAGATTTGAGGAGTTTCGTTAAGAGTGAGGGAAAAGCACTCTTTTCCAGAGTTTTTGACGAAGTTCTCATCTTGAAGTTTTCAAGGATGGGCCTCCATTTCCTTTTGCAGGGAGCGAACACTGAAACGTCAAGCGGTTGGCACAAATGCGTTGACGAAGGTGGCAAGAACACAAACCGAATGTCATTGGCTTTGCAGGCCTTGATTACACTCAGGTTGATGTGACTACTGAGGTTGTCACCAATTATACACTTGGGGCCAGGTAGTTTCTTTGCCCACGGAATGACAACCTGAAAAAACCATTTTTCAAAATGCAAGGCATCAAACCACCCACTAGGTGTGTTTCCGTACTTGGTCCCTCGTGGTCCTCCAGAAATCCATGTGTCCCAAAGGTGCTTCGAACGATAAACGACGAATGGAGGAAGCAGATCGCCAGCTGCCGTCCCCGCGAACATAATGGACACGCTTGCCTTGGTCGAGTTTATAATTCTTTCGGGGTATTTACACCCCCTACGAAAAATCATATTTTTGATCCCTGGTTCGTCAGTAAGGTTGGTTTCGTCGTAGTTAAGAATGTGGTTCGGAGGGATTCCTTCAATTGACTCTTTCAGATGGCCAAAATACGCCTTCAGTTGCGGGATGCCGACTCCAGCTCGAGCCCTCGAAATATTTTGGCACCGGCGAGAAGATAGACGCTGCTTGTGCCTTTTGAGGAAAGACCTGTACCAATCCGGCCCTGGTAAATTTTCCTTAAATGCAGCGACTCTTCTGCCCATTTTGTCAAGGTAATTCTTCACTATGACTCGTAAATCAAGGGCGTCGAGTGGCATGCCCCAATCAGCACAGACGAGTACTTGCTCGACAACTTCGTCCTCCTCGGTGTTTGACAGAACAGTTTGACGGCCTGGATTTTTGTCATGTTTAGCTCTCACCTTATTTTCCAACGTCCGACGAGGAATGTTGAAATGGGCAGCAGCTCGGAGGCTGCTCAACTCACCATTTCTAATCGCCGCCACAGCTTCTGCCAACTTATCTTGGTCGTATTTCTTGTAAGGTCGGGCCCCAAGTTTTGTTCTCGTGCGGCTTGGCATGTTGAAAACCTATAAAACAACCACGAAGAAGTAGGATTGAAATAAAATTGAAATATTCAAAGAAAATTGAGAAACTTTACAGTGGCAAAGTTGTCCCATTTCATTTGAGTTAGGTGGTACAACTTTGCCAAGCATTATTATGAAACTAAGACGCAGGATAAATTACAATTCTATTGTTGATTTTGAATGATGATTATATGCTAAATTCGTCATAACAAGCAGTAATTACTTACGTTTAAAATATTGGCTCCAGCCGATGGATTTTGGAGACCCTCTAAAACAGGCGGTACGAGAGCTCTCCAAATAAACACTGATAAGTTCCCGATATCACTAGATTCGGCGGTAAAAACGGTCTCATGTCGGCCATTGAACATCACACTTTGCAGTGGATGTCGGGTGAACTCTGTAGGGGACTTTCGGAACCAAGGAAGCGACCTGCAAACCTTTATTTGAAAAACTGGCAAAGTTGCCCCACTCGGCAAAGTTGTCCCATTCTACTACATGAAAGTATAGTTTCTCTTCTTTTTAGTGGATTTAATCTTCATATTTGAGTTAATTTCGAATTCATTTTTTTTTTTTTTTTTTAGTATTTCTGTTTCATTTCTGATTACATTATTGTGACATTTCTCCTTCGGACCTAATTTTGTACGGCTGAGCCTGATTTTTGTGACTTCACCGGATGCCACAAGTTCTTAGGAACTTATTTTCTGGTGGGCTTCGATTTCTTTTCTTTTTCATTTATAATTCATCCTTTGTCGTATTTTTAAGTACGACAAAGTGTTATCACAATTATTTTAATTTATTCACAAATTTTTGTAATTTGTATTATTTTGATGCCAATAAATAAATAAATACCTAAATTTAAAAAAAACTATTACTTTTTCAAAGAAAAAATGTGCCACAACCTCTAGGCTGACTACTCTGTCATACAACTAATATTAGATTTTTTCTAGTCGTAGCTTTGATGATTTCTTTGAAAATTCGCTCATTAACTCATGCTGCATGACTGGACTGTTTTGTTTCCAGGCATGGGCAGAACCAGCCAAGTACGCTGTGATCGGAGCTGCGGCGCATCTCGGCGGTATCTGTCGAATCTCCATATCGCTGACCGTAATGATGATAGAAGCGACGGGGAACATCACCTTCGGCCTCCCCCTCATGCTCACGCTCATCACGACCAAATGGATCGGCGATTTCTTCACCGAAGTGAGTTGCAGACGTCAATTTTCGGGTTGTCGTCCTTTTGAATATGCCGCCCTTACGAAAATATTTACAAAATTTATTTATGTTAATTTATTTACGTTTTTTTTGTGTGTGGTAATTTTACGAAATTTACTGTGTCGTGCGGTTTTGTTTAGTGCTATTATTGGCTTTCCCCTGAAGATGTTATCTCACGCAGTTTGCCATTGGAAGCAATTAATTAAAAAAACAACAGGGTAGATTGACCCATTTCAAGCCAAGGGTAGAAATAATTGAATAATGAGAGAGGTGGATACGTTTTACAGAATGGCGGCCGAAATAAAGCATCATTTGCTCACCAATCGAGAGCAAAAATACTCGATATTTTATGAATTTTACTTTTTAATGAGATTTGAGAGTTTTCCAAGGCGATATGATTTATCCAGTTCATTGTTTTTGGTAAAATGTAAAAGTCTGAGGATCGTAATCTGTTTCAACTCATGGCCCAGGACGCTTACTCGCCCAGAATCGAATTTGAGCCACCATAATCATGCCTTTGGCCAAAAGGCCTCATTTTCAACCGATCGTCAAAGAAAATTCCGTGGCCTGTCAAGAGAAGCCAAGCTAACAATTAACCGAACCATGATAAGACCAGTTGTCGCATACGGCAGTGAGACCAGGGTACTAACTCATAATAGTGAACGGATGCTCAACTGCTGGGAGAGAAAAACACTCCGTAAAATTTTCGGTCCAGTATGCGAAGGTGGTAGATGGAGAATTCGGCATAACAGGGCATTGTACGGACAGCCAGACCTGGTGACCTTCATACGGAGAGGAAGGCTTAGGTGGCTCGGCCATGTGCAGCGTATGGAGGAAAATAGGTACCCCAAGAAGGCCATGAATGGAACGCCAGGTGGTAGAAGGATTAGAGGTAGACCCCGACTGCGTTGGATAGATGACATAGAGGAGGATCTAAGCCAGCTTCAGATCCTAGGTTGGAGGCGAAGAGCATTAGATAGAAAGGGCTGGAAGGATATAGTTGAGAAGGCCCTGGTCCTCCAAGGACCGTAGTGCCAAGAAAGAAGAAGAGAAGAAGTCAAAGAAAATGTTTTCTGAAAATTTTAGGAACAGCATGAACGAGACAAAATTCTTCTGCAAAGATATGGTATAATAAAAGTCTGCCAAGTGGGTGTGGCTCATAGCTTCCTCGTATCCATAACCCGATTATATAGATGATCCGATGCATAGTAGTTAATCTCAAAACACCAATCTCTAAGTACCTTGCACTACCCTCATAGGGGACCATCTACACGCTAATCTGAACAATTCTGAGAAATTTCGTCGAAATCGGATGGAAAATGTAGAAGTTATGGCTGTTACAAGGAATTCACGTTTGCGCATGCGCAGAAACTACTATTTGTCTGGGGGAGATGATTTTCACAGGGGACCATCTGCATAGCAACCCGCACAATCTCTGAAAATTTCATCGAAATCGGATGAGAAATGTAGAAGTTATGGCTGTGGCAAGGATTTCATGACAGACACGGAACCAAAATTGTATATAACCAATTTTACAGATGATCCTATGCGTAGTAGTTAATCTCAAAACATCAATCTCTAAGTACCTTCCACTACCCTCGTAGGGGACCATCTACACGCCAATCTGAACAAGCCTAGAAAATTTCATCAAATTCGGATGAAAAATGTAAGTGTTATGGCTGTCACAAGGATTTTACGTTTGCGCATGCGCAGCAACTATTATTTTTCTGGGGGAGATGATTTTCATAGGGGACCATTCACATGCCAATCTGAACAATCCTAGAAAATTTCATCAAATTCGGATGAAAAATGTAGGTGTTACGGCTGTTTCAAGTATTTTTCGTTTGCGCATGCGCAGTGACTACTGTCAATTTTAAGACCATGGTTTTCAGTGGTGACCATCTACAACGTAATCCGCATAATTCCTGAAAATTTCATCGAAATCGGATGACAAATGTGGAAGTAATGGCTGTTACAAGGAACTCATGTTTGCGCATGCGCAGTGGATACTATCAATTGGGGGGTAACGATTTTCATAGGGGACCGTCTACACGTCTACCCTCACAATCCCTGAAAATTTCATCGAAATCGGACAATAACTTCGTATAGTTATGCGCGTTACAAGGAATTCATGACTGACGGACAGACACACAGACACGGAACCAAAATTGTTCAGAAAGGTCTGACACGTAAAATGCGAGTAGAAATTTCGATTTTGTAGAATTTTTTTCGGCTTTGAAAATTGAAAACAAAGCTTCCGCTACCTTGGTAGGCTCGGAAACAAAATTTCAAAAATTTTGGAGAACGAAATCAACATACCTAGTGGCGGGGAAACTCCTGGCTCTTTTAAAATAAAACGCTGCAAATTATTACACAATGGTTTATTATTTTTCTATATAGATCACTCGTCTACAAAATCACCAAACATCCAATATGAAGAGAAAAAAAAAAATCGAAAAAAAAATTTAAAAAAATTAAAAAAAAAAAAAATCAAAATCACCAACCATCGATCGCATTTCGGTCAGCTCTAATTTGAACGGAGATTAGGAATTAGGAGATTAGGAAGAACTCTTTTGCGATTCACACTCGTGTTTTGATTTAAATATATATTTCAATAAAAACCCTTAAATTTTCGTAGGGAGCGAACGGTTTGTCCTACAGAGCTCCGCGTGGTCTCAAAAAATTCTAAAAATTCTATAGAATCTTAAATTGAAGGAAAAACAATACCTTTATATCGAAATTTTTTGAGTAAGGGCGTTTTCAAAATTTCAAAATTGATTTTGGAACCCTTAGAAGTGACCTACATCAACCAAAAGCTTCGGGGCACAACTAGACCCCAAATGGAGCCTACATACCAAATTTCATCAAAATCGGTCAATGCTAAGTGGCAAAAGTGCCGCGTACGGCGGACGGACGGCCAAATTTTTATTCGATTTTTGGATTCTACGTACCTTGAAACGTAAACCATCAAATTTTGAGGGGGTGTTAAAACTTTTTTTTTCTTGGTCGATTCCAAAGGTTCATTATTGAAAATAATAAACCAAAATCACGTTTTTCCGCTCTCAAACACAAATTTCTTCCTCCAAATTCGATGGTATTTTTTTTTTTTTTTTTTAATAAAGCGGAAATTTTGAGAAAGTTCTTCCGGTAGAGAGTCTCTCAAACAAAATTTAAAAAACAGACTGTCGTAGGTCTTTGTGGTAGAGGAAGCAGAAATGGACCCAGTTTTCCTTGTTCATATTTCATTTAGTCAGGCATCCGCTATGGCCCCTTTTTCAAGCCTAAAATTTAAAAACTCTATTTATCGTTATCTATGGCCCCCTTTTCAAGCCAAAAATAAAAACCATCTATTTATTGTTATCTTCAAATAAATTGTTTTTATTCTAGGATTGAAAAAGGGGCCATAGCTTGCCCCGAAAGCGGTTGCCTGATTGAAGAAAAGATGAGCAAAGAAAATCTGGGTCCTTTCTGCTTCCTCTTCCACATAGTCCTACGATAAGACTACAGTAGGAGTACAGAACAAAGAAAAAACGATGTAACAAAGACTTAAAAACGTGTCAAAAATGATGAAGTTTTATGAAATTATCAAATTTTTTCAAATCTTTTTGCACGCATTAGATTTTCTCAAAAAAGTTTATTACTGCAGTACACTAGTTGGCAGCGTTTTCAAATTTCGTAGAATTCACTAAACCATGAAATAGGAAGTTTTATTGCCCAGCCAACGTGTCAGTCGTTTAAATTTTCGCACTGATGGCAACTTATCCTGCAAGCAATATATCCGAGACTGCTCTAAAATAGATGAGAAGCCCATCGTCTTTTTACAAGAGGCAGTTTCGAGAATGGGGTAGTCAGTGTGGAAATTTACTTGTTACGGCACTGAAAACATTCAGGTCTCGACACCCGGAGTGACGTTCAACTCCCTTCTTAATCTACGAGCCCTTCAACGGCGGTGTTTCCTCCCAAATTACTGAACGCTCCACCTAACATTGAATAATTTATACAAGAAACAAAGGGTTTCGAGAGCTTTTGATTAAAATGTGGGTGTTGGAGTGCAAAATTGTTGGGTACGACATGATTATCATAACCGAATGTACCCAGGTATAAGGCGAAAGCATTGTGATCACTAGAGCTCGGCAATTTATGCGAAATAAAACCTCAAAATATGCACGTAGATGCCCAATATATGCATTTGTACATATGCGCGAAAAAATCCGAAAATATGCCTTCAAAATATGCGCAAGATAGTTGAACAATTGAATAATAAGTGGGAAACAAAGTCTTTCCAGTACGTAGTTACTTGTATTTATTCAATTTTTTTTGTGTGTACATTTTTATACAAAATCATTTTATACAATTTTTACACTAGTTTTATTCAGTTTTTAGATAAAACACTCGACTGTGGAATTCGTCAGGTTCACTGGGCTTGGAAAACATGGGTGCAATCAAGGCTTGCTTAATCGTCTCTCCTTTTTTTGCCCGATAGTTCTTGATGTGGAGTTTCGTTGCTTTGTGCTGATCAAACTGAAACTTCTTCCCGACAACAACCTAGAACATGAGGCAATGTACTTACTCTATTTTATCTAATCTTGCGAACACTAGGTATCTACATGCTTACTTAATGTCAAAACGATTATCTACCTAAAATAATTTATGTTGCTATAGCATTAATGTTCATACATAGATAGAAAATGTCAAACACTTACCGCTTGGTCACACAATCTACAGAAAAGAATTTTCCCATCACTGGAAAAATTAGTTGGATCAGAAGCAACACACCTCCGAAGAAGAGCAGAAACAGAATCTTTAACTTCCGGCATAATTCAATCTCACTATGTCACAGTAAATGAGTACAGCAGGGCTTATCAGCCGGATTTTATACATCCCGAACCCCACCCATTCGTGCCACTTTACCCAATGGAGGCGTGGTAAGGCCTAAATAAAGAATCTTAAAGCGTAAATAGAAAGTAGGGTCTCCAAAATCCTAAATAGGAATAGGGCGAAGGAGATTGTTAGGTGAACGCAGGTACCTAGATAATACGGTGAGAGGATTAACTACGGGTTCAATAACCTAGAAGTCAGGATTGTTCTACGATGGGATTCCCACGTAAGTTCCAAGGATAAGCAATAGTTGGTTGGGTTTTTACGGTCGAGTTCGTCAACCGATGGAGGTCAGGATTTGGTCAGGATTGCATTTTTGCAAAACTGGGAAGGAAAAATTGATTAGAGGAAATAGCTGACAAAACTGGAAAATATGGCTTTTGTCAAGAAATGCCCATTATATGCACTTATACCAAAAACTGCGAATATAATATATCCAAATTTAAATTTATCCAAATATACATCCAATATATATCCAAATATATATAATATATCCAAATTTAAATTTGGAGCGACAAAATGGCTTGAATATGGCATATTTGGGCTCCTTACAGCTTGGGCATATCGCAAAAAAATATGCAAATATGCAAAATGCCGAGCCCTAGTGATCACTTTTGGCAACTTGACGTTAATATTCTGTAGAAAAAATACAGCAGTTGAACAGGATTTAACAAGCCTCCAGCATGCGATGAGTGTGGGACCAGGTCAAGGTCAAGGACCTGTTGGGGGGTGCGATGATGCTTTGAGAAATTGTATTAAATAACCGATAAAAACAGAAACGAATTCTAAACGGAGGTACAAGGTAGAGAGGAAACTCCTTTGTCCAACTCTGGTCGGCTGGTGAAAGGGACAGTCCTATTTGATCCTTCGATGTGTTTCTTACGAGACAGCGCGACCCTTCCACACCAAATCCTCAATAACAATGCCATGAGTCATCCCAGGTTTACAAAACCAAGGGTATGGCATACCTGAGGATTATCCCAACATTCTGACATGTTGTTGAAGATAATGTGAATGATAGAAGTAGAGAAAAAACGCTGCAAATTATTACACAATGGTTTATTATTTTTCTATATAGATCACTCCTCTGCAAAGCCACCAACCATCCAACATGAAGAAAAACATCGATCGCATTTCGGTCAGCTAAAATTTGAACGGGGATTAGGCCTCTTCTGCGATTCACACTCGTGTTTCTGATTTATCGTGCGTCCAACCCTTAAATTCTCGTAGGGAGCGAACGGTTTGTCCTACAGGGCTCCGCGAAGTCTCAAAAAATTCTATACAATCTTAAATTGATGGAAAAACAATACAACATTTTTTGAGTTAGGGCGTTTTCAAAATTTCAAAATTGATTTTTGAACCCTTAGAAGTGACCTACATCAACCAAAATCTTCGGGCACAACTAGACCCCAAATGGAGCCTACATACCAAATTTCATCAAAATCTGTCAATGCTAAGTGGGGAAAGTGCGGCGTATGGCAGACGGACGGCCAAATTTTATTCGATTTTTGGATTCTACGTACCTTGAAACTTAAACCAACAAATTTTGAGGGGGTATTAAAAAAAATTTTCTTGGTCGATTCCAAAGGTTCATTATTGAAAATAATAAACCAAAATTCCAAAAAATAATGACTGGAACTCAGCTCAAAATTGATAGCCATGTAACCATCCAAATATTTACGTTCCCAGGTAAGATTAAGGTGTCATTATAATTATTAATTTTACTTGATTATATAAATCGAGTATGCCAGGAATGAGTACGTCTTTTTCCAGATAAGTGGGTTTTTTATTCTTTGTCGTTTTTTCAAGTAAGTGAGTGGGATTTCGATCATCTTTTTTCCAAGTTATTGGATTTGTATTTTTTGAACAAGATTTTTTTCGTAGTGCAAAACTCAATTACTTAGTTAACCTGTTCATTAGAAGTGAAATAAAATAATACAAACCTGAAATCTAAAATCTTCTAAGATTAAGAGAGCTCTGAAACACTAAGTGCCAGTGGAAACTTCGACATTGGACGACCCATCTTTTTTACCTGCTGCACTGAATTTAAAGCACCCGTACCGTTGGTTCTGAGGGAGCAAGATAGCATTTTAAAAATAGCATCTATCCATTTTTTCCACTTTTTGATGAACCTGTTTGATTCACCTGCAGGGAATATACGAGATGCAGATCTACCTGAACGGCGTGCCTCTTCTCCCGTCCGCACCGCCCCCTCTGTCGTCCGACATCAAAGCAACAGACGTCATGTCGGCACCTCCGGTGGTTTTCACGTCGAAAGTCAAAGTCGCGAGGATCATCGACACGCTGGACAGCGTCCCGCACAACGGCTTCCCCATCGTTGAGCCCGTCCCGCCATCCGCATCGGGCCACGTTTCTAATCAGGTAAATAACGGAGTCAGGTAGGTATGAAGTTATATTACACATTTTATTTTTAGCTTCAACGAGTGTTTCAGTAGCTAGGATGAAGCAGGTGCTCACTGTAGATGTTTATTTTTTATTTTTTTTATTTTTTATTACGAATGCCTGCTCCTATTGCTGGCTACAGGCAATTTACACATAATATTTTAATGATATTTACATCGTTTATCTATATCAAAATAACTTGAAGGTTCAAGTAAATAAATTATTAAAATAAATAAAACATTGAAATAATATACAATTTTTAAAATAAATCAAAATTTATGTCGTTTATGATGTCTGTAAATTCATTTAAATATTTAGAGACTATCTCACGAAAGTCTACGGGCCAACCAGAACCGCCCTGCACTGATCTCCAGATTAACCCCTGCTGTATACAAAGTGACTGACAGACACTAGGGAAATTTCAATGAAGTATTTTGAGCATCTTGAATATCCCAGACGCTCAGTACCTGGCCCCCTTTATAGAAGGTTCCATTTCAAACCTTCAGCTGTGTCCTAAACAAGTTCCAACCAATTTGCGAAATGAGGAATTTCACCATGTCGGAATTTCCTATTTTTGACCCCAAAATCGGATTCAGCACCTCGAAAAACCTCCTAAGGCAAACTTTCAGCCCGAACTTCCTAATCTACGAATAAACAAAACAGTGTAGAAAATACGAATGTTTAAAAAAAACGGGAAAATGACGTCATCCTGGAATAGTTCATTTATGGCCGCTTGAAGCACTGAGATCGAGAAATCCATAGTCCCCAGATGCAAAATTTCACGAAAAAGTAAAGTTTGAAATCGAAAAACTGAAGAAAAAAAATAGAAAAAGCAAGATGGGGAAAATTAGGTTTCCCCTGTTTTCGTTTGATAACTTTTCTCTTAGAAAACACGATTTCGTCGTCCCAATGGGCAACACTGAGAGGAGACGGCGATCCGAACAGCCCAATCAGCGAGCGTTCCCACTGCACGTCCGTTTTCCCGGTTAGTTTTGAAATCAAAAATTTTGATTGTCTCCCAAAAATAACAGGAGACTTATTTTCCGAAATCAGCCCGATTTTCATCTATCCCACACCATTAACTGTTCAGGAAAATTGCAAACAGAATTTGGTGAAATTTCTCATTCTTTTTTTTCATGACTTCGAATGACCAGAATATCGCAATTAGCATGGTGATGGGGCGAGAGGATAATATTTAAAAAATATCCGATTTTTCAATATTTTGGTTCCTTTATACCTTACTAATAAATTGTACCCATACTATGAAATTGAGGGGACATTATCAACGAAGCTCTGTATTTTCATGAATTAAGTATTCTTTGTGCCACCATGAAACAAATTAGTGGTACCACCATGGTGCCAGGACACCAGAAACCACATGTTTCGTGGGTTTTTGTAAGTTTCACCTTGAACACGGAACACGGATGTGAACTTCTGCGGATTACCTACCTAGACTGACACCGTGGCAGGAGCTTAAGGGGGGGGGGGGGGGGGACTCGAATTCGCATGTTGGGTATAGTTTTTGAAATTCTGTCCAAATTAGACTCCTTGAGACCCCCATAGACTACTTGGGGGTAAGTCTACTTACTCTGTTTTTACTAGTAAAAAGTTGGAATGACGAAAAATGTAATAATTAACCCATCATGTGTCTCAAAAATAACTTTACAGTTGCTGCGTGTCTGTCAGATCTTTTATACGCTGGGAGTCCATCAGAGGGTTTATACACACCAGGGGTTAAGCGTGACCGCTGCTGCTTGAACAATACACAATCGACGATTAAATGTTCCCATGTCTGTGTGACCCCCTCGCTGCAGGGACAGGTGTCGTCAGCTACGATTCCTATTCTCCTTAGGGATTGTCCCTATTCTTGCCATGCGCCGACAATGCTTGTGTGAGCTTATGGTTCACCTTGAGTTGTGCCTTCAATGTGGTATAAACTCTGTGCCGTGTCATCATTGTGGATCCACAATTCATTCCATGAAGACACCGTGCTCTCATGTATTACTCGCCGAATAAATGTCCGTGGCACAGAGGAAAACGATTCTAGAAGGTCCATCTCGCCTGCTGCTTCCTTCGCGAGAATATCAGCTGCCTCATTACCCAGCACGGCCACATGTGCTTTCACTCACAACAACCTGATCACCCAACTGCCACGGAGGTTGAATAAGAGTCGTCTTATTAATTCAATAATTAATGAATTATTGAATTTAAAAATAGATGGCTCAATGTTGGGTTTTGCTGACGACACAGCAGTTTTATTTTATGGGAAAGATCTTCCAGAGTTAATCAATACCTACAATTAATTACAATTTATTTCTTGTCAAGACCTGGATAGATAAAAATTGTTTAGCTCTCAACGTAGACAAAACCTCGCTAACTCGGTTTTCTTTTTCTGCCCGTGATTGCCCTAGTACTGGGGTGGCTTTTCATCACTTTTCTTGTTTTCGCAATTCCAAACCATGTTCTTGTAATTTCCTACCAATGGCTGAAAAATGGCCTGGGAGTCATATTTGATCGTAACCTTAAATTCACTTTTCATATTGATGGTTTGGTTTCTAAATTGAGAAAATTATTTTACGTTTTTAAGGTATCCCGAAATGTTCTGTCCATTGTGCAGTTGAGAACTATTTATTTCGGCTTAGTTTTTTCTTTATTGAAGTACGGTATTGTTGTATGGGGAAGTGCGGGCAAGACTGGACTAAGATCCTTGCAAGTTACACATAATATCAAAAGAAAAGAAGCCCTTCGGAAGAGTTCACGATACCCCACTGTGCTGCTTCATCATGAACTTGATCTGCTCAATGTAAGACAATTTTTCTTATTTCAATCGTGCTTGCTGGTCTATAAAACTGGTATTCTGCCTGAACATAGAGGCTGTGTCTCCCATACACGCAATGCAGCGTCATCAAATATTCAGCTGCCTAAGTATAAAACCGAACGAGCGAAAAAGAATTCAAAGTTGTACAGTTTCTTTACGCTTGTAAGATTAATCCTGACATGTCGAGTTGTCTTGTGAGTTTTAAGAGACAAATCCTGACCAAGATAAAGGAGTTTCATTAATGTATAGAATTTCCGTTTTGGGACAGTTTTTTGAACATTGCAGTTGCTAACTGTTTGTTTGCTTAAATATTTTTGGCTGAGATCTGCTCCACCAGCCGCCACAAGTTCTTACGAACTTATTTGGTTGGACAGCAACTATGTAGATCGACCCAACAAAACGGACTGTGTCAATTGATCGGGACTGTAGTCAAATGGAAATATACACCTTTTTCACCGAGCTTTCGGTAAATTTATTACCTTCTTCAGGGCTCGAAGGATGTTTATTTAGCGATATCACCAAACGTCGATAAGTAACGAGAAGGTGGAGACGCCACCATAATTATAGAAGATAAATTTACGGAAAAATGAAAAAATTAATTAAAACACCGGCTTTATAATACAGAACAATAGAACAACAAAAACGCAATGACTCCAGCTCGCAGCTCTTATTTGGTTGGTGGGCAGAAGAAAATTCAAGAAAAAAAAAAATTCAAAAAGAAATTCATGCCATTCTAGATGTCAATACCTTCTTTCTGTCAATAAACTCATATTCTATTATATTCTATTCTATAGTTTTACACGTTCCACAGTGGGCAAATAGACACTGTAGTGGGGGGCCACTGTAGATGTCTACTGATCCCAAGTTCCCAACTACAGTTGAGATCTCAAGTCGTGTCTACAAATCGGAGCCCTAGCTTGAATACATTTAATATTCCTACAGGTGTTATACAGCATTTCCAAGTCAAATTAATCCTTTTCCAAACCAAATTAATCTTTTTCTAAACCAAATTAAACGTTTTCCAAACCAAATCAATCCTTTTCCACAACAACAATATATTTCCGTAAAGTACCTAATCTCACAGAGTACAGAAAATTTTTCTTAATCGATTCCAAAGGATCATTATTGAAAATAATAAACCGAAAAAGGTAGACTGGCACACTATATAATTAATTTCTGGTGGATGAGGCGTGACGTAGCAGAGCAACGAGCAGCTGCTAATCTGCTGTGCGCTCATCTGGTTTTGTGGATTGTATCTAGGCTTATCAAGCCCATGACAATTAGGGATGGCATATCGAATGAAATATATCGATATATCGATCAAATGATATATCGTCAATGAGATATCGATACCTCCGATATATCGGAGAAAATATATCGATATTTCGATATATCGGAGAAAATATATCGATTTTTCGACGTATCGGAAGATCTACTGTAAAATGTCACATGTGAAGTAGGTAGGTGAATTTAATAGTTTTAAAACAATATAAAAATAATTTAGGATGACATTTATGGACATATCGGAGTATCTACTTGGAAAAACTTGAAGAAGTAAGTAGGTGGGTGAATAGAAAAGTTACTAACATCATTTTGGAGGAAATATTATCGATATACTCGACATATTGGAAGATCTATTTGGAAAAACCGTGTGAAATAATATTTCACATATTATGTATTAACCTACTTTCAAAAGTTACTAGGTATGAATGATCGAAATTCATTGTTTAAAAACTGGAAAAAAGTGCGAAAATGTCATTGCAATGTTAAATTAATTTATAAATTGACAGGGGTATAGGTACTGTGGACGATCATGATCCTTCAAAATTGATAATAATTGTTGTGAAAACCTGCTTCACTTCGTTGAGTAGGTAGTTTTAAGCTAGACGAGCCTCCATTAATTTTGGCTTAAGTCAAGTATTTGAGCCTTGAGGGCCACTGTAGGTGAATACTATGAGCACAATCATATCTGAGCTGAAGTCAACAGTCTGAAATCAACCCATCAGTTGGTACCTACAAAATTTGGAATAAATTTACTTGATGTTATTACAAGTACAGGTGTCCCTTCTCGTCCATTTATTTCAATATTTAATTTTTACTAAAAAAAAAATTTTTTTTTAAACTTGAAAACAGGTCGCGATATATCGTTAAATATATCGATATTGACCGATAATATCGGTTCTCTATATCGATATAAATATATCGATATATCAAACGTAATATATCGATATATTCCATATATCGATATATCGTTGCCATCCCTAATGACAATCGCTTGCACGTAGGGGTGTGTCGGTCCAGCTATTTCCCTGGAACGGTTCCAACGGTTACAGTGACAAAGATGTAACCGTTCCAAATTACCGGTACAGTTCCAATACCGGTACAGGCGATCAAATCCCACTCACATGGCATGGGTGAAGCAGGCAGTCAAATCCCTATCGTCCTTCTACCATGCTTATGATCTCAACTTGCAATACAATAGCATCATTTCCCTTGACAATTCGCTAAAAGGAAGGAATTTGAACAAGTGTTACAAAAGAGACAATTTATTATAAATAATAGTTACCAAACAATTCAAGGAAAGAATAATGACGTTGCAGTTTAAGAACTTAACATGACAATAATAAATTAATAATACTGGAGACAACTTCCATGCTAACCAGGCCAGAAGATAACTTCCCGCTCAAGAGCCATTCCATGATTCCATGAACCATTCTCAGTCCATGGAAGTAGTAAGGGCGCTTCCAGGTACAACATGGAACAGAACTGAGAACAAGATCCATGCTTACCGGTCCAAAACCCTTCCCGGTCCAGAGCCATTGAACCATTCTCCATGATATCTTATCGGTCCAGTTCCATCCTTACCGGTCCAGTTCCATCCTCACCAATCAGAATGATCTCTTCCCGGTCCAGAGCCATTTCAAGATATCTTATCAGTCCGTGGAACTGGACTGGTAAGGGTCGAGTTTTTGTCACTGCGTGGAACCGTTCCAACCTGATACTCGGTTCCACAGTCCCGGTACAGCTGTACCGACACACCTCTACTTGCATGCTCATTCTTTTATCTCATCTAGCACAGCAGGTCCCCCTTTTCTTCTGCCTCCGCCAGCGTTGGTCATGCATGTAGCATGTCCAGGATGGACCACGTGGAGGTTACTGGCTTTTACAGGGATGCTGGAGGCAGAGGGGTTTTGGCAGATCTCTTTGGTTCGGCAGTTGAACTCTCTCCGCCCATACTCCGTACTCCCTGCCTCTTCTTATAACTTGCGGTTCTTCCATCATAAGCAGGCGTAATCAATCATTGATGTGATATGTGCAGTTGACACAGGGCGAGTACTGAACAAATTTCCTCCCCTTTCTAGTACGGCCCTACAATTAAAACATGGAGTATCACAGAGTTATACAGAGTAGCTGCTAACCAACCAACTGTCGAGATGGCCGGCCTTGGTTCACCTCCCTGTCCCTTTCTAGAGATGGGCAAAACGGTTCACCAAGAAGAATGGCTCTGAGCGCTCCGCTCATTCAAAAGATCCGGATCTTTTCGACGGATCAGTGGCTCTTTTGAGCTCGTATTTATTGTAGAGATGAAAATACGACGAAAAACGCTACAAATTGTTACACAACGGTTTATTTTAGTTCTGCCCGGAAATTTTTATTCGATTTTTGGATTCTACACTACCTTGAATCCTAAACCATGAAATTTTGAGGGCGAGAGGGAATAATTTCTCTGTTGCTCGATTCCAATGGTTCATTATTGAAAATAATAACCCAAAAAGCGCTGTTGTTCAATAAAGATGCTCAACAAATCCTTCCAAAAATCAACGAAAAACAATAAATGAACACGATTAAAGCAATGAATAAGTAAGACTTAAAAATACAGTTTTTTGGTAAAATATTTATTTATATGAAATCTGCATTTTTTATGCCTCTAATGACAAACCACAATTTAAAAAAAAATTTCTTAGTAGGTATAACATTTTCATAATATAACATTTTGATGTTTATCATGTTACTCAACAAATAAAATTAAGGTAACCAAGTTTTAAGAGAATAAACGAACAAATAAGTACGTAAGCTTCAATATTAATAATAATGGTAAGATAAGGATGTGCTTTTGCTTGTCTTTTGAACTTGTATCAGAAAGCTCCTCACAAAAAATCATGATGTAAAAATCAAACAGGGAGAAAAAACAACGGAAAGAATCAGAAAGTGGGTCACAGAAAACACTGGAAAAATACGGTAAAGTTTACGACCAAAAATACAATATTGCATGTGGTGGTACGATACAATTCCGCAAAATTGTATTGTTTGATCGACTTATATCGTATTTTCCCTCGGAATTATCGTGCGGGTTGGCAACAGTGAGCTGACGAAAAGGAGGTCCTAATTTTCCCGAACACTGCCGATCTCAAAAGAACCGATGAACGAAGAGCCGCCGTTCTCAAAAGGACCGAAGATCGAAGAACCGCGATTCATTTGTCATTTTGGTTTATCATTTTCAATAATGAACCTTTGGAATCGACCAAGAAAAAAAAGATTGTAACACCCCCTCAAAATTTGATGGTTTACGTTTCAAGGTACGTAGAATCCGAAAATCGAATAAAAATTTGGCCGTCCGTCCGCCGTACGCCGTACGCGGCACTTTTGCCACTTAGCATTGACCGATTTTGATGAAATTTGATATGTAGGCTCCATTTGGGGTCTAGTTGTGCCCCGAAGCTTTTGGTTGATGTAGGTCACTCCTAAGGGTTCCAAAATCAATTTTGAAATTTTGAAAACGCCCTAACTCAAAAAATTTCGATATAAAGGTATTGTTTTTCCTTCAATTTAAGATTCTATGGAATTTTTAGAATTTTTTGAGACCACGCGGAGCTCTGTAGGACAAACCTTTCGCTCCCTACGAAAATTTAAGGGTTTATATTGAAATATATATATAAATCAAAACACGAGTGTGAGTCGCAAAAGAGGCCTAATCTCCGTTCAAATTTTAGCTGACCAAAATGCGATCAATGGTTGGTAATTTTGATTTTTTTTTATTTAAAAAAATTTTTTTTTTGATTTTTTTTCTTTTTTTCATATTGGATGGTTGATGATTTTGTAGACGAGTGATCTATGTAAAAATAATAAACCGTTGTGTAATAATTTGCAGCGTTTTTACTGATCCGCAGTTCACTCGCTCTTTTGAAGAACCGATCTTCACCGAACACTTCCAGCACTGAGCTCAAAAGCTCCGAAGAGCCGCGGTTCATTTTTACTGACCCGTGGTTCACTCGCTGTTCTGAAAGACCCGGCTCAAAGAGCCGGATCTTTAATAAGCGACCCATCTCTATCCCTTTCTCTCTTCCAGTATGATCTTGTAGGGTACGATAAAATCCCGCTTCTTCAAAATGATTTCCTATTAGATATCGAACTCTTCACCAATTATTTCATGTCAATAACCACTCTCGCACAACAAATGCGTTAAAGACGATACATCTCCGTTTTTCCCCATGAAGCCTTGAACCTGTTCCAAAAAAGTTGTGATTCATCGACAGAACCGCTGGAAAGCCCTTCAGAATTGACTCGGGGCTCCAGTTGTCAGGGACTGACCCAAATTCCACATCCGAACCTTCGACCAATCTACCGACGCGCGGGCATCAATGATAAATGTGACCGCTGAGAATGGGGACAAGCCAATAACAAAGATAGGCCTCCGGAGAGAATGAAACTCTCCAAGCTTTCGGCCAATTCCGACTCATTTTCAGTTGCTCCGGTCCAACGATCTGCTCCTACTCCCCAATTTCCCATACTTCCCCTTTAATTATTGACTTGGCCGCGGAAAAACTTTTTCCTTTGCCACTCCAAAGACCGAAAGTTTCCCATCGCTGTATAAATCTTTCAAACCTCGCTTTTTTTCCTCTTGCTAGACCCGATTTTCTTGTTCCTTCCTTTTTTTGACAACCTCTCCCTCACATGCCAAACCTTCCACAAGTCGATGATGAGTGTCAGCGTTCCCAATTTCCTACCTCCAAACTCTTGGTTGTATCGGATAACTTGCTCAACTGTATCGTTGATCGAGTTCGGTTGTTTGACCGATCACTCTCCTGGAAACGAAAGCATCAAAAGGAACAATTTTTGTTATTCGAAACTATGAAAGAATCAAGATACGGTATTGTAATGTCACCGTAACGTTTTCTTGGACTTGAATAGTTTGTGAGGTTGTTTCAGAAGGCACAGTTTACCGAAGAAATTAGACTGGAGACTCACCCCAGAATATCGGTGATTTTTCCTTAATTCGTAATCAATGCCCTGCAGACCTACTTAGGTTCAAATTTAAACTTTGTTCATTGAAGAGTTTCTTGTTTTTATTCCATTATATTTATTGCACAAATGCATTAAAGTTTGGCCATGATAAATATACAGGGTGTTTCACGAAAAGGTTACACCCCCCTTCATTTCCGCAAAATACAACGTATAAAATTCCGACCAACGCAATTCTTCATGATTTTTTGTAAGGATCTCAGGAAAAATACTTTTGCGCAAAAAAGTTGCGCGCAATCGTGCGCAATTGACACTAACTTCATTTTTTCAAATGGAACCCCCATTTTTTATTACAGATTCGGATTCTACGTCAAATTTCATGAAAAATTCATACCCACATCGATTTGTTTTATTGCGCGCAACCTGGCTTTTTGAACGCTCTAAGTTGCGCAACTCCACAATTGCGCAAAAATTAGGTTTTGGAGAACCCTTAGTGTGGCACATGTTTTTTCATCATTTTTTAACGCTGAATCACAGGGTGTCATCCGTTTTGAGAAAAACCAAGATTTAAGAGGAAAAATTAACATTTCTTTCACGAAAACATCAGTTTTGAGGTCGAATTCATGTTTATTTTTATTTTCTCACCTCCTTTTGAACCGCTGGCTTGGGGCCGTCTACGGTGGAGTTAAAAATAAAAACTGACGGCATGATCATGCTTGAACTGAATAAAATTACCTAAAAACTCATAACGTTTTAAAAAGAGCGATTTTTTCACTAAAAACAACCGAATTTTTGACCGCTATTTTGAAAAATTCCAGTCAAATTGAAAAACGGATGTCACCATGTGATTTAGCGTTGAAAAAATGATGAAAAAACATGTGCCACACTTAAGGTTCTCCAAAATTTAATTTTGACATTTTCATGTCTTTGCCCTGGCACATAGCACAAAAAACTGTCACGAAATTGCCTAACGAAATTGTGTTACAGTGCCTTTATAATGATTTCCGCTTACAACGACCCCGTTGTTAGGTTTGTCCCTTTTCTACACTTTTTAACCCACAAAAATCGTTCACCACTCGTTGGAAAGCTCTCGATTTAACGAACATTTTCATGTTCTCCATAACATATTGACTATACGAATAGCGGAGCTATGGGCATAACTGTTCTCATATTTTGTTTACAAACTAATGATCGTGAGTGTAGAAGATAATTAATCTGGAATCGTCTAGAGTAGAGTAGACAACAGCAACGCATTGTGAGGTTTGAAAAATACAACAAATAGCTATAGATAGTTATTATGTTAATGATTCGTTTCACATTCTGACAACAACGGAGGGTGGGTTATAAAATCCTATAGTGAGGTAAAAAGCAATAGGTAAAGACATGAAAATGTCCCAATGCGTTGCAGACTCGTATGCAAGCGTTTTTTTTTTTCAAAGTTTTTTAAACAGTTGATCAAACACAAAGCTTTTCTAGTTTGGTTAGTAACGATTATCCATGCTTTGGTACATCGTGGGTATCTCTGAATGTGTCTGGAGGTAGCGTCCAATACGATTGCGAAAAGTACGTGTTCCCTATTCTTAAGCCAACAATGTTGCATTCTCCTCATTTATGCTTTACCAGTTCATACTTTAAGTATGTCTTAGTAGAAAAAGGTGTAATAGAGAACGTTCAAGTGTTAAACAGCTGGATCTATCAAATAGGTAGACAATTCATGCGTAAAACGAACTCTACATCACGGTTGTCACTATACACGAAAATACGGTAAACAGATGATATAATAATACCTTTTCTTCAGTTTTTCGATTTCGAACTTCACTGTTTCGTGAAATTTTGCATCTGGGTACTATAGATTTCTCGATCTCAGCGCTTCAAGCGGCCATAAATGAACTATTCCAGGATGACGTCAGTTTCCCGGTTTTTTTAAACATTCATTTTGTGCAATTGTGGAGTTGCGCAACTTAGAGCGTTCAAAAAGCCAGGTTGTGCGCAATAAAACAAATCGATGTGGGTATGAATTTCTCATAAAATTTGACGTAGAATCCGAATCTGTAATAAAAAAGGGGGGGTTCCATTTGAAAAAATGAAGTTAGTGTCGATTGCGCGCAATGTTTTTGCGCAAAAGTATTTTTCCTGAGATCCTCACAAAAAATCATCAAGAATTGCGTTGGTCGGAATTTTTTACGTTGTATTTTGCGGAAATGAAGGGGGGTGTAACCTTTTCGTGAAACACCCTGTATAAAAAATAAACACATGGAACATGGGAAGGAGTTGAAGTCCATTGACTTTCTCCTCATAAAGAATAATACATTAGAGTATGATAAATAAGTGTAGATGTAAGTTTCTTTTTTTTTGGGTTCTGTACGAATGAAAGGAAAATGTAGTTCAGATCTTCCACGAAGATGAAATAAGCTCCAGGGTTGATTCCTGCTGATCAGGGATGCTCCCTATCTCGCCATTCAATCCCATAGAGGCTTAGTTTCTGAATTCAGTATTAGGATTGAATAGAAATTAGATTAGTCTTAGAGAGGAGATGTTCTCTTCTGCGATATCAATTTTTTCCATCCTGCAGATGATCTGCTGAGGCTCAGTTGCAGAAACCACGATCATAGGTTTAATAAAAATTACATGAGCCAAAGGTGGGATGGGGGTGGAGAGGGGCAGCTGAGCGCCGGTTCGTATGAGATTAGACTA
Source organism: Apolygus lucorum (assembly GCA_009739505.2). Classification (NCBI taxonomy): domain Eukaryota; kingdom Metazoa; phylum Arthropoda; class Insecta; order Hemiptera; family Miridae; genus Apolygus; species Apolygus lucorum. Next base: position 7,984,772 of record CM019173.2, on the reverse strand, counting down.
ACCCGGAACGAGGAAGGAACGGCGGCCGGCTGAGACCCTTTTCATCATCGGAGTATCAATGTCGTTGCGGGGAATGTCCTTCATATTATGAGCTCCGGGTGGTCTCAAAAAATTCTAAAAATTCTATAGAATCCAAAATTGAAGGAAAAACAATACCTTTATATCGAAATTTTTTGAGTTAGGGCGTTTTCAAAATTTCAAAATTAATTTTGGAACCCTTAGAAGTGACCTACATCAACCAAAAGCTTCGGGGCACAACTAGACCCCAAATGAAGCCTACATACCAAATTTCATCAAAATCGGTCAATGCTAAGTGGCCAAAGTGCCGCGTACAGCGGACGGACGGCCAAATTTTTATTCAATTTTTGGATTCTACGTACCTTGAAACGTAAACCATCAAATTTTGAGGGGGTGTTAAAATTTTTTTTTCTTGGTCGATTCCAAAGGTTGATTATTGAAAATAATAAACCAAAATGAGAGCCTCAAGGCTCACTGCTGCTCATCAGGGTCGCTCTCTGCCTCTTCATCACCCTAGAGACCAGCAGAGGCTCAGTTTCATAGCATCCGTTGTGTAAGAAACACTTTAGTCTCTCATACTAGCTGATCGGGGATGCTCTCTTCCGCGTCATTAATATCTCCAGAACCGCTGAGATTTCAGGTTTCTTAATCGTAAGTTTTACAACGAAGTCGGTCAAACATGGCATTAACCTCAGGGATGCTTATGTATTATAGGCAAGCTTATGAGGAATGTTCCCTGCAATCATTCTCACCCCGCAGTCCCATAAAGGTTCTTTACATCGAAGTTTGATTGGAAAAATTATGTAACATTCCTGATCAGAGTCGCTCTCTTACTCGTCATTAGCACTCTGCAGTCGCACAGAGGCTCTTTTGATATTTTATCGAAAAATGAACCAGAGTAACACTTCCCAAGAAGGCTCATCGTCCACCGATCTTTCTTCATTTCGAAATCAAAATCCATTCCCAATGATCAGCTAATGAACTGACTCAGGTTAGCATTTCCTCCCCCTCCCCCTCAAAAAAATCACCCTCGATTCTTTCGCGAGATAAAAACGAAGATGAGAAAAAAGCGACTTTTAATTTAGTCAAGGATTTAAAAAAAGGATCAAAACTTTTTCTATAGAGTCCGTCTCTAATGAACAACCCGAGTTGGCCCACTTCGCCTCGGCCTCTGTCGTTTCCAAACAAACAATGCTCTGTTCCAGTGGATCGCATTCATTCCGCGATGTGCCTCTAAATAATTGGTTTTTCTTTTCAGATAGAAAATATCCCAATGATGAAATCGCAATGTATACCTACGCAAAGGGTTGTTGAGTTGGTCAAAAGGGATCATCCAGTTGGTGATTCGACCGAAAGTTTGTGGGAGGTTGAATGAAAATTGAATAACTAGGGGAAATGACAGATTGCATCTCTCGATTGGGGTCTCAGTCGGTCGCCGTTCGTTTTTAGTATTTAGCGAAATTGAAGGCGCAAAAATATAAAGAGTTGTACCTAAATTTGAAATTTTAAAAGATTTTAGAAATTTATTAGTGCACGGCCCTAGGGAATTGAAAAACTGAAATATTACCGCTGGAATCATCTAAATCGAACAATAATTGCCAAAGAAAAATAGGAAAAACTACTGAATAAACGGTTTTTTCCATATTTCTCTGGCAATTATTGTTCGATTTTGATGATTCCAGCGGCAATATTTCAGTTTTTCAATTCCCTAGGGCCGTGCACTAATGAATTTCTAAAATCCTTTAAAATTTCAAATTTAGGTACAACTTTTCGAGTGTTTGCGCCTTCGATTTCGTGAAATAATAACCCGGAACGAGGAACGAACGGCAACCGACTGAGACCCCCATAGCTCAGATAACCCTGAATTTTTTTTTTACTAATTTTTTGAATTTTTTCGTAGGTTTAATGTCATAGGTGTTGTCTGAAGACAAATTTGGCACTCTTGCAATTTTTTCCCATTTTAATGAGGTCATAAATGGGCATCCTTCCAGAAGGACGTCAGTAGAATATGCAAGCAACCTCTCTCGCATATTCCTTATTCTTATGACATATCAAATGAGACTCAAGATTGAAAATACGCTTTTTTATTCAATCAAAACTGCATATAAAACCATGTATCATTCAAAATTCACAAAATTTATAATGTGTGGAACGATAGAAAACGAAAAAGTCTAGAAATATGTCACATTTCAAGCATACGGTTGTCGTTTTCGTCTTGGAAAATCTGCAGTGCAGCTGCTTCCCTTTTTCCTATCTTTTCGTCTACTCCCATATCTCCAACTTAGTGTTCTTTTTTATCGAATCTAAAAAAAATATAAATAAATTCAATAATAAATTATCATTGAAAATGATTGAAAGGCTGCAAACTGTACGATGCATGTGTTCAAGTATTTGATTTTCACTCACCGACCGTCAATCTTGGCTATTTTTATTTAAAAAAAAAATCGAAACCCCAAGGGATGACAACTTGTTTGGGACCATGCATTGGAGACTACTCTCTAAGTGCAGTTGAAAGAGGCTGGTTTTTTGTCCACTTGTACAATTTTTAGGGCGGTTTTGGTTCACGGACTCGATGTTTTCCCCTCTCCTTGTTGGAAATATTTTCATTGGTAGTTGATGGTTGGGGATCATCATCGCTTTCATCATCTTTATCATGAGAAGGAATGCTATTCAAAATTGCAGGAGCAAAAAGTTGACTGCGTGGCAAATTATCAATAACAGGACTCTCATCCGGTGAGGTCATGAAAGGTATTTGTTGGAGGTAATAAAGTTATATCGACTTCCCCTTGACCTATTGCGTCATCATTCCCCTCCAAAAAATCCAATATATTATTTTATGTTAAGGAAGCAACTTCTTGCAGAAAAAGCGAGAAATCAAAAAAAAAATCAGCAAATGAAAAAATATTGGGACGGAACGATTTTGAATGTGTATTCTACTGACTTCCTAAGGATCGACGTGAAAAGTGGTAATATTGGAGACGAAAATGGCAAAATTACATCAATAACATGTCGTACCCTTAGTAGAGAGTAGGAACAATAGAATATCAACGACGAAATAAAAATAAAAAAATGAATAGGTACTTACCCATCAACTATGAATTCTGAGTGACCGCTCGTGATTGAAGCTACTAGGGAAAAACTGCACTGAGTACCTGTTGGTAGGGATGGCAACGATATATCGATGTATGAAATATATCGATATATTGCGTTTGATATATCGATATATTTGTATCGATATAGAGATCCGATATTATCGGTCAATATCGATATATTGACCGATATATCGCGACTTGTTTTCAACAAGTAAAAATTAAATATTGAAATGAATGGATGAGAATAAGTAGTTTCTAATGAGTAGGTAATGGATAAGTAATTTTATTCCAAATTTTGTAGGTACCTACGTGATGGGTGGATTTCAGACTGTCGACTTCAGCTCAGATATGATTGTGTACATAGTTTACACCTACAGAGGCTTTCAAGGCTCAATTACTTGACTTGTGCCAAAATTGATGGAGGCTAGTCTAGATTAAAACTACCTACTATACGAAGTGAAGCAGGTTTTCACAACTCAACAAATTTTCAATTTTGAAGGATCATGATTGTCATTTTGTCTTATTTACCTACCCTTGTCAATTTAAAAATTAATTAAACATTGCAATGACATTTTCGCACTTTTTTTTCGTTTTTAACTATGAATTTCGATAATTCACATTCAGTAACTTTTGAAAGTAGGTTAATACTAAGTAGGTTAATAAGTCTTATTTCACCCGGTTTTTCCAAATAGATCTTCCGATATAACGAATATATCGATATATTTCTTCCAAAATGATGTTAGAAACGTTTCAATTTACCTACCTACTTACTTCTTCAATTTCTTCCAAAGTACATAGATCTTCCGATATGTCGATAAATGTCTACCTAAATTAATTTTTTATATTTTTTAAAACGTTTTATTTCACCTACCTACTTCAACACGTTTTTCTAAGTCAATCTTACGATATATCGAAATATTGATATATTTTCTCTATCTCATTGACGATATATCATTTGACCTGTATATCGACATATTTCATTCGATATGCCATCCCTACCTGTTGGTCGCATACTGAAGACAAAATCGGTCCCCACCCCTCCGTTAGGATGTAAACAACAGTTCATAGCCATACTGGACCACAGCGGTATTATAATACAGGAGAGAAAATTCAGAAAGTCGACTTAAGTCCCTCATCCTTCCAGAAGGACGTTAGGGCTGTCTGGGTTAAGACTCTATTCTGATCTTGTGTTTGAATTTAGTTGGTAAAATTGGAAAAATGTATGTGTACTGATTTTGAATTTGACTTGGCAATTGTTTAAGTTTCGACTGGTCTGAAACTGTAGATCACGCCAGTACGAAACACAATGATGTGGGTTTGGTAGTTTGGATCATCGAACCCGCGCCAAAACCCTTAAATGATCGTTTTTGGAGGTAGTAAGGCGCCAAGTGAACGGAAATCAGTTCAGGTTTTACCTCTAGAGGGCCTTGTACAGGGTATCCCATATTAAGGACCAGAAAACTTAAGGATTCGATCCAACTAATTTAAGTAAGAAAATGTTCGTTAGCAATTTTTTTAACCCCTTGTTATTCCAAGTTTTTCGAATTTAAGATTTTGGTTTATTATTTTTTTTTTCAAAAATTAACCTTTGGAATTGACCAAGAAAAAAAATGTTTGGCACCCCCCTCAAAATTTGTTGGTTTACGTTTCAAGGTACGTAAAATCTGAAAATTGAATTTAAAAAATTCCGATCTTTTGAGATCCAGTAAAAATAAATGAACGGCGGCTCTTCGATCTTCGGTTCTTTTGAAATCGGTAGAGTTCGGGAAAATTCGCACTTCCTTTTCTTCAGCTCACTGTTCTGCCTTGTAAAGGAAGAAAAACTCAACTCAAAATTTTCGAAATCCCAGAAATCAGCTTCGAAGTTTTTCTGGAAAACTCGCCATAAATTCACTCCAGATCACTCCCGTGACCCTATTTTTTTCCTCTTTACACACGTACCTTCAATCGATTCGTCTCATTTGAGTCAAATATCGACAATCATACGAGACACCCCAACCCGATCTTGAAGCTAACAATGTGGAGGAAAAACAACTCAACGGCGTTTTCAGCGAGTTGAGTCTTTTTTCTCCACAAATAAATAGCAAATCTAGCTAGTTTTGATGTTTTAATCGAGGAGTTGAGATGTTTTTCCGAAAAAGCATGGAGTTGAAACGTTTTTGCTTAAAATTAGGCAATTTTCAAATTACACTTCTAACGATTTCAACCCCTTCCGGGGTGAATTTCGAGATTTTGACTCGTTCATCGGAATGGTGGGGGGAATTAGAGGGGATACGTAAAAACCCCATTTTCGAGTTGAGTCGTTCTTCCTTCACACGGCAGTGTTGCTAACCCATACAATAATTCAGAGGTAAAATACGATATAAATCGATCAAATAATACAATTTTGCGGAATTGTATCGTACCAACACTTATGCATTATTGTATTTTTGATCGTACCGTATTTTTCCAGTGTTTTATGTGATCCACTTTCGGATTCTTTCCGTTGTTTTGTTTTATGATTTTTTGTGAGGATCTTTCTGATACGAGTTCAAAAAACAATCAAAAGTACATCCTTATCTTACCATTATTATCAATATTGAAGCTTACATACTTATTGGTTTGTTTGTTCTCTTTCACCTTGGTTACTTAAATTTTCTTTGTTGAATAACATGATATAACATCAAAATGTTATATTATGAAAATGGGGAAAAAGGGTTGAAATTTTCAATAATGCCCTAGCTCTAAAACTCTCGTAGTTAGTAGGTACCTATGGTTGGTAGTTTAAAAAAATAAATAAATAAATGAATAGTGACTACGGCAAAGCTGCGATCTTTGCAGACGAGTGATATATACAGGAATGGTGATAGCCCGGGGGATCTTCAGTTGATGATAAGGAGGTTGGAAGAATATGTGGACCTATGGAATCTCACAATTAACCTGATGAAGTCCCATATAGTTGTTTTTAGACGGAGTGGTGGAAGGTTGGCTAGGGGAGAGAAGTGGTTCCTCGGTGGACAGCCTATCACCTGTGCCAATTGCTACAAGTATCTCGGAATTGAGCTGAAGTTTGACTTGGGACTTAGCAACCACTTTGTTGGGAAGAGTCGATTGGTTCGGTTTGGTATTGGCTCTGTCTGGTCGAGGTTGTTCATGGCAAATGATGTCCCTGTTGATGCCAAGTTCCAGGTTTTCCGGTCTGTCCTGCTTGCTACTATCTGTTATGGAGCCCAGGTCTGGGGGCATGAGCAGTTCGAGATTGTGGAAAAGGTGCAAAGATTTTTTCTCAAGAAACTTTTCCGTCTCCCTCAGAATGCTCCGAACTACATTGTTTACACCGAAACTGGACAGAGGCCGGTCTATGTTTCCAATCTCAAAATGAGCGCGGGCTACATTGGGAAGGTTTTGAGGCAGCCAATCACTAGATTCACGAAACTAACTGCAGAAGAAGTTATCAGGAAAGGAATTGGATGGGCGAAGGTATGGAGCTCTAAAGTCCTGGAGTTGGATCCCAATGCGGACCCTTTCAACCCTTCCTTGTTCCCCGGGCTTGCGGAATCTGCTGTTTGCAGGGAGATTGCGAGACACTCCGAGTTTCTGAGGACCAGGCCGGCGAGCGCTCAGTACCACCTCCTCTTTCAGCACCTGGACCATACAGTTGAGTATCTGTCCAGGGCAAGTCTTGGCGATGCGACAATCATAATGAGGTGTAGGGGGGAGCTCCTGAATGTCAACTGGAAGCCGTGGATCAGCGGAAGAAATTACCTGTGTGCTCTTTGTAACAGGGGTGCTGAGGAGACCACCGAACACTTCCTGGCGCACTGCCCTATACTAGGCTATTATCGTAGAGCATATTTTGGTAAAGTAGAACTCACGAGGGAGGAATGTGTTGATATACTTAATGGGAGGAACTGGTCACAGCTTTGTGCCTTTTATAGAACTGCATGGAAGTATAGGGAATTTCTTATCTCCGAATTTCATTATGAAAATTAAATGGATTTGTGGAGTGTATATTACCAGTATATTAATTCTTGGCTAAACTTAGGAAAAGGTCAAATGGCTTCCTTGGGCCACAATACAGTAATTCAAGAAATAACTGAGTGAATAAATATATTCTGTTACATAAATGTACCAGATTTAAAATTTAACAATATAAGACAAAATATATTATATGACAAAATAATACCCTAAAAGCAATCTTCAGCTGTTTCGTGCCTTCTGATCCTTTCGTATTTGTAAACTAGTGTACTAACTCAATAACTATTAATAATTTACTATTTATTTTGTGTAAATATGAATTTTGTGCCCGTGTTCAATTCCGATAGTTCAGCCTTATAATGTTAAATTAGTAGAAAAAACTTTATGACGGAACTCCCGTTGACGGTTCTTAGAACCATAACGGTTTCACGTCTGTACATGGTGTATGTTAATCTATTGCTCAATAAACGTGTTATTGATTGATTGATATACAGGAAAAAATAAACCTTTGTGAAATAATTTGCAGCGTTTTTTCGTGTTTTTGGTCTCGTGTCACTAAAATTACCATAACTACATCAATTCACAGTGAAAATGTACCATTAAGGGCGCCATTGGAATAGACGTCAAATTTCCCATCTTTCTAGTTCCTACAAAAAACTATTTTTGGTGTCCTGGGTGAAAAATCAATTAGTAAAGTATTTTTTGTAAAATTGGCAAAATTACCTATTTTTCTTAAGGTGTTAGGGTTTTACACCCGCATGGTTTTTCACACTCTGAACTCACTGTCCTTCAACTGATTCGTGAACTCCAAACTTTCGTGAGTGAATACATCGAAATACTAACAAATAATGAAAGTTACGAATAAAAATCAAATCCCAGCGTCGCAGAGAGCAAAGCAACAGTTTAATAATTGCTTGTCCCCTCTAGTTTAATATTTGCCCTGAGCTGAAGTCATGGCAGAAGAAAGCTGAAGGCGTTCGCTCGTTAGCTGTAGAGGGCTTCGCCACGCCGTTAAAGTCGTTTTTATTTTTCTCCGGACAAGTTTATACGAAAGCAGAGGAAAAACACGGAAGTAAACCCCCTCCACTCTACTCCACAGAGCAACTTGTTAGAAGGATCACAGAGAAAAACGTGCGATTTTGCTGCAAAGGATTTCTCCTTTTCCCAGTTTCAGTATTTTCCAAGGGATTTCTTCGCTATGAAAACAAAATGTGAAAAGTTAGTTTGCATCAAATATCCTGGAATGAGGGAGTGGAAATACAAGGACTTTAAAAAAAGTCTCCCACTGTGACAAAAATATGGCGATAATATAGAATTTCGGGGGAAAACTGTTGTTTGCGATTGTCGAGAAGAACACTTGTAGAATTGATTTTTTATTAGTCAATTTCAAAGTAATGTATTGCATGAAGGTTGTATAATATTTGGAGACAAATTACAATTGACAATTATTTTCTACGTACTGTATTGGAGAATCCGTCGTAAACAGCAAGTCGAGTACAGGAGGCGAACCCGCTTTGGACAGATAAAATAAGCCTGTTAGCTAATTGTACATTTGCCACGTGGAGGACCACGTGGTCTTTTATTCTAAAATATTTTTCTGTTTTATAATATATTTAAGGGGAAAGCACCAGTAGTGGACATGTTAAGAAAATCGTGTGCGTTTTTTTGTGTTTCCTCATACATTTTTAGCTTTAAAACTGTTTTTTGGGTGTCTGCATGTTCTTCAGACATTTTTCATTGATTTTAATCGATGGAATCACAAATTTTATAAATTTTTGAAGAAATAGAGTCAAAATTTGTGGAATAATAGAATACACCAGTAGTGGACAGCTAAAATTTTTGAATGTCGATGTAGTGGACACTTGATGACCCAGTAGTGGACACGTGGTATATATCAACAAGACAATGTAAAATTTGGTTCATAATCATGTATAATCATTTATTCAATCATACAAACATATGGAACAAATTGTTGCAAGGCACTGAAATCACAGAAAATTTTAAAATATGCGTGAGATAAATTGTTTTACAAGAACCCGTTTCTTGTAATCCATCCCTTATCGCCTGATCTAATTGTTCTTGGGAGTAATTTTGAATTTTCTTTTTTAGCATCCCTCCTCCTCTTTTCTTCTGTTCTTCATTGTTGCTATGGAAGAAAGTAAAGATAAACAATCAATAGAAAATCCCAAAAAAATGCCATTCAAACAGAAGAATAAAGTGAGCACTAGTAGAGGACAGTTCATGTACTAGTAGAGGATACCTCTGTACTAGTAGTGGACATCTCTTGTACTAGTAGAGGACACCCCTGTCCGCCTCTGGTCCGCAACATTGGATTCATTTGAAAATCTTAATCGGCTTATCGTGAGCTAGTTGCAATGTAAATGAATAAGTGGCAAATAAAAAAATAACCTCTCTCGAAAAGGGAAGATGCGCCAGTAGTAAACAGGGGTGTCCACTACTAGAGCATCCAACATTTTTGCTGCACTAGAAGCGGACATGCTTAAAAAGCCCAGTTTACCAACATAAACGAAGTTAAGAGGCCGGAAAATCATCTAATTAGTTACTGAATAAAATTATTCAAACCAATGGGCACAAATATTTGAATATTATATATGAATATTTCTCAAAACTTACCTTCTTTTCATTAGCATTTTTCACAACGTCCTGCACGAAATCACTACACTCACTGACTGGTTGTTTTGATGCTGAGTCATTGTTTTTCACCTTAACCCTATCGTCTTCTTCTTGTTCTTCACGTTTAATTGGATATTACTTTAGTGAATCCAAAAAAGATCAAGTGCCCAGCTCAACCCAAATCCTTATTCTACAACTTTTTTTCCAAAGTGTCCACTACTGGTACAGTGCCCACTATTGATGCTTTCCCCTTATAGTTATTATATTTTATTTATTTTTTTAAATAATTTTCTCTAATTTTCAAACGTGTTTACTTGACGAACATTACAAAGACTGGATGACCCATCACTTCTACTTCTACGACAGCCTTTAACCTGACCCGGAACTTTTGCATCGTTTTACGATAAACTGTAAATTCCATGGAAACCTATTAGGTAACGAACAAACAATTGAATGGCAATAATAGTTTAGTAGATTGCGTAAGAAAGATTTTGTAGATCCCTGAAAACAATCCATTAGATGAAGTTTTCATTATCAATTGTTTGAAAAAGTCGAAAATAAAAGTTAAAATCTTTGAAACTTGTTCGTTTACTTGAAAGAAACGACCACTTCAAAGGCTTGTTTTCTCATTTATTTATCATAATTCCAACCATTAGGTTCCCATAGAGAGCGAACGGTTGGTCCTACAGAGCACTGGGTGGTCTCATTCGATTCTAAAAATTCACTACTTTTATAATTTCAACAAAAAAACCTTAGTATTGAAATTTGTTGAGCTAGAGCGTTTTGAAAATTTCAACCTTTACAAGTGACCTACATAAACCAAAATCTTTGGGGCACAACTAGACCCCAAATTAATGGTGCTCATATACCAAATTTCATCAAAATCAGATGGGAACCAAGGAAAGAGCTAACGGCGGACGGACGGCCTAATTTTTATTCGATTTTTGGATTCTTCGTACTTTGAAACGTAAACCAATACATTTTGAGGGGTGGGTTACAATTTTTTTCCTTGGTCGATTCCAAAGGTTCATTATTGAAAATAATAAACCAAAAGGCGTGGAGTATCCATGAAGTGCCAACAATAACCTATTGTTTATATCCACCCTGGTATTTTGGTTGGTATTATTAAAATAATCAACATTTTCAGTGGTGATGGATCAACGTTTTTCCGTTCTGTTCCAGGGTGTTCTCAAATCCGCTGGTCGCCTGAAAGGTCTGATTCTAAAGTCTCAGCTCCTCATCCTCCTCCACAGCAAATCTTTCAACGAGCTCGTCCCCCACACGTCCGAACAGCTGAGAAAGAAACTCCATATGTTCAGGGAAGCATATGCAAAGCACCAGAAAATTCAAGTATGTCAAGTATGTACCGCTAGCGAAGCAAGCAGTTTTTATCGTTTACATTATTTACTCCTCATTTGTTGTTTTAATTCGTACACTGTTCATTTGTTCGTTTTATCATTCGTCTCATTTGTCAATGTTGTGTCGTAAGTTGACCCCCTGAATGTTACCCTCTTGTTGACGTACCTGTTCACTTGTGAGCTGAGAATTCATTTAATTAGTCCGGCCAACGAAATTTAGGTTCCAAATCGCTCATTGCATCTCGTAAACCTACCTTTTAATTTCAAAATTTTACTATGCGTCGGGGTTAAAATTTATTTCAAATACCTACTCAAAAAAGTATTCAAAAAATTATTTAGGTTGTTATAGGACTCGAAGAGCAGTTTTCGGATTCGGGTTTTACGAGAAATTTCATAAGAAATGGATCGGTTGGAGCCCTTGAGTACAAATCCTGAACGAGATACTTGAGTGATTTGGATCCTAATTTTCGGCAGCGTTATTTTGTTCTGAATAGTAGGTACATTGGTATTAAATGTATGGGGTTAGTTCCGCTAGTTATAAGAATACAAATATTGTTGACGTATTTTATTGGAGAATCCGTCAGAACCAGCAAGTCGAGTACAGGAGGTGAGGGTTTTCGATGTGAGGACATCACCGTCTGACAGAGATACAATTAGTGTCCCTTGTTCTTAATCTCCTCCTTTCACTCGAAGGGACAGATAAACCACCTTGATCCCTTTCACTCTATGTAGTTCCTCCTTTCACCTAGGCGTTCACCTTTCCAATCCCTTCACTTCCTCTTCATCCAGGTGTTATAAATAGAATCACTTACTGACTGTCTGGCTCTAGTACCTCTCTACATCGAAAGTACGAGGATCATCTAATCTCCCCATTGGCAGGAAACATGCTTGATCAAACCTAGATCCCTTTCACTACGTGATCCCTCCCTTTCCAATCCCTTCACTCCCTTTTCACCCAGATGTTATAAATAACCACTTCCTGACTAAATTACTCAAGTACCCTCATCATGGCTTGATGATGATGTCCATACATTCAAATTACTAGGATCATCTAATCTCCCCCTCGACAGGACACATTCCTGATCAAAACTTGATCCCTTTCACTACGTGATCCCTCCCTTTCCAATCCCTTCACTTCCTTTTCACCCAGATTCTATAAATAACCACTAACTGACTCTATTATCCTCTTCACGGCTTGATGATGATGTTCATACATCGAATGTTTTTTAATCTCCCCCTTTTACTTGACAGGAAGACCCTTTCACCACGTGATCTCTCCCTTTCCAATCCCTTCACTTCCTCTTCATCCAGATGTTATAAATAATATCGTACTGACTAACTGACTCTAATATCCTCTTCATGGCTTGATGATGATGTCCATACATCGAAAGTGCGAGGATCATCTTTCATCTCCCCCTCGACAGGACACATTCCTGATCAAACCTTGATCCCTTTCACCACGTGATCCCTCCCTTTCCAATCCCTTCACTTCCTTTTCACCCAGATTCTATAAATAACCACTAACTGACTCTATTATCCTCTTCATGGCTTGATGATGATGTCCATACATCGAATGTTTTTAATCTCCCCCTTTTACTTGAGAGGAAAGACCCTTTCACCACGTGATCCCTCCCTTTCCAATCCCTTCACTTCCTTTTCACCCAGATTCTATAAATAACCACTAACTGACTCTATTATCCTCTTCATGGCTTGATGATGATGTCCATAAATCGAATGTTTTTTAATCTCCCCCTTTTACTTGAGAGGAAAGACCCTTTCACCACGTAATCCCTCCCTTTCCAATCCCTCCACTTCCTTTTCACCCAGATTCTATAAATAACCTCTTACTGACTAGTATCCTCTTCATGGCTTGATGATGATGTCCATACATCGAATGTTTCTTAATCTCCCCCTTTTACTTGACAGGAAACACCCTTTCACCACATAATCCCTCCCTTTCCAATCCCTCCACTTCATTTTCACCCAGATTCTATAAATAACCACTTACTGACTAGTATCCTCTTCATGGCTTGATGATGATGTCCATACATCGAATGTTTCTTAATCTCCCCCCTTTACTTGACAGGAAGACCCTTTCACCACGTGATCTCTCCCTTTCCAATCCCTTCACTTCCTCTTCATCCAGATGTTATAAATAATATCGTACTGACTAACTGACTCTAATATCCTCTTCATGGCTTGATGATGATGTCCATACATCGAAAGTGCGAGGATCATCTTTCATCTCCCCCTCGACAGGACACATTCCTGATCAAACCTTGATCCCTTTCACCCCGTGATCCCTCCCTTTCCAATCCCTTCACTTCCTTTTCACCCAGATTCTATAAATAACCACTAACTGACTCTAGTATCCTCTTCATGGCTTGATGATGATGTTCATACATCGAATGTTTTTTAATCTCCCCCTTTTACTTGACAGGAAAGACCCTTTCACCACGTGATCCCTCCCTTTACAATCCCTTCACTTCCCCTTCACCCAGATTCTATAAATAACCACTAACTTACTCTAGTATCCTCTTCATGGCTTGATGATGTCCATACATCGAATGTTTTTTAATCTCCCCCTTTTACTTGACAGGAAAGACCCTTTCACCACGTGATCCCTCCCTTTCCAATCCCTTCACTTCCTCTTCATCCAGGTGTTATAAATAGAAGTACTTACTGACTGTCTGACTCTAGTACCTCTCTACATCGAAAGTGGGAGGATCGTCTAATCTCCCCTTTTACTCAACTTTTATCTCCCCATTGGCAGGACACATGCTTGATCAGACCTTGATCCCTTTCACCACGTGATCCCTCCCTTTCCAATCCCTTCTCTCCCTTTTCACCCAGTTGTTATAAATAACCACTTACCGACTAACTGACTCTAGTACCCTCTTGATGATGATGTCCATACATCGAAAGTGCGAGGATCATCTTTCATCTCCCCCTCGACAGGACACATTCCTGATCAAACCTTGATCCCTTTCACCACGTGATCCCTCCCTTTCCAATCCCTTCACTTCCTTTTCACCCAGATTCTATAAATAACCACTAACTGGCTCTAGTATCCTCTTCATGGCTTGATGATGATGTCCATACATCGAATGTTTTTTAATCTCCCCCTTTTACTTGAGAGGAAAGACCCTTTCACCACGTGATCCCTCCCTTTCCAATCCCTTCACTTCCTTTTCACCCAGATTCTATAAATAACCACTAACTGACTCTATTATCCTCTTCATGGCTTGATGATGATGTCCATAAATCGAATGTTTTTTAATCTCCCCCTTTTACTTGAGAGGAAAGACCCTTTCACCACGTAATCCCTCCCTTTCCAATCCCTCCACTTCCTTTTCACCCAGATTCTATAAATAACCTCTTACTGACTAGTATCCTCTTCATGGCTTGATGATGATGTCCATACATCGAATGTTTCTTAATCTCCCCCTTTTACTTGACAGGAAACACCCTTTCACCACATAATCCCTCCCTTTCCAATCCCTCCACTTCCTTTTCACCCAGATTCTATAAATAACCACTAACTGACTCTAATATCCTCTTCATATTCATGGCTTGATGATGATGTCCGTACATCGAATCTTTTTTAATCTCCCCCTTTTACTTGACAGGAAAGACCCTTTCACCACGTGATCCCTCCCTTTCTAATCCCTTCACTTCATCTTTACCTATCATCCCTGATGATGACGTTACGATGGATTCTCCACTAAACGTCAACAATAGTAGTTAGTTATTGACTTATATATTGTCAATAGGAAAAGTAACCTCGTTACAATACACCTAGGTATATCACTTCTGATTAGTACATAATAAAATAACCTAAATTATAGTAGGTATATGATAATAAGAGAGGAACAATGAAATATAGGTACCTAATGGTGTAATGGTGAGTAGTTGAATGAGTATGAATTAAAACCAGCTTAACAAGTAACTACCTACTAAGGTAGCTTATAACGCTGAGGCTTAATACATTTTCTTCACCCCTAACCACACTGTGCGGGAAATATTTTTTTCGTTGTAACATAACGCGTCGAACCTACAGTGTAGAGTTTTGAAAATACCCACGAAGAAAAAGGTCCTAGTTTAAAAAATCATCTGCCAAGTCGGATGGGCTGTATAGCTCATCACTTATTGTCTCTTTCCCCCAAATTAATCTTCTCGTTCAAGGTATTAGATTTATACATTGAAAAAATATCAATACGATTAAAAATTCGTTCTTTATTATGTGAAGAGGAGAGAGAGAGAGAAAAAACACTTTATTTAACATTGTAGAAGGAATGAAGGTGGACAAGGACTCCAGTAGTTGTCGAAACGTAATGGATTTGCCGAAAGTTCAAAATGAGTTGCCAAAAGTTCAAATTGGTATGCCAAAAGTTTGCTAAAAATTATTCTTCTTTATTATGTTAATTGAACTTGTGAACAAATGAGCTTGACTCCAAAAGGTGAGAACGTGAGAGAAACTCGAAAAACCACAGCGACCTGAAACATTTGCTATAGACCAATAATGTTATTTTTTATGTTTCTAAACTATAATAACTATTTTTGAAAAAAAAGATAAATTAGTTCAAAGTTTAAAATAATTTTGAACGAGATTTGAAATATCAGATTTACGGATATGGTACTTTTGAAACAAAACGTGGCGGTTAGTACTTTTTGGAATCAAACGAAGTGGATAAAGTACTTTTTGAAAACGAACGAAGTGGATAAAGTAGGTACTTTTTGAAATAAAACAGACGAGAGACTGCCATTGTGCTGGATATAGTACCTTTTGAAATTAAACGGAATATTCACCCTCGTTTTTTAGGGAATGGAGTATCTTTTCCTCCAAAACAATCGCATTTTTGAGAAGAACTATAGCATTTACAAGTCAAATTCGCCCTTTTACAAGTCAAATTCACCCTTTTACAAATCAATTTCACCCTCTTTGAGTAATGTTTTGGAGGACAACAATTTTTGTTGAATCTCCTTGAGAGTGTACGATGAGTTCTCTTCAACAATGTTTTCTATAGCCAATAGAACTGAAGGCGTTAGTTTCTTAGTTCGACAACCCCACCTCGGGTTTTGAGGCAAGGTACAATCATTATTTCAGTACCGCCGAAAAATCCATTTTGCGGTGTGATAATTGATGTTGACATTCAGGGCAGCATCCTTTATACTGTGACCCTCGTTTATCAAACGTATTAATAACGTTTTTTGGGCTGTAGGTATCTTATTGTATCGGCGCTGACCTGTTGCAACTCGAGGCGGGGCTTCCTCTTCGGATGACGATGTAATAATTACCCCTCGGGCGTACATTCCTGCGAGAGGAACGCAATCGGAAAGCCACACTCTCATTGCTACATCTGCTACTGAACGATTCTGACTGACTCATATCTAATTATTATGAAACTGAACCAAAATAATATTCACTTCCACAACTGAGAAACGTCGACAAAGGTTATCGTCAACACACAGAAGGAATACTACACAGAGAGAAGGAATAGTAGAGTAGGTACTGTAAACTGGGGTGATACTGATATGCTGGGGTGATACTGATCAACACGCCTTTTTTCATATGCATGCGATTGCAGAACTCCACACAGTCCTAAATTGGAAAGTTAGGTCGTGTTATGTGTTCGTAACAATGTCTTCTCTGGGGAGATATCGTTCCCGCCCGATAGTCTAGGTTACCATGGTAGCTGATAAGGAAATAAACAAATCTCAAAATCGGGCCCAGCTGACATTGTGATTGTAACTTCTGTTGTGCCGGTGTCGGGTGTTGTGTGGTGAAGTTCTAGCGAAAAGATTTTGTTTCTACTAGAGGTAAACATGAAATATCTGCAATTAGTTTGTTTTTTCCGTGTTACTACAGTTGGTTATCTGTTAAAAACAAAAACAACTCATTTCCAGGGGGTGATAGTGATCACGGCCGAAATGCCCCGAAACTATCAAAACGTGATTGGTCCATCATTATTTTTGGCAACAAGTGCTTTAAAATAAGTTGTTTCTTGTCAGTTACCAAACATGTGCCACAAATTGTCTTATTATAATAAAAAATACTGAAGAGGATATTACGAGTCTTGAATTTCGGCTTGATTCTGATTGTTATAAGTAAAGAGTTGGTTTTCATTAGTTTTTCAACAAAAATTGTTCTGAAATGAGTTGCTAGTGGTTTTTTTTTTATCTCAGGGTACTAAAAAACAATTTTTAATAGTTTAAGTTCGATTTTTAATTGTTTTTAATACGTTTAAGTTCGATTTTAAATTAGTGATCACTATCACCCCCTATGTGGGGGGTGATACTGATCAATTTAATATTTTTTTAAATGAGCTTAATTGAACAAAATTTCTAAGTTTTATATAGGATACTGTTCGTAAGATGTGGGAGAATATAAACTATTTTTTTCAGGTTTTTTTGAATTATTACACTGGTAGTTTTCAAGGAAAAACTGTAGAAATTGATCACTATCACCCCAGTCTACGGTATATTCACGAAAAAGGAATGCCACTAATCCTATTTATTTGCCACCGCCGCATTACTCGAAGAGGGTGAAATTGATATGTAAAAGGTTGGATTTGATTTTTAAAAGGGTGGAATGGATTTGTTTAAAAAAAAAACAAAAAAACAAATCCAATCCACCCTTTTACAAATCAAATCCACCCATTTTGATTTGTAAAATTGGATTGGATTTGTAAAAGGGTGAAATTGATTTGTAAAAGGGCGAATTTGACTTGTAAAAGGGTGAATTTGACTTGTAAATGCTATATCCACCTAAAACCCTGGGAATGTGTTAACTCAATTTCGATGATAATGGTCTTTAGTACCTTTTGAAATCAAAATGCTCAATTATGGAGCCGATTCCTTGAAAAAACGGTGTTTCGTGTATTTGTTATTACAACCATCGAGAGTTTCTACCTGATTATGTTGACTTATTCTCATCCTTGAACGTCGGAGTCATCTAGAAGACTATCCCACTACCTCTGGCCTCGAAAATCGGTAATTTTTCTCTCATTTCGCGTTTCAGTGCTTTCCAAACAACCGGAGGGTAGCTGTGAAGAAAAGTGGAATCCAAACTTTTATCTAATGTAGATTCGGCGCCCTTTAAAAATCCGGTTCACAACAGTTTGCAGTTCAAAATTCAGTTGGCTGAAATCGGGATTAGAAGATTTATCTTGCGTTTTAGTGCTTTCCGATACTTCAAAAGTATCGATATAATATCGTATCGATACATCTAGAAAGAATCAAAAAGTATCGATACGATACTTTCAAAAATTATCGATATTTTGAAGTATTGATACTTTTTGATACTTTCACAAAAATGGGTGAAATTGTCGTTTATGTTTCTCTCCATCACGAGGATAATAATTAATATAGAATGAACAAAAATATAAATCACTCATTTTGTTATTTAAAACTTGTTTTTGTTTAGGCACTTGTTTTCGTATTGCGCTTGATTGGGTTAACATTTTGGTGGTCCTTCCTAGACGATGGAGGACAGCAGGTTATCATAGAGAGCTGGAGGTGGTGGTACATCATCTTTGTTTAGTTTGTTGAAGTTTGTTGGTCTCCCAACAGTCTATGTAGAGATGGAGGTACTGTCAAGTAGGTACCTTAATGTCGTAGGTGTTGAAACATAAAATGTGAGATATGAAAAAGTATAGCCTCCGATACTGGAAAAAAAAGTATCGATACTACGATACATATCAGGGGAAAAAAGTATCAATATGTATCAATAATTTTTTCAAGACGTATCGATTCTTTTGGGGCATCCCTTTCCAAGCAATGGGCAAGTTAACTGTGTGTCGGATTTTCGCGTTTTCAATGTCAAATTTTGAATTTACGTCCTCGAAAACCCAACATTACCCAATTAATGTTTGGTTTCCTAACCAGTTAGGTTAGTTAGGTCAAAATTCCGTTTAGGTAGTCTGAAATCCACGTCATAAGGTCTCGAAAATCGATAATTGCACTCGCTTTTCGCGTTTTAGAGATTTCCGAACAATGGCGGAGTAACTAGGTTTGTACGGAGAAGCAGTCCTGAACGGTTCAGAGGGGTTTGGAGAAGCCCAGAGGACTTCGGAGGAGTCCAAGCGCCTCTATCCCCTCCCCTTTCCAGTTCCGGTTTGGTTCTGAACTGGTTCCGGACTGCTTCTCCGAACAGACGAACTGTGTGTCGAAATTTCGTTTGGTCGTCAAATTTTGGATTAGGCGTCCACAAAAACTCGATATAAACCAGTTTTCAGCTAGAAATTCCATTTAAATAAGCCTGGAAAGGGGTGTGAAGATTTCGCGTAACGTCATAACCTGTGTCCTTGCGATGTTGAGCCCTTTTCCCTCCCTTCCAACCATCGAATACCCCTCGGAAAGCACGCACTGAGCTATACTGAGCTATTCTTTTGCTATACTAATTTTAAAAAAAAACAGAAATTAAATTGTTCTCGAAGATTCATGAAAAAGTCGAAAAATTCACGCCTTCCTCTAGGACTTGTTCATTCGGGTTTTAAAATTATCCCCTATGAATTCCAGCCCAATCTGGAAGATCTTATAAGATTCAACACTAAATGGAAAATGTTCCAATTTCTCTTACTTCGCCAATTTTGTTCCGTGTTCGTGTTATTTGTGGAAAACCCCTAGGAAATCCTGACTTTGATGAAACTTTCCGTGCTAGTCCATAGAAGGTCCCCTACGATTTTCATTTTGATTTGACATGAGATGAAAAATAATTTCATTTCGATTTGGCCGATGCCTCGAGAGAAATATACTCCTGCTCAAAATTAGAGCACCACCATATATTTCTTCATTTGCCCCCTTCTTTTTTCTCTTATCAAGTTTTCATCTATTTGCACACATTGTTTGCAAACACAGAAGGAAAAAGGTAACCAATAAAGGCACAAATTCGAGAAAAAAATGTTCTTAATGAATTATAGAAAAATGTACTTTTAGTGGTAAAATTATAAAAATTTAAAATGTGAAAAAAAGGTTTGAAATATGCCAGTTTAGCTTTTTAATACTTGGTATTACCTCCTCTAGCTATGATGAGGCCTTGGAGCTATCGACTTATGCCTCCAATCAAGTTTTGGATACCTTCCTAGGGATATTGTCCCATTCCTCTTTCGCTGCTGTTTCCAGCTGCTGAAGACTGTCTGATGATGGATCTCTGGCTCGAATTCTTTTTTTCAGCATGTCCCAAACATGCTCTATCGGATTCATGTTTAGGCTCCTTGGTGGCCAGTCCAGGATACAAAATTTATAAGGGAAGAAGGAAAGAGATAAACGAAAAAATGGATGGTGGTGCTCTAATTTTGAGCAGGAGTGTATATTATAGCTCTAATTACTCCTCTTAACAATATTTCAAGTAAGCTACACCGCCCATCATACTTGGCAGAATTTGTGTCCCATTTCAACCCTCCGGCAGTGTGGAAATCCCGCTATTAGGATAGAAGTAGATTTGAGCTGGTACGTGTAGGTTGTACTCGTAGGTACAAGTCAGCCACGTATATCGTGAATCGGAGGTGGATTTGATTAGTTTGGCTTCTCTCTAGACGCTTAGAAATCAGTGAGTAGCGCCTTTCTTTGATACACCTTCAAATAAAACACTAATTCCCGTCTAATCCATTCACGTAGGAGCTAAAGGATCTATTTAACTACGTAGAAAGATAGTTTTCTGGTAGCTCAGAGCTTTTTCAAATTTATTAACTGTAGAATTTCGGGTTTAGGTTCTCGATTCTCTTTTGAATGCTTTTCAAAAACGACTCGTAGTTGATAAAATGCTGTTAAACCCGCCTTCATTATCACGTTACTGCCCGTATTAAATTGGTTCAGAGCGGTTCAAACCCCAATTCAATCCTTGAATTCAGGTTGTAACTACGTTTTTGAAGATTTCTGTACGATTTTTCATAAGTTGAATCGAATGAGGCCATCTCTAGATGAAAGTTACTTTCAAGACCCGGACTGATAGGTCGAGGAATATTTGAATCACGTTTTAACCCTACTATGTTGAACACTTTGAATTAACACGCAATTTTGGGAATTAGCAGAGTTAGGTCGTTTCGCACTTTTGTGCTGAATCAAAGAAAACAACCTCAGAGTTATGACGAAACCTACAACAGAATTGAGCTTATTTTTAGCTAAAAATGTATTCATATCACAAGCAGTACATCATAAATCATTGGGTATAGTTTCTTGCGTATTTTCTCAACTTAGAATCGAATGAGACCAACCCCAGGTCGATTTAAAGAATTTAAACCGCAAAAACTGAGCTTGTAAAAAAAACCTGTCCCAATAAAAAGTTGCTACTTTTTTGGACTTTTAAGGTCCTTCTCCTTATGATGTAATGAACTCCAAAACAGAACAAAGTTCACGTATAACTAAATTGTGGGGTTTTAGGTTAAACAAATCATTTACATCAAATTTTGTTTAAGAAAAGAAATAGTTCCCAAACTAAAATGAAGCCCTCATTGAATAAAATAACGCATAGACTCATCTTCAATATTATAGAAATGTCATTCTTTCAAAAAGCACATAGCCTAGTCAATTTTCCGAAAGTAATAAATTTCCTATTGAACTAGAAGGTAATAAAACAGCCTCATTCGTGACAGGAATGAGTGATTTTTCAAAGAAAGATTCTAACAGATTTTTAGCCGTTTTAGACTTTGAAAACCTCAAAAAATGGTCTTCCTCCACAGACTCTACCTAGTGTTGATTTTTTTCAATATTCAGTAGTAGTTCTGCTATTTTGCAATTTCCTATCCAAAATTAGAATGTTCCTTACTTTTACTTTGGATAAGACAGAACATTTGAATTTGGAGAGAAATACGAGGGGATTCGTGTCTTCACTCGTCTTGTGTCTTACAGTTCATTCCTCGGAACTGGTCTTGTAAACTGAGGTTCAAACACACGTTTTCTCGCACAAATCATCTATGGCTGGGTACTTACGAATGAGCTACATGCACGAAATTCTGGGATACGTTTCTTATATAACTGGTGGACATTATACTGAAATTTGGTCAATTCCGGATCAATAGGAGAAAATTTTGATACGCCCGTTTTTCGGTGAATGCTGATTTCAGTAGAAATTTCGAACATTTTCGCACTTTACAAAAAATAGTCATCTTTAAATCGCTCGAAGTTCTAGTGAGTAACATATCCTCAACATTATACTAAAATATGGTGGGTGGGAATTTCGAATAAAAAAAGTAATAGACTTAACAGTATGTTCAACTCTGCATACTATCGTACCTACTTATTACCTATCTTGTTTAAAGCACGAATTAATACCGTTGAAAATGGTTGTCTATAGTTCAACAGGCTTCATTCATGTCAGACCTTCAGAAAATTTCAGTGGAGATTTATTTTTTGATGGATTCGAGAAGTTGGGCGAATAAGAAGTTCTGTTAACCGCCCAGTGTTTCCATACGGCAACATAGAGGACCTTTTATGTTTGGAAGCTACTAGGTACACCTTCCTGTGTCATTGAGAAGACTTTAATCTTGGGATCCTTTTCTCCAGATCTGTCTGACCATAGTGATTAATTTTTTTCATGAGGGCGTGATACATAGCACGAAGATTCATTTACAACTGGATTGGGTAAATGACCTGATTGGATGTCATCAGAATTATCGATTATTCTACCAAATACGCGGTAAATCGAAGTAGCCTGACAAGTAGGAGTTGTACTTAGCTCATTGGATGCTCACAAAGCACGATGCGTCATTTTCAAGCTGACTGGGTAGAGTTGACCTGGCTAGAGGTTGTACGAACTAACAAGTACCCGTGTTGTCATAATCAGGGCAACGATACTTTGTCTTATGCCCCCTTTAGTGGTATTTTTTGACGAATTATCGTCGTGACAATTAATTGATGGATAACTCACTTATCTAATATGGGACGTATTCTGCATCCAATATTCCAAGAAAGTTCCTAGCAGATCCGGTAAGATCGTGATGCAATCAACTAAAACCTCAGTTAAAAAAAAATAAATAAATAAGTTTCTCGTGGCGCTTAGCGTTTTGATACAGCAACGTAAACCCATGAAATTCGACCAGGAGATTTTTGAAATTATTTTTCCCGTGTGACTTTTTTCGGTCAAAATATCAGATTTATTTTCAAAATATATACAGAAAAAAAAGTTTCGGGCGTTAGTGGGTTAAGGTGCGAATGATGTGGCCGCGCGGCTCGGGAAGTGTTGCGGGTCAGTCTAGGCGCGCCTTAAATCTATGGCTGGGCGTCTATGGCCCATTTCACACAGGTCGCGTGTTTTCAAATCAAAATCCTAGATTTCAAAATTTAAAGTTTTCTATTTTTTTAAATTGTAATTGAAAGAATGTAGCTTAAATTGTTATGCCTACCATTGATTTTGAGAAGACAATTTTATTTCTACAATTTATTTCGGACAAAGTATTGTCATAATTTCATTTATTTTCACAATTTATTTAATCTCTTTTGATTTATATTTTATGTTTCTACAATGGAAAAGGCAAACCTGTTGACCGGCCTTCTTGTTATAATTAAAAAGGCATTCAGACAATTCATTCCGTTTCAACCGCGTTTCAATCGGTTATTTTTTCTCCTTTTATTGTGTTAAATTCAAGACATAATAAATTGGCGACGATGGCACCTCCTGCAGTCGTGCCAAACATGAAATCATAATCATCATCATGATCATTTCGGGAATTCAATCCAGATCGCGAAAAGTTCCGAGACTACGCTGAACAGTTCGAGGCCCATTGTTCTCTCCATGAAATCTCCGCCAACTAGCAAGTACTTCTCCTCATAAGTTGCATTGGCCCGATGTATTCCAACTTAAAAAAATTGATTTATCAAAAAAAACCAAAAGATGAAACTTTGGAGAACTTGATTACATGCCTACAAAATCATCTTGATCCAGAACCACTTCCAAATAGGAGAATCTAGCCCCAGAAAGTGTTGTCAGGTTTCAGCGCTACCTATCGCCACTTCAACGAACTACCATTTCTGATATCTTATCAGGTGATCACGCTCGCAAACTTGGAGTTATCTCCACTATAATAATGCATTCTGCTTGATTCGTCACTCCAAAACACAAAAATGCAATAACAAGTTCCTTTTCCTCGCAATTTAAAAAGGCAGGGAAGTAGAGCCGCCAAACTTTTAGAAATGAGCGGTAAAACCGAGGTAAGCCTACTTTTCAGAAATGCCTCTTGACCACGCTCACATCGAGCTGATAAGGATGGTAGTTCGCTGAAGTGGCGGTAGGTAGCGCTGAAGCCCAACAACACTTTCTGGGGGCTAGACTCTCCTCTTGTTGAGCGACTTTGGTTCAGATCGCGTAAACAGAGAGATGGTGAATCGTTCAACGATTTCCTCGCCGATTTGAAGCATCTAACAGTAAATTGCAATTTCAAAACCCAAGCTTGTATTGATGAAGAGCTAGTAGATCAGATAATAAACGGTGTACATAGAGATGAACTACGAAACCGCTTATTGAAAACCTCTAATCTGACTCTAGAAATTGCAATTTCCGAAGCACATGCTGATGAGCAAGCCCGAAAACATTCAAATAATGTAGCTACTTCTCAAGTAAACCGAATTCAAAAACCGACCTCACAACCCACTAATTAAAACGAATCAGAAACCTATGGTTTGTTTTAGGTGCGGAGGGACAGATGGACATCTGGCGCTCAAAAAAAAAAAATTGTCTTCTCAAAATCAATGGTTGATATAACAAATCAGTCATAACGATTTTCAGTCACCTACTCGCGTCAAAATGACTGAATTTACCACACCTTGGTGTGACACCACACTGCTGACTATTACTTCTTCGTGGTTGCCACCTTCGAACAGAATTTAACCTGCCTTTTCCCGCTAAGTAAAACGGCTCTCCAATCGTGCCAATTCGATAAACTGATTGGTTGGTCTTGAAAATCTTCCCCCTCTTCCCCCTTTGATTGGTTTGTCTTATCATCTTATCTATGCCTTTCTTGTGGTAATCCATCGAAAAGTAACATCAGGATCAAGGAAAATCGTGCGACTTGCAGTTCACACGAAGAGATAAGGTTTGAGGAATCGTGACAACATTTATTTATCCAAAAAGATGTTTCACTTATGGTCGAATTCAAAATTTCTGTTTAGATTTGGGTTTGAATCTCATCATTTCAACACTGTCATACATACCTATCATCTAGATGATAATAGCTACTACTCTACTCCTAACGCCTTGTTAACAAAACTGCACGTAGTTGCTGTTCTGTATTTACTCATCACTATAAATACCCAAATAGTTACTAAACGCTTATATTTCTTATTATTTGTTATACGTTCCTAATTTTTTCATTTTATACTATTTATAATTTGTCTTTCGTGTGTTCCATTAATTTATCTTTCTACTTGGCTTCAGCTTACTCGCTTATTATATTGCTTCGTAGTCTCTAATTTTAACCCAAATGCCATATTTATCACTCCTGTACATATTTACAGCTTTTAGAGGACTCCGTTTCCAAATTTTGTAATTAGGACTGTACAAAAATGTTTCAAAAACATCTGGCTTGTGGGTGTGGCACTTGGCTTCCTCGTATCTACAGGCTGTTCTACAACTAATTTCCAACAAAAAGTTTCCTATAAAGTTTTTTAAGCCATTAAAAACCTGGGTTTTTTTTATGGTGAGATTTTTTCGTGTTTTTGACCTTTGGTTACTGAAAAGCCCATATCGATACCTTAAAGCACAAAGAGGCTATGTCCATCCATCTTCCACATTTTTTAAATTTTTTTTCAACTTCAGAAAACTCAAATTTAACAAATTTATTATTGACTTTCTTGACGATTATAGCTCGAAAATTTCTTGAAGAGTTTGGTGTAATAAGCCATTATTGTAGGAATTGTGCACTGGTGATAACTTCTTTAGCGTTTTTCTCATAACTCCGTTTTTGGACATAGTCCCTTTGTGCTTTAAGGTATCGATATCTCCCTTAGTATAAAGAGTATAAACAACTCTGAGCCATAGGAAACAGCAATCCTGGTCTTCTCAGACTCATGAAATAATTCAAACAATAATTTTTTGAAGGGAACTTGAGTGTGAAAAAGGACCCCAAAACGTTAATTTTGTCGAATCTTGAAAACGGCTTGTTTTTCAAACGGCCAATAGTCCCCGTAGTTTTGGTGATGGGTTACAGCCTGTAAGCATGGAAGAAGACTAGGTACTACCTTCTTCCATGCTGTAAGCCTACAACATGCACGAAAGCCTCCGCTATCCAACGACATAGTCAGTTTTATTTAAAGGAATTAAAAAAAAACGTGTGATTCTAGGAACATTTCTGTTATAACACTTGCTCGTGTAATAAAAACTGCCAATTTAGAGTAGACTGAAACGTAGCTTTATTCGAATTTAACTGACACTTACATTTCATACACAACAACCAAAACGGCTCAGACCCCCCAATGCTGCCAACATCACATCCCCCCTCAAGACTTCATCCCTTATTACTTTTGAAGATAGCGGGCAGGACGAATCACAGGCCTACCAGAGCGTGTGGTTGCAGCAGGAGCAGGACCAACAGAAGTCTTCAACCCAACAGAATGCCTTGTCTTGCTTGACTGAAAGGACGGGCGAGCAGTTACAGGCTTCACGATCTTTGGCGTTGGCGTGGGCTTAGGTGATGGCATTGAAGCTCCAGATTCCTGCACCCCCTGACTTGACACTGCAGGTGAATCGGCATCATGATCCCCAAGAGCCGGTGAATTCGGATTTGGCTCTTTCACATCAACGGGTGTGCTGTCACTCACAGAGCTAGGTAACTCACTCAAGTAGGGAGCCGGAATGAGATGATAACGGTTCCTCCTAACCGTTTGCTTCTCTGTCCTGACAAGGTAGGACCTTGGTTCCTTCAGGACTGCCACAATCTGACCGTGTCTCCTGAGATCAGATATCCAGACATATTCGCCTACTTGTAGCAGCTCCAATTCCCGACATCCGTGACGGCTATCATAATTTCTCTTGTACCGTGCCCTGTATCCTCCCTCAATTTCAGGGAAATCGTTCAAGCTCGGCTTGGCCACCATAGCAGAACGTGTGATTGGTAAGGTATCACGCAGCCTACGACCATACAGAAGCTCTGCAGGACTGAAACCAGTCTCCAAAGCCGTGTTCCGGTATGCCAGAAGAGCCCTCTCAAAGTCGCCTTTATTTTTCTTAAGGAGAGATTTTGCTGTCTTAACTGCAGCTTCAGCTGCTCCATTAGCCTGGTGAAAGTTTGGGCTGCTAGTTGTAGTTGAGAAGCCCCACTCGCGAGCAAAACGCTGAAATTCAGATGACTGTAGAGGCTGAAACTGAGTTCCAGAGTCAGTGCAGATTCTAGCGGGAATTCCATGACGAGAAAACATCTCCTTGCAGACCCTGATCACATCAATTGTCCTCGTACGGTGAAGTAGAGCCAGTTCAAAGAACCTCGAAAAATGGTCAACAACCACCAAGTACCAGTAACTTTCAAATTTGAATAAGTCCATAGAGACTACCTGCCACGGGAAATCGGGCAGAGTGGAAGGCAGAAGGGGTTCATGGCGATTCGAAGCATGCTGGATACAAGTAGGACATCCTTTAATTTTCTTCTCAATGTCACTTGATATGCTAGGCCACCACATGGTACACTGAGCACGTCTTCTCGTCTTCGTAATGCCCATGTGGCCCTCATGAAGCTTATTAAGCATCACAACACGCAA
This sequence comes from Apolygus lucorum, assembly GCA_009739505.2. Taxonomy (NCBI): domain Eukaryota; kingdom Metazoa; phylum Arthropoda; class Insecta; order Hemiptera; family Miridae; genus Apolygus; species Apolygus lucorum. The sequence continues at coordinate 7,957,030 of CM019173.2, read as the reverse complement.
ATCTGCCGGTATAATCATTCGATTCCCCCTCATCAAAATTCCCTCTATAACACATAATTCGTCTCTAACAGAATAATAATCTCGAAGCTCCATGGGCAGCTCCATCTTACTCGGCCATTCCTTATTCAGCAAATCTTTTAATTGGATACACACTGGATCTCGGGACTGAGACTGGATTACTCCGACAATGTTCTGATCTGATGTGTTGATTTCAACGAGGCTGACCTCATGAACATAAGCGTCGACCTCCTCACCCAACTCAGTATCCTCCATATGATGCGGCACAGGCTGTCTTGACAAGGCATCCGCCACAAGCAAGTTTTTCCCAGGAGTGTATATTATATCATAATCATAGCGCATCATTCTCAATCTGAAACGCTGTAAACGAGGAGTGAGGTCGTCCAAGTGCTTTGTCTTGAATATGGCGACCAACGGCTTGTGGTCAGTTTCAATAGTAAACCGTTTTCCCACAAGAAAATTCCTGAGTCGCTCACTTGCCCAAGTCAAAGCCAAAGCTTCACGCTCAATATTTGCATAGCCCTTTTCCGCTGAAGTCAGGGTGCGTGAAATGTAAGCCACAGGGTGCTTCTCACCACCATCATCCTGCATGAGAACAGCGCCAAGGCCCAGAGATGATGCGTCACATGATATCATCGTAGGCTTGTTGACGTCATAAAGCTTCAAGCATGGAGTAGACGTCAGCTTCTCTTTTATCTTTTTGAAAGCATCATCCTGCGGCTGTCCCCAGATGAAAGCGTTTTTTGATGACAACAGGCTAGAAATAGGTTCCATTATTTCTGACTTGTCAGGAATAAATCTTGAGAGGAAGTTAACCATTCCCATCAGTCGCTGGACATCTGTGACATTTTTGGGAGCTTGCATGTTGATTATCCCCTCCACTTTACTTTTGTCAGGTCTGATACCATCAGTAGACAGCGAAAATCCCAAGAATTGGACCGAAGTTTTGCCAAATTCCGTTTTATTTTTGTTGAGTGTCATCCCGGCACCTCTCAACCTCTCCAATACCGATCTCAAACACTCATCGTGCTCTACTTGATCCTTCCCCCACACCAAGATGTCGTCTATGTGGATACAGCAGTTCTTGCAGGACGCAAGTATTGAAGAGAGGCGCTTCTGGAAGTGTTCACTGGCTGAACAGATCCCAAATGGAAGCTTCTTAAATTGGAACCTCCCACATGGCGTTATGAATGTAGTCAGGTCCTGGCATTCCCTAGACAAATTAAGCTGCCAAAATCCTGAATTTGCATCCAGCTTGGAGTAGATTCGTGCACTACCAAGCTCGGCCAGGGACAGTTCCACTCTAGGAATTGGATGATATTGCCGCTTGACACTTTGATTTAACCTTGACAAGTCAACACAGATGCGAATTCCCCCATCCTTCTTGTTGACTACCACCATTGGAGCGCACCAATCCGTTGCATGATCTACAGGCTCAATGACACCCCGCTTCACCATATCTCCGAGCTCCTCCTCAACCTTTTTGCGCAGTGGAAGTGGTACAGCTCGAGGTGCAGCGATTGCGTAGGGTCGCGCATTGTCTTTCAGCTCAATCGTGTAATCACCTTTCACATTTCCCAAACCTCTGAACAGTGTAGGAAACTCATTGTGCCAGTCAGTCTTCTGGTTCACAACGTAGATACGTCTGACTAAATTCAGCCCTAAACAGGCTTTCCGGCTGAGTAAGGCTACACCAACATCATCTGAAACATACACATTTTCCACTATTTCGGAATTTTTGAATTTCAATTTGAGCTTAATAGTACCCTTAATGTTCATTCTTTCATTTTTCTTAGCGCTAAAAATATTATTCTTACACTTGACCAGTGAAATGCCAGGAAACTCATGAGACGGGACCATCGTCACATCAGCAGCAGTATCCAACTTGAATAGTATTCTCTTGGTGGCGCTACCAATCTTCACGTCCAAAGTTTCTGACCAAGCTCCTTCAGAATTTTCATTACTAACACAACCTACGAAATATTCATTTCCTTCCTCCTCATCATCATAGGACTCAGAGCTAGAAGAATTCTGATGCACCTGGTGTACAATCTTACGATTACTCGGACATCTGCGTGAATAGTGTCCAAGTTCTTTGCAAGTTCCACATTTCGCATTTCTTGCAGGACACTGCGAAATTTCGTGGAAATCTAGACCACACCTAGGGCACTTTCTCCCACCCGATTTCCTATGTTTGTAATTTCGTTCAGGTTCAAATGGACGATGAGGCATTTTAGATTTGAATTTACGTTTATTCCCTTTAACCATATTTACTGAACTAGGTTCCTTGAGCTCCTCTTTTTGTCTGAGAAGCTCCTCATGCTGACGTAGGGCCACTTTGGCTTTATCCAAATTCAAGTTCGAATCTAGCTGTAAACGATCACTTACGATAGTATCCCTCATTCCTATGATCAGGACTAACAGGATTAGGTCGTCATGCAGATCACCCCACTCACATGTGCTGGCAAGACAATGCAAGTCCGTAATGAACTTCTCAGCAGAATCATTTCCTTGACGGGCTCTCAGAAACTTAGCTCGTTCGTAAATAATATTACGTTTTGGGATAAAATGTTTGTCGAATCCGGCAATGACATCATCAAACTTTACCGGGGCTGGTGCGATCGAAGCGAACACCTCTTCAGCACGGTGTCCCATTTGATAGATTAGAACGTCGATTTGCCGATCCTCAGTTGCTTTATCAAGACCGCTTCCTCGTCTATACCTCATAAATCTATTTTTCCAAGACAGCCATTCCATTGGATTGAAATTAAACGATTCTGGCGGCTGTAACGGAAGGGTCAAAACTGATGTCGCGTCCATTTTAGCCGGACCGGGCCTGTCGTCGTTATTCATGTCCGAACAACAAGTTGGTGTGGACAGCTACACGATTCGTACGATCAAACCACTCGCGTACGTTCCCGAACTCGCGAAAATGTCTAATCTAATTGGTACGTTAAAACTGCCACCATGTTATAACACTTGCTCGTGTAATAAAAACTGCCAATTTAGAGTAGACTGAAACGTAGCTTTATTCGAATTTAACTGACACTTACATTTCATACACAACAACCAAAACGGCTCAGACCCCCCAATGCTGCCAACATCACAATTTCTGAAATTAACGAAAAAAAGCCTTAAAAAAGTGAGTTTTTTAAAGGAATTTTGAAAAAAAAGTGTGATTTTAGGAACATTTTTGTGATTAACGAAAAAAAAGCCCTCTGTGACTGAAGGACTTTGAAGGCGGACTTACGTTATTTTTGATGCCAGCGACTGAGAAGAAGAGAAATTTAACTCTCTTTACAAAAGTGTGCTTAGTTTTGGTTTTACTCTTCATATTAAAGGAGTTACGGGCTTTTCAGCGACCAAAGGTCGAAAACACGAATACATCTTAACAGCTAAAAAACTCTGGGTTTATAATGGTTGAAAAAAAAAAAGTTTATGTGAGACGTTTTGGAGGAAATCAGTTGTAGATCAGTTGAAGTTTTGCGCATATCCGTGGGACACTTGTAACACGACTGTATCATTCAAATCATCTATATAAATGATTTGATGTTTAGTGGATAATCAAAACTTCCTTTTCCAAATACCAACCCAATACCCTCCAATTGAAGGCAGTGAAAGGTACTTAGAGATTGATGTTTAGAAATTAGCTACAATCCATCGCCACATCTTTACAATCGGGTTATCGATACGAGGAAGCTATGTGCCACTCCCACCGGACAGACGTTATATTCTATGTGATGAATCTATCGGTATAGCTGTAAGGCGGCTTTCACACAGGTTAGACACGAGACAGCAGATGAGTAGACACGCGACTTGAAACATCGGACAACAATTAGACACGGTAGGGACACGTGCTTTTTGTATTTAGTCAAGTTAGCCATCTTGTCAATAGTGTTATCACTCAAAATGAGTTCATCGTCAGATGACGATTAAATTGTTGGGTAACCGACTTCCATGATTTATCTTGCTCCTCCCTCTTAGAATATTCTGCTGCTCTAGAGATGGGCGAAACGGTTACATTTGCGTATTAGGTTCCACCGTTACTGCTCTGGGTTGGTAATAGGTTCCAATAACCTGTTATTTATTAATAGGTTAACCCAGGAATCTTTTCACAAGCTCATTCTGACATACCATTCCAAGGTATCGTTTCTACTTTTCGTTCCCGACCTACGTTATTTGTTTATCATGTGATATTGTTATTCCATTCCAAAGTATCATTCCGTTGATCTCTAGTTTTCGTTTCTTACCCAAGTTGGGGTTTCTGTCAAGTTATTTCCGACATATTGTCGTGTTAGTGTATTTCCACTCTTTTTCGATTAAAAAAACCCCAAGCTGTTCTGTTCTCCACACATTTTGGAGCCTTCCCTGAAACGTTATTTAATAACAGGGTTATTTTGGTAATAGGTTCTAAGTGGAATTAACGAAACCTGGTAATAGGTTACTTTTAACTTTTACGTTAAATATCGCCCATCTATATGCTGCTGCCACATCGTACTGCGCCCGATATTCTCGGGCTATCGCCTTGACGAATATGATATTGAATTGTTCTGTGTCCGGCAACATCGTCAAAACGCGAAAAAAAGATACAACGAAGGAAATGAGTTACGAGGAATTTTATGGAAGCTGTTTATGGAAGCGAATTGGACACGAGGTGAAAAATGTGAATCACATAAACCTACTAGAGACGCGTGTTTTGAGAGCCTAGAACCCAGGGACGCCTGCCATTGCAGATAATACTAACCTGCAGGATTTCTTCAGACACTTGCTTCATGTTTCAAGAAGACATGAAGCACGTGTCTCTTCTGTGTGAAAGCTCTCAATCATTTCAATGGGTTGGATTTGGAAGAAGCGTGTCGCGTGTCTACTGGTCTGATGTCTCGTGTCTAACCAGTGTGAAAGCCGCCTAACACTCAACTTGGTAGACGTTTTCGTAACCTACGTACCTTCCCTACAGTGTTTCCCCGCCGACATTAGAGTTACTATCTTCATTATGATGAATATTTTGCGAACATCACCTCCAATTAGGAACTTTACGCTGTTAGCTCGTGCGTGCAATAAAGCCATTTTAATAACATTCGAAGATGAATGTTACGAAGTGTATAAATTACAGAGACTAACTGGATTCTTAATTTTAGATGAAATGCTGAATATTTGTGAATCCACCCTCGTTGGAATTTTTCATCCCTCAAATTCTAATCCTTTTCCAAAACTATTGCATCCCTTACAGAGTGGGAATGGAAAACAGTTGCTAATTAAATGCTTCGTATAATGAACGTTTCGTCATTTTAAAATGTTTATTTCTCTTTTAGCTGCGATCCGGGTGGATTGAGGTAACAACTACAATAATAATTCTAATGTTGAATGTTGATACCTAGTTCGTTCGTTGTATGTAGAAACTAATTATAAACTCTTCACACATGTTAAATGTTGAATTATTAAATTATTGTTTATACACATATTATATTCTGGGGGCCAGGTGTGGCCGTGGGCGCTGAGGCGATGTTCGGGCCGACTTCTGCGGGGGTCGTGGGTTCGAATCTCGCCGCCGGGGTCGTGCGTTCGTGTGTCTGAGGCTCATCGCCCCCCTCGTCATGTTATCAGCCTTTGGGACAGAGTTTGTCTCTATTTGTATTGCAGAGCCTCTGGGTAACAGTACCCAAGTCTCTTTATGGTTTCACTGGTACCATGGACTCATAAAAATCACCAATTTCTCACTCTAAAGTCGAATAAAGGAAAACCATGTATTTTATTGATAGTTATGAATAATTATCAAATTAATAGTCAAATTTTCCAACAAATTTCCATTAACCTTATTGATTTCTTAAAATCCGGGTATATCTTGGCTCTTTGTGTCATGCTTATTATAATAATTATTTTTTCAGGATGTTCAAATCACCGAGGAAGACTGCAACCAAGTACTGGATCTCAGGCCATACATGAACCCTTCCCCTTATACTGTTAAACTAGTGAGTTCCTTTATGCCTGTGATATACTATGTTGTATTATTTCAAATAAGTACTTATTACATTATGGTAGGTACGAGGCATGTCTAGAAAATAAGTGTACTCGATTTTTTTAGGGTTCAAAAAAATTACGTGTTTACATAAGCTTCGTTCGTAGTGCAGTCCGGGACAGTTCTAGAACAGTCCGGGCATGCGCAGTAGGGCTTTACGCGTTCGCAGTGCACGAATTCCGAGTTCTGGAACTGAGTTCGCTGTTTGCAGTGACTTTCGGACACAGTTCCGGACTAGTTCGGAACTCGGTTCTGGCGTTCCGGATTTTTTCTCGAACTCGTTATCAGAACTCCGGACACCTACAAAGGAGCTCTCTGGTGAGGGTTTCAAGGAACTTTAACAAAAGGCGGGTACGTGGCTCATCAGGCATTTTTTGAATTTTTATAGTACGTATTTGCAATGTTAAAACCCTCTGTTACTGACGAAGTGCGCTGAAAACCATTAAATTGTTCCACTTTTGTCGGTTTCTTAAAACTATAATATTTTTTTTTTTATTATGATTTCAATAATTTATGCCAAGTAACTTTTTGATGTAGATTAAATTTGCTACTGTTTGAAATAAATTAGAATAAATATCGGAGATACAACAATTCAAAATAAACAATTTATTCCATTTCTCAAAAATGAATTAAAACCAAAAAAGTAGTAACTACCTTTCTTATTTTAATTTTTTTGATGTAGATTAAATTTGCTACTGTTTCACATAAGTTAGAATAAATAACGGAGATACAACAATTCAAAATAAATAATTTATTCCATTTCTCAAAAATGAATTAAAACCAAAAAAGTAGTAGGTACTACCTTTCTTATTTTAATTTTGGTAAAAAGCCAGTTTTTTTCAGATTCATTCATAGCAAATAACTCCGAATTGATTTTGGTTTATTATTTTAAAAATACCCTTTAGAATAGAACAAGAAAAAAATTACACCCCTCCTTCAAAATTTGATGGTTTAGGTTTCAAAGTACGTACAGTAAATAAATAAAAATAAATTTTTCCGTGTCCTTAGGTAGGTACCATTTGTCCTTGTTTGAAAACTGCCGATGTAAAGGTATTGTTTTTCCACAAAATTTTATTTTATTTAGTACCTATTTAATATAAAATAGAGTTAAATTTAAGTAATACTTAATAATTGTTCTTCCACAAAATTGTTTTTTATATTTAATATTGTATATCTATTAAGTACCTACCTATTTAATATATTATATTTAATATTTTATACTTTATATTAAATAAAATTGAATTTTTAGAATGGAATGAGACCACCCATAGTTTTGTGGGATCAACAGTTTGGTCCATATGAGGAAGGTTGAACTTTAAATAAATCAGAATGTTTATTTCTTCGAAATGAGATTCATGTCAGCTGTCTTCGTTGCAAGCGAGTGATCTATTATAGAAAAAAAATAAACTACTGTGTAATAATTTGCAGCGTTTTATCACAATGAAGGAGAAGGTTAGGCGATAACAGATTAGGTACAGCAGTTCCGAATCATGGAAGCGGTCGCAGTGTAGAAAATCCGAGAACACAGTTCGAAATTCTGGGCGGCCATTTTTCAGAACTCCTCCAGTTCTGGACAAGTTCTAAAACTGCACTACGAACGAACCCATAGGTATACATCTAAGCTATTTTTCTACGTAGTCGCCATTTCTCTCGATGCAGGTGGTTAGCCAGGGGATCAATTTTTTGATGCCTGCCTCGTCGAAATCTGCCGCCACCTCCTTCGTCCACTTGTCGACCTCCCCCTTCACCTCCTCGTCCGTTGAAAAATTTTTTCCACCCATGTGCGTCTTTAGAGAAGTGAAAAGATGATAGTCTGAAGGCGCCAGGTCGGGGAATAAGGGGGGTGGCTTAAAACATTCCATCCAACAGTTCCAAGAGTCCAACAGTTCCTTCGGGATGTTGGCTGTGTGGGGTGTGGCATTGTCATGGAGCAAGCAAACTCCCTTCGTCAAAAGACCCCTCCTTCGATTTTGAATGGCTCTTTTAAATTTTTTTGGGGTCTCACTATACCTTGCTGCGTTTATGGTTTCCCCCTGAGGCAAATAATCGATCCTATGATGCCTTTGTAGTCCCAAAACACTGATGCCATGATTTTTTTTGCCAGAAATTGTGGTTTTGAACTTTTTGGCTGAGGGTGAAAGGGTGTGACGCCACTGTTCGGACTGTCTCTTGGTTTCTGGTGTATAATGTGCAACTTAAGTTTCATCTCCAGTAACAATACACTTGAGAAAATCATCACCCTCCAGTTCATACCGTTCCAAAATCTCTTTAGAGGTCTGCACTCGATTCAACTTGTGTTGTTCAGTCAGCTGTTTTGGGACCCATCTTGCGCACAGTTTATGAAATCCGAGGGCTTCTGTGATTGTTTCGTGCAGCAGAGATCTGGATATTTGTGGAAACTTCGTAGAAATTTCGTCCAGAGTCAATCTGCGATTGTCACGAACCGCATTCTCAATTTTTTCCACAAGTTTGTCAGTCACAATCGACGGTCTCCCACTCCTCAAATTGTCATGCACATTCGTACGACCGTTCTTACACTCCCTACACCACTTGTACACACTCGTACGATTCATATGTCCTTCACCATAAATTGCCTCCACCTCATTAAAAATCTCAATTGGAGATTTCTCCTTCACAACGAGGTAACGGATTACCGCGCAGATTTGGCACTTGGCGGCAGAGTCGATCGGCATCTTTCACGAGAAATGCTCCTGAGACCACAGTTTTCAACGTACTGACCTCGTTTTGGTCTTGTTTTGAAGGGGAGGAGTCACGATACACGGCAGTGTGCCCAACATAGCAACAAAAAAATTCCCTACGGCTGCGGGAGCTTCAGTACACTTACTTTCTGGACATGCCTCGTATCTGCAAAAAACAGCAATAGGTTCAACTTCTTCGTCAGATGTTCCTCTTTCTCATTGCATAATAATAAATTGATAAGGTTTTTATATGGTTTTAACATGGATATGTTTTTGGGCTGGGGGTTATTCTAAAATTTGCATAACGACACCAAAATTTGTGACAACCCGGCACTTTAGATTATTATTAACTCGAATGAAAACTGAAGGCGATCATTAATGAAGTTAGGTATAAGTAGGTACTATAAATACCTAAATAACATGGATACGTTCACAGTAAACATATCCATGATTCAATGTTTTCCGTGAAGCGGTGAAATTTACCGCAAATTTTAAGATAGTGTTCAATTTTTATAAACAAATGATACCAACGATGGCCAAATATAGTGAAATACGCGTTTATTGTGAAATTCATCAGACCACCTGGGCGCCAGCTAGGCCAGATCCTCAGCATGTTCATAGAAGAGTCTCGTGGGAGCTCACCAAAAGGCACAACTAGCGCTCCCGGCAGCTTTGAGTACTACGAAGTAGTCAGCTGATTGTGTATCATGTGAGGCACTACTGCCATGGAAGAAGTATTAGGAAGTGTCACTCAAGGTTACACAGTGTGCCGGAAAAAATCCCCCTCTACTGCTGCAATCTGGTGAAGCATAAGAGAAGTTCTCAGCTAGTAGTATTAGAGGACGCTGATAGATAGAGTTGTAGACGCCCTCATGACCGAAAATTCAAATAAATGCGGACAACGGCTCGACTTTCCAAAAAATTCTAGGAGCGCAGGGTTTTGAACCCAAGGTCCCGCATCACAATACTGACCTTGTAGTCATAGCTACAACGCTTTAGCTCGCTCGGACATCCTCACCTCAAAGTTATTTTTCTTTCACAGTTTAGATCGGCCACATCATTGTTCATAATTCGAACAGCCCGAAATATTCTACATTTAATATATGAATACACAAACTTCTTTTCCTGTTCCATTGAGCACAATGACAAATTTATGTTCTTATTCAATATTGATTTTATGATGCACTTAGCAATTCCCACCTTATGGCACCTGGGTGAAAACGCCTGATGGACGTGACTTGAAAGTTTACTACATTATTATGTAGAAAATAGAAACAGATAAAGATATTAACAAAAATTAACGAAACTGACTAAAAAGAACTTAACGAAAAATCGTATTGTAAAAAAAGGCTGAGATGATTCGCAAGAAGGTAAGGACACCATAGAAATGGCATCTTTTGGTCACTTTCGCGTTTGTGTTCTACTCTCCCTCCCAATTCGCACGCTCTTGCGATCGGCCACCTAAGCTGATAGTTCATTTATGCTTCCAGAGGTGGCGCCACTGCAGTAAGCGTCACAGATTCCCCTATGGAGTGATTCTTCCTAATATTTCTTCCATGCTACTGTGTTCAGGCGGCAGTCACAAGTTCGAAATCTTAGTATGGTTTCTCCTCGGGGTTCTCCAATGTTTATCTTTCCTTTAATTTATTAGTATTATTTATTACCTTTATGGTACTGTCAGTTTTATCAGTGAAGAGATGTTCGGGAAAAAACGTAGAAACACAAGTAATGCAATATGCGAGGCAAAAAGGGAATTTTCGTTAATGAATATTTTAGTGCTGTTTTATTACCTGATATTGCTACTGACTCATCAACACTTTGAAACCCTGATACATTTTCCGAAAAATGAGTCCTCCTGCCTCAATTAAAAGTTGTTACAATATCATTATTTTCTAATAAATTTCAATATTTTTTCAGATAATTCCTGAATTTTTTAACTTTTCACGCTATTATTTAAACATTAATAATTTCCATATTTACTGCTTGTAATAAAATATTGTTGATTACTGTAGATGACTAATGTTCTGTTCTTTTTTTGTTCCAGGACGCATCACTGCCCCGGATATTTAGGCTTTTCAGAGGGTTAGGCCTTAGGCATATTGTAGTTGTTAATGAAGTCAATGAGGTGAGTACACAATTTTGAACCATTATTACTATTATTTTGTACGAATACATTCTCGATTGCTCGACATTACTTGTCTTTGAAGACCTTTGACTTTCTAATCTCTTTAGAGATTTTTTCTGCTAGGCACTTTTCAGTCTGTCTGTTTTATTACCAAAAATAGTTCAGGAATTTTTCTGAAGAAGAAGTTTGCTGGTGCTGCCACTATGAAGTTTCTGTTACTTTTATTTTGGGTTCAAGATTTTTCATTAAGGCTAAGGGTCCCGGTTTTAGTTCCCAAATCCGCCGCCAAGTAGCGTCTTGAAATGAACACATTTTGAATTGCCATTTTCTCATGACTGGAAACTTGGTAGTTTTTAAATATTCCATTTTGTTTACAAATGGGAAGCTTCTTAAATTTGTCCTCGAAAGTGCTGCCATCTATCCAAATAAAATCGTATTAAATTCTGGGACACAGCCTTAATAACAAGTTGGTAAGTAGGATGTTGACAATCATGGTAAAGGCCATATCACACGAGCGATTTTTTGGCTTTTTTTCTGCTGGAAAATCGCTGGAACGTGAAGAGGAAGTTAGAATAAGTTAGGCGAAGTTGAAGAAGAATAACCGCAGAAAACTGCGAATAGAGCGCATTCTGGCGGCCAGCGATTTTCACTCTAAAGTGACTACAAAATTTTGGATCAGGTTAGAGTAGTGTGGAATTTTGAAGCAACGTTTTAGCGTCGCTCCCACTCCCAGAAAAAATAATCACTTTACTTGTCTCTGTGGCGTCACTCCGATCTCGTTTTCTTCAGTTTTCGTGCTCCTGTCGTATTATTCTTCAAAATGGACCCTATTTCCTTGATCATTAGTGGTGATTTCTCTGATATTTTCTCAGATATTTCTCTACACAATTGATGAGAAGCGAAGTTTCACTTGCTGTCCACCTATTCACTATATCTTTCGGCGGCATACTTGTTGGAGGTTTAAAAATGAACGAAGAACTGATTAATTTTCCTCTCGGAAAACTGCAGAAAACTGAACAGACGTCGACTAGTAGATCAAGGAATGCTACAACCACAAATTACTTATCGATGGAGAACCTTCGAATGGTTTCCTTCCAGCTTTTTTTCCCGCACAAAATGGCGGACTAGAAAAATTAGAACGCGTTCAGGCTGTGTTATGGGGGGTGGGGAAGTGGAATTAAAAACCGGCTGCATGGATACTTGAAACACTGTACTTCTTCCCTTGCATGGATACTTGAATCACTGTACTTCTTCCTCTTCACGTTCCAGCAATTTTTCTGCGGAAAAAAGCTGAAAAATCGCTCGTGTGATATGGCCTTAAGAGTGTGTATCCGGTTTTCAGTGGTCAATTATGAAAGACATGGCCACCCTCGCTGTCCTCCAATACAAGTAACTTTTCTTGCTCTGCGATTCCGCCCGACTGGTGGCAGCTAGTAGGCACTTTCCAGCCAACCTGATGGCATTCGGGAGTACAGCTGGTTCCATTTCTCAGCTAACAAGAGAGTTGCTCGTTTCAGGAGGACATCAAATCCCTATCCCTAAACCCCATCACAAGAATAAATTGAGGGTGTGAATGGTCATTTTTGACGTGCTTTGCCAGAGCTGCCATTCTAGCAGATTGTTTCTGGACTTCGAAAGAGATTGGAGGGAGTTACAGCGCAATGACGAATTTCACCATGTCAGAATTTCCTATTTTTGACCCCAAAATCGGATTCAGCACCTCTAAAAACCCCCTAAGGCAAACTTTCAGCCCGAACTTCCTAATTTACGAATAAACAAAACAGTGTAGAAAATACGAACGTTTAAAAAAACCGGGAAAATGACGTCATGTTGGAATAGTTCACTTATGGCCGCTTGAAGCGCTGAGATCGAGAAATCCATAGTCCCCAGACGCAAAATTTCATGAAACAGTAAAGTTCGAAATCGAAAAACTGAAGAAAAAAATAGAAAAAGCGAGATGGGGAAAATTAGGTTTCCTCTGTTTTTGTTTGATAACTTTTCTCTTAGAAAACACGATTTCGTCGTTCCAATGGGCAACACTGGGAGGAGATGGCGATCCGAACAGCCCAATCAGCGAGCGTTCCCGCTGCAAGTCTGTTTTCCCGGTTAGTTTTGAAATTAAAAATTTTGATTGTCTCCCAAAAATAACAGGAGACTTATCATCCGAAATCAGCCCGATTTTCATCTATCCCACAACATTAACTATTCAGGAAAAATGCAAACAGAAATCGGTGAAATTCCTCATTGTCAAAAAACGCTGTGTTGTGTTCTGTGTGTTGTCGAGTGAAGGCGATGGTCCTCTCGATGCGCTGAATTGTTCCTAGCCTGAATCCTACTCAACGGAGAGATTGATCCCTAAAAGCCTAGGGCTTCAGCACTCCATCTGCGGCGCCTCGCGGCTGACTGTATTGACGATATAACAGACTCACTGGTGGTAGGCGGAACATTTACCTAGTCAGGCCTACTGTTCTGAAGAGATCCCTAAGGGTAGCTAGAGGTTCGGCGCCTTTATGGGGCAAACCGTTCCCTTCGGAGGAACTGGGGCTGTAGGTAAGACAAGAAATGATAAGTTGGATAGACGAGGTACGAATGCATGTAGGAAGACCCCTGAGTGCGGCTTCTATACTCTAGCTATTATGGTGAAGGGAGAGTGGAAAAAGGGTGACGTCAAATGACGTGTTCTTCCCCTTCCTCACCTCGCCTATGTTGGTGATGACTCATGCCTGCTCAGGGTTTCCTACACCTCACTTTATTGGAGAAGTACTCACTAGAGATGTATGACATTACACGCTGGTATTCCATCTATCATGTCCTCTGACACATCCATGCATCTCCCAATCATCACATTCTTTCGTTGTACCTAATCAGATAAGGATACTTCCGACAAATCTTGACTTCTCACCAAGATGGCCGCCTTCTCACTGTTCGTTCGAATCCCAGTTCATCTTACAGTTCATTTAATAAGAGTATTACCCAAAATTACTATATTATTTTAACCACCACCCCTGAAGCGGCATGAGGAGAGTGTGGCCTCCCGCCACCACTTCAGTTTCTGTTGTAGTTCTTTAGATGAAAGTAGATGGCACTACTGAGGCAGCCTCAAAAATGCTTGCACGCCATTTTAACATTAGCTTTCTCCTCTGTTAACCCTCCAGTGGTAGACCTCTTCTCATCCCGCTAAAGGTAGACCCCGGAGCGCAGCGCTCTTTTGGCACTTCCTCCCGAATAAATCAATATTTATCATATTTTTGGATAGTTTTAGGTCTGACTGTGATAATCAACTCATCTCCTGGTGCATCTAAAGGCGTTCAATGAATAACATATTGGTAAATAAGTTTTGCTCAGCTCGGAAATATTAATAACTGAGCAATAAAAATTTGACAAATCAAAGCCATTTGAGTCAGATGCACGTTCTGCCTTTTCGTCAGAATCTTCCTCAGGCAACTGCAGCGATTTCTTGGGGTCAGAAGAGCGCTCAGACTTCAGAGCGTTCTGACACATTCACGGTTTTAGTGCAAGAAACCGATTCATACTAACCTTGAGCGGTTTCGGGGACAGAGAGGAGTGTACAGTCCTGCGTGGAGGTGGTTTCTGGGAGGGAACTGTGAATCACAGCCCTCAGGACAGCCACTGTGAACGACAGTATTCGAAAAACGGGCTGATGGAGCACCGCACTCCGGGGTCCACCACTGAAGGGTTAACTTGTCTCCAGTACTCTGTGGCTCCGGCTAATCGACGATTCGATTTACCACGGGCTGAAGGCGGCATTAACCGGAATTCGATGTCAAATCACAATCTGAATTTTTAGATCGCAAAAGTCCACTCCAAAAGTACTTGGGTGGCAGAGGCACGCCAATCAAATGCCTCAACGAGTCGACTGTGCTCATGTGAACCCATAAGGCCTGCCGCAAATTGAACCCAGCACACGCACAGCCCACGCCAACCCCACGCCCACGACGATGGGCTGGGTCGGGTAGGTACCGCATATTGAACCCAGTCGTGTGCCACAACCACGTTTCGAGATGTTCCCCAACTCGCTGATTGAGCTCCTCCTGGATCTCGATTCAGAGTCAGAGACTGAGGAAGTCATTACTTTGTATTCTTCAATTAAACGAAAAAAAGTAAAAGAAATACCTATTTAGCTGGGAGAAGTACTGGTGGTGAAATTAAAGTGTTTTCGGAAGTTCCTGACAATGTTTTTAAGGAAAGTTTTCGGCTTACCCGGGAACAGTTTGGCGAAATTCATGAACTAATAAAAAGTCACGTTACGGGAGGTGAATGCAACGCCCAAAAACCAATCAGCAGCGAAGAAAAGTTAGCAGTATTTTCTAGAGGGGGGGTGGTGGGGGTAAATATTGCATTGATAAATAAATTTCTCGCTTCAGGAACGAGTATAAAATTCGGGAAAAACGTGTTAAATACTGAAAATGCCGTAAATTCGAATTCTACCACCCCGTTAGGTGTTTTCTAGAGGGGGTGGTGGGGGTAAATATTTTATTGATAAATAAATTTCTCGCTCCAGGAACGAGTTTAAAATTCGGGAAAACGTGTAAAATACTGAAAAATGCCGTAAATTCGAATTCTACCTCCCCGGTAGGTGTTTTCTAGAGGGGGTGGTGGGGGTAAATATTTTATTGATAAATAGGATAGGAAACAACGCACCCACGACCCACGAAAACTGTGCAGCACATACAAACGGACCCACGCGTGGAAAGCAACTGAGTGGGATAGCCGTGGCCTGGGTTCAATATGCGGTACCTAATGCAAAACTGTGTTTCACATTCCTACCCACGCGTGGGTCGGACGTGGGCTGTGCGTATGCTGGGTTCAATTTGCGGCGGGCCTAAAGCTTGGTTCACATAGGTGGGTAATGTCCATAATCCGTAGTGCGTAATTGGATGCTATTGGCTGGAGCCAATTGAGGGGGCGGGACTGATCTTTGCGGATGTCGACTTTTGGAGCTGAGTGTATCGTTTTGAAAAATTGTGTATTTTGCGCATTATGGATGGACTTCGACCATCTTCGGTAAACTTCGTAACAAACTCTCGTCATTTGTTCATAGAAATTTTATTGACTCGGTGTCGTTTATTGATAAAACAACCAGATACATTGTTTTGGTTTGGAAACAATTCTGCGCAGAATGTACTGCGCGCTTCTGCGTAATCATTCAGCCATGTGAATGCTCCTTCCTGCTTTAAGGCCATATCACACGAGCGATTTTTCAGCTTTTTTCCGCAGAAAAATCGCTGGAACGTGAAGAGGAAGAAGTACAGTGATTCAAGTATCCATGCAAGGGAAGAAGTACAGTGTTTCAAGTATCCATGCAGCGGGTTTTTAATTCCACTTCCCCACCCCCCCATAGCGCAGCCTGCACCCTGGTGGAGCGATTTTTCTAGCTTTGGAATATTTAGAACGCGTTCTAATTTTTCTAGTCCGCCATCTTGTGCAGGAAAAAAAGCTGGAAGGAAACCATTCGAAGGTTCTCCATCGATAAGTAATTTGTGGTTGTAGCATTCCTTGATCTACTAGTCGACGTCTGTTCAGTTTTCTGCAGTTTTCCGAGAGAAAAATTAATCAGTTCTTCGTTCACCACTAATGATCAAGGAAATAGGGTCCATTTTGAAGAATAATACGACAGGAGCACAATAACTGAAGAAAACGAGATTGTAGTGACGCCACGGAGACAAGTAAAGTGATTACTTTTTCTGGGAGTGGGAGCGACGCTAAAACGTAGCTTCAAAATTCCACACTACTATAACCTGATCCAAAACTTGTAGTCACGTTAGAGTGAAAATCGTTGGCCGCCAGAATGCGCTCTATTCGCAGTTTTCTGCGGTTATTCTTCTTCAACTTCGCCTAACTTATTCTAACTTCCTCTTCACGTTCCAGCGATTTTCCAGCGGAAAAAAAGCCAAAAAATCGCTCGTGTGATATGGCCTTTACGCACTTTCTGCATTACGGAACACCCCCACTTCTCCTTTTGCGCATTACGTATTTACGCACCTATGTGAACCCAGCTTAATTCGTCGATTCTGGCGCCCTTATAATACCCAGAAATCACTGTTACTCGATGCGAAGTTTCAAAACGACTATTTTCTGTTGTCAGGTTGTAGGCATGGTAACGAGAAAAGACCTAGCGAGGTACCGCACGTGGAGGCACGCCGGTACTATGGGTCTCAAAGAATTACGGGTGCAAGTATGACAAGGTGCGTATATTTCTCATAATAATCCATTTTTCCCAATTCCGTTCTTATTTCCTCTCCACCTCAGTTGACCATTATTACTTAACATTTTCATTCTTTCGATTTTCAATTGTTTCTTCTTTTGTTTCATCTTTTTTAGACATCATGTACTTGTAATAACAAGGTTGCGATAATTACAAGTACATGGCCTCATACGAAGAAACCAGAGTAAGAGCGTGTTGGTTTTATGATAAACGTTTCCATGTTTGTTTTATTCTCCGTTTCTAATTCGTAACATGATAAAAAATAACCTTTTTATTTCCTCTTTAGTTAATTCTTCTTCATAGAGCTGTATTATTATAATTGATTAGAATTGTTTTGATTTATTGAAGTGAAGAAGGGGAAGAGAGGGGGCTCACTGCATTTTTGGTTCATTCTTTTCAGTTATGAACCTTTGGAATCGACCAAGAAAAAACATTCCCCCCCCCCCACGCCCTCAAAATTTGTCGGTTCAACAAATGAATGAATGAATATGCTTTTTATTGTCATTATACATAAAATGTATACAGGGTGTCTACACTTTCGATGGGCATAACTTCAGGGTTCGATTCTACAAGGTATTTCCAACAAAAAATTTCTTATAGCAATTTTCTTTTAACCCACTCAAAATTCTATTTTTTTTCACTTTAAAGTTTTTTTCGCGTTTTCGACCTCACGGCACTGATGTAGTCATAACTTCCCTTATTTCTCCTGAAAATTCAAATCTGACTACACCGTTAGAAAGAGCGTTAAATTACCAAGCTACTAAAGCAAAATCAAAATCTTTTAGCAATAAAATAGTTTCAAAAAATCAAGTCAAAAAGCGAACTTAAAATTTTTTTTTGAAACTTGACTTTCTTCGACCAACGTTTTCACTGTAAATTCCTTCCCATTTCGATGGGCGCTCTTCGGAGAAAACATGCGCAAATTGTCAGCTTTCCAACGGTCTATCAATTTTTCTGTTCGACTTCCAAAAGAAAGAGTAAATGAAGTTTGAATGTCAAAAAACGTGTGTTTTACAAGCAAATCCAGTGTTTCAAGCCGGTTTATGGTCCCCCTCGATCTCAAAATGGCTTGACGATTTTGGTATCATTTTCTATGTAATTATTTACGCTGAATCCAATAGTAATACTTCCGAATGATTACGACTGCTAGAAAGTGGATTTTATGAAGAAAACCTTCTTTTTTCGTACATAAAATTCGCATCGTACATAAAGAAACACCTTTCTACTCAATAAAAACACCGAATTTCTAGCTGATTGAAGTTTTTGTTGAGTAGAAAGGTATTACTTTATGATATCTTCCATATCTACGAATAATGCGTATTTTATGTACGAAAACCAAAGGTTTTCTACGAAAAATCCACTTTCTAGCAGTCGGAATCATTCGGAAGTATCACTATTGGATTCAACGTAAAAAATTACATAGGAAATGATACCAAAATTGTCAAGCCATCTTGAGATCGAGGGGGACCATAAACCGGCTTGAAACACTGGATTTGCTCGTAAAACACAGGTTTTTTGACATTCAAACTTCATTTACTCTTTCTTTTTGAATGTTGAACAGACAAATTGATAGACCGTTAGAAAGCTGACAATTTGAGCATGTTTTCTCCGAAGAGCGCCCATCGAAATGGGAAGGAATTTACAGTAAAAACGTTGGTCGAAGAAAGTCAAGTTTCAAAAAAAAAATTTAAGTTCGCTTTTTGACTTGATTTTTTTAAACTATTTTATAGCTGAAAGATTTTGATTTTGCTTTAGGTAGCTTGATAATTTAACGCTCTTTCTAACGGTGTAGTCAGATTTGAATTTTCAGGAGAAATAAGGGAAGTTATGGCCACATCAGTGCCGTGAGGTCGAAAACGCGAAAAAAAACTTTAAAGTGAAAAAAATAGAATTTTGAGTGGGTTAAAAGAAAATTGCTATAAGACATTTTTTGTTGGAAATACCTTGTAGAATCGAACTCTGAAGTTATGCCCATCGAAAGTGTAGACACCCTGTATCAATCGTCAATAAACAATCGTCAATAACAATCAGCAATAATAACAATCGTCAATAAACAGTTATAAAATCAAACAATGGTAAAAATAGTCCTATAAAAGTAACAAGTTTCAAGGTACGTAAAATCCGAAAAACCATAGGCCGATTTTGATGAAATTTGTTGTATGGGGTCTAGTTTGGGTGGTGTCAGTCACTTCTATGGGGTGAAAATAATTGCTGCAATTTTCGAAACGTCCAAGATCAAAAACTTTAAAATATCAAGCTATTGTTTTTTCATCAATTTTAAATGGTATTGAAAACTTGAATGACAATGGCAAAGCTGTGTTCTTCGCAGGCGAGTGATCTATACAGAAATATAATAATCCTTTGGGACATAATTTGCAGCGTTTTTCTCAATATTGATTCAAGCTCGGAAGCTCTTGAGGAGTAGAAGTATGAACGACTCAAATAATAGAGATGGGTCTGAGTGAAAAATTTATGTAGTTAGCTCCTTCTTCCCTAGAATATTCTGTTATTAACAGCTCCAATATATGTATTTAAATGTAATTTTGTAATAACATGAAGAAAAACATCGATCGCATTTTGGTCAGCTATAATGAGGAATTTCACATGTCGGAATTTCCTATTTTTGACCCCAAAATCGGATTCAGCACCTCTAAAAACTCCCTAAGGCAAACTTTCAGCCCGAACTTCCTAATTTACGAATAAACAAAACAGTGTAGAAAATACGAATGTTTAAAAAAACTGGGAAAATGACGTCATCCTGGAATAGTTCATTTATGGCCGCTTGAAGCGCTGAGATCGAGAAATCTATAGTCCCCAGATGCAAAATTTCACAAAACAGTGAAGTTCGAAATCGAAAAACTGAAGAAAAAAATAGAAAAAAGCGAGATGGGGAAAATTAGGTTTCCTCTGTTTTTGTTTGATAACTTTTATCTCAGAAAGCACGATTTCGTCGTCCCAATGGGCAACACTGGGAAGAGACGGCGATCCGAACAGCCCAATCAGCGAGCGTTCCCGCTGCACGTCTGTTTTCCCGGTTAGTTTTGAAATTAAAAATTTGATTGTCTCCCAAAAATAACAGGAGACTTATTTTCCGAAATCAGCCCGATTTTCATCTATCCCACACCATTAACTATTCAGGAAAAATGCAAACAGAAATCGGTGAAATTCCTCATTTGAATAGAGATTAGGCCTCTTTTGCGATTCACACTCGTGTTTCTGATTTATCGTACGTCCAAACTTTAAATTCTCGTAGTGAGCGAACGGTTTGTCCTACAGAGCTCCGCGTGGTCTGAAAAAATTCTAAAAATTCTATAGAATCTTAAATTGAAGGAAAAACAATACCTTTATATCGAAATTTTTTGAGTTAGGGCGTTTTCAAAATTTCAAAATTGATTTTGGAACCCTTAGAAGTGACCTACATCAACCAAAATCTTCGGGACACAACTAGATCCCAAATGGAGCCTATATACCAAATTTCATCAAAATCGGTCAATGCTAAGTGGGGAAAGTGCCGCGTACGGCGGACGGACGGCCAAATTTTTATTCGATTTTGACGTGACAACGTCTTATAAATTGGTTTGCCGGGTGACACTTCAAGAAACTGCGTTACGCTCCGCTCACGTTATGCGCTCACAATGAGAGCGAGTGAGAGGGTGAATGAGTTCCAAAGCCATTTTCTCTCCTATTCATCGCAGGAAGCTGAAATTTGAGAGGCAGGGTCAATGGAGAATGCTGAAGGCGCCTGAGTGGTCACTGATCAGCTGAGCTCCAAGGCCATTTTCTCTCCTGTTGAACGCAGGAAGCTAAAATTTGAGAAGCAGGGTCAATGGAGAATGCTGAAGGCGCCTGAAGGGTGACTGATCAGCTGAGTGAGCTCCAAGGCCATTTCCTCTCCTGTTGAACGCAGGAAGCTAAAATTTGAGAAGCAGGGTCAATGGAGAATGCTGAAGGCGCCTGAGTGGTCACTGATCAGCTGAGTGAGCTCCAAGGCCATTTTCTCTCCTGTTGAACGCAGGAAGCTAAAATTTGAGAAGCAGGGTCAATGGAGAATGCTGAAGGCGCCTGAGTGGTCACTGATCAGCTGAGTGAGCTCCAAGGCCATTTTCTCTCCTGTTGAACGCAGGAAGCTGAAATTTGAGAAGCAGGGTCAATGGAGAATGCTGAAGGCGCCTGAGTGGTCACTGATCAGCTGAGCTCCAAGGCCATTTTCTCTCCTGTTGAACGCAGGAAGCTAAAATTTGAGAAGCAGGGTCAATGGAGAATGCTGAAGGCGCCTGAAGGGTGACTGATCAGCTGAGTGAGCTCCAAGGCCATTTCCTCTCCTGTTGAACGCAGGAAGCTAAAATTTGAGAAGCAGGGTCAATGGAGAATGCTGAAGGCGCCTGAGTGGTCACTGATCAGCTGAGTGACCTCCGAGGCCATTTTCTCTCCTGTTATTATTATTATAATAAAAAAAATTATTATAATAATAATATTATCCTTCTTCCTACTATACGAATGAATATTAACATTAAAATTATTTTACCACTCAAAGTCGTTGTCACGTAATAAAACTTTCGCCCGTATACCGACTTTACAGGCAACCAATTTTTTGGATTCTACGTACCTTGAAACGTTAACCATCAAATTTTGAGGGGGTGTTAAAAAAAAATTTCTCGGTCGATTCCAAAGGTTCATTATTGAAAATAATAAACCAAAATTGTCCGTCTGTCCGCCGTACGCGGCACGTTCCTTAGTTACCTCTTGAGGAGTAGAAATATGGACAACTCAATGAAGAAGGGTCTGAATGAAAAATGTATGTGGTTAGCTCCTATCTTCCCTAGAATATTCTGTTATTAACAGCTCTAATATATTTTTTTAATGCAATTTTTTCGTTTTGTTGTTTTGAAAGAGGTTTACTGTAACTGCATGTTTCTTAACAATAAAACCCTGCTCTAACCTCGACTTGCAATTTGAAATGGTCTTTCGTTTGAAATTCGTGGTTGATAGAAATCATCAGTGAACTCGCATAAGTTTTGGCGTACTTACAAAATCCTACAATTAATACCAGGTTATGTTTATGTTAGATATTTTCTGTGTATGAACACCATGGGAGGGACACTTGAAAAAGTATATTTATGAGGTACCTAAGTGGGAGATTCGTGATGGAAATGTCTTCTAATGTATCATTCGTGAGTCTTTTAAAATCGGAGCAAAAATGAAGAAAATAATCTCGTTAAATTTTTAATTTTTTGACATTTCACAATGGCAAAAAGTTGATGTTAAATTACACATGTTGAAAATTAATTAAATAACCACACAGTAATCCGTTTTAGACCATTCTGAATCCAAATCCGCGAAAAAAACCATAGGTGTATGTCTGTGTGTGTGTGTGTAACAAAATCTTGTGTACTCTGCACAGGCCTTAGTTCTCAATCGATTTTCCTGGTTCTTTTGCTTCCTCACTACCGAAGGTAGGGAAGCTTTGTATTCGTGAAAGAAGTAAAAAAAAACTTGAGTTGATGGAAAACGCTTGCATACGAGTCTGCAACACATTGAAACATTTTCATGCTGATCTGGGAGCTCGATTTTCGACTCAGCTGATCTGGGAGCTCGATTTTTGACTCAGCTGATCTGGGAGCTCGATTTTCGACTCAGCTGATCTGGGAGCTCGATTTTCGACTCAGCTGATCTGAGAGCTCGATTTTCGACTCAGCTGATCTGGGAGCTCGATTTTCGACTCAGCTGATCTGGGAGCTCGATTTTCGACTCAGCTGATCTGGGAGCTCGATTTTCGACTCAGCTGATCTGGGAGCTCAATTTTCGACTCAGCTGATCTGGGAGCTCGATTTTCGACTCAGCTGATCTGGGAGCTCAATTTTCGACTCAGCTGATCTGGTAATATCAAACTGTAAAGTACCTACCTACCTAACAACTTCACTTCTGATGGTCATAACCATCATTGTGGCGACTTGGGACAAATTTCGTTAGCAAATTTCGTCGCAACAAATTTCGTTGCAACAAATTTCGTCGCATCAAATTTCGTGACGATTTTTTTTTTATGTGCCATATGAAAGACATGAAAATATCAAAAAATTAATTTCAAATAGTTGAATTTTAAAGCATCAAAACGAACACGGGTTTGTTTGGCCTAGTAATTTCAACCAAGATGATTATTGAAATTTGGTTCGTATGAGAAAAAAAACAACAAAAAAACAGTTTTTCTTATTTTAATCTGCTCAGAATTCAAAACTAGGTATCAACAACGATTTTGGAATACTCCATCGTTTCATCCCTTGGTTTGATTGGAATTTCCTGGGTTTCGCTCGTTGGTCATGATATTCTTGTTGTTTCCAGACCCGATTTTCAGCCTGTTCTTGAATATCTGGCTGATGTCTATCGCGAGCTGTAGGCAACTGTCTTCACAAAAACAGGACGGCTGGATTGCAACCAGTTGTATTTTGAGGAGCGTTTCGGTAGTCCGTAAAATTTTGTTGAAGAAATCAGATCTGCGGGCAGTCCTTCTTGCTTTTAGGCATTGAATCGGGTTTTGAAAGATTCGATTAGCCTATCAGCTAAGCCATTGGATTTTTGTTGGTAGGGAGTTTCTGATACATGTCTTATGTTGTTATTTTTGCAAAAATCCTTGAATTGTACTGACATGTATTGAGGCCCATTGTCAGATACTATTTTTTGTTTTGGCAGTCCATTACTAGCAAACCATCGCCTCAACCTTCCAATCCGAGCTTTGGAAGGAATACGGTACATCACTTCAGCCCATTTGGAATATTCGTCTATTCATTATCTTCTATCGCCAATGAAGGATTTCCAAATATATAGCATTTACAAATTTAATTCAACTCTTTAAAAAATTATTTCAACCTTTAACAAAATCATTTAAACCTTTTACAAATTTATTTAAACCCTTTACAAATTTATTACAACAATTTCTATACTTATTTAAACGCTTTATAGATTTATTTAAACCTCTACACTTGTTCTTATTCATTAGAACGAAAACGTCTATAGATCGATTAGGTACTTGTGTATGACGAACGTTACTAATGGTCACGAAAGGGGGATTGAGTTCTACGTGCGAGTAGGTTCGTGGTATCTCTTCTGAATGTTGAGACCAATCTCCATTAACTTCTCCCGCGTACCTACCCTATGTCAGTGAGCTTCTAATATTCTTGATGGAGCTGTTGTTACTGTCCCTACAGTTAGAGGACGAAACATCCTTTATTTTAGCACTTAACAGCCAAGAAATTGTTCATTCCAAGATCATCACTTCCGGCACTACAACTGCCGAACTCTTTTGTGAGTTTCTGAGGGTACTCAAAGGGGGATCAAAATCAATCTATCTACTTTAGTGAGAGATTTAATATATTCTTCTTCAATGGAAATCAAATTCTTCCCTCCATATTCTCCTATGCTGAACCCTGTGGAAAAGGCGTTCTCACAAATAAAGACAAAAGCAAGAGAGTTCTTGAGCTGCCATGGTGAGCACCAGCTTCCAGAAGTAATTCAGCGAAGTTTGCTTTCAGTCACACCTTTAGATTGTGCGAATTATGTAATGTACTTACATGATTTTATTACTAGGTACCCGATGCAGCAGCAGGACCATCCACTCATTAGTCCGTTAGAACTAACTTTAATATTGAAGCCTTCAAATGTTCAGACCTCACTAGTTGAATTTTTCGTATTGCTTATTACAAATACCTCTGTATTAAATACAGATAAATAAATAAATTTTATTTAATGAGTTTAAGTAAATATGTAAAAGGTTTAAATAAATATGCAAAGCGTTTAAATAAATTTGTAAAGGGTCGATAAAAAATAAATTAATTAATTAATTAATTTAAAAAAATTTAAAAAAATTTAAAAAAATTAAAAAATAAATAAATAAACCCTTAATAAATTTGTAAGGGTTCGATTTTGTAATAAATAAACCCTTAATAAATTTGTAAGGGTTCGATTTTGTTGAGGGTTTAAATAAATTTGGAAAAGGTTGAAACTACTTTGTAAAGGGTTTAAATTAGTTTGTTAAGGGTTGAAATAAATTTGTAAATGCTGTAAATAAGATCAAAACGATAACGATCGATTTTCGGATTCCAAAACCATAGTGAATTTATTTCAACGTTGCTATGGCAATCTAACACAACTTGTGAGATCCTACAGCTGACAAATTTTGTTTTTGGTGAAATAGCATAATAATATTCAGGATCGCAAGTATCTTCAGTGGCCACAAGATGGCATCCCAAGCTCAAAACTCGATTTTTTCCCCTACAAAAACCCGTCATAATGCAGATTTTAAAAAAATGAAAAAATTACCACAGACATTGCGGTTTTATAGGGAATTTTGTGATCAAAATCGGTACGATTCCTTAATTTGAATTCTGAGCAGGTCAAAAACCAAAAAACGTCACTTTTTTCCGATGTACAACGTGAGGAAGCTATGTGCCACACTTGTTTGGTGAAGGTTGTAATAATTC
Source organism: Apolygus lucorum (assembly GCA_009739505.2). Lineage (NCBI taxonomy): Eukaryota > Metazoa > Arthropoda > Insecta > Hemiptera > Miridae > Apolygus > Apolygus lucorum. The sequence continues at coordinate 7,931,475 of CM019173.2, read as the reverse complement.
ATTATAAATATGTCGTTCTTTCTTATGACTTTGCAGAGGAGAATGCTGTGGTCGGAGAAGGGACGTCCGGGCTGGAAGAACAGCTCGAAGAAACCATCTAAACGCCCGATCCAGCATTCCGAAGATATTCAAAAAAACTCAGTCATGTCGTCTCCGTGGTACGAAAGGGACTTGTGGACAAAACCCCTTTCAGTACCGTTTGTTCATCGAAGATCTCCTGAACCCTCCAACTCGTCCCTGCGGTTCAGTATCCTTCTTCGAATTTTTCAATTATAACTCGAAAAACTCTTCAACTCGGAAAAAATTACCAACTTCAATCTTTCCATATTATTTCAATCGGATTTTGAACGCCGATGACTTTTTTTGTCCTTCTAGTTCTTTCGTTCTATCCTTATTTTTTCCTTCCCTATTCCTTAAGAGTTTTAAGTTTTTAGACGTAAGTGTTGGATTTTTTTTTCCTTTTTAAATAGTGCGGTAGATATATCGTGTGATTGTTGTTGTTGGAAGCGAGATTTGTTAAAACATGCAGAAATACAGCTCGATTCAAAGTTGACAATAATATCACTCCTCGATAGGTAAGATTTCGATCATTGTACCGGATCAGTTACGGGAATTGAATCCCCCGAATCCCGTTATTGTTAAGTATGTTTCGTTTAAACGTAGATTTGTTTATCAATTGAGACGTTGAGATGAACGTACCACCTCATACGTACGAGTATGATTTTCACTGTTGCTGTGCTTGTGCCAAAATGATCAAAATTATGTGTATTGGGAACGAGAATTACCTGTCAGCCGTCGTGTTTCTTGCGGTCAGAGTGGATTTTGGTGATCGAATTTCAATGTCGAAGAAACAAAAGATTTTCGGGCGTTTTCAGCTCATTGTCGCGCATTTCAGTTCAAAGTACAGGTACCTACACTAACGACCAATTGATGCAACTTTTGTCATAATTCACACTATTACCGTATTTCGACCTGAGAATGAATTGTGAGGCGAAAAGCGAAAAGGGACCTCTTGTCGGCAAAGCTGATTTCGAGGAGAAGGCTAAAAACAGGAAGAAGGTCGAAAGTATCGATTTTTCATTTTCTATCGATTATTGATCCTTGGACCCTCTAGAACCCAAGTGTATAGGCCTGAAGATCGAATCGAATCGAAAGTAACCTAAATAAGAAACTATCAATTTAAGAATCTAAGAATTTAAGGTATATTTAAGGTATAGGTAGGCATTTTGAAGTTTATGGTCGTTTATCTCAAAATCAATTTTTTCTGTTATAAAACACTGAAATACTGCAGCTTCGTCATTATTTGAGCTACAAGGATGCTTTTGGTCTTAAATTCTTCATAAATCTATACAGATTGAGAAAATAGCAATAACTCCATTTCGACGAACGCCGACAAGAGGTCCCTTTTCGCTTTCCGCCTCACAATTTATTTCATTTTCTGGTTCGCAGTGGAACTACTTGAGAAAAAAACAAATCATGTTTGACAATTTGTTGTGAAATATTTTTAAAAAAAATCTTTTACGTGTTTATCACAACGAAATTGTTGTATTAATTGAGTTCTGTTCGTCAAAATGATCCAAATTGGAGAAACAATACTTACCTGTTCGTGCGTAAAAGAGGTTTTCAAAGAAAACCCTTTCAAAAAGTCCACGAAATTTTCTCGTTTTGCCTACAAGGTTTCCAGAAACTACTTGCAACCTAAGAGGTGGTTTTAACGCTTTGTTAATTCATAGAGGAACAATACCTACCTGTATTCTCGTTGTACCACTTAAGAAAAATTAAAAGACAGGGTTTCTACACTCAAGTTGAGCAAAACTACAAGGTTCGATTCTACAAGGTGTTTCCAACAATAAATGTCTCCTAGCAATTTTATTTTAACCTCTTGTTTTTCAAGTGTTCTCAATATAAACATTTTTTCAACCTTACGTCATTAAAACTGCTCTATCTCCTGTTATTTACTAATTAAATTCAAATGTGAGGATATCGTTGGAAAGAGAATTAAGTTTTCATGCTACCTAGTGCGACATCTTAAACTTTTAGCCAATTTTTTTTCAAATTTGACTTTTCTTGATCAAAGTTTTTATTCTGAATTTATGCTTCTTCGGAAAAAATACTCAAATTTTCAGTTTTTCAACGGTCTATCAATCTTTCTTTTGAAAATTCAAATTGGAAGAGTAAATCAAGTTTGAATGCCAAAAAAAAACGTGTGTTGTACAAGAAAATCGATTGTTTTACGCAGTCTGGGCCACCCTCGATCTCAAGATGTCTTGACGCGTTTACTATCATTTCCTACGTAATTTTTCACGCTTAATCCAATAGAGATGCTTCCGAATAATTCTGGCAGTTAGAAAGTGGATTTTTCGAAGAAAACCTTCATTTTTCGCACGTAAAAACGCCATATTCGTAGATATGGTAGTGAGAGACCTATCGGCGTCATGTTCAAGTCCAATGTTATGAGACTCAAACAACATTAAGATTCAGTAGACAAAACGAGAGTTTATACCTTAGTTAGGGTTCTTTTCATTCATCTTGTACCTTGCAGAATCGAACCCTGAAGTTACCTCCTACTTAAACGTAATCACCCTTTATAATGGATAGTAGAAGGTGGGAATTGCTCACTTTTACTTATGGTCTGTTCGGAGGCAGAAAACCAGTTCAGAACCAAACCAGAACTGAAAAGGGGAGGGGATAGAGGCGCCTCGACTCCTTTGAACTCCTCCGGGCTCCTCCAAACCGTTCAGGACTGCCTCTCCGGACAAACCTTCAGCCATCTAGTGAAGAATCAGCACTAACTGACCACTGAAGAACTGAAACCTTCCACTTTTCGGTATTTTTCCGAGAATTTTTACCCCCCCCCCCCCCACCTTACAAACATTCAGAAGACATTTGAGGATCAAGACCAAGACCTGGAACTGCAAATAGTGTTCTATATCCTTAGCTGTGTCGGCTACTAGTGCGTTTACCTTGAGAGTGCCTATCAAAATTTTGAGATGACAGCAAACAGATCCCATTTCATGAAAATATTATTGAGAAATTGGGAAAAAGGTAGGTTATTACAACGCCTGAGAATCATAATATAATTACAACAATATTATTGTTGTTATTCAATTGTAAATTAGATACTCAAGGACAATTGTACGATTTTCTCGCACAACCTTTTTCCACGCTTTCCAACGTTGCTATTTTTTCCTTGTAGGCTATTGGGCCTACAATCTCAGAGATGGCACCACTGTCGTCCTCCTATGAAGTGACTTCTCCTTACTCCTTGACAATAGCTCCAAACACGGGTGCCAACATACTCGGAATTAGTGCGGGGGGGGGGGGGAGGTGGTGGTGGTAGTGAGCGCAGTGTTGCCAAATCACACAATCAAAAACTGTGTCTGTCACGCAACTGGGGGTTAAACAAACAAACACGGAATACAGACCACTCAAAATCTTCCCGAGGAAAAACCATTGACTACACTCCCGGACTTCACACGTGACTTTTCATTCCCATTAATAAAGCATTGTAAAAATAATCACGTAATTTTTCGACATTCGAGTTATATTTCAAAGTTCCAACTTGCAAACTGTTTACTTTTTGCGATATGAAGGTAAATTGAGCGACAGTATTGCTGAAGCTGAGTAGGTACTTTTTTGGGAAAAATTGGCGACAGTGTAGCTGAAAAGTTGTCATTTTTAGGTGTAAAATGAAGTGGAACAACATGGAACTGTCAGATTTTCAAGTATCCATGAGCAAAACGAACTTCAGAGCGTCGGTATCCATGGCAACCAAGGTTAAACCAAGGTTGGTTAGTTCATCAAGGTTAAATGAATAATCGATTCTATCGAGGTAACCCAATCCCGAAATTGTTTTTTGAATGCTCATCTTTTTAACCCCAAGGTTGAACCAAATTCGATTTTCACAATAGGGTTACGTAACTATCAAGGTTACAGATTTTATTGAACCGGCCCTAAGTTGAAAAGAAAAACTACCTCATCTTGAACCTATAAAAGTGAAACAATCGCCGTTTATTCTTTCATCGACATCAATTTCCACCTCGACCGTTGTAAACACGAAGCGACGGCATTCAATTAAACCAAAAACACGACAAATATTGGGCAAAAACTTTGCGGTTTTTTAAATTGTGAACCCAATTTTGTAAATGATTATAAATGACAACTTCACATTAAGAAACCTACCAGAAAAAGTACACCTAAGTCATCATTTCCTGTGTTAATGAAAACTGAAGAAATTACCTTGTAGGTTTGTATTGGTAAATTTTATAATTTCAGCTTGTAACCAACAAATTCGCCACAACAAACCAACTTTTAACTCGCAAGGTTTTTGACCATTCAAATTTTGAACGGATACTTCCAAAAAAAGGTCAAATTCGTTGACTTTCTTTCGTATGAATCGTTGAAATAAAAAAAAGCACAATTTTCTTCCAAGGAGGGATCGTTGAAATCCCTCCTGTAGGAAGACAATTCAGGAAGTTCAGTTGCTGTCTTGCCTTATCTACAAAAAAATATATAATTAATATACCTAAAATTAAAAAAAAAAAACTATTGTACTATGAGTAGTGGTAATAATTACAAAGAAAAACATTTCGTTTCGAAAGGTAGAAGTACTGTAACGTTTTAAAATAAAATGATTTGAACAAAAAACACAAAAAAAGCTAGGATTTATTTTTTTGTGGCGTCAAAGTTGAGATTTATGTTGAAAATAAACTTTTTATCTCGTTAAATATAAGAATATATATTGAATTTGCAATATGAACTGAAGGCAATATTCTTTAGCGAGTAGAGTCTTTAGGATAGAGGTTTAAAAAACAAGTAGTTGAATAACTAGAAATATTTATGTTTCCTATGGAAATTCGTTCACCCCGATGCTCATTTGGATTTTTGAACAAATTCAAAGGCTTGAAGAAAAAAAAAAGATTTCAGGAATTATATTTAATGTTAAGAAATAAAATGCATAAAATGAAAAAAAGTTAAAAAATAATGGCAGTATACTCTAGGTTTTTTTTCTTAACTTAGCTCGACCTTAGGAGACTGTCTTCTGATTCGTGAATAGTTGCCTACTTTTTGATTTCCCGTAGACCCTATCTTCCCCCCTCCCTGGTCCCGTCTCTGAACAATTATCAAGTCCCTTGCTCTCAAAAAAAATATTTCTTCGTTGTATCGTTAAGGGTGGTCTTTCACTGGAAGCGTAATACGACTGGGAGATTAAAGGCGCCATCAAAGAAGCGACCAAGATGCAACGGGGAGGATCTTTAGCACTCCTGGCGGGGTCGAGGCTCGTAAAGTGAACTTTGCCACTGCACTCCCTCCTAGGATCTTATCCTAGGAGGCTGTAAAGCGGTAGGATCAGACTATCTACTAAGACTATCTGTTCCGGGCCTGTGACCAGTCATGGCTTCTGGGGCGCGGGCCATGCCAGCACACTGGTTAACGGCCCTACCCTTACACTGGTACCGCGGGTGGGGGGAGCCCCAGGCAACCGGCACACACCGACGAAAGTCAAAGTGCCACCTGTCTGCCCCCCAATTGAGGTCAGATTCGCGGGGGTCGTGGTTTACAAAACCCAGGCTGCAACGCGGGTTCTGCAGAACTGGGTAGGGATCCAAGGGCCATGGCCAACACGTTGACCTGGCACTCGGATCCCAGCATGTGAGTTTGCGAATTACCACAAACTTGGGCGCCGGACCCGCTAAGTCTGGAAGCATGAGCTAGTACATGCGGCTTCTACCTGTAAGAAGTAACAGGGAGATGCAATTATGTGGTTGTGTGAACAATCCCTCTCCGGAGGAGCTTTTCCTCTGCTGCTTGCAGTGGAGGGGGAGAGCTTAAGGCTTGGCCTCAGTCCTCCTTTAACTGATTTCCACATTGGAAAGAGGTAAGACATTCAATGCACTCCCTCATATTATTTTGAATCGAGGTGTTTCACTGGCCGTCTGTCTCGTGTCTGGGACTGGTTGAATGCTGGAAAGTGGAGGTATGGATGTAAAGGTGCGGATACTCATGCTGTACTCGACATGCTGGACTCGAAAAAATCGAGAATACTCTACTAGAGTATTTTTGTACTTCCCGTGTTGCCAAAACCTGAAACATGAAAAAGAGCAGCTATCGCGAGAACTCGTAGATGCTAACTTTCCACGTCATTTTTTTCAGTTCTCCTCCGTGAAATTGTGAAAAAGTGAACTCCTGTAGTGAAGTTAACGTGAAGCTTATAGTATATTAAGTGGGCAAGGTTCCTTTGGCAGGTTTTTACTCCTTGTCTATTTCAAATTTTGTTCCCCTTTTAGATAGGATTTTTTGTTTTTGATCTTCCTATAGGTCTGCCACAGAAACTTTGCATCCCTTTGGCGCATTCTTCTGGAGAACATAGACCTACTTATCTCTTATCATCAAGCAGATTCCCACGCGTACAATAATTTTTCGCGAATTTCTCCCGTTAAAATTGACATGATTCCCCTCCTACTGCAAATTGAAGTTCGAGCATTTCCGAAATTGAAATTCCGTGGCACTACACGAACATCAAATTTCTCACAGCTCCTATTTCCGTGTCAAGGTTTCACCATGGAAGGTTGACTCGATCGTTATAGTTCGCGGATCCACCACCTAGGGGGCACCACATGGATGCCAAGTTTCTGTGGTAGACCTATAGTATCATGTTAGAAGTTGGGGGATGGAGGTTAAGGCAGAGTGCATTTACTGAGGAGGAACTAGAGCAAGTATTCGACGTTTACTTTAGGTCTTTGCTGGAGAAAAAGCATAAATTCTACATTCAGGCGTTTTCAACTAAAGACCATGGCAAAAGGGGAAGTTTCATCTTTCGGTTCAAACACACTTCTCACGTATCTCTAATATTTCACGAAGGAGTATTTTCTTTCACAACTCTATCAAAAAGCCCATGTTTTTGCTTTGATAAACCTGAAATAAATGATTATTTGAATCACAGACGGAGTGCAAGAATTAAAACATGTGGAGGGGGAGCTCCGTCACTCAAATACGGGCAACCCGTCTGCATCAAGTATCGTGCAGTGGAGTCCTTGTAATCCGAATAGTCGCTTGTATGTTGATGACTATCCGTAGTCACTCGTGTGAAGTCGCTTCCAGTGGAGGACCAGGCTGCTCATAAAACGAATTTCTTGTTGGCAGATCAGATAGGAATTTAAGCTGCTCAAAAAATAATCGCGTCGTTTGTTTCGAAATTGTTCGATTGTTCGTTTTTTTCGTATAATTGTTGACTCTTAGTTGGTTTCATTGTTTATTTTTGTACAACGGCCGTACAATGGAAATATTGTGCGCTTACTCGAGGATAGTTTCGATATTTCGAATCAGATCCACATTTTGGGCCCATAACCTGTTTTTCTTCAGCAGGCTGGTGAGAAATTCTTTAAGATCTATTTGTGGATTTGAGTCTCGTAAGACACCTGAAGGGTTCTCTTCTCCAGGTTATGTGAGATTTGAACCTCACAAACACCTCCTTTTCTCCCACAATGAAAGCTCACACGGCTCTTCAACTGAAACTATAAAAAGCATCTCACCATTCTTCTTCACTTTTGAGAAATATTTTTTCGGTTTTTATTCGTCTTTGTTAGTTTGAATGCTTGGAGAAAATTTACTGTCATAAGAGAATATGAAGAAAATGGAGTTGATGCTTTCCACCCCAGAAAGGCTGAGTAGATCGCCTAAGCTGCAACATACGCGAACATTTCACATGTAGAGATAGCAATGATATGTCGATGTTTGTCCATCAATTTGTTGTTTATTGTACAGTTTGGATACCTGGGTTAATGCAAGACTTTTTTGAGTTTGGTGGTATGGTGTTGTTCTTCTGGCCCTGGTCACTCGTATTCTAATACAATCTCTCTCTCTCTCTCTCTCTCTCTCTCTCTCTCTCTCTCTCTCTCTCTCTCTCTCTCTCTCTCTCTCTCTCTCTCTCTCTCTCTATTGACATTTTATGTCTTTACTATGGCACATAAATGTTTGTAAACATCCCGCACCAACTTGATGACAAAGCGCTGATCTCTGCTTGACGACTGCATCAAGGTACGACTCCTGGATTACATGGTTGAGATGTTCATTTTTTCACTCCATCAGACCCAGCAATGGGTAGGATCTGTTCTCCCTCAAACACTTTTCTTTCGCCTGGTGGGTGAGGTAATCTCTAAGATCTAGCAGTTAGTGATGTCTCTAAGATATCAGAAGAGGAGCGAACCCTTTGATTATGTGGGATTCATACAGGACGAAAACCAGAGCACGGATGTATGGAGTTGGGACTAAGGGGGACTAGCCCCTGAGGAAGCCATCTCTCCCCTTGTAGCCTTCTTGGTACAGGCCCGTGAAGTAGGGTTTGCTCAACCACGACCACCACGAATCCAACCTCAACTGAGGGGCAGGCAGGTGATGCTTTCACCGAAGTCAGTGCATCAGTAGCCTGGGGCTCCCCTCGCCCGTGGTACTGGTAATTGAGATGAGTAAAAAGCCATTTACCGCATTACTGCTATCCCTGGAAGTCTGACCGTGTAACAGGCCTGGCAGCAGAGAATTTGTACCTGCTCCCTAACTGCTCTACTCCTGTCTGAGGCGTGTGCCACAGCCCTAACATAAAGGGGGTACATGAGAGGGAGGCATGACGCACGGCGGTACCCATGTGGACACCAGGAGTACCCATGGAGTTGGGACACCAGGTGGGCGCCCAAGAGTGCACGGATTGTACTTTCCAAACCTAACTTCTGCAGCATTCCTGCTGCACAGTTCCTACCACAGTCTAACCTGTATGTTAGCTCAGCAGTAAGTAAGTAGAAGAGCCTTGGTATTGTAATCTACTGTTCTTCCAAAGTCCACATATGGAAGTCCACATACAGATTGAGCCACAACACGGAACTGCCCAATGACAAATCCCCCATCTGAAACCTTCATCTTGACAGGGCCTGGAATACCGACCCACATTCATCAGGGTTGGCCACTATTCCTCACCTGCCCAGCTGATGCAAATGCACTCAGGGCAATCAGCAAACCCTCCAAGGTTTCTGCGGGTAGGATAACATCATCGACAAAGTTCCCTCCCTGCACTCCCAGGGTGAGATCAAACCTCATTTCAGTCAGCAGCTTCCAGTGCTTATCTACCATCGGTGGTTGCCTGCTGAAGTGAAAATATCGTCATATCGATGTTTCTGCCACCGCTTTCTATACGTTTCAATGAGGCTGTTGAAACCTTCAGCCTAGAAGACCCTCCATGGTTTCTGCGAGTAGGATAACATCATCGACAATGTTCCCTCCCTGCACTCTCAGGGTGAGTTCAATTAGCAACTTCTCCAATCCCGTTCATTTCAAAAACATCGGTTTTTTCCAATGCTTATCTACACGATGGTTGCCTGCTGAAGTTTAAAAATATCGTTATATCGATGTTTCTTCTCAAGCTTCTTTTACTGATGCGACGATTGTGTGGCCCACATCCTGGCCCTAGGGATGAGGGAAGATGAGGAAGGCGGGGATGGGAGAGAGGGATGAAGGGAAGTGCCTCTATAGAAAGACCACCAATTCAGATATGAGCCTAGCAGAACGCAGGTGGTGATACCACGGAGTACGCCCACCGAGATGACCAACTCACGCAACTCCGTGGCACTTTTTCCACACCACTCCCCACGCCATGACAATGTTGCAGCCATCACCCTGATGTTATTGGGCTCCACTCCACCTATCACTAATTGCTCGAAGTTACCTCTACCACGAGCTTTCATCTCCCTTTTCCTCAACCAAACTCGGAATCATCATCGAGTAAGCGCACTCTCGCACAATAATACGCGTGGAACTTATGGATCAGCACTTGTTAATGATTGGATTTCTATCAAGAACGCCCGTAGGGCTGTCTGTCGTTATTAAAACGCAACCGCTGCGTTATAAATTCGAGAAAGAAATTGACAAATATTTATTTTCGAACCTTCAAATAGGAAACGGAATGAAATTCCGAAAAAAATACTATTTTCTTTCAGCTCCTCTTTCTTGCTGAACTTTACCAAAAAAAAAAAATAGAATCTATAAAAAAAAGAGATCTACGATAGATTCTACTCTTTATTTTAATATTGAACTTTTTCGAACTGTGTTACTACTCTAATCGAATGAAATTATTTTTAATGTATTGATGTGTATATAAATTTGTTGAGTGTCAGAGTAGTATATTTCTTGTATGGTTGGGGCAAATCCTCCCTTTAGTAAATAGACTTACTATGTGATAAATGTGATTTGTTTTTTTCGTTTTCTTTTCGTTACCAAATTAGAAAAAAGGTGACTTTGAAAAAAAAATGGGAAATTTGAAGAAAAAAATAATAAGTAAAATACAATACAATTTTTATAGGTATATTTAATGTTGACACTTAGTTTTTTGGAATAGGGATGTGTGATAAGAAATAGGTAGAAGCCGTTTTTATGTCTATAAGATATTAATTGTAATTGAATGTTTTCGCGTTTATTTTATTTTTCCTCTGAATGAAACCGGAATTTTCGTCTCGATGTAAGATTTTTTTTCTATTTGTTAATTTGAAATTATTGTGACACTCGAACAGTTTACACCCTTTGGGACTTACTTTTGAAGAAAAAACCAAAAAAAAATCCTTGAAGTAGGTTCGTAAAACCAAAATATTTTAGCGTCTAGGAATTTATTTATACGATGTCTGTGACGAACATTTCAATTGCCTAAAATTAGAATACAACAAATTTTCGAGTACAAAATTTTTACATTTCACATTTTGTATCTAGTTTACTCTAAATTGTGGTCACTGCTGTTCTTCAATCGAACCCCAAAAATTTTCCCAAAATCCTGTCGTTACGAAAAAAAAAATTGTTGACATCTTCAAAAACTGAGTCAATTTGTTTAAAACACTTTCGATGTCAATTGTTTCTAAGCCCTTAGTTCTTTTTTTATTTCCTCAAATTAAGAAAAAATATAAAGAATATATTACTGTTGTAGAATTTACGAGTTGGTTTCGAGATCGTCGAAAAATTGGCGTGAAATCGATTTTTTTTATTCAAAATACCAGAACCACTATTATTTTTGTTGAAAGGAAATTGGAGTTCAGAATGAACAATTTATGTGTATTTTCTAAGCCGTTGGAGAAAAACGATTCAAAATATTTAAAAAATTCCCGGTGTCGACAACTTAACCTGAAAATGGCCGAAGGTCGACTTCTGAACTCCGTGAATCACACAAGAACTTCGAATGTTCTGTATTGTGCCTAATATGAACCTCTTGTTACCAATATTTGAAAAAAAAAAATTGAAAAAATGAATTTAATCCAGGAATTTGACACGAAAAATAAAATTTGTTTCTGGTGGTTTTCCCTTGTCGTTGATAATTGATTACTACTCGTAGCGCACCGAGAAGTAATAGTGATAAGGCAGTGATAAGCGCTACCTGTCCCTACCTACTGTTTTTACCTGAATACCTTCTAAGTTACCTGTACTATCTAAGTTAAGCTGTGTAAATTTATATTGAAAAAGTTAATTAAAATGTTTCATATTTTTAAAAAATCCCCAATGTAGGGAAGTTGTTGAATTTTCAGTGGTTCTGGTTTTGAGTCTCGATATCTTTTGTTGTAATAAACCAAAAATTGTGACTTGATCGACGATTTACGTTTTCATGCCAAAAAACAATGTTTCAAGTACTTAGGTACCTAATTAAACAGTTGTTCGACAAGTGAACACAAAATTCAAGAAATAGGCCTACTTAATTGTATACAATGTAATAAATTCTACTTTTAGCAGAGATAGAATAAAGCTTTATATATCATTCCAGAAAACAAATATAAAAAATGCCATTTTCATTAGTCGGTTCTCGCTAGTTTTCCTATTAGTTTATCGTTAAGGGAAGTCGAAAAGGATTTAACTGGAGGTTTACAGTGGTGGTTCTAGACGAAAATGAAGTTTCAGGGAGAATTTATGTGTAGAAGATTACGCGATGAAATTGCCGAGGAATCGATTATTGAAAATTATCTTCGCACTTGTTGAATTTCAAAGGAGCATTTAGGGGAAGAAAGTGGTGGAACGGTGTGAGCGCTGCCTAGTGAAGATCAGATGAACCTTCCTGAGCTCAAAACTCAGGTTATCTCTCTTATCAGTTTGCTTATGTGATGTAGGTATTGTGTGCTGTGTTTCTAATTCTTTCATAATAGAATGCTTTAAAAATTAATGTTGTTCACCTACAAGTACATAGATTTTCATTTCTTTTTTTTTTTTTTTTTTTTTTTGTCGTAACAATCAATAATTGCAATGACAATAGTCAATTACATAATAACATACTTATCATATATATACATATCAAAATCTAAACAAATTCCTGGAGTGTGAGGGGAACCTACCTCCCGCGTGCCAGCCAGGTGCCACCCGACTGGCCCCAGGCCCCACCCCATCCCCAGGACCAGCAACCAGGAAGGGAAAGAGGTGTCGAAGACACCCCCCACCACACCAGACACCGAGCCCGATCAAACGCACCAATGGGGGCCGCCGCCTGAGGCCAGCCAGACCAGCATCACCCGGCCAAAACACTAAGGGACAAACTAAACAATCACATTCATTCATAATAATTTACATTCACACTCCATAACAAACATTATAACAATCACATTAAACTAATTAATATAAGAACCAAAACAGGTATCACAGTAAAAAAAAAAAAAAAAATTGCAAGCTAGAGTACTTAACGATGGCATCACATGATAACCTCGTATCTCACCCACCTGTAATCCAATTTTTAGCGATAAGAAACCATGGTTATCAGTGACACTCAGCTCTCTTGATCAAAACCGAGGTTATCATTTAGGGCGTTAGAGAGCAGAAAATGCAATTCCCGCTAAAAATTGAATTACAGGTGGGTGGGATACGAGGTTTTCATTCAGAGAATCCAAAAAGAACCATTTTGGCCAAAAATTGAGATACGAGGTTATCATATGATGCCATCGTTATATTTAAATTCCTCTGCTGCTTAAATAAAATATTTGAATTAAAATAGAATAGAGAAGTACAAACTAAACATACAGTACAGAATAAATTAATACAACACGCATCACAAGGTTACATTTTATCGAAGTCCATGGTAAAATAAGCGTCAACGTCATACAGTTCAGCAGTGATTAATATTTTCTTAAGCTTCTTCAGGAGAGTGATGGGAAGATTTCGCATGTGGTGAGGTAAATGGTTAAAAAAACGAATTCCGTTTTGAACTGGGCTGATCCTCAAAGAAGTATCTAGTCGAGCCTGAGGGAGACGCAGGTTAACACGGTTCCTCGTGGTATAATTATGGCAGTCGGTACCTTTATTAAACTTGCCTAAATTGCCTGACACATAAATTAGGCACGTATATATGTACAGAGCTGGTAGGGTAAGAATGCCCAATTGACTAAAATGTCCACGACAACTATCTCGCCATCCAGTATATTTTAGTGTCCTAATCGCTCTTTTCTGTTGCTTGAATACATCGACAGAGTGAGAGGAATTGCCCCATAGTAATATGCAATAGGATAGGCGACTATGGAAACATGCGTAATAAACGGCTCGCAGAACATCAGACGACACTGAGCCAGCCAGTCGACGTAACATGAAGTTGCAGGCTGCGAGCTTCCCTGACAAGTTCCTGACATGGCTGGCCCAAGAAAGTCGATTGTCAACCTCCAGTCCAAGCAAATTCACCGAATGAGACAAGCGGCCATTGAGTTGGAGATCCAAACTTTGAGTTTTATCAGTGTTAAGCAATAATGCATTATAGGAACACCAGTCTACAATTAGGGAAGAGATTCTAGTTCCTTCAGCTAGGCGTTCAGCAACGTTCGTTCCCTTGACCAATTTCAGACTGAATGCCTTTCTTAAGGCCCGATCACACAGGACGCGTTATAACGCGACGTTAGGCGTTCGAGTAACGTCGCGTTACGGCATTACAGTTGTATCATGCAATATTGCATCATCCCCGCCACACACGCAGCGTTAAGACGCCGCGATACTTTCAGTAACGCGACGTCACGCGTTCCAGTTGTACAAATTTACAAAAGTAACGCGCGCTGAGGGCGTTATCCTCGTTGTTCAAGGAGTTTATTTCAAGATGAGTGAGGATACAGAAGCTCTCATTCAAGAAGTTCAAAACAATCCTCATGTGATCGCAGCTCCCGACATAGAAGGTGGTATTCCCCAAAATCTTGTCTCTTTTTATTGATTGGGTGCACCCAATGCCGTCTATTTTTGCCATCTAATAAAACTAATAAAAGATGAGCTTCTTCCTCATCAGAATCACTAGAAGTTATCATAGCTTTATGTGAAAGTCAGAAGATACAGAAAGAGGAGAACACTATTGAGTACAATATCAAAATGCTGGGTTCTAGACCAAAATGACGCGCGATATAACGCGATGTGTGTGGCGTAGCTATATCGCCAAACGTCGGGGAGAACGCGCGTTCCCTGAGCGCCGCGTTATAACGCGTCCTGTGTGATCGGGCCTTTATTGATGCCTCAAACAGATTTGATTCCCTTTTTCATTGAGGGCAAATTTCTAGTTTCCTATAGATTAGGCAGGGATCTACAGACATTACCACCGGTTGATAACAGAGGTGTATCCATCTTGCCAAAAAAAGAGGAGAAGGTTCATCTAATCGTCGCTAGATAGAGCTCAGGCCGTTCCACCACTTTCTTTCCCTAGATGCTTTCTTTCCCTTTGAAATTCTCAATGGCTGCTTAAATATTGTTGAATAGTTTCGATTGACAGCGATTCTGCCGTCGTTGCTGGGACACCATCAGGGTTTTCCACAGAAAAGGTATTTGCTCTCTTTCTTTCTTCCATCGACACCAGATTTGGGCAAAATCATACTCATGAATATACATTTTTAATTGCAGGAATATGTTAAATTCGTATAAGATTAATGAATAAGATTAAATTCGTATTCACACGCTAAGAGCACGAATAAAATCATAATCACGGAGTATGATTAAGAATATATTCTTAATCACAGGAAATCTGTGATCAATCATTTTTTTAAACTGTAATTAATCATCTCTTCTCTTAATAATCGCTCTTCCATCTTTACTATGGATATTGCCTCTGCCTTCCTCATTCTTATCCTTTTGCGCTCCAGTGCCTGGTGGTATATTGGAATAGTTCCCGCTATCACTTGTGATGCTGGACCTGAGACAGTTCTAAATACACTACAGATTCTCAGAGCTCCTCTCCTCTGTACAGCTTCCGTACGTGCCCTGTACTATTGGTACCTAAGGGAGTCTGCCCACACTTCTGCTCCACACAGCATAATTTCCATGAAGGAGTTTCCTCTTAGCAGGTGATGGGCCTCCTAGATTTGCCATCAGTCGGCTCAGCTTGTTTACAATATCTGCTGCCTTATCTGCTGCTCCACTGATGTGCCTTCAGAAGCTTAGTTTCCCGTCCAGCATCACACCAAGGTTGCGAATGGCTGGAGAGGTGATGATTTCCTGCCCATCCACATTCATAGGTATAGATCTCTCAATTCATGCTGTGGTTAGCAGTACAATTTCCGTTTTTTGGATCGCCAGTGACAGTGTGTGTGCTTCCATCCACTCCATCACTCTGCGCATTGCCTGATTCAGCTTAAACTGGAGGTGTTCCATCCTTCAAGCTCTTATCACCACCAAATCATCGGCGTAGCCAATCAGTGTAATTCCTTCGGGCATCTCTACCCGAAGAATCCCGTCATAGTTGATGTTCCACAGGTCGGCTCCCAAGACTGAACCTTGTGCTGCTCCTGAGGCAACTCTTCTCTTTTTGATGCCCTCTTTTGTATCATAAACCAACCAACGGTCAGCAAGGTAGCTCTGCAGGACTCAAAGCCTCCAAGATATCTTTCCATCTGGCAGAATTAAAAGCATTCCTGACATCGATGGTAACTGCCATGCACATGTCCCTGGTCTTGTGGTTCCCCAGCTGAGTTCCCTTTGCTATTCCTACCACTCTGCTAACAGCATCAATGGTGGATCTGCCAGGTCTAAAGCCAAATTGCCTCGGTGACAGGCCTCCAGCTTCAGCAATGGCTGTCAGCATCCTTCTCTTCAACAGCTTCTCATACAGTTTTCCTGCTGTGTCTAACAGGTACCGAGTTCTGTGTGCCGAAGCTGCTTCAGGCTTTGCCTTTCCCAATCAATACAAGTCTTGCCAACTTCCATCGCTCTGGGAATATACCTTCTTTGAGGCATATATTGCACATGACTAACATAATTTCTGGATGTGTATCTGCTATTGCTTTAAATATTTCTACAGGGATTCTATCTGGGCCTGGGGCTTTTTTATATGAATTTTGTAAATAAATTTGAAAAATCTTGAATAATTATAATTTTTTGATGAATTATAGAAGTTTGTGGTTATTTATGGGGGAAATAGTGATTAATCATAGAACTTTGTGATTAATTATGAGGACATTGTAAATACTTGTGATTAATCATAGAATTATGTGATTAATTCTGGAAAATTGTGAATAATCACAGAATTTTGTAATTAATCTTGGAAAATTTTTGATTAATTATGGAAAAATTGTTTTAATTATGAAAATGTTTTGATTAATTATGGGGAAATTGTTATTAATCATAAAAACAATTGTTGTTAATCATATAATTTTGTGATTATACAGAGATTCCCTGTGATTATGACTTTAATCTTACTCATAGTGCGTGAGTATAATTTTGATCGTATTATTCCTGAGATTAAGAATGCATCCGTAATCATACTCTTAGTGTGCGAATACGAATTTAACCTTACTCATAATCACAGAAACATATTCCTGTGATTAAAAATCTTAATCATATTCTTGAGTATGATTTTGCCCAACACTGATAGGTACCATGGATAAGTACAAATTACAAAGTCCGAATTCGTCGTGGAAATTAATATGAAGTAACATAGATAATGCAAAGATTTAATCATACAAATAATACTAACATAATATAAAGAAACAACATTTTTAAATGACGCGTTTTTGTCCTCTTTTAGGGCAGAATTCGTTCATATTCGCGATACACGCTCTTTGTTCATTTGAACGATTCTTTTTTAGCTTCGAAAACATTGAATCTCGCTTCCACGCTATGAACTAGCTAGGATTCCTAGGATCTTATTGCCGCTCTTCATTTTAAATAAATTACGAGATCACTAGAACCCCCACTGAACACACGAGTAGGAAGGCTAGCAGTTTTAGAATAACAAAAATTAGAGAAACTAAATATTTTATTACAAAAAAACTGTTCGCTGTTTGATTACACTGTTAATCGAGTAATTCAAAACAGGATTTCTCCCTAAAAGTACGATTTATAAAGAAAATATTATAAAATAAAGAAATAGTTTTCGCTCCGAAACGATTGAACTTGATTTGTTCGATTTTTAAAGGTTTTCTCAGCAAAATTTGACTGTTATTTGATCGAATGAAGCAAACTCAAGCGATTTAAGCGGGGTTTTCATTGCCGCTTTGTCGACACGAATATCGTACGAGATCCTCCCGCAACCTGTAAGCCGTTATTGTAGATTTTTATCCCATGGAGACAGAAGAACAAAACACAAAATAAAGATTCGAGTTATTTATCGATCTGTTATATTGATGACGAATCTATTTTCCAAGAGTCCACCGTGGTTATAAATTGTTTATTTGTTCGAAAATTCGAAAGGTTTTTCGAAAAAGTAAGTTATAAGAAAGAACTTTTAGTGTGAGCTTCCGCTCTCTTCCGTCCCATGAGAATCCCTCTTTACACAAACTTTTGGTTACCAAATCGCAGCACCTGCATGCCAGGGTCACTGGGGAAGCAAATACCTGCTGATTTCTAGGTTTTAGGTAACAAATTTCGAGTAGTTTAGAAATGGCAGACGTATCAACGATTCAGTGCCATATCCTGATTTGGCGTCAGATTCTACCATATTGATATGGATTGATTCTGATCACTGGGGAAACAAATTTTGAATAGTTCAAAAATGGCAGATGTATCAAAGGTAATTCGGTAGAATCCAGCGCCGGATCGGATATGGAGCGTCCTTATCAACAACACGTCGCCGGATTGAGAATAAGTCTAAGAGAATAAGTATCTAAGCTGAACCAAACCCACTAGGAATTCTCCGCTGATTTCCAGGTGTACTGTTAAGCTGGATTCACATGGGACGGAAGAGGGTGGAAACGGAAAAGACGGAGGAAATGGAAAGACGAGAAAACCAGTGGAGGGGGTAGCCAGAGTCGGCAGAAGGTTCACAAGGATGATGGATGGAAAGGACGGAATGATAACCTTCCTCCTAGAAGCCTCTGAAATGATAACCTCTCTCTGATCTGTAACCTCTGTTGACTGTCTTTTGAATTTGACGTTCAATTCCTTGTTGAATTTAATTTTGTATCAAATAAAGAAGAAAAAACGAGCAAGTAAAGTACAGCACAACAAACAAAAGAAGCGCGAGTGTGGAACCTTGGGTTGCCTGATTGTCGATTGCAACAATCGATTGTTCTTTCCAACAATCGATAGTTTCGATGGTTTTTTTCAACAAAGGAGTAATATTGCTCTTGGAATTTTCAATTTGCCCACATGCTCATTTATTTTTACGAATGCCTGCTGAACAATGTTTCTAGAAAATTCACAGCTGGGATTCTGCAATAATGCTGGGAATACATTATCTCAACGCATCAATCGTGTCGATCGTATCAAAACAATTGATTGTTCGCTACTATCGGCAGTTGGCCACCCCTTGTGCAACCTCCACTCGTGGTTATCATTTCTGGCCACTGCGCAGGCACACCGAAAGGGCGGAAGACGGACGACGGTAAAAAAATTCCTTCCATCGACGGGTTCCAACAAGATGGCGGCCACCATTCTCAGCCGGGGAAAATCAGCCAATCAGATTGTGATATTTCTTTCCGTCTTTTCTGATTCTGCCCTCTTCCATCCCACGTGAATCCAGCTTTACACGAACGAACCTTTTGGTTACCAAATCGCAGCACCTGCATGCCAGGGTCACTGGGATTTCTAGGTTTTAGGTAACAAATTTCGAGTAGTTTAGAAATGGCAGATGTATCAACGATTCAGTGCCATATCCTGATTTGGCGTCAGATTCTACCATATTGATATGGCGCTATTCTGATATGGATTGATCCTGATCACTGGGGAAGCAAATTTTGAATAGTTCAGAAATGGTAGATGAATCAAAGGTAACGCGGTAGAATCCAGCGCCGGATCGGATACGGAGCATCCTTATCAACAATAGAGAGTTCCTAGTGGTTTTGGTTCGGCTTAAATAGGGCGTGACAAATTACACACACACTCTCAATCTGGCGCCATATTGTGATAAGAACGCGCCGTATTATTAGAGTTACAGCGGGCCAAGATACGTACAAAAATGCGAGACTCACGTTGAAAACGCGAGCCTCGCACATGACGTGAGGCTCCCAGAAGATGGTTGACTCGGCCCTCTCGCGTTTTCGATGTGAGATGTGAGAGTCCCTTTTCGACGTGAGATGACCCACTAGGTCAACTCCTTGTTTTTGTGGCTGAGCTGTTGATCTGTTTCTTTTGTTTTGAAGAGTTTTGGTGAATCTTTTGCGAGTTGTTTATCTTTGGGGTAGCGATAAAGTGAATTGAAGATTGAAGAATTGGTACCTTATACATTTCGCTTGAAGTGAATATTACTCCCTTATACATTTTGGTCTGTTGCGGTGCCTGAAGTGTGGATTTATTTTACTTCGAAAAGGTAACATTGGAATATAATACGAAAAGATTGATTAGTCGGAGGTTGATCATAAACTACCAATCTCGTTGAATTGGGTTGTCTGTCATCTACTCCTCAGACAAGGGGATGGACTGAAATGAACGATTAGGTGCTCACATTCATTTATTTATACTTTCGCGATTATTTTGGGTAGTAAACGAACGTACTTCATTGATTTCCTTATATTTTCCTTCCTGTTTTCCTTTATCGGTTCAACGAAAACAAAAACAGCGGATTGAGTTGACGTTACCTATGGAGTGTTGAAAAATCTAAAGCAACGTCAATCATGTGAGACTCACGTCAGAAAGTTAGCATCCACTCAATGCTCGCCCTTGCAGCTTCTCACATCTGAACGGTTCCAAATGTTGCTGTAACTCTCTATTACGGTAGAACTGGGAGGCAACCGGCGTGCCGTATTGAAAACATGGCGGACGATCCAGTTCTGGCACGCTGTATCTAAGCCAAATCTACCTTACTAGGAACTCTCTAATTCGGCGCAGGATTGAGAATACGTCACACCGTATCTAAGCTGAACCAAACCCACTAGGAATCCTCCGCTGCTTTCCTAGAATTGGCAGACGTATCAACGCCAGATCCTCGCTACGTCTGCTGTATCTACTAGGAACTCTCCAAAGACGCTGCAAACCAACTGTTTTCAAGATGAAGGGATTAGGCAAATAATATACCAATCATTCCTTTCTCTTTATCACCATCTTTCAGGCCAAGTCAATCTTGCAAAACATATTTATTTCAAAACCAAGTTTTTTTAAATCTTTTTTTAAACTTACGTTTGCTCAAATTAACAATCGGGGACCTTCAAGAACACGATTATACTTCTCTTTTTTTTACAGATAAATAAAATGACTGGTTTTGACGTTCATTGAGAAGGATTGATTGTCGTAGTTGGTATTTCGGTTGATAGTGGAGGAGGATTCTCGCAGTTTACGTCCATGTCGGGTATCCAGTTATCTTCGTGTTGCAAAGGTTCGGTCCAAGTGACGGTGCAAGCTTTGCCATCTTCGGACAGAATTTCGGATTTGGTAAACACCCCGGTGTCCTTGACCTGAAATAACAAGATATGTATATTTGTTTTGCAGGAAAAAAAGTGGGTGTGGCACATAGCTTCCTTGTATCTGTAACACGATTGTATATGTAGCCGCCCCCACAGATAGTCTAGACCTATCCTGAGTAGGGATCTCCATGCCAAGCACCCTGGAAGAAGAGTGTGAGGACCCTGGGTTCTCCCTAGATACTTCTTCAATCGTCAGTCGGGTTCAGGACGAGCCAGTGAACTGACCGCAAGGGGAGTTTCGGCGGTCTAGAGCTATGTAATCGATTTACAATCCGTTTTGAACCAAGTTATTGTAGAATACAGTTGTTTCTTTATATGCGAGTGATTTATGATCCTGACAACCAACCGGAAGAAGAGGAAATACCGGAGAATGGAATAAGAGTTATCCCAGATGCAGAGTAGTTGATCTCAAACAATAATCTCTAAGTACCTTCCACTACCCTCATAGGGGACCATCTACACATCAATCGACATAATCTCTGAATATTGTTGGAAAATGTAGAAATTATGGCTGTAACAAGGAAATACACGTTTGCGCATGCGCAGTCGCTATTATCAGTCTGTAGGTGACGATTTTCGTAGGGGACCATCTACACGCCAACCCACACCCTGAAAGTTTCATCGAAATCGGATGAGAAATGTAGAAGTTATGGCTGTGGCAAGGATTTCATGACTGACACGAAACCAAAATTGTTCAGGAAGGTTTCAACTTCTTATCAACCTTCAAAAGTGAAAACGAAGCTTCCGCTACCTTGGTAGACTCGGAAGAAAAAGTTCTCCAAAATCAAAATTTCCACTCGCGTTTTACGTTTCAGACTTTCCTGAACAATTTTGGTTCTGTGTCAGTCATGAAATCCTTGCCACAGCCATAACTTATACATTTCTCATCCAATTTCGATGACATTTTCAGGGATTGTGCGGGTTGCTATGCAGATAGGAAAATCAGCACCTACAGACTGATAATAACCACTGCGCATGCGCAAACGTGTTTCCTTGTTACAGCCATAACTTCTACATTTCCCGTCTGATTTCGATGACATTTTTCAAGAATGAGGAATTTCACCGAATTCTGTTTGCATTTTTCCTAAATAGTTTATGGTGTGGGATAGATGAAAATCGGGTTGATTTCGGAAAATAAGACTCCTGTTATTTTTGGGAGACAATCAAAATTTATGATTTCAAAAATTAAGTGGGAAAACGGACCTCTCCAACGTGAAGCGGAAACGCTCGCTGATTGGCTGTTTGGATCGCTGTCTCCTCCCAGTGTTGCCCGATGGTACGACGAAATCGTGTTTTCTAAGAGGAAAGTTATCAAACAAAAACAGCGGAATCCTAATTTTCCCCATCTTGCTTTTTCCATTTTTTTTCTTCAGTTTTTCGATTTCGATCTTTACTGGTTTTGTGAAATGTTGTATCTGGGGACTATGGATTTCACGATCTCAGCGCTTCAAGCGGCCATAAATGAACTATTCCAGGATGACGTCATCCTCCCATTTTTTTAAACATTCATATTTTCTACACTGTTTTGTTTATTCGTAAATTAGGAAGTACAGGCTGAAAGTTTGCGTTAGAGGGGTTTTTTGAGGTGCTGAATCCGATTTTGGGGTCAAAAATAGGAAATTCCGACATGTTGAAATTCCTCATTGCCATGTAGATGGTCCCCTACGAAAATCGTCACCTACAGACTGATAGTAGCCACTGCACATGCGCAAACGTGTATTTCCTTGTTACAGACATAATTTCTACATTTCCCATCTGTTTTCGATGAAACTTTTCAGGAATTATGTGAGCTGGGGTGGTGACGGTCCACTATGAAGATCGTGGCCCCCAAAATGAAAGTATTTTGTGCGTATGCATCATCATTAACCCTTAATTTCCCACTTGTTCAAAAAAAGTTTTTTTTCAGATATTTTAGATGATTTCGGTGTATTAGTATTCAAGATTGTGGTGTACCAACCAAATGACACAGAATTGCTAGTTTTGACCGAGATGCATATGAATTTTCCTAATTTGATGAAAATTGGATGGTATATTTTTGGACACCTCAAGAGGGGGGATGACTATCGTTATCATGGCTATTAAGAGGTGGTGGGGATGGTTATCGTTGTTTTAAAAATGGATACTTAGAATACTTAGAATTGAACCAGCAGCTTTTTATTCTAAAACAAACGAATAAACGAAACGACACTAATTAAATTGTTAGCCCAATAAGACCTCCTTCTTCAGTAGTATCTTATTGGAATATTGATGCAGGGGCCCCCAATATCAGTTTTGACTCAAGAGTCGTTGAACAGTGTTCAGAATGCTTGAAAATCGGACTTCCGAAAAGATACTTCAGGATATTAAGGGTTAACTACTTTGCATCTGATCAATTATAATCGGGTTATGGGTACGAGGAAGCTATGTGCCACACCCACTTGGCAGACTTTTTCTTCACCCTTGAACAAAACTTCTGCTACCTTGGTAGACTCGGAAGCAAAGAAGAAAAACGTGACCTACCTCGCTTCTGAGAAGAAACAAGTTACAAAAGGATAATATGAAAATGTATATAAAAGTAAAGTAAATCACCATCTCAGATTGAATTTTCGTTCAACTGCCTTTCAATTCAGACCTCGTTTCAAAATCATAGACCTGGTCACGGATTGGATTATGAATAATTAACGTTATCCCCTGGTGTGTATAAACCCTCAGATGGACTTCCAGTGTATAAAACGTTTGACAGACACGCAGCAACTGTAAAGTTGTTTTTGAGACACATGATGGGTCTATGGGGTCTCAAGGAGTCTAATTTGAACATAATTTCAAAAACTATGATCTACCATACCCATCATGCGAATTCGATTTCACCCCCCCCCCCCCCATCAACCACCACCAGAGTAATGAATGCCTCATGCTCCTGGAACGGTGCCAGTCTTGGTAGGTAATCCGCAGAAGTTCACATTCGTATTCAAGGTGAAAAACCCACGAAATATGCAATTTATGGTGCCTTGGAACCATGGTGGCACAAAGAATGCCTAATTCATGAAAATTCAGAGCTCTATTGATAATGTCCACTCAATTTCATAGTTTGGGTAAATTAGTAAGCTGTAAGGAACCGAAATATTGTAAATTAGTAAGCTGTAAAGGAACCGAAATATTGAATAACGGATATTTTGTGAATATTATCCCGCCTATCGCTCCCTTCTCATGATAATTTCAATATTCTGGTGAAATAATGTGGAACTTGGAAGTCATCTGAACAAAAAAAAAGAATTTCGTAAAAAGGTTGGAAATCGAGGCTTGGTCAGAGTTCATAAAATTATGCCCGAAAAAGTACGTTTTTTGGTTGCCTGTGTGTAAAGTGTTTGAGGGACTGGGTGGTTTTCAGAAACTAGGGAACAATGTACTTTTCGTGGCGGTTAGATCACAGCTTTGAAATTTGTCTTTGAGGTTTGAAATGGGGGGGTGCACCTTGTTTTTTTTAGATTTTTAATCGGAAGTAGACTACATCCTGAGAATTTTGTCACCAACTGCGACCTTCTAGCGTGAGTAGATCTGTTTCTATCATTTTTCAAAGTTTCGACCGTTTATGACGTCACGCGCCCCTCTCGCCTGGGCGGGACCCCCCAGCCCACTGTGACGTCATAAACGGTCGAAACTTTAAAAATTCATAGGAAAAGATTTACACACGCTAGAAGGTCGCGGTTGGTACCAAAATTCTCAGAATGAGGTCTACCTTAGAATAAAAATAACAATAAAGAGTTTTCCCTACCCAGGCGCACACCCCTTTGAGGCTTCTATAAAATGGGGACAGGTACTGAGCGCTTGGGATATTCTAAATGCTCACTGCTGTCAACATACTTAAATAAAATTTCACTCGTGTCTGTCAGTCGTGTCTTATACACACCAGGGGTTAAATTGATATCAGTTTTTATTAGCAACTAGCTGGAAAGCCTGCTGAAAGCAGGCAAAAACAAATGGTGAATACATGAAAAGAAAACCCGGGAAGAGAAATATTGCACCGAGTCATGAGGAGGATATTACACATTAAATTAGAATTTGATTTTAAAATATA
This sequence comes from Apolygus lucorum, assembly GCA_009739505.2. Classification (NCBI taxonomy): domain Eukaryota; kingdom Metazoa; phylum Arthropoda; class Insecta; order Hemiptera; family Miridae; genus Apolygus; species Apolygus lucorum. Next base: position 7,906,629 of record CM019173.2, on the reverse strand, counting down.
CACTGTTTTGTCACTATATGGAAGAGAAGGGTTACGGGGGAAAAGGATCAAACTCCTCTTTTCCTAATTCCGAGAAAATCGAAAAACAAAGTTTGAAGGTAGTTTATCAAATTACAAAAAAGTTGATGTCACGGCCTGGAATCGAGCCCGGGTCTCCCACGTTCGGGCGACGCACACGCACCTACGGTTGGGATTTTTTGTATTTTTTTTATATTTTTTTATTTAAATGAAATTTACAACATGCTCCACTACAGTACTACATGTTGTTTGGTACTTATTAATAACTAATTACTAAAGCTTTTTAATAAAAAAAGAGGAATATAAAGATAACAAAATAAGGTAAAATAGTGACTTCACTTATGAGGGGAAAGAAGAAGAAATTACGAAAGAATATATAGGTCATTAGGGATTTCCAAATCATCTAAATGTAACACAAACTTCCACAGGGGCCCTGACACTCCACCCCTGACAACCACATCCCTGATGAAGGGGGCGCGATTTTATTTTGGGGGGGCTGATTTTATGTATTAGATAACAATAAATGAAGAGTATTTTGTAGGTACTCACCATTCGCACGATAGTCTTTATTTCCTTCACCTTCACGTTCTTTTGTTTTTCGGCGAAAGCCGAGTTCATTTCATCCACATATTTCGGATCGACGGGGTCCAGGTAGCACCCTTCCGACTCGTCGCAGGGTTCATCCTAGATAGGAACGTCGGTAGAAATTTACAGACAGCCAATCAAATACATAACTGAAATACTTACCTAAAGTTGATATCCTCTAAGCCCTCAAATGCCTATGTTGGCCCCTAACGCTATTCTTCGCAGTTTCATAAAAAAATTTGGCAGTTTGGCTCACAGCTTTGCAAAGCCTCTGCATCTCTTCTTTATGATCTCATGTTTAAGTTGGGAACATTGTTCATACGGTTAAAAGGATATTCTGTGTTTTGTGACGACTTTTTTTCGACCAAATAAAAATATGTTTCATATTTATTACATTCTCAAAATTTGATAAACATCGAGAAATACTTTCCCAACGTGATTGTGTGTTGGAATGGGCGAAAATTGTGAGGTTACACAAGTGACAGGAGGTGTAACTTTGCCAAGAGCAGGTTAAGTTGATGTCAGAGATGGGCGAATTCTTATTCATAAATACGATGATTATGAATACGAATACAGGTATGAATACAATCGTATTCACACTTTGAATACGATTTTCCCCCGTACTCGTATTTTGAATACGATTTTATAATTTTTTCTATGATTTCCCTAAAAATCGAATTTTTTAAACAATTTTCCCTGAAAATCAAACTTTTTTCACGATTTTCTCCCGAACTCTCGACACATTTATGACCTAACATTGTCAAAATAATTAATAAAAATTCGAAACGCTCACCAATTCTCAAAGGATTTTTCACGCAGAATCGAATGAGACCAACCCCAGGTCGCTACGACCAACCGTATAGAAAGTACGAAGACATTTCCGCTGAAAATCTTTTTTTTTTCTCAACAACTTACTCTGAAAATCATTTAAAAAATTATGATTTTTACCGGAAATTTCGTCGTACTTTCTATTCAGTTGGTCGAAGCAACCTGGGATTGGTCTCATTCGATTCTGCGTGAAAAATCCTTTGAGAATTGGTGAGCTTTTCCAATTTTTATTTATTATTTTGACAATTTTAGGGAATAAATACGACCAAAATTCCAGTAAAAATCATAATTTCTTTTATAATTTTCAGTGCAAATCGTAAAAAGATACGATTTTTAGCAGAAGTCTTCGTATTCTATTCGGTTGGTCGTAGCGACCTGGGGTTGGTTTCATTCGATTCTGCGTGAAAAATCCGATAGGAATTTGAGAGCGTTTCGAATTGTGATTGATTATTTTGACAATATTAAGTCATAAATATGTCGAAAGTTCGGGAGAAAATTATTTAAAAAAGTAGGTATAATTTTCAGGGAAAAACGTTTAAAAAAATTCGATTTTTAGGGTTATTATAGAAAACATTTTAAAATCGAATTCAAAATACGAATACGGGGGAAAATTGTATTTTTCTTTTTGTAAAGTGTGAATACTATTGTATTCGTATTCATATTCATACCTGTATTCGTATTCATAATCATAAAATCGAAGATATGATTTGTATTCATAATCGTATTTACTCGTATGAATAAGAATTCGCCTATCTGTTGTTGATGTTGATAACTGCGTCACTTTGCCAAGACCCAGTTGAGAATTTCAAACTATGTATGATAAAGTTTCTTTTGTGACAGTACTTATTCATGTAATCTTTCATAAAGGAGTAAAGAAATCTTCTCCTGGGGGGATTGGTTGGAAGTGGCAAGGGCAAAGGCGAGTGACCGACACAGAAAAATAATGAAAATGTCAAAATTGAACTTCATTAAACGTTCATTATTTTGGTAACGAAATAAAATGAGATTTTTGAAAAAAACACGAAATAACTTAATCCAACGTCGATTTTGAAACAAAATAGAAGTCGGTTTAGGTAAAACTACGACAGTTTTGACTGGATTGTCTCCCGAAGTCAATATTTTGTAAACCATCATAATTTGAACTCTATTAAAAACCAATTTCGGAACAAACAAATAAATCTGAACATTTTTGGATAACTCAAAATTTTACCTTCAAAGTCAATTGTAAAATAAAACACTACTTAAGTAAAAAGTCGATTTTTGTAAAACCTACAAAATTTTACGTTCAATGAACGTCGATTTAGAAACAAAAAACACAGAAAAAAAGTCAAGTTTTGAAAAAATTTGAGTTTTTATCAAAATTTGAACTCTTTCAAAAGACGATTTCAAAACATAAAATAGCGTTGAAAGGCGAATTTTTGTAAAACCGTCAAAATTTGAGCTGTTGGGAAGATTTCCAAATCAAAAACTGCGTATTAAGTAAATTTTGGAAAACCATAATATTTTGAACTTGTTCAGAAGACCACTTTAAAACATAAGATCGCGTTGAAAGTCGAGTTTTCAAACATTATCAAAATTTGAACTTGTTCAGAAGACTATTTTAAAACATAAGATCGCGTAGAAAGTCGAGTTTCCAAAAAAATAACAAAATTTGAACTTGTTCAGGAGACCATTTTAAAACATAAGATCGCGTAGAAAGTCGAGTTTTCAAAAATTATCAAAATATGAACTTGTTCAAAAGACCATTTTAAAACATAAGATAGCGGATATGAGAGGCAGTCCAGAACCAGTTCGGAACTGAAAAGGGGAGGGGATAGAGGCGAATGGACTCCTCCGGGCTCCTCTAACCTCTCCGAACAGACCAAGCGTTGAAAGTCGATTTTGAAAAATTATCAAAATTTGAACTTGTTCAGAAGACCACTTTAAAACATAAGATTGCGTTGAAAATAGAGTTTTGAAAAATTATCAAAATTTGAACTTGTTCAGAAGACTATTTTAAAGCATAGGATAGCGGGTCTGTTTGGAGAGGCAGTCCAGAACCAGTTCGAAACTGAAAAGGGGAGGGGATAGAGGCGAATGGACTCCTCCAAACTGTTCAGGACTGCCTCTCCAAACAGACCAAACGTTGAAAGTCGAGTTTTGAAAAATTAGCAAAATTTGAACTTGTTCAGAAGACCATTTTAAAGCATAAGATCGCGTGTCTGTTCGGAGAGGCAGTCCGGAACCAGTTTGGAACTGAAAAGGGGTGGGGATAGAGGCGAATAGACTCCTCCAAACCCCACCGAACCGTTCAGGACTGCCTCTCCAAACAGACCAAGAGTTGAAAGTCGAGTTTTGAAAAATTATCAAAATTTGAACTCGTTCAAAAGATGATTAACCTGACAATCAAAATCTAAACTGCATTAAACTTCGATTTTTAAACAAAAGGTACCATAAGCAATCGATTCTTGTATAAACCATCAACATTTAAAAGACAATTTTGAAACAAGAAACACGTAAAAAGTCGATGTTTAGGGAAAATCGTGAAAATTTGAACTTTATTTAATACTGATTTTGAGAACATGCACGACAGAAAGGTGAATTTAGATAAACTATCAAACTTTGAAATTCAAAGAACGTCGAATTTTGTAAAACTATCAACATGTTGCCTTTATTGAACGTCGATTTTGAAACTAAAGACACCGTGAAAAGTCCATTTTTGTAAACCAACATAATTTGGCTAGTATTAAAAGTCGATTTCCGGGAAAACCTACAAAATTTTACCTTGATAAATGTCAATTTTGAAACATAACACTATAAAAAAGTCGAGTTTTGAAAATTCATCAAAATTTGAACTTCTTCAAAAGACGATTTTTACGTAAGGTAGAGTCGAAAGTCTATTTTTTATAAAACCGTCAAAATTTGACCTGTTAGGATGATTTCCAAATCCATAATAACTTGAACTTAATTTTTAAGCATATTTGGAAGGAAATTTTACGCTCTTATTACGGTAAATTATCTTGGAATAAACGCTCAATGTTGAGGTAGTTGATACTTTAATATCATGCACCGCCATTTTGACTTTGACGAGGTATCAGTACCTGACTCAAAGCCCCCCCAACTATGATTTGAAAACTCTACCCTCCAAAATAGGTAGTCAACTGACTAAAATCAACTCAAATCTAGGTATTATGTGATACTCACTTCACAATAGATGAACCCAAAAAGGAGGAAAACGGTGCAAACTAAACACACACTTTTCATTTTGGAATCCGGTCGTTCCGGCTTTAATCACTTCACTCGAAAAAACACCACTTATTCTCCGCAAATTAATTTGATATCAATTTCAGGGGACAAAGGTTCCTCTTTGCAAGTCAACCGTCGAATATGAGCATTCTTCAGAGACAATTTCTCGAATTGGTAGAATAAGAAAAGAATGATCACGTCGGGCGAGAGAAATTGTACGTAGTAAAAGCCCGAGGTTGTAAAAGTGCCGTTTTTTTTTGTATGAAAAATTGACCACTTTATACGACGATGGGATGAATGTCAGTGGTGACTAGTCATCTTTTCCATTTGAAAAAGGTTATCAAACTGGACACTAACTCGTTGATGGGTCTCCTTCATCTCCCCGAGGAAACAATAAGTGGGAAAGAGAGGCCAATGCGGAATGGGTGTGGCACGTATCAATCAATCAGTGTTTTTATTGAACAAAACCTGAGAATAGGTATTACAGCGTTAGAACATGGGAAAAACGCTGCAAATCATTGCCCAAAGGTTTATTATTTTCTGTATAGATCACCTTTCTGTATAGATCCCTCCCTACCAACCGTAGGTACCTACTACCTACTAGGGCATTTTTGAAAATTTCAACCTTTCATTTCCATATGGTTGGTGGTTGGGGTTGACATTTTCAAAACTGCCCTAGTAGATACCTATGGTTGGTAGGTGAGGTTGGTGGGATCTATACAGAAGGGTGATCTATAGCATTTTCCAGTTGAATTAAACCTTTTTCCAAAAGAATTAAACCTTTCCCAATACAATTAAACTTCTTTTCCAAAATAATTAAACCTTTTTCCAAATGAATTAAACATTTCCCAATACAATTAAACTTTTTTCCAAAATAATTAAACCTTTTTCCAAATGAATTAAACCTTTCCCAATACAATTAAACTTTTTTCCAAAATAATTAAACCTTTTCCCCAAAACAATTAAACCTCTCAAAAGAAGGGGATGTAATAGAAAATAAATAAACGACGTAGCGACCAGTGAAATGTCAGTGAGCATGAAGATGACGCCACTGTTGAATCCCTTCCGAGTGATATCACTTGGAAGGGATTCCTTCGTAGGTATGCGTCGTCTATTCCTCCTTAATGACCCAACGTCGTTTGACCACAGTTTCTTCTAGCCGCATACCACTTTCTGCTGTACCTACGGTTCTGTTCGATCATGAGTGCTAGCGATTCTAGCTCAAGTTCAATTATTGTTGTTGAGAGAAGGCGCGGAGCTGTAATCGAAAGTAAATCAAGTTCATCAGAATCTACTATCGCTAGTCAGAATCTGCATTAACAACTGTTAATTTCTGTTTGTTTTCATTATTCATTGACCCTTCGTTATTTGTTCACGCCTTTGTTGTTCGACCTAATTCATGATTAAACTGTTTCGCGATTCATATACTTGCAATTCCTTATTTTCCCGCTACAGGTTTAATCGTTTCGGAAAAAGGTTTAATTATTTTGGAAAAAAGTTTAATTGTATTGGGGAAAGGTTTAATTCATTTGGAAAAAGGTTTAATTCAACTGGAAAATGCTATATATATAGAATAATAAACCTTTGGGCAATAATTAGCAGCGGTTTTTTTACCTACCAACCATTGGTAGGTACTACCTCACATACTGTCTCCACACCTTCACGATCAAGTCACACTCGATTCGAAAAATAAGGAGCTTCAAATGGAAATTTGATTACTGGTTGCTCAGAAAGCAAAACTGAATACAACTCGAAGAAACGAACAGCGATCGCGTTTTAGTTAGCTAAAAATTCAACGGAGATTAGACCTCTTTTGTGATTCACATTCGTGATTCTGTTTTATCGAAGGGAAACCCTTAAGTAGGGAGCGACCGGTTTGCCCTGCAGAGCTCCGGGTGGTCTCGAAAATGTTTAAAAATTCAATACTATTCAAAATTAGTGAAAAAACGATACTTTTTGTCGAGAGTTTTCGAGCTAGGGCACTCTTGAAAATTTCAACCCTCAATTTTCACCCCTTAGAAGTGACCTACATCAACCAAAAGCTTCGCGGCACAACTAGACCCCAAATGGAGCCCATATACCAAATTTGAACCAAATCGGTCCAGTGTTGCTAAGAAAACGGAAAATTTTTTATTCGATTTTCGGATTCTACGTACCTTGAAACGTAAAACATCAAATTTTGAGGGGGAGTTACAATTTTGTTCTTGCTTAATTCCAAAGGCTCATCATTGAAAATAATAAACTAAAATAAAATACTCATATAATACTATAGCAAGCACGGAGAAATTTATTGGTACATCAAACAATAACAGTGATGGAAAAACTTGGGCCTCGCCTTGGCTAGAATTCAAGAAACATGGAACATGCTTTAGCCGCGCTTTTTCGTGGAGTAAGGATTGGGTGGACGGGGGGAGAATCCCCCCCCCCCCCGTGTGACACTTTTTGGGTAGTTAGTCCAAGGCTAAAGCATGTTCCATGCTATAACAAGTCACCGAGCAAAATGCTATAAATTTTTGCATCGATCAGTGGACCTTTCACGCTCCGTTGGAATATCGCTGAGAGTTGTTTAACATCAAAAGGTTCAAGAACAACCTGGTTCCGAATAGGTCAGGGTTACAAATAAGGGACTTCGTCAGTCTAAAACATATTGTTAAGTAATGCATGCATTCCAGGGGAAGTATACCTACTCATAAACAAAAATTTCAGGGCACAGCTAGACCCAAAATGGAGAATGCTGAACCCGAAAATCGAATAAAAAATTTTCCGTCCGTCCGCTGCATTCCCCTTAGTTACCAAGGACCGATTTTGATGAAATTTGGTATTTGGGGTCTAGTTGTGCCGCGAAGCTTTTGCTTGATGCGTTTCCTTCTAAGGGTTAAAAAATAAGGATTGAAAATTTGAAAACGCCCTTGCTCTAACATTTCTATAATATAAATCTTTATATTATAAATATTGTTTTTCTTTTATATTATAATATATTGTTTTTCCATCAATTTAAGATAGTATCGAATTTTTAGAATCGAATGACACCACCCGGAGCTGTGTAGGGCCAACCGTTCGCTCCCTACAAGAACTTAAGCGTCGGGCTTACGATAAATCAGAAACACGATTTTCAATCGCAAAAGTGGCCTAATCTCCGTTCAAATTTTAGCTGACCAAAGACCGCTGGTCGTTTCTTCGAGTTGCACTCAGGTTTGCGCCCTTAGCAACCATTTTTTTAAAATTGAGTGTGAAGCGTTTATTTCATTAAATTAAACTTGAATGTGAAGCGAAATCAAGTTGGTAGGTAGACACAATGGCAAAGTTGTGTTCTTTGCAGGCGAGTGATCTATCAGCAAAAATAAGCCTTTGTGTAATAATTTGCAGCGATTTTACCTTGGAACCGTATTTTTGGGGTGGGGGTAAACAATTTAATACTACAACATTGCGAAACTACATCGATTGATTCAAAAAATTACTCACTCCGAAGTTAGCGACTTCAGGGGTTCGTTCGTTCATTTTTGCGTATTCTATTTTATTTTAGATTTAATTCAATTTTATATTAAATAGCTACTAAATAAAATAAAATTGTATGGAAAAACAATACCTTTACACCGGTAGCTACCTAAGAACATACGGAAACTTTTATTTTCGGACTGTACGTACCTTGAAACTTAAACCATCAAATTTTAAAGGAGGGGTGTAATTTTTTTCTTGTTCTATCCCAAAGGGTATTTAAAAAATAATAAACCAAAATCAATTCTGAGTTAAAAAAAACTCCGAGGAAAAAAAACTGGCTCCTTTCCAAAATTTACAATAAGAAAGGAAGTTACTACTTTTTTTGGTTTTAATTCATTTTGACGTGATAACGTCTTATAAATTGGTTTACCGGGAGACACTTCAAGAAACTGCGTTACGCTCCGCTCACGGAGGGGGTGCAGCTCGGCGCTCCCTAAAGGCGGGCGGCCCCTCCCCTTCCCCGGCGCTCACAAAAGCGGGAGCGCCCCGCCCCCCTTCCCTGGCACTCACTCCCCCCCCCACCCATGGGAAATACCTACTCTGTGCAACTTGACCAAGAATTTTATTTTATCCTTCTTCCTACTATACGAATGAATATTAACATTAAAATTATTTTACCACTCAAAGTCGTTGTCACGTAAAACTTTCGCCCGTATACCGACTTTACAGGCAACAACACAGGGTTTTTAAGAAATTGAATAAATGATTTATTTTGAATTGTAGTATCTCCGTTATTTATTCTAACTACAGAGCTTAGGTTGATATCAAACTGTAGCAAATTTAATCTACATCAAAAAGTTACTTGGCATAAATTATTGAAATCATAATACTTAGTTCAAATAATATAATAGTTTTAAAAAACCAACAAAAGTGGAACGATTTAATGGTTTTCAGCGCACTTCGTCAGTAACAGAGGGTTTTAACGTTGCAAATACGAACTATGAAAATTCAAAAAATGTCTGATGAGCCACGCAGCCGCCTCTTATTAAAGTTTCTTAAAACCATCACCAGAGAGCTCCTTTGTAGGTGTCCGGAGTTCTGAAAACGAGTTCGAGAAAAAATCCGGAACGCCAGAACCGAGTTCCGAACTAGTCCGGAACTGTGTTTGAAAGTCACTGCGAACAGCGAACTCAGTTCCAGAACTCGGAATTCGTGCACTGCGAACGCGTAAAGCCCTACTGCGCATGCCCAGACTGTTCTAGAACTGTCCCGGACTGCACTACGAACGAAGCTCAGGAGTAAAAAATGTAAATTGCGGAATCAATACCTGAAGTTTCGTCGTTTTTATAGCGAACAATCTGCACACTCGTAGTTTGCTGCCTCAGTGGAAGTACCTGCCTGTAGTACCTACCGATATCTGATGACGTAGATGGGTATAAATTAATGTATAAAGAATCGTTCAATAGGTGAAAAAGTATATTTCATTACATCGATATGTTAAAATCCACATTTAAAATGTTCAGTGGCGCGTACTAAAATATATCACACAAAAAGTAGTTACTACCAACTACACGATATGTAATTAAGGGTTAAGTAATGTAAATTACACCTACCCAGATTCTTTGAAAATTAAATAACCATGAGTAGCCATTATTTTTTAAACAGAAATGTGGTTATTTCATAATAATATCGACTTAATAGATACGAATGCCCCAATAAGAAAATTACTTAAAAATATCAGATCATCTCAGCAGAAAACCGATCAATCGAACCAATTCAAAACCCGAGTATTTCGAATGGTTCAAATGAGATAAATGTGGCTTCCATGCTGATGGTTCTGCAATCTCGAGGCTGTCGCCCGAACTAGTCTTAATGGCGGACCAATCAGAACCCTTCCAAAGTTCAGCCTTCAGAGATTCAAGTACTCCATCATCACAGTTAACAGGAAATTTTGCACTCATTCAAGATGTCGAAATAGAAATCTTAGAACAAAAACAAAGCACTATCAGGTAGTACTTTCCAACACTATAATTAAAAAGTTCATCAAAGGTACAATTCAGATGTATTAAAACGATCTGAAGGGTAACATCCGTCTTAAATATCGTTTTTCAAACATCTCGGTCACCTAAATGACAGAAACATACTCACGTGTTACGATTGATCGGCTTTCTACGTCTAAGTAGTTACTCGCTATATTTTGAAATTTTAATTTCGTGTTTCCATCGACTGCTATTCAAGAATGGCCGAAGTGGCAGCTTTGTTGAGGCCGCAAGTTCCATCACCTCTGTAGGCCATGTAGTAACCCTGAAAATAAGATGACGCTGCGTTAAGCTGGGTTCACATAGGTGCGTAAAGTCCGTAATGTGTAATGCGCAAAAAGAGAAGTGGGGGTGTTCCGTAATGCAGAAAGTGCGTAATGTAGAAAAGAGAGTTCACATGGCTGAATGATTACACAGAAGTAAGCAGTACGTTCTGAGCAGAATAGTTTCCAAACCAAAACAATGATTCTGGTTGTTTTGTCAATAAACGAGACCGAGTCAATAAGCTTTCTGTAGACAAATGACGAGAGTTTGTTACAAAGTTTACCGAAGATTATCGAAGTTCATCCGTAATGCGCAAAATATCCAATTTTTCAAAACGATACACTCAGCTCCAAAAGTCGACCGAAAGCAACGTCAATCACGTGAGACTCACGTCGGAAAGTTAGCATCCACTCAATGCTCGCCCTAGCAGCTTCTCACGTCTAAATGGTTCCAAATGTTGCTGTAACTCTCTATTAGAGTATATTTGTACTTCCCGTGTTGACAAAACGCGAAATGTGAAAAAGAGCAGCTAGCGCGAGCACTTGTATATGCTAACTTTCCACGTCATTTTTTTCAGATCTCCTCTGTGAAATCGTGAAAAAGTAAACTCCTGTAGTGACGTTAACGTGACGCTTATAAGTTAACAACTAGTCAATTTCAAATTTTGTTCCCCATTTAGATAGAATATTGATTTTTTCTTTTTCATGTTCCTAGTATCATGATAAAAGTTATGGAAGAATGGATGGAGTCCATGAGGAGAGTCCATCTGGCAGAGTTCCTCTACTGAGAAGGAACTTGAGCAAGTATTCGATGATTATTTAAGGTTTCTGCTAGTGAAAAAGCACCCCATTTCAGAAATTTCCATGGTAGAAGAGGAAGTTCTTGTCAAACCCCAGATATACCAAATCTGACTTGAGGATTCAACATAACCACTTAAACAATCTAGTACTCCTTTACAGACCAAATTTTGCGAAGGTTTTATTATTTTATGGTTTTATTATTTTATTATTATTTATATTTTTCGATTTCTTATAAATATTATAAGAAATCCCTACTACGTTGTAGATATCATTTATGTTTATAATTTATTACCTAATTATTTTAATTATTATTGATTTTTTATTATAGATATTATTTAATATCGTCGGTAAATTACCGTCAAAACCCACAACAATATATTATATTGTTGTGGGTTTTGACGGTAATTTACCGATTTAAAGGCCATATCACACGAGCGATTTTTTGGCTTTTTTTCCGCTGGAAAATTGCTGGAACGTGAAGAGGAAGTTAGAATAAGTTAGGCGAAGTTGAAGAAGAATAACCGCAGAAAACTGCGAATAGAGCGCATTCTGGCGGCCAGCGATTTTCACTCTAACGTGACTACAAGTTTTGGATCAGGTTATAGTAGTGTGGAATTTTGAAGCAACGTTTTAGCGTCGCTCCCACTCCCAGAAAAAGTAATCACTTTACTTGTCTCTGTGGCGTCACTACGATCTCGTTTTCTTCAGTTTTGTGCTCCTGTCGTATTATTCTTCAAAATGGACCCTATTTCCTTGATCATTAGTGGTGATTTCTCTGATATTTTCTCTGATATTTCTCTACACAATTGATGAGAAGCGAAGTTTCACTTGTTGTCCACCTATTCACTATATCCTTCGGCGGCATACTTGTTGGAGGTTTAAAAATGAACGAAGAACTGATTAATTTTTCTCTCGGAAAACTGCAGAAAACTGAACAGACGTCGACTAGTAGATCAAGGAATGCTACAACCACAAATTACTTATCGATGGAGAACCTTCGAATGGTTTCCTTCCAGCTTTTTTTCCCGCACAAAATGGCGGACTAGAAAAATTAGAACGCGTTCTAAATATTCCAAAGCTAGAAAAATCGCTCCACCAGGGTGCAGGCTGCGCTATGGGGTGGTGGGGAAGTGGAATTAAAAACCCGCTGCATGGATACTTGAAACACTGTACTTCTTCCTCTTCACGTTCCAGCGATTTTTCTGCGGAAAAAAGCTGAAAAATCGCTCGTGTGATATGGCCTTAAGGGCATGTTGCAGTCCTGGTTTTGGTAGACCTGAATAAGGACGATTTGTTGTTACTTTCCCGGTTTTATTGTTTTGGCTCTCAATTTTTGGTTTAAGTGAAATATTATTTTGTGCGAATTTGAGAAGAGTTGTCGTGTTTATTTTGTCTTTACCCGGTTGTAACATACATAGATACCAGTAAAATGAATAAAGAAGTATGATAGTACCTACCTAACAAATTATAGTAAAACCTATTGGAGAAAAATTGGAACCCATAGTAAATGAAACAATAATCAGAATTGAATTAAAATAACTTCAATATTAATGACGAAGTGGAAAGGTAGTGGTAGGTACCAACAAATAGTCTTTTCTGTTACGCGTTAAACTTGCTGTTTTCTGCCTTGGGTAGTCCATGGAAGAAGAAAAACAACTCCATCTACTCTGAGGTTATCCTCACGTAGCGCACCCTCGCGTAGACAGCGGATTTTTTCAAACGCCAAAAGTTGGCTTGTGGCGTCAAGGAACTTTTTGCGTGTGGGAGTAGATACGTGTGAAACGAAACGGCAAGTACAAAAATACTCTATTAACTCAAAAACGAGAATTTTGGAATTGGCTCGTTGGTGCTGCAAGACCTTCTATTAGTACGATGACTTAAATTCGAATTTTGAACAGATTTAGAAGATTACAGAAGAACAGTTATTCAATGTAAGATTCCAAAATGGTTATTAATTTTTTAAACATTCATTCTTCGTGAGTGTGAGTCGAGGCTTGTAAATTACAATATAATTACAGTATTGTTACAATATAATAAGATTTTCTTGTCTTACTTGAACTCCCCATTGTTCACCCCAACTGTTTTTAATCAGCCAAAACGGGAGGGTTTTATTGAACACTGGGTAATCTGAAAAGCAAAATGAACAAACAAAAATGAACGACGGAAGTCCAAAACCTCACCTTATTACCCCATCGGGGTCCCCATGAATTCTTGATGAGCCAGTAGGGTAATAACTTGTGGGTCCACTTAGTACCTGGAACCACAAGGTTTTTTGGTGAGAAGGGATGAGAAGTTTAGGGCAAAGGGTAATTTATGTAATTTTCTGAAGAGCACCGACTGATTTGAAAAGAAAGATTGAAACGCGATGTGAAGATTTTCTGAACACGGCGCATTCTACGATCATATCCCTTCCTAAAGATAATCTAAAGATAATCTCAAAATGCAAAAAGTGCTCGATTGAAATGAAGACTGCAAGATTTTCAACAAGTTTCAAATGGGTATTCAACAACTCGATGTTTAAATTTTAATAATATACTGCGTTTAATTAATTTTTGAAGGAACCAATACAAAGAGGAGATTTACGACTTTTGATGGGTGCTTAGGATGGTCAAATTAGTGAGAGGGGAAACTAATGAAAAAAAAGTATAGGTATGAATTAACTTCTCTGTGGCCAACATCATAGATTAGTACAAACGTGGAGAACGAATAGGAAGATGTTGGGGAAGTTGACTCCTCTGAGGCCACTATCACAGATCAGCACAAACATAGAGAAGGAATAGGAAGATTTTACGGAAGTTAACTATTCTGAGGCCACTATCATAGGTCAGTACAAACATAGAGAAAGAATAGGAATATATTGCGGAAGTTAACTTCTCTGAGGCAATCATCATAGGTCAGTACAAACATAGAGAAGGAATAGGAAGATTTTGCGGATGTTAACTCCTCTAAGGCCACTATCACAGATCAGCACAAACATAGAGAAGGAATAGGGAGATTTTACGGAAGTTAACTATTCTGAGGCCACTATCATAGGTCAGTACAAACATAGAGAAAGAATAGGAAGATATTGCGGATGTTAACTCCTCTGAGGCCACTATCACAGATCAGCACAAACATAGAGAAGGAATAGGAAGATTTTACGGAAGTTAACTATTCTGAGGCCACTATCATAGGTCAGTACAAACATAGAGAAGGAATAGGAATATATTGCGGAAGTTAACTTCTCTGAGGCAATCATCATAGGTCAGTACAAACATAGAGAAGGAATAGGAAGATTTTGCGGAAGTTAACTTCTCTGAGGCAATCATCATAGGTCAGTACAAACATAGAGAAGGAATAGGAAGATTTGGCGGATGTTAACTCCTCTGAGGCAATCATCATAGATCAGCACAAACATAGAGAAGGAATAGGAATATATTGCGGAAGTTAACTTCTCTGAGGCAATCATCATAGGTCAGCACAAACATAGAGAAGGAATAGGAAGATTTTACGGAAGTTAACTTCTCTGAGGCAATCATCATAGGTCAGCACAAACATAGAGAAGGAATAGGAAGATTTCACGGAAGTTAACTTCTCTGAGGCCACTATCATAGATCAGCACAAACATAGAGAAGGAATAGGAAGATTTTGCAGAAGTTAACTTCTCTGAGGCCAATATCACAGATCAGTACAAACATAGAGAAGGAATAGGAAGATATTGCGGAAGTTAACTTCTCTGAGGCCAATATCACAGATCAGTACAAACATAGAGAAGGAATAGGAAGATTTTGCGGAAGTTAACTTCTCTGAGGTAACTATCACAGATCAGCACAAACATAGATAAGGAATAGGAAGATATTGCGGAAGTTAACTTCTCTGAGGCCACTATCATAGATCAGCACAAACATAGAGAAGGAATAGGAAGATTTTGCGGAAGTTAACTTCTCTGAGGCAACTATCACAGATCAGCACAAACATAGAGAAGGAATAGGAAGATGTTGGGGAAGTTAACTTCTCTGAGGAATAGATGAAGGAATGATCATAGATCAGCACTAACATAGAGAAGGAATAGGAAGATATTGCGGAAGTTAACTTCTCTGAGGCCACTATCATAGATCAGCACAAACATAGAGAAGGAATAGGAAGATGTTGGGGAAGTTAACTTCTCTGAGGCAATCATCGTAGGTCAATACAAACATAGAGAAGGAATAGGAAGATTTTGTGGAAGGTGACTCCTCTGAGGCCACTATCATAGATCAGCACAAACATAGAGAAGGAATAGGAAGATGTTGGGGAAGTTAACTTCTCTGAGGCCACTATCATAGATCAGCACAAACATAGAGAAGGAATAGGAAGATTTTACGGAAGTTAACTTCTGAGGCCATCATCATAGATCAGCACAAACATAGAGAAGGAATAGGAAGATATTGCGGAAGTTAACTTCTCCGAGGCCACTATCACAGATCAGCACAAACATAGAGAAGGAATAGGAAGTTAACTTCTCTGAGGCCATTATTATAGGCAGGTAATCATAATGAAAGAAATAGGAGGATATTAGGGATTCTTAGCTTCTTTCTGTTCTTGAGTGAAACATTCAAAATGTTTAGATATTTTCAAATAGTGTTCAATTTACTGTAAGTCCTTAAAGTTAACTCGATCGTGGAGATCGCCCTGCGTAAACAAAAAACGTTCCGTGACACACGGAAAAAGGAACGCGACAAAACTTCAAAAAAAGAAGAAATATTTTCAACTTACGATGAACTCCATAACCAACAATCAGCACTCCGTGGTCGAGATCATCTGGGTTACACAAGAACCTCAGCGGGTGAGAAACTCCTCCCATGTAAAACTGAAAACAAGTCGGAAGATTAGTTGTCCTGACGAAGCAGCAAGTCCAGAAGTGGTCAAATATGATCAGAAATTGATTCTTTTCCTTTTTACTTCAATAAACGTCATATTGTGGAGAAAAATAACGACGTAATCAGGAAAAGTTGTGATATAACTCAATAAAATGTGAAATAAACGTGAGGCTCATTTACCTGCATGGCATTGGCGTTCAGGGCGATGGAAATAGGTCCCGTCTGCACCAGGAATTTGGCCATTTCCGATTCGTCACTGGAGATGTTAACGTAGTCCTTAACGGAAACCTTGATTTCGGATTTATCTAGATGGCACTTCTCGTTTTTCCCCAGATATGGATAGTCTTTCTCCAGTTCCAGACCACCCATCTCTTCTATACTCTCAAAAGCAGTGTTGAAAAACCCACCGTTGCATCCGTTGTCCAATTTATCACAGTCAACCAGTTCTGAAATGTTGTACAGAACAATGTTAAAAACATGGCAGTTAATCACTGATTCATCGTGTGTAATGTGGAGGCTCTATAGTTATCATATATCGACAGCCCCACTGCAAAACCCTGTAAGTTCAAATTTTTCCAAAAATACGGATTTGAGCCTTTCCGATAGATTGTGCTCTTGCGCACATTGATTGTAGTGTCGCCAAAATCGGGCTATGGCTTCTCATTTCTTTTCTGTGGTGAAATGTAATAACCTGTAAGCCAGGTTCATAGGTTAGAAATGTCAGTTTTTTTCGTCTCCTGGAAACTTTTTGGTATTGAACATACAGGGTTTTGCAGTGGGGCTATCGATATATCGACGATATATCGACACCCCATTAATCAGTATACAGGGTGTCCCAAGTTAAGGACCGAAAAACTTCGGGAGTCGATTCTACAACTAATTTTAGTAAGAAAGTGTCTCTTAGCAATTTTTCGTTAGACGCTTAATTTCCGAGATATTTTAATTTTAAGATTTTTTTCGTGTTTTCGACCTTAAGCCATAAAAATGACCATAACTCGCTAAATTTTCAAGCAATTCAAAATCTAATTACACCGTTGGATAGGGCATTAAAATTACCATCTTTCTAGTGGTTATCCAAAAATTTTTGTAAGGTCGTGATGGGTGAAAAATCAACTCATAAAGTCATTTTTGTAAAATTGTCAAAATTTCCTACTTTTTCTTTTGATTGTTAAGGTTTTACTTCCAAATGATTTTTCACGTACCTCTACATCAAAAACTGCGCAAAGATCTCAGCTTTCCAATGGTAGAATTTGTTTTAATTTTACTCCGCTAGTTATGGGTGAAAAATACGATTGAATGCTAAAAGACGTGGTTGCGCTCATGGAAATCAAGGTTTTCTGGTTCGTTGGGCCTCGGGCAGGTTTGATGAATTAGGGGTGGAATTCTTCATCATTTTCAAGGCTATTAGACTGATTCCATCACCGTTGGTATGTGAAAGCTCAGCATTGAATTTTGGTAGGTCCGAATCGTTTTTTTTTTGTTTTCTTTTATTTACTTGGTATTTATGCACGAATTCAATGTTCAATTCTCGCAAATATCTCGATTGTATGAAAAAAGAGATATCTCATAAAGAATAGCGTGTAGATGTGGAATAAAAAATAAAGATAAATAATGATATTTCAGAGACAGTAAAAATGATATTTATGAACAAAAATAATCTTTATCTTCATCGAAGTACGGTATTGACTAAACATAAATGAGATAATAAATTATCCTCTACTCCGTCTTTGACTTCGTTTGTCATTCGCACGGTTACATGTACACACAAAGCAGAGTTTTTTACAGCCAAGTAGAAAATAATTAAGGAATGTCAAAATTTGAAGCAGTGGTCATCATATTACCGGTTCAGAATAAGTGCTCAACGTGACCTCCTCCTTCTTCAGTACATAATGTGCATCGTCTCCTAACAGCTCATTCTTCAATTATTTCCTACTTGGCTGTAAAAAACTTAGCTTTGTGTTTACATGTATCGGGACGAATGACAAACGAAGTCAAAGACGGAGTAGAGGATAATTTATTCTCATTTGTGTTTAGTCAATAACGTACTTCGGTGAAGATAAAGATTATTTTTGTTCATAAATATCATTATTTATCTTTATTTTTTATTCCACATCTACACGCTATTCTTTTTGAGATATCTCTTTTTTTCATACAATCGAGAAAGTTGCGAGAATTGAACATTCAATTAGTGCATAAATAAATGCATAAGTAAATTTAAAAAAAAAGATTCGATTTCCTACCAAAATTCAACACTGAGCTTTCACATACCAACGGTGATGGAATCAGTCTAAAAGCGTTGAAAATAACGTAGAATTCCACCCCTAATTCGTCGAACCTGCCCGAGGCCCAACGAACCAGAAACCTTGATTTCCATGAGCGCAACCACGTTTTTTTAGCATTCAAACGTATTTTTCACCCCTAATTAGCGGAGTAAAATTTAAACAAATTATACCATTGGAAAGCTGAGATCTTTGCGCAGTTTTTGATGTAGAGGTACGTGAAAAATCATTTGGAAGTAAAACCTTAACAATCAAAAGAAAAAGTAGGAAATTTTGACAATTTTACAAAAATGACTTTACATGTTGATTTTTCACCCATCACGACCTTAAATTTTTTTTATATAACCACTAGAAAGATGGTAATTTTAATGCCCTATCCAACGGTGTAATTAGATTTTGAATTGCTTGAAAATTTAGCGAGTTAAGACCGAGTTTAGCGAGTTAGATTTTTATGGCTTAAGGTCGAAAACACGAAAAAAATCTTAAAATTAAAATATCCCGGAAATTAAGCGTCTAACGAAAAATTGCTAAGAGAAACTTTCTTACTAAAATTATCGACTCCCGAAGTTTTTTCGGTCCTTAACAGGGGACACCCTGTATACTGATTAATGGGGTGTGCGCATGGGTCGGAACAACTGTTTATTGTTATTTTTAATCTAAACTAGACCTCATTCTCAGAATTTTGACACCAACAGCGACCTTCTAGCGTGAAAAGACCTTTTTCTATGATTTTTCAAAGTTTCGAATGTTTATGACGTCACAGTGGGGCGCGTGACGTCATAAACAGTTGAAACTTTCAAAAATCACAGATAAAGATCTACTCATCCAAAAAGAGAACGGCTGGTGTCAAAAATTCCCAGGATGTGGTCTACTTTCGATTACAATTTTGTAAAAAAATCAGACGCACAGGCTGGTTTCCAGTAGGGGAGTGGGGGGCACATTTGACATAGGGGCACATTTGACAATGGCTGTTTGTCACACAAGATTTGAATTTTACCGCGATTTCGTGTTTTTGTATTGTGAAGAAGAAGAAGAAGAACCATTCCAGGTGAAAACCGTGCAGGTTACAAATCATCTAGTCGGCTCATGGCGGTTTGAGTGTTTGGGCCCCTCAAAAGTAGGTTTTTTTTCATTTTGTTTTTCGTTGATTACCGAGTGGATTCAGTTTTTTTTTCAAATGTAGCTCATCCAGTTTGTCAGTCGTATATGTCTCCATGCAAGTGTTTTCCTTGGATTCTGCAAAACAATTCATCATTCGAGGTTGGCTTGGGTTTTACTGTAATGGCTACCCTCGGGGTAGTTTTGACAGTTTTGCTAGGGGAACATTTGACATATATTTTGACATATATTTTTATATACCTATGAAGTTTGTCAATGCTATGTTGATGTAGGATTTTGAATACCTACTCGACCTGACGTTTTTCAATAAACATCTTTGTTTTGATCATTATTTTTTGTTACTTCAATTCCTACATCCATAAAACTTGGTGTTCCTTTGAGAAAGAAGAGTGGGTACTCATCTTATTGAAATTGTGTTGGTAGTGTTGATTGTTACAGGCTGCAGGGTCTATAGTTGTTCTGTCTGACTCAAAATTATTGCCAGATAATGATTTGCCGGACGTTCCATGGTTTTTTGGTAAGATTAGTTTAGAATTATGGTACTTTCTGTGAACTGTCAAAAGTGCCCCTTTCTCATGTCAATTGTGCCCCACCGGTGGGGCACAATTGTCACTTCCTAAGCATTTTGAAAATTTACAAAAAAAAAAATACTTGGCAAGCAGATTGAAAAAGGAACGAGATGTATGTGGGTAGCAAAAATACCGTAGTTAACGATAAAAGAAAGAAATTCAAGACCTCTCGTTCTTTCAACCTTGTAGGATGGAAAATGCGAAAAAGTGTCAAATGTGCCCCCCACTCCCCTAATGCCCTTTCAAAAACACAAAGAGGCCCCCCCCACCAAAAAAATGCATTATTCCTTTGTAAAAACCTTAGATAAAAACCAGGTGGGTTATTTTTTAGTTTTTTTCCCTTTTCAAAATATTCCCTACAAGATTTTTGTTTAATGGTCCCATTGGACTGGGTCTAATCATTCGATTTAACTTGGGTTCTGTTCGGAGAGGCAGTCCTGAACGGTTCGGAGGGGTTTAGAGGAGTTCGGAGGGGTCCATTCGGCTCTATCCCCTCCCCCTTTTCAGTTCCGGACTGCCTCTCCGAAGAGACCCTTAGATATACCTAAAATACAATACTATCATAGCAATACTTGTTTGCCATGGTATTATGTACCTTCACATTGTGAGAAACCCTTTTCCAAGACCAATTTTTGACCGACTTCATTTTCTGGATGTTCAAATGGGGTACCTAAACTATACACATAAAATCCCAACCGTGTGCTCCGCCTGAATGTGGGGGACCCGGGTTCGATTCCAGGCCGCGACATCAACTTTTGGTAGTTTGATAAATTTCGTGATTATGTATAAATTTGTTACGAATAAAATCACTCGCGATGAGATTGTGGAAAACCATTTTAATAAAAACGGAGTTGAGTAGAATGTTGTCTATTTCCACGAAAATAATGAGTTACAAGTTAAATCGATTTCGACGGTTAGGTCATCATCAGTAACAAACAATAACTGAAGGTACATCACAAAGAGCATAGCTTATATAGGTACAAGTGAAAGGGAGCTTGAATCCCATTGGTCGTGAAAGTGAAAGTCATACCCAATCAGATAAGTGAAAGGAGAATCCTATTGGCTCAGAGAAGTGAAGGGACCTGGGAGGATCATCAAATGCCAATAAAGGCAGACAAAGTGAAAGGGGGCTCAAACATTGGTGAGGGTTACATTGTGAAGGGGAGACCAAGCTATTGCAAGAAGGAACCTATCAATGGTGAAACATGTTGAGGGACCACCTCATTCAGACATTTACCAGACCTATCACTCTTAAGAATCTCGAACTTTTCAAGCACATCCAACATACCTCCCTTCGGGCAAAAATGAGGAAATTCTATGTACTGTCCGTTTGTTAGATCAAAACTGAAGTTATGATTGGATTCTCTCAGGTGATTCGCAAAAGCAGAATCACCTTTGCTATCCCTGAAATCCTTCTCATGCTCTTTTATTCTTTCCTTAAATTTCCTACCAGTTTGACCACAATACTCAAGCCCACAAGAACATTTCAGCTTATAAACCCCACTTTTATCTTGAACGCTAATTTTATCTTTAACAGAACCCAACGAAGCTTTAAGATTATTTTTATTTTTAAACCCTACTTTGAAACCTCTAGATGATAACATTTTGCCAATTTTGTCAGAAATCTTTCCATAATAAGGTATACTTATCCACTTTTTCTCTTCTAATACAACTTCTCTAGCCAAATTAGAAACCCCGTCTCTACACTTTTTCCTAAGAATCTTGTTCCATATGGAATCAATGAGACATCCTCCATATCCATTGCTTGCGGCTATACTCTTGATAATTGTTTTTTCTTTAGATACATTTTGATCACTCATTGGTATTGACAAAGCTCTATTGATCATACTATGGAAAGCAGCATGTTTATGAACTAAGGGATGATTTGATGTACTATGAATAGTGATATCACTGTAGGTATCTTTTCTATAAATGGAGAAATCATGTTTTCTGTTAATCAATGAGATGGACAGATCAAGAAAATTAAGCTTATTTCCACCTAGTTCAAGAGTGAATTTAACAAAAGGATCTAGTGTATTGATTTTTTCATGAAAAGAATTTAGTTGCCTTTCAGTTCCTGTCCATAGAATTATTATATCATCAACGTACCTATACCAATATAAAAGGTTGTTTGATTTACACTTTTCAAAGATTCGTTTTTCAAGATGATCCATATAAATATCCGCAAGCAAAGGAGACAGCGGTGAACCCATGGCTACCCCTGGCTGAGTATAATATTTACCTTCAAATAGAAAATAGTTTTGATCCATACAAACAGACATTAGACTACACAGCTCATCCTTCTCAAAAACATCGAGACCCGACCCATGGATAAGCCCATTAACCACCTCTTTGCAGCTAGCTACATCGATATTGGTAAACAGACTAACCACATCAAAGGAAGCAAGTTTGGCATTCGGAGGCGCTTGAATGTCACTAATTTTAGAAACCAAATCGTATGAATTTTGAACAGTATTACGGGGCCGAAAATTGATTTTATTTCTAAACAATGAATTTAACTTTTTGGCTAATTTGTAAGCGGGGGCACCAATATAAGACACAACTGGTCTCATCGGTGCCCCTACTTTATGAATTTTTGGAAGACATGATAACCTAGGAGCATGAGGATTCATTTCTACAAGGCTTGGTTTGTACATACGTTTAAGAATATTTTCTGAGCTGTTTACTACTCTACGGATTAATTTCTGATAGTTAGCCGTTGGATCTGATTGGAGAGCTATGCAGTTATTGTCATTTAAGAACTTAAGCGTTTTGTCAATGTAATCTTGCTTAGTAAGAATAACTGTTGTATTGCCTTTATCTGCTTTAAGAGCTACAATCTTCTTGTTGTTGAACTTCTTCTTCAAGTCGGCCGCCAGTCTTTCCTCTGGTCCCGGTGGGATCTTGGGCGCCTTCTTCATTTCCTCAGCGCACAACGCCTTCGTCACGTAGGGTCCATCGGAAGCTTCAATGGAGAAAGCTAGGTCCCTTGATGATGGAGCCCCGAGCGAGACGATGGGGTTGTGCTTCAGTCCCTTCTCAAGAAGGGATACTTCTGCCGATGAAAAGGTGACATTCGACAGGTTCTCCACTTTCTTGAAGAAGGTCCCTGACGGAGGTGAGGCCAGGGGAGTTGGCGTCTGGTTCTTCCGGAAATATCTTGCGGATATTTATATGGATCATCTTGAAAAACGAATCTTTGAAAAGTGTAAATCAAACAACCTTTTATATTGGTATAGGTACGTTGATGATATAATAATTCTATGGACAGGAACTGAAAGGCAACTAAATTCTTTTCATGAAAAAATCAATACACTAGATCCTTTTGTTAAATTCACTCTTGAACTAGGTGGAAATAAGCTTAATTTTCTTGATCTGTCCATCTCATTGATTAACAGAAAACATGATTTCTCCATTTATAGAAAAGATACCTACAGTGATATCACTATTCATAGTACATCAAATCATCCCTTAGTTCATAAACATGCTGCTTTCCATAGTATGATCAATAGAGCTTTGTCAATACCAATGAGTGATCAAAATGTATCTAAAGAAAAAACAATTATCAAGAGTATAGCCGCAAGCAATGGATATGGAGGATGTCTCATTGATTCCATATGGAACAAGATTCTTAGGAAAAAGTGTAGAGACGGGGTTTCTAATTTGGCTAGAGAAGTTGTATTAGAAGAGAAAAAGTGGATAAGTATACCTTATTATGGAAAGATTTCTGACAAAATTGGCAAAATGTTATCATCTAGAGGTTTCAAAGTAGGGTTTAAAAATAAAAATAATCTTAAAGCTTCGTTGGGTTCTGTTAAAGATAAAATTAGCGTTCAAGATAAAAGTGGGGTTTATAAGCTGAAATGTTCTTGTGGGCTTGAGTATTGTGGTCAAACTGGTAGGAAATTTAAGGAAAGAATAAAAGAGCATGAGAAGGATTTCAGGGATAGCAAAGGTGATTCTGCTTTTGCGAATCACCTGAGAGAATCCAATCATAACTTCAGTTTTGATCTAACAAACGGACAGTACATAGAATTTCCTCATTTTTGCCCGAAGGGAGGTATGTTGGATGTGCTTGAAAAGTTCGAGATTCTTAAGAGTGATAGGTCTGGTAAATGTCTGAATGAGGTGGTCCCTCAACATGTTTCACCATTGATAGGTTCCTTCTTGCAATAGCTTGGTCTCCCCTTCACAATGTAACCCTCACCAATGTTTGAGCCCCCTTTCACTTTGTCTGCCTTTATTGGCATTTGATGATCCTCCCAGGTCCCTTCACTTCTCTGAGCCAATAGGATTCTCCTTTCACTTATCTGATTGGGTATGACTTTCACTTTCACGACCAATGGGATTCAAGCTCCCTTTCACTTGTACCTATATAAGCTATGCTCTTTGTGATGTACCTTCAGTTATTGTTTGTTACTGATGATGACCTAACCGTCGAAATCGATTTAACTTGTAACTCATTATTTTCGTGGAAATAGACAACATTCTACTCAACTCCGTTTTTATATAAATTTGTTGTTGACATTTTATCTCAAATTATTACAGATTTCTTTTCACATATTTATGGATTTGTTTTTGCCTATTTTTAGCATGCTTTTCAGCTAGTTACCAATAATTGATCTTGAATCTCTAAGTGAGATTGACAACTGTCAGTTCTTCAATTTTATAGTCTAAACGAGCATTGCCGTTGAAAAGGAAACTCGTCTAATTTATCCTTCTATGTTATTAATGTAATTTACATACCTTGCTCAGAAAATGAGAGTAGCTCTTTGTTAGCGATGGCGTACAGACCTTCGATGTTCCCAGTCACGGAGAAAGCCCAGCAAGATCCACATGAGCCCTATTGAACATCAAACGCATAGTTTAATAGTAAGTAGTAAAGTTAACAACCATTTCAGAATAAAATCAGTCGCAATGAGATTGTGGAAAACCATTTTAATTAAAAAAAAAAAAAAAAAAAAAAAAAACGGAGTTGAGTAGAACGTTGTCTATTTCCACGAAAATAATGAGTTACAAGTTAAATCGATTTCGACGGTTAGGTCATCATCAGTAACAAACAATAACAATAACAACAACAAAAGTTATTGTTTGTTACTGATGATGACCTAACCGTCGAAATCGATTTAACTTGTAACTCATTATTTTCGTGGAAATAGACAACGTTCTACTCAACTCCGTTTTTAACCATTTCAGGTTGGCTTTTCGTCCGACTGCCATTTCTGGCGTCGGAGACGTCATCAGCTGTCTTCCAAAGGGAAGATCAGATGATTTCGCTCATAGCTTCCCATTGGCCCGATTGCTGCGATGAGAGCCCCGGTCGCCGAAAAACGCACGCTGCCGGCGATGAGATTTGAACCCATGATCTCCGCAGAGGTCGATCCAAAGTCCACCGCCAAACAACGACGCCCCAAAGACCGTAGCCACACCGCTGTCCCCTACACATAGTTTGGTTCAAGACACAAACCAGGACTATATATTGTAGAGTCCGAATTTCATCGGACCCTACAAGTTCATACTGGGAGAGAGAAAGGGGAAGGGAGGTGAACCCAGGCCGGCCATCTCGAGAGTAGAGTAATCAGTCGTTGCTCGTGTGAGGTAAACTCGGCCACATCACGCCGCCTCCACCAAAAGATGCAAAAGTGTTCCCGTACAAATTCCTGTCTACCTTTTGTTTTGTACTTGGAGAAGACACCACCTTGAAGTCGCCAAGGAACTGCTGGATTCAGGACTTTTTGCGCACAAAATCATTTTGGAGTTCACAAGTTCTCGTGAGCTCCCCAAACGTAAGTGTGGGCCACTTGTCCTTTTCGTATTTTTCTTGCAATTTCAACTTGGTTCAGCATTTCTGCCATATTCGTATTAATTTATTGGTTTTGTTTTTTTGAAAATTTAATATTAAAGAAGCAGAAAAAACAGCCAGCCGCTCAATAAATTGGTCTTTTTTTTGAACAAAAGAAACCCATAGGTACCATCTTTTGGAAATTCTCGATATGCACAAGGCACATTATTGTCCCTACGCCCGAGAAAAGAGACTTTACAATATACATCAGGTTGGAAGGAGATTTTAGTGGTTTGGCTTCACAATCCAGGAGTGAAGCTCTTGAGCGGATACTCGAGAAGGGAAAGTTGAGCCTATAGGTCTGCCACAGAAACTTTGCATCCCCTTGGCGCATTCTTCTGGAGAACATGGAACTAAATATCTCTTATCATCAAGCAGATTCTCGCGCCTACGATACTGTTTCGGGAATTTCTCCCGTGAAAAGGGACTTGATTTCCCTCCTAGTGCAGCTTGAAATTCGTGCATTTCCGAAACTGAAATTTCGTGGCACTACACGAACATCAAATTTCTCACGGCTCCAATTTCCGTGTCAAGGTTTCACCATGGAAGGTTGACTCGATCGTTATAGTTCGCGGATCCGCCACCTAGGGGGCGCCACACGGATGCAAAGTTTCTGTGGTAGACCTATAGTAGGAGCAAGAGCGTATCGCTCAAACTACATTCAACCAGAGGAGCCCGAACGTGGATTATTGATCTATAAATACGTAGCAGATCGAATGAAGTGTCCATTTGACGCAGAACTTTATTTGACTTTTTTTTTGGTTCCTACAGTCATTAAGGATATCACAGGTTGTAAAGTCTGCTCGAGTGCCAAAACAGCCTCTATTTACATTGTTTATCGAAGAGTAGATGTGTATCAGCGACCCGGATTATTTAGTACACAATGACAGATATTTAACATAAATCCGTAAAGATAATAGCGAAAAAATCGATGTTTTTCCCACAATGAATCGGAACAACGACGTTTAGCCTTCGAGGTTTCACTTTAATATTTTGAACAGCAAATAATTAATTATTAATAAATAGGTAATACTGCACTTCAATTGATCAAATTTCACGTATTTATTGATTTATTAAAAATATTATAATTAAAAAACCGATGTTCTATCCCTAAAACGATAGTAATTTCCCTCCGACTCTGTAAACAGTACCCACATAGCAATCTCACTATAAAATCACCTTTTCCGGTGGAGTAGACTGTAGGTGTGAAGTATCTACCCAATGAAGTGATTAAGCGAATATTCAAATTCTTTCTGCATCAAGAAAAGAGTAGGTACCTACGCTCATAATAGGAAATTGAACGGACAATCCCTGCGACTGAAAGAAGATGGTAGACCATGTAGTCAGATAGACACGTCCTTTAACATCATTTATCCAAACTGGAAAAGTACGAGCGTCCTGACGTGAGAGAATCCGTAGAGAAATCACTAATATGAACATTGACAATGAAGCTACCAGATGTCTGATGTGTCTGGTATGCGGTACCAGTTCCCTCCATCTCTCGTATTCGCAAACAAATTAACCCTAATTGGACCATGGTGTCACTAGTGTCACCGGAAACATCTCAGGAACTCTACAGCTGTCTTAAGGGGTCACTAGATTAACTATATTTAAATTGAAATTTAAAAATTAATGGACAGAGCTGAATTTTTTGTAAGTTATTGAAAATCAAAAAATGATGTTACGACTGAAGTCTGAAAAATTTTTCATCGACTTTTTAGACATTTTTGTCATAACTCTATTTTGAGAGACTTCTAATGGCCGACAAAAATTCTGCTGTCAATCAAATTTAAAATTGCAATTTAATTTTGGTTACTCACTTTGGGACAGCTGTGGAGTTTCTGAGATGTTTTCGGTTACACTAGTGAAACCATGGTCTAATTAGGGTTAAAATTTATTATCGCTGTCTTAATTAGTGCGTTCTTATTTAAATTTTCCTTATTCCCAGGTATCACAAAAGATAAGATGATTTCCCTTTCCCAAGAAATCTTATCCTATCTTTAGCTAATGCAATTTGTAATTGAATACCTTATTTTCTGAATAAACTTGTTCAATTAGAAGGAAATTTGCAAGAGATTTGACCTAAAATATGTGGCTTCTCTTGGTACTCTGTTTTAACGTGGATTTCTTTTCGATCCAGGAGGCTGTGAAGGGTTAAAACACCTTTCTGTTTTTCAGACCCGCATTTTTGATTTTGGATTACCGACCCGGTTTTCATTATACCTAAGTCGGATATGCAGTTCAGTACCTCAGAAGCAAATTACTGAAGTAACCCACCACAATATCAAGTCCACACATAGATCAAGGACATATAAAGGACCTACCTGGTTTTTCACAGGAGTGACGACACCGGAATCTCTCCAATCGAATTCATCTGGAAGATCTATGTCGGGGATTTCTGCCATTTTCGGAAGTTTGGCGGGTCGCTTGTTCGGATTATACACTAATCCTGTGTACTGCTTAAACTCGCTTTCTGAAAAAACACGAGAACATCAAGTAAATAAATTAATAATTAAGCTAACATAACCTTGGAAGAATGAATTCAATGAAACTGTAACATCTCCTGTATCGCAGGAGAGAAATACCAAAAATTTCAATAACAGAAGAACATTCTCTATCACCCTCCACTCACTCACTCACTCACTGCCTAGGGTTGCCATTGGAGAGGAGTTTCAGGCACAGATGGCTTATACCTCAACACTGTAGAGTTCACAGATAATGTACTATCGCAGAGTAAGCTACACTAAGCCACACGATAACTCTTTCCAAAAATTCGAAAGCAAAAACGTTCAAACATGGACAAAAATTTTTTTGAATGATTTTCAGATAATACTTTAAATGTTAACACTTCATTCCTTTCACAGCAATTTTTAGAGTTGAATGTAGAACCAAAAACGACAATGAAGTAAAAATTCAAAATTCTTTTAAATCAAAACGAACAATAAAACGTCTGCCAAGTGGGTGTGGCACATAGCTTCCTCGTATCCATAACCCGACTATACATATAGATGATCCGATGCATAGTAGTTAATCTCAAAATATGAATCTCTAAGTGCCTTACACTACCCTCATAGGGGACCATCTACCCGCTAATCTGGACAATCCTAGAAAATTTCATCAAATTCGGATGAAAAATGTAAATGTTATGGCTGTTACAAGGATTTTACGTATGCGCATGCGCAGAGGCTTCTGTAAATTTTAAGGCCTTGATTTTCATAGGGGAACATCTACAACCTAATCCGCGTAATCCCTAAAAATGTCATCGAAATCGGGTAGAAAACGTGGGAGTTATGGCCGTTACAAGGAATTCACGTTTGCGCATGCGCAGCGGCTACTATCAGTCCGGGGGTGATGATCTTCATTGGGGACCATCTGCAACCTAATCCGCATAATCCCTGAAAATTTCATTGAAATCGGGTGGAAAATTATGGCCGTTACAAGAAAATTCACGTTTGCGCATGCGCAGTGGCTACTATCACTCCGAAGGTGATGATTTTCATAGGGGACAATTTAAATACTACTGTAACATCCCTGAAAATTTCATTGAAATCCGATGGAAAATGTAGAAGTTATGGCTGTTACAAGGAATTCACGTTTGCGCATGGGCAGTCGCTTCTATCAGTCCGAGAATGATGATTTTCATAGGGGACCGTCTACACACCAACCCGCACAATCCCTGAAAATGTCATAGAAATCGGACAATAACTTCGTAGGTATAATTATGCGCGTAACAAGGATTTCATGGCAGACACACACACAGACACGGAACCGAAATTGTTCAGAAAGATCTAAATCGCAAAACACGAGTGAAAATTTTGATTTTGGAGAGCTTTTATTTTCGTCCTTGAAAAGTAAAAACAAAGCTTCCGCTACCTTGGTAGACTCGGAAGCAAAATGCACTTGTGGTATTTCAGAAATTCAAAATCTATATGAGTCAGCTTTGATTTAAAAATGAATCCACGATCTGCTCTTTATGAACTCGTCAACAATCAGTATAATACCTATATTATGACATCTCTTCTTGATGTACATTTCTTCGCAATGTAAATCTCTTCTTAGTGCCAAGTGATCAACATATCGACCCTTTTGAGAAGATATACGTTAATTGCTCATTACGTCCAACGGATTGAGAATGGGGTCCATGAATGATGAAATCCTTCTTCGCCGAGCTTTAGGTTAATAATTCATTACCTTCTTTAGGGCTCGAAAGATGGTTTACTCACTGGTTCGAGCCCTGAAGAAGGTAATATATTAATCCTTTTAACCCTTCCTAGTGTCCATAACCCGATTATATAGATGATCCGATGCATAGTAGTTAATCTCAAAATATGAATCTCTAAGTGCCTTTCACTACCCTCATAGGGGACCATCTACCCGCTAATCTGGACAATCCTAGAAAATTTCATCAAATTCGGATGAAAAATGTAAGTGTTTTGGCTGTTACAAGGATTTTACGTTTGCGCATGCGCAGAGGCTACTGTAAATTTTAAGGCCTTGATATTCATTGCGGACCATTTACAACCTAATCGGCAACATCCCTGAAAATTTCATTGAAATTGGTTGGAAAATGGTCGTTACAAGGAAATTCACGTTTGCGCATGCGCCGTGGCTACTAAGTGGCTACGAAAGTGGTGGTTTTCATAGGGGACCGTCTACACACCAACCCGCACAATCCCTGAAAATTTCATAGAAATCTGACAATAACTTCGTATAGTTATGCCCTTAACAAGGATTCCATGACAGACACACAGACACGGAACCAATATTGTTCAGAAAGGTCTAAAACGCAAAACGCGAGTGAAAATTTTGATTTTGGAGAACTTTTGCTTCCTCACTACCGAAGGTAGGGAAGCTTTGTATTCGTGAAAGAAGTGAAAAAAAAAAATGTCCTCCAAAATCAAAATTTCCACTTGCTTTTTGCGTTTTAGAGCTTCCCGAACAATTTTGGTTCCGTGTCTGTCTGTCTGTCGGTCTGTCTGTGGTTAATCCTTGTCCCGGGCAAAACTATACTAACCTGTGGTCCGATTTTGATGAAATTTTCAGGGATTGTGCGGGTTAGGTCCTAGACGGTCCCCTATAAATTTCAGCACCTTCGGATCAGCTGAGTGAGCTCCAAGGCCATTTTCTCTCCTGTTGAACGCAGGAAGCTGAAATTTGAGAGGCAGGGTCAATGGAGAATGCTGAAGGTGCCTGAGTGGTCACTGATCAGCTGAGTGAGCTCCAAGGCCATTTCCTCTCCTGCTGAACGCAGGAACCTGAAATTTGAGAGGGCGGGTCAATGGAGAATGCTGAAGGTGCCTGAGTGGTCACTGATCAGCTGAGTGAGCTTAAATATTACAGTGGAAGAAAGATAAAGAGGGAGAGGGAGCAAAAACCTTTTCAAGGTATGTCACATTTTAGCCATTAGGCTCTAAGCGGAAATCATCCGGGGGTGCAGGGGGCGAAGCCAACTGATTCTATACGTCCATGTTACAATGAGTGAGGAAGCTATACTGCCCACCCAACTTGGCAGACGTTTTTTTTTCATACTTGAAAAGTGAAAACCAAGCTTCCGCTACCTTGGTAGACTCGGAAGCAACAGTCAAATTGAAAAGTCCACCCCACTAATTTGACCATTAGAACCTAGTGAGATTATGAGAGTATCATTCAAACACTCCTCAATGGTGAAAAGTAGATTAATGACAATTTATTAATATTTTTAACACTCAACTGGTCATGTCAGCGAACATAGTGGCGCCGTAAGTAGCGGTCCCTTGTTCAGTCTTGTTGAGGTAAGCAGCCTTCAGCATGTTGGCCCTGAAGACGTGGAAACGGTACCTCATTTCCTCGTCGGTCTTGTACAGTCGGCTCTCGCGATTCACGAATGCGGAAAAACTAAGCAAGTCCTTGTCTCCGGTGGAGAGACCGAGAACTTTAGCCATCTGAAATCGATCACAAACAAAACGGATGTATATTAAGGAAGTACATCGAAGAAGGACAAACATAATCATGAGGTTCTTTAAAAAATGAACAAAATGTAACTACCACGTCTATTCCGTACGAGACTTCTTGTAGGTAGAGTCGATTCAGAGCCCAGAAGTACAAAATTTGTCAGATTCTGAACCAACGACACTAATCCATCTCTTGGCACCCCACATTTGATTAAAAATAATAAAAATTGAAGAGTCACGGGGAAAAAGGATCAAACTCCATTTTTTGGCCGAATTGAGATAGGCACGCCATCGTGTAGCTTGGGAGGAGTAGAACCGAAGGGTTGTTTCACTTTGTGGAAGAAAAATCGCATTCATTCTTTTTAAAGCTAAAACAAATACGGGGCTTCGGGGAAAAGGGATCAGATTCCGTGCGCTCGCAGGGAAGAAAGATCAGTGTCCGATTTAAAGACCCCTTCCCTCGCCTTTGCATGAGTTGTACGGCATCACACCAAAGATTCATCAAGCACAAAACCTCCTACTTCTGAAGATACCAGACAGTTTTCACAACCCCTTCTACCTCGAAGAAGAAGACCAAAAGCAGCTGTAACATTGGGGAACCTTCACAACGGCCCCGTACCCATAAAAACCAGCAAAATCAAAGGATTTAAAACACTAGTGTCAGTTTCTCGTCAACCCCGATGCTAACATTTTCTGAGTCACTGGGAATGTAGGAGATGATGACGCCATTTCATATTGCGACGATCCTTTAGATGAATGATTTATTTATTGATATTTTTGTCATTTTGCAATTAATGATTTGTACAAAACTATACTTATAAAATTTGGAAAATAAAGCCACTTTTCGCCCTACGTTTCTCTGGAGGTGACAGTAAGGTACCTACAAACCCTAGTAAATTTACTGAAGTGAATTACGAGATTTGAATGAACAATAGGTAATATGGTGATATAATTTTAGGTATTATGGTGACAGAAACGCGGTTATTTGTGGGGAAAAAGATCAAAGTCCATACCTTGTTTGAAATTTATAATTATTTCTGAAAATTATCTTCGATCTACTTAATTTTCTTTCTTGTCACTTGAACATAATTACATTCCTGGTCAGGTGGCCCAAACAGTTCACTTTTTTTTATGCATAGCGTCTATCTGGGACGACTTCAAACTTTGTTTTTCGATTTTCTCGGAATTAGGAAAAGAGGAGTTTGATCCTTTTTCCCCGTGACCCTTCAATTGTTAACAAGAACGACATAGTCAGATTATACTACAAGCTTAGACTGAGGTATAAAAACCACGAATAGCCCAAAATAGGTCTTTTTATAAGCGACAAACGAAGCACTCAAACCATGAAATTTTGAAGTGATCAACACTTTGAGATTTTTTTCTGAGATGAGCCGATTAGAGAAACAAGCTTCAATGGGGGGTGCGCCTTGGTCTTTTTTTACATTTTTAATCGAAAGTAGACTACATCCTGAGAATTTTGGCACCAACCGCGACCTTCTAGCGTGAGTAAATCTGTTTCTATGATTTTTCAAAGTTTCGACCATTCATGACGTCACGCGCCCCTCTTGCCTGGGCGGGACCCCCCAGCCTACTGTGACGTCATAAACGGTCGAAACTTTAAAAATTCATAGGAAAAGATCTTCGCACGCTAAAAGGTCGCGGTTGGAACCAAAATTCTCAGAATGAGGTCTACCTTAGATTAAAAATAACAATGAACAGTTTTTCCTACCCAGGCCCACACCCTATTCAATTTCCTCTTTGCATAGAATCGATGCCAGTTTTCCACAAGATTCCGATGTTAATTATCTCAAGAAAAAGAAGCCTCAAGTGAAAGTAAGTGAAGTTATTCTTGAGATCAGAGAACTTGGAGTGAAAAAAGTGAAGATCAGAAAATATTGAAGTGAATCAGAAAAAAGTGAATCAGAGAAAATTGAATTAGAAAAAAGAATATGAAAAAAAGAATCAGAAGAGAAAAAAGTGAAGAAATACCCATGGTTTTCAAAAATTGGAGGTTCGAAACCCAAAAAATACATCAAAACTATTTCTCGTCTGAGATGGGGACACTGCCTCACGAGAAAGTACCTGTAGGTACATGATTGGAAAAGCGCCATCAAGAGGATGCCGGTCATACCCAGAGGAAGAAGAAACGTTGGAACATATTTTTCTTATCTGCCCCACTAACGTTACAGCAAGATTAGAGTTCTTTTCAGTGATTTCTAGGCAAGTGGACCAACCTTTTAATTTTAGCTCATTGATATGTCAAAATTACGAAATAATTTACGACGAAATGTACAATTTCCTTACAAAAATTAACCTAAATTTGTAACTTAGCTACATTTAATTCGAATTTTATATTTTTATATACCATTTGTAAATTGTCTGGTTGAATGACTGTATGCCTATACCAAATTAAAAAAAAAAAAAAAAAAAAAAAACTTGGAGTGCTCTGACTTTCAGAACTGTCTGAGACTTGGTTAAGTCCTAAGTTACATCATGAAAAACACCAAAGAAATGTTGCTTATAAGTTGTAACTAGTTGCCAAACTAAACAGAGTACTTACACGCTTAATTTTACTTTGATGAGGCGTCACCTGAAAATGAAAAAAATCGTGAAATTTAATTCGTATGAAGTAGGTTAATTTAAAGGTAAATATATTGGAAATCACCAAAAATTATAACGATAAGCGCTACAAATCACTGACTACAGTCATGAATACGGGAGCAGAGAGACGCTTATCTACTGGGAGCAGTGCTGTATAGCTGTGGAAAATAATGGTAGATCAGAATTAATATTTCAATAAAAATTAATGTTTGTCCTTTTCCTTAGTAGCACAAAACTGCTGCTCCTTCCAAAACTGCTCATCCGATTGTGATGAAACTTAGGGGAGTGTTTGGACCATGTCCGAGTTAGCGATACTATCGTGGGTAGTTTATCCCCACATGAGGTATATTTATGTTGACGTAGGTAGGTTTTTATCTGATTAAATAATATGATTATCATTTCGCACCCCAGCGAGAAAAGTGACACTTCTGAAAAATTGTCGAGATTCAATTAGGGCTTGAATTAGAAACCTTCGACTGCCTTCTAGCGGTTAGAAAAGTAATTAGGTTAGTTCCAGCAGGGCCAACCGCAGTGAGCTCAAAAACCACAGCCTTATGGATCGCGGTTCAACCACTGCTGGAACACTCAACAGCTAGTTGGTCAAAAATCGCGTTACTTCTGAGTTTTTGTGACTTCAGGTTTCCATACCTGCATATCGTCGCTTAGGATGCATCATAAATAAAATACCTTTTCTCATTCCTGTAATCATTTAAAATTCCTAAAAACTGTTTCTTCGATGAGGATGGCAAAACATATTGTACAGACCCTAAGTAAGCAAAGTAGAAGAACAACACCTTTCTAATCAATAAAAACATCAAATTTCTAGCTGATTGATGTTTTTATTGAATAGAAAGGTGTTACTTCATGCTCACTACCATATCCACGAAAAACGAAGGTTTTCTTCGAAAAATCCAATTTCTAGCAGTCAGAATTATTCGGAAGTATCACCATTGGATTCAGCGTGAAAAATTACGTAGGAAATGATACCAAACTCGTCAAGTCATCTTGAGATCGAAAGTGACCATACACCGCGTAAAACACTAGATTTTCTTGTAAAACACACATTTTCTTGCATTCAAACTTGATTTAATCTTCCAATTTGAATTTAAAAAAGAAAAATTGATATACTTTGTAAAGATGACAGTTTAAGCATATTTTTTCTGAAGGGTGCCCATAGAAATGGGCAGGCGTTCAAAGTATATGGTATTTTCAAAAACAAACGCTAGAGCAGGGAAGTGGAGGTTTCAAGACTGTTGCAGCATCAACAGTGACATTTCAGACAAGGTTCAGAGAGTCGCGATTCTTTGGCAAGAAAAGTGTCATTTCAAGAAAATGAGTGAGAGGCAGGGATGTCCAATACTTCAAGTACTGGTATAATATCGTATCGATACAACTAGAAAGTATCAAAAAGTATCGATACTTTTCGAAACTTTTTCAAAAATGTGTGAAAATTCGTTTCATGTTTTTCTCCGTCAGTGTGACATCTCTCCATCGTGAGGATAATAATTAATATAGAATGAATAAAACAATAAATCACTCATTTCTTTGTCTAGGCAATTGTTTTTGTCTTGCACTTGGTTGGGTTAACATTTTGGTGGTCCTTCCTAGATGATGGAGGACAGCAGGTTATCATTTGGTCTGTTCGGAGAGGCGGTCCTGAACGGTTCAGAGGGGCCCATTCGCCTCTATCCCCTCCCCTTTTCAGTTCCGAACTGTTCCGGCCTGCCTCTCAGAACAGACCCATAGAGAGCTGGAGGTGGTGGTACATCATCTTTGTTTAGTTTGTTGAAGTGGTTGGTCTCCCAACAATCTACGTAGAGAAAGAGGTACCGTCAAACGGGGTGATATGAATCAGCCGGGGTGATATGGATACTTTGGAGGCAGCAACGCTTTTAGCGATTGCAGCGCTACCTGGTGACGTTTGGATGTGATCTGGTAGCAGAATGTTAAACTAGGCATTTTGCTTCACCACCTTCACCCATGATTCAGTCGATTCAAGGATGCTAGAAGGTCATCCATGAAGATTATCAGATCCATAGAAACGCCGCACTTTCGTGTTGTTTGTTTACGTTCATATGTGTAGCCAACCTATGACCAGAAAACTTGATCTGCGTATTTTTTATCATATCAACAACTTCTCACGATGAGAGATCGATTTTGTGTTTTCTTTCAACTTTTAACCCCCCTTGTCTGTGATTGATTTTGTAAATTTCGGAGTTTTTGAGGGGTGAAGTGAATCGGGAGAAAATGCCTCGACATTACCAGGTCATTGGGCATCTCAAAAGAGAACGAGCACTTATTACTTGGGACACTGTCAATGATTATTTCACTGAACTGAAGAACAGTCAAAAAAGAAAATGAAAGGTTAAAAAAAGGAAAGGGCTTTGAAATGAGGAAATTGACGGTGCATTCAGGCTTCGTTGGAGTGAAACCTGAAAGCACTGTCAATTTCCTAATTTCAAAGCCCTTTTCTTTTTTTAACCTTTCATTTATTCGATCATCTATTTTTAAAAATAATTTTAGTGATTCATTTCACCTCGTTACTGGATTGGAGTGAATTTTACATCGGTTTTTGGCTTTGATCCATATCACCCCGACTAACAGGGAGATATGTATGGATCATTTTTCATTAAAAAAATAAAAGTGAAAAAAGGTGCAAATCACAAAAATTGACATAGTACCGTCTTCTTGACATCTCAGAGAATCTATATTCGGAAAGCCAGCTCCCTCTAAAAACAGTTGGGGCTAATTTTTCAATAAAAACTGAAAAAAATTATCCATATCACCCCGGTTGACGGTACCTACTAAAATTCGAGACTTTCATCTGATGTGAGAGGTAAAAAAGTATCGCCTCTGATACTAGAAAAAAAAGTATCGATACTACGATATATATCAAGAAAAAAGTATCGATATGTTTTAAGTATCGATACTTTGGGGACATCCCTAGTGAGAGGAGACCTCAAATCCAAAGGCAAAAGTGAATCATCACCCAAGTGACAGACTTTTGATGTAAAATCAAAGAAACCGTGTAGAATCTACCTTCCTAACGTGAATACCGGCAGGAATAAATTATCCCTTTTATTAACCAAGGGGTAGCAAATCTGAAGGGAGAAAATGAATTAAATTCTACTGGATTATTCAGTGGTCGAAAACCAACTGCTGATTTCGTTTTTTAGCTCTACCGGAAAGTTAGATTTTCTGAGAAGTCACTTTTCTCGACAGGGTGCGATTTTTCAGGGAAAGATTAGTAGCATGAAATGAAACAGAGATTACAAAAGTTAGGTAGGTACCTCAAGTAGCACATAGGCTCATAGAGAAGACACCAGAAAAGAAACTTCGAGTTAAAACCTTAAAAGATGAATGGTTAGGCTAAGTTGAGAATTATGTCGGTACTTACAACGATATTAGGAAAGAAGAGCCATTCCGAGAGACGAAGTTCCGTACACGTGATTCAGGACCCAAAACATGCTTTCATCGTCCTTTTCAACTAATCTATGCAATGCAATAAACGAAATTCACTTGTACCAAAACTCTAAAAGGTATTTGATATTACAAAGCTGGGAAAAGTTAACTGGACACACAAAATGTATCATTGTTCACTAGAATGGTGTTTCCCAAAGGTGACGGATTTAGAAATAAAACAGCGGACTTTACAGAATTTTTCACTTCATTTTATTTTGATTCGATGAAAAAATAAATAATTATTGGTTATAATCGATGACACGTAGTTATAAATTAGTAAGTACACACGTAATAGGATTCTGAACCGGAAAATCAGGTTGACGTTTCGGTCTATTGTTAACAATAATAAACTTTTTTGTTATGAAAAATCGGTTCGCCTCAAGTTAGTTTTGGCTCACAATTAGACAGGCAATCAACTGAACTTGCCACGTTAGATCCGACATTCATCTGAAATGGAACGAACGAAACGGCATTAAGGAATGAAAATCAAAATCGTTGCTTTAGGAAACACCAGATGGGGTTTAGTGAGAAATGGGAGGGATTCCAGTGAGTACAAATTAGAGGATGTTTGTAAGTTCTAAGTTCATGCTGTTGTGAAAAATGAGTAAAGTGGAGGAAATATAGTAAGTAATTTGTTAAACATTATGGAAGAGGACATTTTAAGTAGGTACGTGTGTATTTCAAGCATACAGGGTGAGAAGAAATTGTAACATTGTATAGTATCCATAGAAGCAAGCCATAGGCAGAATTCAACTGGGGGGGGGGGGGGTGCAGCCTAAATATATGTTTTTATACTATCCACGATATTTTTTAAAAAAGCGTTTTCGCCAGTGGTGGGAGACCTTTTTTGTTAGAAATTCTTTATTGGATCTTAAATTTTGTTCTAAGATAACAGAATCCCGTGAAAACAGCGGGCTCTGGTGATCACCGGAGGTCCTACCTCTGGGCCATATGGAGCATGCGTGTGTGCCCTGTAATATCCATGCACGTACAGAAGGTATTCGTCGGCATAATCAATGAAACTACTGACACAACCAGGGGGATTTGCACTGAAAAATGAGTAAAGTGGAGGAAATATAGTAAGTAATTAATTGTTAAACATTATGGAAGAGGACATTTTAAGTATGTGTGTATTTCAAGCATACAGAGTGAGACAAAATTGTAACACTGTATAGCATCCATAGAAGCAAGCCATAGGTAGTATTTAACTGGAGGGGGGGGGGGCTGCAGCCTAAATATATGTTTTTATACTATCCACGATATTTTTTCAGCCATTGAAAAAAAATCAAATGCAAATAATAGCATCCGACTCTCAATCTCTCAATATAGGATCCAAAAAAGCGTTTTCGCCAGTGGTGGGAGACCTTTTTTGTTAGAAATTCTATATTGGATCTTGAATTTTGTTCCAAGATAACAGAATCCCGTGAAAACAGTGGGCTCTGGAGATCACCGGAGGTCCTACCTCTGGGCCATATGGAGCATGCGTGTGTGCCCTGTAATATCCATGCACGTACAGAAGGTATTCGTCGGCATAATCAATGAAACTACTGACACAACCAGGGGGATTTGCACCAGGCTACGTCATTCCCAATGTATTCCGGCTCTCTCATTTTTTCCAAAAACAGGACTGATTATGGCCCTAGGCCCTAATATTCTTGAGAACGAAAGTTTGTAAAAATTTGTTAGACTACCAGTAACTTGACGTAAAGGCAATTAACAGCAACTTTGTAGATCGACCCAACAAATTACACTGCGTCCAACAGATTGGGAATGGGGTCCATTGAATGATGAAATCCTTCTACGCCGAGCTTTCGATTAATATATATAGTAATATATTACCTTCTTCAGGGCTCGAACCAGTGAGTAAACCATCCTCCGGGCCCTAAAGAAGGTCGAAGGGGGATCTATTAATCGAAAGCTCGGCGATAGGGACGGCACGATACTCCGAAGTATCGATACTTCTTTCGATACGATATTTCTCAGGAAGTATCGATACCCGATATCTTTTCGATACCGATACTATTAGATATCGATACGTCGATAATATCGGCTCAAAGTATCGATACTGACGATACTCCAAATTAACCCACAAATGATTTCGCAAACCAAATAAAAACTCCATTAATCAAGAATTATAAATATTAACATTATAAATATATTAATAAAAGTAAATAATTAATCATTTAAAATTTAGTTAAAGTCAGTAGTAATTTAAAATGTTATGAAAGTCAATAATTTAAACTTCATTAAAAATGAATGATCATTTCATTGTATATTTATTCCAATTCTTATTCCCAAGAATTCTCCGTTCAATGAAATGATTTTTTCATCCACTACAAATGGAAAGGATCAAGTAATAAATCAGTTACATTACAAATTATCAAATCAAATCATTATTTATTATCAAATCACAAAAAACAAAAATTTGGCGTGAAGTGAATTTTGACTTGAATTTGTAAAAAAGTAAATTAAAAAAAATTGTTGTGAACCGGAAAGTAAAACAATGGTCACAAGGAACTCGAACTGTCCAAGAAACCCAGAGAAATGAAAATCCACTAGTATTCTAGGTCCATGTGAAAACCGCAAAAAATGCGAGGTTACAGGGTTACTGTGGAAAGTTTTTGAATATCGATCAAAGATATTAGAAGCAGTATATCGTTTCGATCGATACTATTCTCCAGTGGCAGATATAGTATGGCATCTAAGTACTTGATATTTGGTGTTTTTTTTACTATTCCACTTTGGCAAAAATACAGATAATATCGTCAAGAAAGTATCGATACCTCCGATATTTCAGGCAAAAGTATCGATACCAATACATCGGTATGAGTTTTTACCGATAACATACAAATATCGGTATCGATACCATAAAAGTATCGATACTCCGATATATCGGTGGTATCGTGCCATCCTTACTTGGCGAAGAAGGATTTCATCATTCAATGGACCCCATTCCCAATCCGTTGGACGTAATGAGCAATTAGGGTGGAGTGGGGTAAATGTGGAATGGGGCAAATGCGGAAATGGTTTTGAAAATGGCGCCATTTGAGCGCCTTGCCTCAGAAACCTTCTCAATGTACCCAGTTATGTTGGTAACCCTTACTTGTCGGAAAAGGCGGGCTCTCGCCAGTCAGCTGCTTATTCCTAACATTATCCTGACTCACTAGTGATTAGCTCTTCAGACGGCTTTGTTTGCATTTACCCCATTAATGCAACTAAATGTTTTTATGGGATTCGCAGGCCGTTTCCGCATTTGCCCCGATTAGTGGTCGGAATTTTAAAAAACACAGTTTGGACCATGAGAAGTAAATCTTTTGTAAAATTTGAAGAGTGCATCGTAATCTACGTAAAATAAGCTACTCATTAAAAAAAAAGTGAAAATAGCGTTTTCAAAGGAAAGTTACAGAGGATCAAAGTTGAACTATTGACATTTTGGGTCGCAATTGCCCCACTCCACCCTAACGTATATCTTCTCAAAACGGTCGATATGTTGATCACTTGGCACTAAGAAGAGATTTACATTGCGAGGAAATGTACATTAAGAAGAGATGTCATAATATAGGTATTATATTGATTGTTGACGAGTTCATAAAGAGCAGATCGTGTATCTTTAAATCAAAGCTGACTCATAGATGTTGAATTTCTGAAATACCACAAGTGCACTTTTTTCTTTATAATAACCATGTTGTGATTCTACAGTGATATCTTGAAGGTTCCAATCAATGACTTTCGCAATTGGATCTCTTTCTCTCACAACCATTGAAAAATAATGGCTCTATAAACCCAAAGCAATCTATATACAAAGGAAAACAATGGCAATTCTTATTGAGGAAGGACAATTTCCACAGCATCATTATCGGATCAATGGACAATCGTATATAAAATGGCCACCACAAAAAATCAAATCAATGGTTAAAATATAAGTTTGATGGAATTCAGAATTGAATACTCGTACGGAAAAGGAAAAGTTTCGCTTCATTCAAATAGGTGACTCGCCAAAAACCCACATTTCTGTGGTTTATTGCCAACGTGGAAGAAATAAAGCGTACTAACGGGAGCGGTTTCGATAGTCCTGCTACAATGGAATGTATCATTAAATTGCAATGTACTTTCGATCAAAGTTTCAATTTTCTATCAATATTTACCTACGCAATTCAATTTACAGCCGAGCTTTAGATTTGGGCGTTCGTCGAGAAAATTATACTCGGAGCAGAAAAAATTATGAAAACGCAGGTCAGGTTAGTTCGTGTGTGAGTTGCTTGGAGCGCTAATTTGAAATCTTTGAATTCTAACAGCACTGTTTCCTCTTTTCGATTTTAAAAAATGTTCCTCAAAATCAAACTT
This sequence comes from Apolygus lucorum, assembly GCA_009739505.2. NCBI lineage: Eukaryota > Metazoa > Arthropoda > Insecta > Hemiptera > Miridae > Apolygus > Apolygus lucorum. Next base: position 7,864,448 of record CM019173.2, on the reverse strand, counting down.
TCCATTCGTGCTTCTACATTATCCATCTAAATTCAATGAAATTTTCTGGAATTTTGCGGGTTACGGTTCAGACGGAGGTCTCAGTCGGTCGCCGTTCGTTCCTCGTTCCGGGTTAGTATTTCGCTAAATTGCAGGCGCAAAAACTTAAAAGTTGTACCTAAATTTGAAATTTTTAAGGATTTTAGAAATTCATTAGTATACGGCCCTAGGTAATTGATTAACTGAAATATTGCCGCTGGAATCATCAAAATCGAACAATAATTGCCAGAGAAAAATGGGGAAAACCGTTAATTCAGTTATGTTTTTCCCATAAAATGTAGCTAAACTTGAAATTTTCAAGGATTTTAGAAATTCATTAGTGCAGACAAAATTATGAAAACGCAGGTCAGGTTAGTTCGTGTGTGAGTTGCTTGGAGCGCTAATTTGAAATCTTTGAATTCTAGCAGAAGCACTGTTTCCTCTTTTCGATTTTAAAAAATGTTCCTCAAAATCAAAATTTCCACTCGTGCTTCTACATTATCCACCTAAATCGATCTAAAGCGATCGAGAAAGAATAGTGACCGGACGTAATTACGTAATATCTCATCACGACGTAGTCAGGAGGGACTACTCCGTTTTTTGGCCTATTTTTTCGGCGAAATTTTTATTTAATTTTCGGATTTTACATAATATGTAAAAAGATGTAAGAATAATATGTAAGATATAAAATATGTAAGATATTATCTTGAAATATAAATCAACAAATTTTGAGAGGTGTTAAATTTTTTTTTGGTCGATTCTAAAGGTTCATTATTGAAAATAGTAAACCAAAAATTGGTAGTTTCAACGGTCAAGTGCCAATTTGCACGCTTTTGGTTCAACCCACGGATACTAGACGGTAGAGGTCACGAGAAAAGGGTTTGGGGAATCCCGAGAGCCCCTGACGTCACGCGGAGCCTGCATGCCTTTCTCGTTGTCTGTACTTGGTTTAGTTCATCATTATCAGTTCTCCGTGTTCATCGTTAAAGTGCGTATACTAACTATACTATTTTTTGTGCATTCGGTCAGTATGGTGTGTTGTGCTGTATGTCAGTGTACAAACCACAACAGAAATAGGCACGATTCTGGACTTCATTTTCACCAATTTCCTAAGAATGAGGATGCAATAAAGAGGTGGGTAAGTGCTTGTTAACGAAGCGATGCGTTCTCAGCAGACACTTCTCTCGTGTGTTCAGCACATTTTGAAGAGTCTGACTACAAACGAGATTTGAAGGCTAAGTTACTAAACCTCCCTGTACAACTTGTCCTGAAGTCAGATGCAGTTCCTCACCTACGTTTACCAAAAAGTCGTGTAGAAAGTTGCAGATCAAAACCTACTTGTAATGAACGTAAAATGCGTGCAGAAAGAAGACTATCATTTAAAGAAATTCAAAATATTTTATATTCAGACGAAGAAGTTTTTCGACACAAACCTAAGGATGAAAATACCAACCCAAGGGAGAAAATTACAGAGGAATATAATGTTAGCTCTCCGATGCTTGAACAACCTTCGGAAGTGCTTGTTTTAACAGCCGAAAATTTCAAGTTGAAACAACAAATTCAAGAACTCCATGACCAGCTAAACGCAGCAAAAGAAGAAATTTCAGAATTAAAAAAGTATGCTCGTGCGTTTGAAGAAACATTATCCAGAAATCAGCGGCAAGTCTTAACTAGAGGAAGATGCACTAGTTGGTCATCTGACGATACAGCCAAAGCGGTTACTCTTCGATGTATATCATTCAAAGCTCTCATGTTCGTGAGAGACGTTTTAAAATACCCTCTTCCCAGCGAGGTAACTATTAAAAGGCGTCTTCGTACAATTTCTGTTTGTCCTGGATACATTGAGATCAGTTTTAGCGTCCTGCAAGCTCAAAGATGAAAGTTAACAGCAACGTATTCTCTACTAATACAATTGAGTTAAGTAGAGCTACTTTATAATCCCTGCCTAGAGTGATGAAGAGAAAAATTCAATAATATTCATTACTGTAATAATTCACAGGGCAGAGGAACGGGATAACAACAAGGCAGCAAGGCGAGGGCTCCGCACTACGTCATCGCTTACTTTCACATTTCTCGTGACCCCTACCGTCTAGTCTAGTATCCGTGGTTCAACCTAATGAACCTCTGGAATCGACCAAAAAAATTAAAGATTCTCAAAATTTTTTGGTTTACTTGTAAAGGCACGTAGAATCCGAAAATCGAATAAAAACGCTGTAAATTATGTCACAAAGGTTTATAATTTTCCTGTATATAGCATTTACAAGTCAAATTCACCCTTTTACAAGTCAAATTCACCCTTTTACAAACCAACTCCACCTTTTGGTTTATTATTTTCAATAATGAACCTTTGGAATCGACCAAGAAAAAATTTTTTTTAACACCCCTCAAAATTTGATGGTTTACGTTTCAAGGTACGTAGAATCCAAAAATCGAATAAAAATTTGGCCGTCCGTCCGCCGTACGCCGTCCGCCGTACGCGGCACTTTTGCCACTTAGCATTGACCGATTTTGATGAAATTTGGTATGTAAGCTCCATTTGGGGTCTAGTTGTGTCCCGAAGATTTTGGTTGATGTAGGTCACTTCTAAGGGTTCAAATTTGAATTTTGAAATTTTGAAAACGCCCTAACTCAAAAAATTTCGATATGAAGGTATTATTTTTTCTTCAATTTAAGATTCTATAGAATTTTTAGAATTTTTTGAGACCACGCGGAGCTCTGTAGGACGAACCGTTCGCTCGCTACGAGAATTTAAAGTTTGGACGTACGATAAATCAGAAACACGAGTGTGAATCGCAAAAGAGGCCTAATCTCCATTCAAATTATAGCTGACCGAAATACGATCGATGTTTTTCTTTATGTTGGATGGTTGGTGGCTTTGCAGACGAGTGATCTATAGAAAAATAATAAACCATTGTGTAATAATTTGCAGCGTTTTTACAAATCAAATCCACTCTTTTACAAATCAATTTCACCCTCTTTGAGTAATGCGAGAAATGCGTTGAAAGGCAAAGAAATGGAACTGAATACAACAAAATAGGGGTTTATTATACGTAATATATGAAGGGTACGGGGGAAGAACCAGGTATGTCATCTGAACATAGTTTTGAGTGAAATGCTTTTCAATCTATGAAACTCCTGATTCTTCCCCCTTGTACGAAAACTTTAACCTTAATTTTAGCGTGACTAACCTTCTTCTTCCCCCGAAAGGATCACACCATGGTATAGTACTTAACATTAGCCACAAGATAGCGTTGAAAACTCATTTTTGAAAAAAATTGACAAACCTGGTTCTTCCCCCGTACCCTTCATATATTATTATCTATCAAAAATTTCCAACAACAAAAAGCAGGTAGGAAAAAAAACCAACAAAAAAAGGTCCAGAAAAACAAAACAATCGAAAATTTGTTAAACCAATGGCTGGCCTGCGGCAGTTGTAGGGAGTTTCAAAAGTACGTCAACCACATAATTTGAACAATCGTTGTTACTTATACTAGAAACACCACGGGAAATGACTTCCGTAGGGTCGTGCTGACGATTGAAGTTCCCCAACTCACTTCTTACATGAGCCTTGATTTTTGAGAATGCGTATTCAGCTGGGTTGAGGAATGGTGAGTAGGGAGGGAGATAGCGTACATTCCTCGGGCGTACATTTCTGCGAGAGGAACGCAATTGGAAAGCCTCACTCTCATTGCTATATCTGCTACTGAACGATTCTGACTGACTCATATCTAATTATTATGATAATGAACCAAAATAATATTCAATTCCACAACTGAGAAACGTCGACAAAGGTTATCATCAACACACAGAAGGAATACTACACAGAGAGAAGGAATACTAGGGTAGCTATATTCACGAAAAAGGAATGCCACTAATCCTATTTATTTGGCACCGCCGCATTTCTCGCATTACTCGAAGAGGGTGAAATTGATTTGTAAAAGGGTGGATTTGATTTGTAAAAGGGTGAATTTGACTTGTAAATGCTATAGATACTCAAAGTTTTTGAAGGCGTTTGTGTTGAATCACCACCTGAATTCCTTTCCCTTGTGAATCTCTTCGTTTTCGCCCAAGCCTACCTAGTGGAAAGTCAGGTAAAGGATTTGAGAGGAAGTGACCGAAAATGGGATTTCCTTGGACGAGTGACTCGGAGGAGGTTGAACGGATGTTTTCAGTTTAGGAATAGGTCGGTCCTCACGTTCATTCTTTTGGTCGGGGGACAGTAGAAATCTCCGTACAAGTTTGTTTCAAGCTGATTGTGGTGACTTTCGAATTTTGGAATGCAGGCGTAATTTTAATTTATTCTAAGGTAACCCATGAAGCATACTTCTGAGTATTAAATCGCATACCACTATCAACCAAGCAAAGCAATAACCTTCAAGAGGGTTTAATACGTATTGACAGGTGCAGTAGTTAGCTTCAGATTTTTTAAAACATTCAAAAGCTGTAAACGATTGGATGACTCACCGAGGGCACAGCATGACACTCACTCTGCGTCAACTCTTTTCTGTTGACCCAAGGCTGCTCCAGAATTGTAACGGAGCAAATTTGGTGACCCTGAAGATATAAAATTGTAACATTTCAACAAACTAGCTAGTATAACGTTGTTTACAATCAACCTTATGGGGTCGCTGGATAATCAAGCCCAAATGAGGGAAATGAGGAAGTTCTGTGTCTGAGGATGCAAGAAGCGTTGCATCACCCAAGGACTATTTGAATTAGACTGATAAATCAGAATCAAGCAACTTCTTTGCATGGATGTTTTACATTGTGAAATATACCTTTAAACCGAAATGTTGGCCCAGAGGACCTTTGCTACCACTTGCAGCCTTTACTTTCCTTGTTGGTTGACACCGCTTTTACCAGGTACAAGAAAAAATGTCGACCAAACATTCATCTCGAGGGTTTTTTGATTTTACTTGGAAAATCATTTGAAAGGGAATATCAAGTAAAAACGAATTATGAAAATCGACGGGTTGTATTCGGAAGTTTGTTTTTGACATTTTCATGTCTTTGTTTCGGCACATACACTGAAAAATCGTCACGAAAACTTGCTCACGCGACCAATAAACACTCTGTTGCGTAGAGAACAATCTACTGTTTTCTTATTTTGATGCTTGGGTAACTAACAACCTTACTTCACTACCTTGTTGTGTAGTGGTTGACATGAAAATGTCCCAATGTGTTGCAGACTCGTATGCAAGCATTTAAAATTGTTTTAAACCAGTTTTTGTAAATTATTAAAAGTCAAGAAATAATGTTTCGCAAAAATTTTGAATTTTCTATTTTTTTTTTTTTTCATCTTTTTATATCACATGTTGTCTCTTAGCCATCGATGTACTCATTTACAAAGTTATTACAAAGTTGATATTGCATCGAACAAATATTAATGAGAGCTTACAATTGCGTGGCTCAATTATGGTCAAGTCCAAAAGAACAAGAAATTTCAAAGAAAAGAAGAAAAATTCGCCTGCCATAAATTCACAGAGATAATAATAATAGTAATTTAGATAACTCGTGAAAAATTATACTAAAACGCTGCAAATTATTCCACAATGGTTCATTATTTTTCTATATAGATCACTCGTCTACAAAATCACCAACCATCCAATATGAAAAAAAAATCAAAAAAATCAAAATCACCAACCATCGATCGCATTTCGGTCAGCTTTAATTTGAACGGAGATTAGGCCTCTTTTGCGATTCACACTCGTGTTTTGATTTATATAATATATAAATATTTAAGGGTTTAAATTGAAATATATGTATATATATTATATAACCCTTAAATTTTCGTAGGGAGCGAACGGTTTGTCCTACAGAGCTCCGCGTGGTCTCAAAAAATTCTAAAAATTCTATAGAATCCTAAATTGAAGGAAAAACAATACCTTTATATCAAAAGTTTTTGAGTTAGGGCGTTTTCAAAATTTCAAAATTGATTTTGGAACCCTTAGAAGTGACCTACATCAACCAAAAGCTTCGGGGCACAACTAGACCCCAAATGGAGCCTACATACCAAATTTCATCAAAATCGGTTAATGCTATTTTTATGTTTTATGTTTTATGTTTTATGTTAATGCTAATTTTTGGATTCTACGTACCTTGAAACGTAAACCATCAAATTTTGAGGGGGTGTTAAAATTTTTTTTCTTGGTCGATTCCAAAGGTTCATTATTGAAAATAATAAACCAAAACTAGACAGAGTACTTGTGTAAAGAATTCCTCTGCTAGACAAGACGACATACCTAACATTTAAAAAATAGAGATTCGAGTAAACTTTAGTTTGATTCGTTGGTCTTACTTCAATACAAAAAATCTAGTATTTTTATACAGGTTTGTTAACCCACTCAATGTTGTAAAACTCGTCAATAGAATAGAGTTCGGCCTGAACAAGATTGTCTTTCAGCGTCCTAATAAATGTATTTTCCGGAAGGTTGCGGATCTTGAGAGGCAAAGCATTGAACAGTCTTGGACCAACTTGATACGGGTTGCTTCGCAGTGCAACGCTGAGGCGAGTGAAAGGGATAGCAATGTCATCTCTAATATGTGTAGTGAAATATATCTTTAAACCGAAATTTTGGCCCAGTGGACCCCCTTTGCTACCTTTACTTTCCTTCTTGGTTGACAACAGATACAAGAAAAAAAAATTTCTTGTGTGTTTTGTCGACATTTAATGTCGACCAAACATTCATATCGAGGTTTTTTTCGATTTTACTTGGAAAACCATTTGAAAAGGAATAATCAAGTAAAAACGAATTATGAAAATAGACGGCTTGTATTCAGAACTTTATAACAAATGATTCTACGTTGGCCGATTCGACTCAGGCTCGGGTCCTCTTCTTAATTAAAAAACGCTGCAAATTATTACACAATGGTTTATTATTTTTCTATATAGATCACTCTCTGCAAAGCCACCAACCATCCAACATGAAGAAAAACATCGATCGCATTTCGTTCAGCTATAATTTGAACGGGGATTAGGCCTCTTTTGCGATTCACACTCGTGTTTCTGATTTATCGTACGTCCAACCCTTAAATTCCCTACGAGAATTCTCTCCAGCATCTTCAAGCTTTAATGATGATAAAATCAAAATTTTTACAGTACATTTAATGATGATAAAACCTAATTTTTTAATTGTTTCACGATACATTTAAATAGAGAAAACCGGGGAAAAAAACCTTAAAAAACCTAGGAAAAAAAAACGAAAAACTCGAGTGACTCATACCAAATAATGACTGATGGTTATTATAATAATGATTATTTGGTATTAGTCACTCGAGTTTTTCGTATATATTTTTTCCTAGGTTTTTTCAAGGGGTTTTTACCCCGGTTTTCTCTTTTCAAAACCACTTTTTTCAAAAGTCACTCGAGTTTTTCGTATATTTTTTTTCCCTAGGTTTTTCCCCCGGTTTTCTCTATTTAAATATATCGTAAAACAATAATAATTTTATCATCATTAAAGCCTGAAGATGCTAGAGAGATATCCTGCGAAACTGTCGCTGTTAAAGAAGTAAAGCCCACGTTTCCTTTTTTTAATTAACAAGAGGACCCGAATCTGAGTCGAACTGACCAACATAGAATCAATATTCTCCCGACTCCACAAAATTTATAACATATCACTTGAGCGAACAAGACTGCCAGGTGTACCAACAATAACAAGTAAAGTAAAGCAAAGTAAGCAACCATTTCAGGTTGAATTTTCTTCCGACTGCCATTCTTGGCGTCGCGGACGTCATCAGCTGTCTCCCTAAGGGGAGATCAGAATTTGTTCTGATGATTTCGCTCATGGCTTCCCAAACATCACCGCCCTGGGTTGGAACGAGAGATTGCCGATCGTCTAATAGACAGAAAACTTTCTGCTAGCGACCAGATTCGAACTCGCATCCCCGCAAGACGGTTCTTATCTTATCACCGCAGTCGGGTACACTGTCCACTAGACCACCGACGCCCACACCAACAATAACAATAACAATAACAAAGTCGGGGGTCGTTTGATGGGGGTGTGTTGGAAATTCAAACGACCAGTGATTTTATTATTAGTTACGTTGGTACACCTGACCGCCTTGTTCGCTCCAATCATCTGTTATCAAGTTCCGAATACAAGCCGTCTATTTTCATAATTTGTTTTTACTTAATAATTCTTCTCCCTTTCAAATGGGTTTTCAAGTCGAAAAAACAGCCATCGAGAAGAAAAACATCAGATAATCAAAAACAAGAACTAGGCAACGAACAAGAACTAGGCAACGAACACTTGATCAACAAAAGACTTGGGCAACTGGCCAAAGATTTTGTAAGATATCTGAACTGAAGGAATACGCTGAACTAAAACATTTTGTTTGCGAACAGTGTCTTTGATAAAATGAAACCTTATGTCAATGTGTTTCGTTCTATTGCAAATGACATCATTTTTTGTTCGTACTAATGCCAGCAGTATTATGACAAAAAATTGTAACAGTTGGTGGCTTATTATTAGGAAAGATCTCGCTAACAAGTGATCTAAAATAAAGTCGGTGGTTGTTTGACATTCCAACAACTTTCCAGCTTTTTTGCTCACAAAAGTGGTTTTAGCGAGATATGAGAAAGTGGTTGATTCTTTCCGAGTGGTCTATTCGTGATCTGCTTGAAATTTCTCGAAGGGAAGAAGGGAATTTCTCTCATGATTATCACATATGTTTAACGTTCAAAAATAACATAAATGATACTCACTTGTGAACTAAGAGTGCATTCACTAGGGCTCCTATTTTCAGACTTGAGGCAGTCCGTGTCGGCAACTCGAACTGTAGCTCTGGTAAGCTTACCAGAAACAACCTGAAAAACAACACCCAAAATCTTAATTTACATTCATAATGCGCTGCCTATCTTCTTTAGAGAGGTGTACGGTGAGGGGAGGAAACACGAGGCTGACCCTCAGTTTTCATTTATATAAGTCGAGCTAGCTTTCGCCATTGCCATCGTCAGGACACATTTGCATTTACATTGGTCATCGCAATATTGTAGGTTTTCATTCCTACATTACTTCTATAGGTCCATGAAGCGGAATTACCTACACTGTTCTAGGCAAGAAAGATTTTTTACACATTTAAGGTAAGTTAGATGGCAGGTTGATGGGGGTACATGTATTAGGTAGGTTGATGGGGTACATGTAGTAGGCAGGTTGATGGGGACATGTAGTAGGTGGGTTGATGGGGTACATGTAGTAGGAAGGTTAATGGGACACATGTAGCAGGTAGGTTGATGAGGTACATGTAGTAGGTAGGTTGATGGGGTACATGTAGTAGGTAGTTTGATGGGGTACATGTAGTAGGCAGGTTGATGGGGTACATGTAGTAGGCAGGTTGATGGGGTACATGCAGCAGGTAGGTTGATGAGGTACATGTAGTAGGCAGGTTGATGGGTACATGTAGCAGGTAGGTTAATGGGACACATGTAGTAGGTAGGTTGATGGGGTACATGTAGTAGGCAGGTTGATAGGACACATGTAGCAGGTAGGTTGATGAGGTACATGTAGTAGGCAGGTTGATGGGGTCATGTAGTAGGCAGGTTGATGGGGTACATGTAGTAGGCAGGTTGATGGGGTACATGCAGCAGGTAGGTTGATGAGGTACATGTAGTAGGCAGGTTGATGGGGTACATGTAGTAGGCAGGTTGATGGGGTACATGCTGCAGGTAGGTTGATGAGGTACATGTAGTAGGCAGGTTGATGGGTACATGTAGCAGGTAGGTTAATGGGACACATGTAGTAGGTGGGTTGATGGGGTACATGTAGTAGGAAGGTTAATGGGACACATGTAGCAGGTAGGTTGATGAGGTACATGTAGTAGGTAGGTTGATGGGGTACATGTAGTAGGTAGTTTGATGGGGTACATGTAGTAGGCAGGTTGATGGGGTACATGTAGTAGGCAGGTTGATGGGGTACATGCAGCAGGTAGGTTGATGAGGTACATGTAGTAGGCAGGTTGATGGGTACATGTAGCAGGTAGGTTAATGGGACACATGTAGTAGGTAGGTTGATGGGGTACATGTAGTAGGCAGGTTGATGGGACACATGTAGCAGGTAGGTTGATGAGGTACATGTAGTAGGCAGGTTGATGGGGTCATGTAGTAGGCAGGTTGATGGGGTACATGTAGTAGGTAGTTTGATGGGGTACATGTAGTAGGCAGGTTGATGGGGTACATGTAGTAGGCAGGTTGATGGGGTACATGCAGCAGGTAGGTTGATGAGGTATATGTAGTAGGCAGGTTGATGGGGTACATGTAGTAGGCAGGTTGATGGGGTACATGCAGCAGGTAGGTTGATGAGGTACATGTAGTAGGCAGGTTGATGGGTACATGTAGCAGGTAGGTTAATGGGACACATGTAGTAGGTAGGTTGATGGGGTACATGTAGTAGGTAGGTTGATGAGGTACATGTAGTAGGCAGGTAGATGGGGTACATGTATTAGGTAGGTTGATGGGGTACATGCAGTAGGTAGGTAGGAAACCAGGACCGGGGGACTGGTGCCGTTTTGGATTTGGGATGCCACCATGGTGGGTGGGCCCAGGCGGTGCTGGGGTTCTCCCCGGGGCGGTGCTGGGGTTCTCCCCAGCCCTCCGCCGCGGGATACTGTGTCCCTTCATTTATTAGTTTTTTTTATTCAATTTTTTCACACCAATGTTCCTAAAGTAGCGTCATCGGACAATTGTGATATACCAATGTATGGCCGCAAATAAATCTATCTATCTATCTAGGTAGGAGACATCACGTCAATATTTTACGAGACTAAAGATTATCGTAGAGCTCACTTGAGTGGTAGAATTCAAGACGGCGACAACTTTCTTGATGAAATCCGAATTAGCACGAGCGGTCAATTGAAGAGACAGGAAATGCTTCATTTCTTCGATTTTCTGGTCATTCACGTCAGCAACGCTCTCTTCTGCTCCAAGAACCGACTGCGCACAAAAATTTCCAAGTTAATTAAATTTTAATTTATTAAATTGCATAATTTATCATCAAATTGATGCTATTCAAGTTTTCCAACAAGAAATCTCTCTTTTCGATCAAGAAAAACCCTTCATGTTTTTTTTAAAACCATAAATGAACAAATCGAAACTTAAATATTTCAATACTTTCATTTCCATTTCAGTTATTTTACCGATCCAAAGTTTCCTTCATAATTGAATAGGTGGCTGAAGCAACGTTCAATGTTTAAAAACTCTACTTTTCAGGAACGCTGTGATTAATGAGAATTTCCTTTTAATTTCAAATTTTCTCATCGCGCATACATTGAACCGTTGGTTATGCAGCAGTTCCCTTCACGCTAAGCGTCGTAACAACATGCAACGTTGCTCCACAACATGGAGACCGGATCGCCATGAAACCAGCTGCCTGCGCAGTGTATCGGACATTGTCGGAACTAATATTCTTACATATTCGGATCCTCCTTTTCACAATTTTTTTTTTTAGTTTTACATAAATGGTTTATTGTTTAAGACCAATACAAGGTATTATACCTTAACGAAATATGAATAACGGTAATGGACATAAATGTGTGGTACACATAAATACTGTGGTTCACAGTGGCTATCCTGAGGGCTGTGATTCACAGTTCCCTCCTAGAAACCACCTCTACGCAGGACCGTACCCTCCTCTCTGTCCCCAAAACCGCTCAGGGTTAGTGAGAATCGGTTTCTTGCACTAAAACGTGAATGTGTCAGATCGCTCTTAAGTCTGAGCGCTCTTCTGATCCCAAGAAATGGCTTCAGTGGTCTGAGGAAGATTCTGACGATATGGCAGAACGTATATCTGACTGAAACGGCTTTGATTAGTTAAATTTTGATTGCTCAGTTATTTGTATTTCAGAGTTGAGCAAAACCTATTTTTACCAAAACGTATTTCTGAGTTCAGTAAAAAAAACTTTATTACCAATATGTTTTTTTATTGAACATTTTTAGATACACCAGGAGATGAGTTGAGTATCTCACTCTGACCAAAAACAATTAAAAAATATGACAAATATTGATTTTTTCGGGAGGAAGTACCGAAAGAGCGCCGCGCTCCTGGGTCTACCTTTTGCGAGATGAGATTAGGTCTACCACTGGAGGGTTAAAACGGTTAGACATGAAATATGTAGGCTGTAGTAAAATCAATCGAACATTCCTGGCAAAAATGTAGAAAGGTGACGTGGGTTCTTAAGTCTTTGGACATCGTATGGAAGAAGACCTTGCAGCACCAGAGGGTTGACGTTTGTAACAATATAGGATGAATTTCAGATTGAAATTCACCTTATTGTTCATAATTAGTCAGAGGAGGGTGTGACGACCCTACCCCTTCAAACCAGTGATTAGATTAATCAGCCGGCCTGAAGAGGATATCGATTCATATCTCTATGAATCGGATATCTCTAAAGGCGTAGCTCCAACAAATCGGGAACAAACCAATTGGTTTGTCCCGTATAAAATGTAGGGTCGTCACACGTTGCTTCTGGCAGTTTCGAGGAAGTTCTTCGTGATCTTTTCTCGAAATTCCGTGGGTGTTTCTAAACCGAAATCTCGATAGATGGTAGCACTCCTGACCAGAGGTGGAGCGTGAACTATGTTCTTCTGGAGGGTCTGGTTCTGCTCCTGTTCGAGACGACGGAATAGGGTGTGCGCCTATGTTGGAAAAACTGTTTATTGTTATTTTTAATGTAAGGTAGACCTCATTCTGAGAATTTTGGTACCAACCGCGACCTTCTAGCGTGTGTAAATCTTTTCCTATGAATTTTTAAAGTTTCGACCGTTTATGGCGTCACAGTGGGGGTCCCGCCCAGGCGAGAGGGGCGCGTGACGTCATAAATGGTCGAAACTTTGAAAAATCATAGAAACAGATCTACTCACGCTAGAAGATCGCGGTTGGTGCCAAAATTCTCAGGATGTAGTCTACTTTCGATTAAAAATCTAAAAAAAATCAAGGCGCACCCCCCATTGAGAGGGAGAGCATGTTCCCCATATTGGTAGGGCATATGCCCATATTGGCCGGATAATGGTTTTATAAATCAGCATTTTGTTGTTTATTGATAAGTACTTACTGTGAAGTAGGGGTTTGAGCATTTTAGTTCGGTTCTTAAGTCGACTGATAATTTCGGTTATGTGATCCTGAAAGGTTAGCCTTTGATCAAGAACGACTCCCAAATATTTGCATTTTCCTGTTTGGGGAATATTTTCGGTGGAGTATTTGACAGGCAAATGAGTGAATTTCTGTCTGTATGTAAATGTAACAATATTTGATTCCTGGGCATAAATTTTAAGGCGCCATCTGGAACACCAATCCTTAAGACGATCCACGGACTCTTGTAGTTGGGTTGTAGCAGTTTCATGACTTGAGTTGGAGACAGCAAAGACCAAGTCGTCAGCAAACATGGATGAAAATGAAGGATGCTTCAGTAGAGGAAGATCATGACAGAAGAATATGTACAAATATGGCCCCATAACGCTACCCTGAGGCACTCCTGCTCTAATTCTTTTGACTGGAGACAGCTCGTTCTGGACATTGACTTGAAAGGTCCGATCCGTCAGATAGCTGGTCAGTAGCGAAAACAAGTTATTTGGGAGATACAACCTGAGTTTTGTTAGAAGGCCTTCGTGCCGTAGTCTGTCAAATGCCTGCTCGGCATCAAAAAACGCTGTTCGACAGAACTCTTTCTTATTGAACGAGTTTTTTATGTAATTTGTGAGACGTGGTAATGAGGAATTTCACCATGTCGGAATTTCCTATTGTTGACCCCAAACTCGGATTCAGCACCTCGAAAAACCTCCTAAGGCAAACTTTCAGCCAAAACTTCCTAATTTACATTTAGAACAAAACAGTGTAGAAAATACGAATGTTTAAAAAAACCGGGAAAATGACGTCATGCTGGAATAGTTCATTTATGGCCGCTTGAAGCGCTGAGATCGAGAAATCCATAGTCCCCAGATGCAAAATTTCATGAAACAGTAAAGTTCGAAATCGAAAAACTGAAGAAAAAAATAGAAACAGCAAGATGGGGAAAATTAGGTTTCCTCTGTTTTTGTTTGATAACTTTTCTCTTAGAAAACACAATTTCGTCGTCCCAATGGGCAACACTGGGAGGAGATGGCGATCCAAACAGCCCAATCAGCGAGCGTTCCCGCTTCACGTCCGTTTGCCCGGTTAGTTTTGAAATTAAAAATTTTGACTGTCTCCCAAAAATAACAGGAGACTTATTTTCCGAAATCAGCCCGATTTTCATTAACTATTCAGGAAAAATGCAAACAGAAATCGGTGAAATTCCTCATTGTAACGGGCACGAAAGTTTGTCTCTAAATCCGAACTGTTCGTTCGGGATAAGATGCTCGGTGTATCTCTTGATGTACCTTTTCACAATGAACGTTGTTCAACCAAAAACCGATTTTGCCTGAAAGTAACATTAAACGTTGCTCCAGCCACCTATTCAATTGTTGAATAATTCATTGAGACCATTCAGGACTCACCCTTTTGGATTTTTTCGAAGAGTTGCGCGCCAATTTGGGACTTTCAAGGGTCGAGCAGCTGGACTTCTTCACTTGTTTCTTGTTCTTCCACGGCTGCTCCCAGACGACCAGGTGGCACACCATTTTCTGAAAATACCACACGAGTTAGGACGCATTCAACTGACAGTGAAATGGCGAAGCCTCAGGATACAAATTGCAGGAACTTACGCTCAAAGTGTCAGGGTCAACGCCGCAAACTTTGTCCGATTTATATTTATCATTCTTCAAGCAGTTGGTCGAATGAAGCTCCACAGTCAGGAACGTGTTCATTCCGTTAGCAACCTGGAAGAAAACCAACTCGTTTCTATTACTGAGTCCAACCTGAGTGGTGCAGTATCATTTTAATCACTATTTAGTTGATTTTGATCAATATCGTAGCGTGTTTCTATTTGTTGTTCCATCGTGACGTCATAAACGATCGATGGGCTTCAAAATCCACCGAACTTCGGCCGTTCCCTTTCCCTTATGAAACAATGGGAAATTTGCCTCAATTTTAGATTCTGGAATTTCAAGTCAAATCCTATAATAGGGAAAAAACTAACGTGAAAGAAAATGCCTGAACATGTGAAGCCTCTGTCAAAAACGCTGCAAATTATTACACAATGGTTTATTATTTTTCTGTATAGATCGCTCGTCTGCAAAGCCACCAACCGTCCAACATGAAGAAAAACATCGATCGCATTTCGGTCAGCTAAAATTTGAACGGAGATTAAGCCTGTTTTGCGATTCACACTCGTGTTTCTGATTTATCGTACGTCCAACCCTTAAATTCTCGTAGGGAGCGAACGGTTTGTCCTACAGAGCTCCGCGTGGTCTCAAAAAATTCTAAAAATTCTATATAATCTTAAATTGAAGGAAAAACAATACCTTTATATCGACATTTTTTTGAGTTAGGGCGTTTTCAAATTTTCAAAATTTATTTTTGAACCCTTAGAAGTGACCTACATCAACCAAAATCTTCGGGGCACAACTAGACCCCAAATGGAGCCTACATACCATTAACAATTTATATTTGGAAAAAATACTTCACCACTACAATTGATGGAATTGTGCATAAATATTTACATCACAGCATTGTATCAGCACTTTCAGCACTCAGCATTCATGTCCATCTGGCTGCTTGGTATCAGGGTCCGAGATCCGACCTCGGACATTGGGGTGAGGGAGAAGGTTGAATCACCTTATCCCACAAATGATGGAGGGAGGATTGTGCCTCTTCCGGCTATGCCATCAGTCGACGCTTCTCCGCCCTATGGGTTCGAGTTCAGCTCCAAGTCCCACGGGGCCTATTTGCTCGACCCGTGGCACGCCGTCGTGTGGCCGTAGTCCTGAATTTAGACCAGATGAATGATCCTCCTGTTAGGACTCGGGTGGTCACCCACTCCAGGATAAACAGTGGGTAACCAGCCCGAATCACATCCTTGGCTGACTTGCCATACCATATCCCTCTCCAGGTGGTAGTTGCTCCAATCATCTTTAGATTCGCTGAATGTTTGCTAGTGCTGCTGCAGCCTCTAGTAATGCGTCAACTTCATATTTTTGAATTTTGGAAGCATTGATGTCTGCGAGTAACCTCTGGCCAGAGCCAGAGACCACTGAGACATCAATAATGAAAGCTCCTCTTGGTGTTACCACCAAGAGGTCCGGATGATAACCTCGTTGTTCCAGGTTAAAGTGTGGCTCTAGCCATGCTGGCCATCCTTTACGGCGAGCGTAGGCATCTAGTAGGTTCAGGGCAGAATTGTGACGGCCACACCTGGGTCTTACCACGGCTGGGCAAATCTGGAGCACATGCGAGGCTGTTTCGAGTGTTTGACATCCCATTCGGCATAGATGGCTGTTGCCGGTACGCCTGCCTCTTGTTCTCCTCACTCCTGTTGGTAAAGAACCAGAATGGACTTTCACCATACCCAACGACCTCCATCCCCATAGTTTCGCTGAAGGGTTCCTGATCCATGCCGTGCTAGCTCCGTTATCGCGTGATTTTACCAGTTCAGCTCCATCTGTAAGTGGGGAAAGTGCCACGTACGGCCAAATTTTTATTCGATTTTTGGATTCTCTGTAGGTACCTTGAAACGTAAACCAACAAATTTTGAGGGAGGGTTAAAAAAAATTTCTTGGTCGATTCCAAAGGTTCATTATTGAAAGTAATAAACCAAAAACACCGCGAAAATCGAGGAATGCTGAGGGATGGCGGCTACGCCCCTCTCGAGGTTTCCTCCCGCAAAACAACGCGAAAACTGACCTAATTCACACTGCTGTACTCTGGCGAAGCTTGAAAGAAGTACCTCGGCTAATAGTATCAAAGAACGTCTACAGGTAGAGTTCTATGCAACTTTGTGTCCACAGAAAACTAATAATGCGATTCAAATAACAAATATTCAATCACTAATTTCAACAAGATTCAAATCACTAATATAGAACCTAATAAGAGAAGATGACTAATCATGCTTGATTCATCAACTAATAAGTAGAATCGTATTGTAAAAAAGAGTGAGTAAAATTGCTTTTTTTCTCCCGCAGCACTCCTGTGTTCAACCACATAAGCTAATAGTTTCTTGTACTCTTCCAGAGGTAGCACTACTGTGGTAAGCGGTGCAGAAGTGTCTCTTCATCAGATTGGTTAGAAAGGTGGAAACGATGCAACATGGCTGTCCCCATAATATGGTATAATATCTGTATATTATACAGATTGCCGCTACAATTTCCATCTTCCTTAAATTATATGAATTTTTTGGATGCTTATTCGAGCAGTCTTTGTGTAAACTACGGTTCAGTGAACCCTCTTTCCAAAAATATTTTAAAAATGTGAGTCAAATTCCCCATTGTTTCAACTTTTGTCTATGAATCATGAACTGACATTGGTCATCTAAACTTCTGCAGCTTCTACCGTACCGATCACAAGCCTTTTAAATTCACTTACTTGAGTTTTAGCTTCCAAGATTTCAGCGAGTTTGTACCAGTAGACGGAGTTAGACATGCCGTTCAGGTCGTCCATTGCAAAATTAGCCATGGCGTGAATGTAGTCCGAATTGGCTTTGGCTTCAGTGATCGCACCAACAACTTCGAACTCGTCTTTGCACTCGGAAGATACCACCTGGAAAACGTCATCCCATTTAATCAGATGGTAACGATCAATCTACCCATCATAGACCATAAAATTTACGCATTGTGTGAAAAAAATTTTAAGAGCATCAAGGAGAAGAAATTGTTGGCATGGCCAGAGCCCTCTAGCGACGATTAGATGAACCTTCCCTTCTCTCCCTAGCAAGATGGATCCACCTCCATTATCGACCAGAGGTAATTTATGTAGATCCCTGCCTAATCTGTAGAAAACCAGATTTGCCCTCAGTAAAAAAGACAATCGGCAGAAGTTACGAAACCATGAGTAAGTTCGGTCAAGGTTGTGTAGCGGAATATAGAATCATAAAAATACCGTTTACAGCAAACATGAGCACTTCCATGAGCTGGTCACCGATTACAGAGACCAAAGGAACACAGTAGGCCAGGTAGACGTAAGGGACGAGCGTGGGTTAGAAAAACAATATTGATAGGAAGATGAATGGAGAAATTACTGCATACGATTTGGCTTAAAAAAGAAAAAAAAATATAATTTAAACTTCGCCCGCATTTTGACCTGCCAAGAGTTCGACCACAGTAATTTCCCATTTCTCCGATTTCCATTTCTATATTCGTAAATTAGGTTTGACAATGCCTCATTGTGGAGCATCCCAAATTTTTAACCAGATCTGCACGGTCGCAGACAGTCCTAAGTCTGTAAAAGTGGGAAGGAAAATTTTAGGGTTTTTCTTTCCGAGTCCGGGCGTACTATGCAATAACCCCGTCATGGGGGCATCTGATGTGAAATCGGGTGCAGTGTGAAAAAGACGCAGCTATTCTAATACATAGGTACGAATTAGGAACACAGCACATGATAAGAAACATCACATCGACCGATAATAGATAACCTAGGTTTTTGAGCTCTGGAAGGTTCATCTTATCTTCACTAGGCAGCGCTCAGGCTGTTCCACCACGTTCTTCCCCTAGATGCGCCTAAAATTTATTTTTACAAAAATGGATTCGTATCAAGTTGTGAAAATTGAATTAAAAATATACGTTTTTTATCCCTTTATTCATTTTGTAATGAATTAAAAATATGAAGTACTGTGGTGATTCTTGATCATTCGGAATCTCCATCAATTGGTTGGTAATTGGGAAACTACATTACCACTAGGGATGGCATATCGAATGAAATACATCGATATACTGATCAAATGATATATTGTCAATGAGATATCGATATCTTTGATATATCGGAGAAAATATATCGATATATCGGAAGATCTACTTGGAAAAAACACTCGATTCGAAATCATAAACTCAATTTTAAATGCTTGCATACGAATCTGCAACACATTGGGACATTTTCATGTCAACCACTACACAAAGTTTTCGTGACGATTTTTCAGTTCATGTGCCCAAGCAAAATGTAAGGTTGTTGATTGTTCTCTACGCAACACAGTGAGTCTATTTTATTTATTTATTGGTCGCGTGAGCAACATTTGCTTAGTTTTCGTGACGATTTTTCAGTTCATGTGCCCAAGCAAAGACATGAAAATGTCAAAACGTGCTGAAGTAGGTACCTAGGCGAATTTAATCGTTTTAAAACAATACAAACATCATTTAGGAAGACATTTATCGACAAATCGGAAGATCTATTTGGAAAAGCTTATCGAAATAAGTAGGTAATTGAATTGAAACGTTACTAACATGATTTTGGAAGAAATATAACGATAAACTCGACGTATCGTAACCTTAAAAAGTTATACTGGGTATGAATAATCGAAATTCATAGTTTGAAAACTGAAAAAGTGTGGAAATGTCACGGTTTTAGAACACTATGTCAGAAGTACAGGGTTTTCGGGGTTGGAAATTTTAGGGGAAAACTATCCTCAGGGGTGCTAAGAACCCATAAAATATCGTAAATACCCTCGCCATTGCAATGTTCGATCTATAAATTGACTAGGGTATACTGTAGGCATGGTCCTTTCAAAATTGAAAATAATTGTTGTGAAAACCTGCTTCACTTCGTTTAGAAGTAGTTTTATTACTCAAGTCAAAAAATTGAGCCCTGAGCGCCACAGTAGATGTGAACCATCAGCGTACACATGTTTGAGCTGAGTCAACCTACCTACAAAATTTGGATTAAAATTACATGATGTTCAACACAGGTACACGCGTCCCTCCTCATCCATTTATGTTAATATTAATGTTTACTTGTTGAAAAAAAAGTCGCGATATTATTGGTAAATATATCGATATTGACCAATAATATCGATTCTCCATATCGATATATCAACCGTAATCTATCGATATATTTCATATATCGATATATCGTTGCCATCATTGCCATCCTCTGGTGGTAATCAGAGAATTTTCCACGGGATCATCACAGATCCCGCACAACTCCGCTCGCCAAAGTAGGTATAGAATGATACTATTGAAATAGAAAACTCATGTTTCGATATAATATTGATATCGGTACAAGCGGTCATTACTTATTCGGAACCATTTATCGAGTAAATTGGAGTATCGAAACTACAGTAGCTCTCTACCTTCATTTCTACCCAAGTTTGTTAACCGTAGTGCTAAATCAATTCAGTCTGTGCATCATCCCTTCTTAATCACACATTAATGCCCACTTTCACCAAACATTCAAAACGAGTTTAAACCAAGAGTGCCAAGAGATAATCGACGTTTAGCAATAAACGTCTTTCACCAGAGCGATTTACGAGTTTAAACTCCATCTCGAGGGGTTCGAGTTTAAACGGTCGAAAGTCGGCCGAATAAACTCGGTATGCTCGTTTAACTACAAATTCAATATGGCCGCGCAGTGAACATTTTTTATTGTTGTGAGATTTTGTGTGTGTTCTCGGAAGTGTTTTGTGTTTGGAAATGGAAATGCCATTACAAATAATGTATGACTCATCTGACGACGACGTCCCCAGGAGACGTCCGAGAAAAATCCTTCAATGTGTTCCACACTAACAAGCCCACCGTCATCAAAGTGCTAAATTTGATTGGTACTTGGCTAGAGTTCCTGACGAAATACCTTGTAAACTGGGAACAGGTCGAACAGAAGAAAGGTCGTCCTTAACTTACCTACCTTTACTAATACGAATTATTAACTAATAAAAAATTAAAAGAACCGATATTGTATCAGAAGTAGGTGATTGGCAATAAAGAAATTGAAATGACCCGCGACGAACTCGTATCACTGAACATCACTGATAAAGGCGGGAATCTACTGATAGCAAGCGCGGGAGTGGTTGTTGTTCAACGCTTCTATTGCCATAAATGCGTCATAATGTCCAACTTTCGTTCATTTCACTTGACATTTCAAGGTTAGCTAAGCTCGATTATCTCAATCGCCGTTAAACTTTGATTTGAGTTGGTGAAAGATGCTCGCCATCTTGCCGGGTTTATTCCTTCAGATTAGCAATCAAGGCGTTTAGTTAAACGGTTTAAAGGTTTTCTGTGATTATGACAGTAATCATACTTGTAGTGCGTGAATAAAAATTTAATCCTATTAATCTTGTGATTAATCACAGATTTCCTGTAATTGACAATGTATTCTTAATCATACTCTGTGATTACGATTTTAATCATACTCATACTGTGTGAATACGAATTTAATCTTAATCATAAACACAGAAACGTATTCCTGTGAGTAAAAATCTTAATCATATTCATGAGTATGATTTTGCCCAACTCTGGATTGTGCATAGATGATTTTGCGAGGTACTTTTAATGAGAGGAAAGCCTCACGTTCTCCCATTTCTAAACTAAAAGTTGAAAAAGTTTTGTTCTTGCTTGTTTACACAAAATTGAATTTCTAAGATCTAAACTATAACTCACCTTCGCGTTATGAGGTGATTTGTCGGCGAAAGATCGATGCATTCGGATCTTGCATATTCTAGGATTTCCCCTCGTTCGGGACAAACAAGAGTCGTCGTAGGTGATGTCTTCATCCTCGAGGCAGGAAGTGTCTTGGATTTTCAGCTCCAAATGGTACATGATACCATTGACCAACTGGAACGTGGAAAAGGAAATTAAGAATACTGCATGAACAGTATTCAAGATTCATTTCAAGATCCTAAAACACTCGAAAATTTATAAGGACTTTAATAACCAAACGCTGCAAATTATTACTCAATGGTTTATTATTTTTCTATAGATCACTCGTCTGCAAAGCCACCAACCATCCAACTTGAAGAAAAACATCGATCGCATTTTAGTCAGCTAAAATTTGAACGGAGATTAGGCCTCTTTTGCGATTCACACTCGTGTTTCTGATTTATCGTACGTAAAACCTTCAAATTCTCGTAGGGAGCGAACGGTTTGTCCTACAGAGCTCCGCGTGGTCACATAAAATTCTAAAAATTCTATAGAATCCTAAATTGAAGGAAAAACCATACCTTTATATCAAATTTTTTTGAGTTAGGGCGTTTTCAAAATTTCAAAATTCGTAAAAAAAAACAAAAACCAATGAAAAAACGAAAGAAACGTAAACCATCAAATTTTGAGGGGGTGTTAAAATTTTTTTTCTTGGTCGATTCCGAAGGTTCATTATTGTAAATAATAAACCAAAAACGTCTGCCAAATGGGTGTGGCACATAGCTTCCTCGTGTCCATAACCCGATTATATAGATGATCCGATGTATAGTGGTTAATCTCAAAACACCAATCTCTCACTTCTATCTTTCACTACCCTCATAGGGGACCATCTACACGCTAATCTGGACAATCCTAGAAAATTTCATAAAATTCGGATGAAAAATAAGTGCTATGGCTGTTACAAGGATTTTTCGTTTGCGCATGCGCAGTGGCTACTATCAGTCCGAAGGTGGTGATTTTCATAGGGGACCATCTAAATACTGATCTGTAACATCCCTGAAAATTTCATCAAAATCGGATGGAAAATGTGGAAGTTGTGACTGTTACAAAGCAGAATTTGAAGATGACAAGCGATTGCAATCGTGGGTCCAACATTTTTCAGAGGTACCGCATACTTGAAACTAACCACATGGACATTCATTTGTAGTAATTACAGACGGGATTACCTCAACACGCGAATGGAAAATAATTAACCAAAATAAGTACGTAGGAATATACCAAAATTACGTAAGTACGTAAATTAACCAAAATGTCAACAATAACTACTTATACAGGGTGTCCCATGTTAAAGTGATGCCCCCAACTAGAAACCAGCCATTGAGGGTCTCAAGGACCTGGCAAGGGCCAAGTACGTGTTTTTAAGAGTGGATAGGCCAAGGACCTCGCTTTAACGCCTGTATGAGGGTCCATTCAGAGACTTTCGAGAATGAGACTGCAGCCGCAGTCCAGACGATATCAATTGACAGATTGAAACCTGCCTATCTAGCAGAAGTATGATGGGGACTCATGTAGTGGTTTCCAGTCGGACAATCAAATGATTATCTAAGAACGAACGTCTAAACCTCACTGGCAGCATTAGTCCGTGTATACACGATACATCCGTGGATACATCCTCTGCTCGGGGTAGTAAAGCGTTTTTTCCTTTGAATCAGATGAGATAAGCTCAGGTACCTACCTATTTTGATAAAGCTCGAGATAATGCGAAGCAGCTGATTCAAAGGAAAAAACGTTTTACTATCCCTAGCGGAGGATAGATGAACTAAAGCAGCTGGTGTGGTTTAGACGTTTGTCATCTACAAGACCAAACATTTTTACTGATTTCTAAAACAAATAATAATTTGAGTTCCGTGAATTGACAGAGTTATTATCTCACTTGTGTAATTTATAATAACCACGTTATTAGTATTTCAGGATTAATATTGAAGTTTATGAGGAAAAAAAAAATTAGAACAAGTAAAATTGCTGTCTAAATCCTAAAACACTCGCAAATTTATAAGGACTTTAATAACCAAAAAAAATAGCTGAGAATAGGATTTGGGTGGCACAACATCGATACTTGACGCAATATGAGTTCCTCCTCTTCACGAGGAGCGATTTTTAGGGGATAGTTTTAAATATTCCCGAAACAGCGATCGATGTGTTGATTTCCAGCTCAAATTAATGTTTGAAGAGGAGAGTTCTTACCTACCAATGAGATTTCCCGTTACAGCCGCTAAGCCTATTTATAGCTCACGAAATAATGAGCTTACCTGTTTCTTCGCATCGAGAATGTCGATCACGGTTCTTCTTACGTTATCTTCGTCCACATCGTCGAGCGTTTTGACGGCCAGTTCGCTCAATTCCTTCACCAAGTCATTCTCCGAGACCTCCACCTCCTTTAAGCCTCCAATAACGCTTCTCCTGCGATACAAAGAAATTAATGAATGAATTGAAAAAGATCGAATTATAAATTCGAATCAAGGGCATTTTTATAAATGATATTTTTTATTGTCGTGACCTCTTTAAGAGGCGTCTCCTCCAGGCAAACATAGCAAATACTGTTTGCCTTACTAAAATTATGCAAAATGAATAAATTAATTGTTGCTGAGATTCTCCTATATTTCCATTTTTCGCAAGTAATATTTACTTAGCTGATTTTGGAAAATTTCTATAAAATGTAGGGACTATTTCATGATTACCAAGGAAGTTAGATGAAGTAGGAGAATGAAATAAGTAAATAATATGTACCGCAGCACCAGCCAAGGCAAACAATTGGTAAGCTGTTTCGTTACCTTGAAACATAGTTAACTTGGAAGATGAGCCATGGATACTAATTAACCCCCGCAAGGCACAATAGAAAGTTCCTAGTAGGATTGATACGGCGCGCCGGAACCAGATCGTCCGCCATGATTTCAATACGGCGCGCCGGATTGCCTCCTAGTGACGTATTCTACCGTAATAATACGGCGCTGTATCGGATACGGCGCGTTCTTATCACAATATGGCGCCAGATTGAGAGAGTGTGTGTAATGCGTCACGCCGTATCTAAGCCCACCAGGAACTCTCTATTACCTGGTATCTTGCCACCATTCAGAAATTTAAACCATTCCTAAGCAACCAGTACTAATCAAATTTCTTAATGGTGTAATGAGGAATTTCACCATGTCGGAATTTCCTATTTTTGACCCCAAAATCGGATTAAGCACCTCGAAAAACCTCCTAAGGCAAACTTTCAGCCCGAACTTCCTAATTTACGAATAAACAAAACAGTGTAGAATACGAACGTTTAAAAAAACCGGGAAAATGACGTCATCTTGGAATAGTTCATTTATGGCCGCTTGAAGCGCTGAGATCAAGAAATCTATAGTCCCCAAATGCGAAATTGCTGAGATTCTCCTATATTTCCATTTTTCGCAAGTAATATTTAGCTGATTTTGGAAAATGTCTATAAAATGTAGGGACTATTTCATGATTACCAAGGAAGTTAGATGAAGTAGGAGAATGAAATAAGTAAATAATATGTACCACAGCACCAGCCAAGGCAAACAATTGGTAAGCTGTTTCGTTACCTTGAAACGTAGTTAACTTGGAAGATGAGCCATGGATACTAATTAACCCCCGCAAGGCACAATAGAAAGTTCCTAGTAGGGTTGATACGGCGCGCCAGAACCGGATCGTCCGCCATGATTTCAATACGGCGCGCCGGAACCGGATCGTCCGCCATGATTTCAATACGGCCCACCAGATTGCCTCCTAGTGACGTATTCTACCGTAATAATACGGCACTGTATCGGATACGGCGCGTTCTTATCACAATACGGCGCCAGATTGAGAGTGTGTGTGTACTACTTCACGCAGTATCTAAACACACTAGGAATACAATACAGAGCTTTGAGGGCGTCGACGGGGGCTCTGAGGAGCACTCCTATTGCCGCACTCTTAGCCGAGGCTGGCGAACCTCCGCTCGAACTTAGAAGAGAGCTACTAGCAAACCGTTATATGGTATCGGTGTATAGCAGGAACGATTCAATGATGAACAACATTAGAACCTTAGCGATCGATACCTTAACTGATCGCTACTGGGACTGGGAGACCTAACCGACTCCCAAAGTATATTAAAAAAATTGTGCCATCTGACATCTAATTCACGTCTCTCTTACCTCGAAACAGAAATAATGAAAAATGCGGCAACCGTTCACAACCAAATAAAACAAACGTACTTAATCTGGATTCGAGGGCACAAAGGAATTCGAGGCAACGAAATAGCGGACGAAAAGGTGAGAACAGCTATTTTCATACCACAAACACTAATATCACCCCCCTGCTTCCCCTACACAGATTTAAGGATAACATTTGCCCAACACCTTACCTGTAAATGGAAGAGTTACCACCTCAACTACCATGCGGGGCATCAATATACTGCGATGTTTCCCAAACCATCCAAAATTAGTTGGTTTAGGTCCCAACCATCGACCTCAACCACTAATTCCTTAAAACAATGATCAGGCTGAGAGCGGGGCATGCACTATGTAAGGCTTATCTATATAAATACGGGATGATTAGTGACAATAGATGTGATTCTTGCAACGAAGAAGAGGAAACGTTGGAACACATATTCCTGCTTTGCCCCACAGACGATCAGAGGAGACAGAACATGCTGATGAAAATTCCAGTAGAAGTCGAGAGGCCCTTCAACGTAGAATCCCTCCTTTCCACGAAGAACTCGATCGTCTACGATGCCTTATTCACATTTCTTTCGGAAATAAACCACAAAGTCTAAATGTGATATCATTTTTACTTTATATATAAAATCATATATGATTTTTTTAAATGATATTCTATTCTAATTTATTATTTTCAACTTATTTCTTCCTAAATCAATAAGCTTTCTCTATTATATTATGTAAAATTACTTACTAGGGCTGAATGTATTATATACAATGCCAATAAAGAAGGGGGAAAAAAACCCCACTAAGAACTCTCTAATAGATAGAGCCACCATTCAGAAATTTAAACCATTCCTTAGCAACCAGTAATTAAATTTCTTAATGGTGTAATTCTTTATTTCTTCGAATGCAGTGTGAAGCGTTTATTTCATCTAAAACATTGTTGGTAGGTGGTGGCAATGGCAAAGCTGTGTTCATTGATGGCGCTTGATCTATACAGAAAAATAATAAACCTTTGAGTAATAATTTGCTGGGATTTAATTCCCTCTTCAAGCTGTTTGCCTGACGAATATTTTCACCCGACGCCCCTGACCTCTTACTGTCCATATTTTACAATAAACCACCAAGTGGGCACACTACCTCGAAAGTCACATGTTCTCAGTGACTGTTGGCTTCAACCATCCTTCGTTTCGACTTTATTTCATTTGTATTCTTCAGGGTCACAAGAATATATGACACTCAAGGCAGGAACACAACCCAATCTAGCCTGAAATTCTCCCTAACTCACTTCCGAGACGATCATATATTGGTTTCGGGCCGAGGAGGATCACCCTAACTACCACAACCACATCATTCATATCAACGGTTTCGGGGCGATCGACATCCTTAGAAAGCAGCTGGTGATAAACCAACTTTCTCACATCTCACCTTCTTTTCAGTCTGATAAATTCCAAGTAAATCCAATCACTCAAAGTATTACAGAGCCATAACAATTACTTAGTCATTACCTATATTATAACGTCAATGAAGGCCTTACATTCAGTTCCAATTTATTTTTCATTTAATAATGATTAACAAGAGGTTTCCATTACTTTTCCGACCGTCACGTCACGACTCAAGAAAGCTTTACCATGTTCATTATAACGAATGTCATGTGTACATTGGTCGCAAAATAAACATTAAAACAATTTTTTGGTTGAAAAAAATGGCCGAAAATTAATTATTATTAAATGATTTGACTGTAGAACCGTAGGTCTACCGTCCGTAGTTTTTTGATTTGTACATTCCAGTTTTTGTATTTTTTCTGTTTTTCCACACCTGCTTTGTAGTTACAACGCATGACCTTGAAAATAGAAAAAAATCTATAAATTAAATGTATATAACTTTTGGTTAAAACGTCAACTGGAAATCGAGATGAGAACGAGTCTTGTTTAATTTGTTGGTAAATCGGATTGGTTAGGTTTTTATTTCGAAATAATATCATCACTATAATGAAAAATTTCGAGTCATTGAAAGTTGTCAATTTTTTTCCAATTGGATTAAAATATAATAATTAATGAATGAAAATCATGATGAGTAGACAAGTAAGAAAAAGGTTAAGGCCTTAATGCATACCATAATAAGGCCTTTCAGTGGATTGAACAATGAAGATCCATTAATTAAGAAGATTTCAGACGACAGCAGTTCTACTGAGTTTCTAGAAAAAGTTCAAAAAACTTATTTCCACTCACTATGTTACCTAGCGTAGGTTGATCTTACCTCTGCAGGGATTGATGAGCTTCGTGAAGTTCGACATTCTCTGCAAACTCCTGGAATAAATTTATACGATTTAAAAATGCTACGAATTATTACGAAACGGTGAGTTATTTCATCATTTATATTCGTAATCGGTCACTTGATTGTGAAGGTAGGTAGATTACCTATGATAGGTAACCATAATGGTTGGTTACCATTATTCCAGGTATGCTTCCGAGGAATTGCGCAGGATGGCGGCGGATGAGGTGGTGGCTGTGCGCGATGGGGTACGCAATATCAATGTCTATTTAAGCGAGCGTTTTCCCATGCGCACAGTCATTGCCATCAAGAACATCCGCCTGAAGCCCCACTATAAGCAGCTTGTCCAGGAAGCGATCCTGGCAAATAGCAGTGGGGCTTCTCCCGCATCTCCTATTGCTGACGTGGAGCAGCAGCCTGCCATTCAGTATCCCTCCCCCGGGACCTCCGGTCTTCTTGCCGATCTGAAGACCGGGGTCTTGAGGCTCGGGGGGCAGGTAGGTCGTATTGAAGGCTATGAAAGCACCTACCTGCAGGATCTGGCGAGGCGGGCTGCTGAAGGGCTGGATAACCTGGAAAATGAGGTGGCAGCCTATTTAGGGAGAATCTTCCCGCGGGTTGGGGACGCGACCGTGACGCAGCACCAGGGGGGACCTCCTCCTGGAGTGGTGTTGCGTGGAGGTCGCAGAGCAGCCAAACAAGCAAGACGGCGGGAGTACCACCGGGTTCAGAGTTTGTGGAGGAAGCATCCGGCGCGTGTGGCTGCGGAGGTACTGGAAGAGCCTGGGGAAATCAAGTTCAACCCCCTCTCCAGGAGTTTGTGGATTTCTGGGAGCCACTTCTGAGTGCTCCCAGTCACGACCCTGGAGAGCGTGTGGTTCCCCCAGTCTCTACCAGGGATTCCTTGCGCAGCATCATGTGTGCGCCGGTGCTGTCTGACGAGGCACATAAGTGCCGTGTCAAGAACTCCACTTCCGCTGGACCTGATGGTATTTCCGCCCGTCGCTGGAATAAAGCACCTAAGACGATTAAGCTGCTCGTCCTCAACCTACTCCTCCTTGCGGGAAGACCCCCGAAAGCATTAACCCGAGCCCGAACGGTGTTCATCCCAAAGAAAGGGGGAAGTGGGCCTGGAGGCTATCGACCGATCTCTGTGTCCTCGGTAGTCTTCCGCCACTTCCAGAAAGTACTGGCATCTCGCCTCCAGGTGGCTGGTATCATTGGTGATGTCCAGAGAGCGTTTCGGCCAGCAGATGGCACGGCGGAGAACCTTACAGTTCTCCAAACTGTCATCTCGCTGGCCCGTATGAAGCGCCGCCAACTCCATCTGGCTGCTCTGGACGTCGCTAAGGCCTTTGATACAGTCAGTCACCTTGCCCTGACCGATTGCCTTCGTGGTGTCGGGGCCCCATCTCGGTTAATCGAGTATGTGGCCTGTCTGTACCAGGAAGGCGTGACGGTCCTGGAGGCAGGAGGTGAGGTGTCAGGGGATGTACGGATCGGGCGTGGGGTACGCCAGGGGGATCCCCTATCACCACTCCTCTTCAACCT
Organism: Apolygus lucorum; assembly: GCA_009739505.2. Lineage (NCBI taxonomy): Eukaryota > Metazoa > Arthropoda > Insecta > Hemiptera > Miridae > Apolygus > Apolygus lucorum. Next base: position 7,835,000 of record CM019173.2, on the reverse strand, counting down.
GGTCGTGGACACGGCCTTGGGTAAGCTGCCGACAGAAGTAGGGTTTGATCTCGCCCCTGGGGTGCGAGTAGGAGCATTGGCTTTTGCCGATGATGTTATCCTACTCGCAGAAACCCGTGAGGGCTTGCAGATCGCCCTCAATGCATTTGCTAGGCAGCTAGCCAGGTGTGGACTTGTGGTTAACCCCGATAAGTGTGGGTCGGTCTCCTTGGTCCCGTCGGGTCGCCAACATAAGGTGAAAGTTGTGGATGGGGGTTTTGTGATAGGACAATCCCCCATCCCATCTCGATCCGTGTTGGAGGTTTGGCGGTACCTTGGAGTCGACTTCATGGGGGTGGCCACCATTAGTGCCAGCCGTGTGGACCTTGGTAGAGCGCTAGCTCGCGTTACCAAGGCTCCATTGAAGCCACAGCAGAAGCTGCGCCTCCTCCGCACGTACTTACTGCCATAGCTGACCTATGGGTTAGTCTTTGGCAGGCTTACGGCGGGGAGGCTGCAAGAATTAGATCGACAAGTTCGCTCTGCTGTGCGCTCTTGGCTGAGGTTCCCACCTGGTGTCCCAAGTGCCTATGTTCACGCACCGGTCAAATCCGGTGGGCTTGGCATTGTGTCTCTCTCAGCATGTATCCCTTCATTGCGCCGCCAGCGCCTGCTAGCCCTTCAAGGGTCGAGCTGGGAGGTCGCCCGTGCGGCTACTGATCTTGATTTTGTCAGGCAGCAGTTAGCATGGTGCGACCGAGCAACACCATCTGCTCCAAAACCCAGTTCGTCTGCTGAGTTCGCTGCTGCGCTGCATGAGTCAGTAGATGGTAAAGAACTCCGACAGTGCTCCGAAAGCCCTGTCTCTTCCCAATGGGTAGATTGGGCTTCGGAGGGCATTGGGGCCCGCGACTACCGACACTTCCACGCCGTCCGCATGGCAACTCTGCCAACTGCGGTACGGTGTTCGAGGGGTAGTCGTGGGACAACTCTACCCCTTTGCCGCGCCTGTCGGAGTGGAAATGAACATCTGTATCATGTAGTGCAGCAATGTCCTCGGACTCATGGGGGCCGCATTTTACGTCATGATGCGGTCGCCAAGCAGATAGCAGGTGCTTTGTCATCTAGCGGCTGGGATGTTGAGAGGGAGAGATTGTATCACATGCCAAGTGACCAGGGTAAGAAGCCCGACATCGTTGCTGTCAAGCCCGACCAGTCTTGCATTATCCTGGATGTCCAAGTTGTCAATGGCAGCTTGGACATGGAGCAGACTTGGCGGGCTAAGATAAGAAAGTATGATAGAAATGATTTACGGCAAGCGGTGTCGGAGCTAAAAGGAGTGGCACCCAACAACATCAGGGTGATGGCTGCTACCTTATCATGGCGCGGGGTGTGGTGCGGGAAAAGTGCCACGGAGTTGCGTGAGTTGGGCATCTCAGTAGGCGTACTCCGTGGTATCACCACCCGTGTCCTGCTCGGCTCATATTTGAACTGGTGGTCGTTTTATAGAGGCACTTCCCTTCATCCCTCTCTCCCACCCCCACCTTCCTCATCTTCCCTCATCCCTAGGGCCGGCGTCGGGTGAGTCCTGGGCGTCCTCCCCATTATTTAATTATTTATTTATTTATTTTTATTTTATGGCGTGCCCCCTCCGTCAAAAAAGACATTTTGTCTTTGAGGGGAGTTAGGAAAAAAAAAAAAAAAAAAAAAAAAAAATAGGTAACCTATCATAGGTAACAGAGATGGGCGAATTCTTATTCATAAATACGATTATGAATATAAATCATAACTGCGATTTTATGATTATGAATACGAATAAAATCGTATTCACATTTTGAGTATGATTTTTCAACGTATTCGTATTTTGAATACGATTTTATGATTTTCTCAATGATTTCCCTAAAAATCGATTTTTTTTACGATTTGCACTGAAAATCATTTTTAAAAAAAGATGATTTTAACCGGAAGTTTGGTCGTATGTATTCCCCAAAATTGTCAGAATAATCAATAAAAATTCGAAACGCTCGCCAATTCCTATAGGATTTTTCACGCAGAATCGAATGAGACCAACCCCAGGTCGCTACGATCAACCGTATAGAAACTACGACGTAATTTCAAGTAAAGTTTTAGCGCCAAGAACGTTCGGTGAAAGTTGTAGAAAAGTCAGTAGAAATTACGTCGTAGTTTCTATACGGTTGATCGTAGCGACCTGGGGTTGGTCTCATTCGATTCTGCGTGAAAAATCCTATAAGAAGTGGCGAGCGTTTCGAATTTTGATTGATTATTTTGACAATGTTAGGTCATAAAAATATGTCCATTATTCGGGAAAAAATCATTTAAAAAAGTATAATTTTCAGGAAAAATTGTTTTAAAAATTCGATTTTTAGGGAAATTATAGGAAAAAATCATAAAATTGTATTCAAAATACGAATACGGGGGAAAATCTTATTCAAAATAGGAATACGGGGGAAAATCGTATTCAAAGTGTAAATACGATTGTATTTGCATCCATGTTCATATTCATACATGTATTCGTATATTCATAAAATCGCAGATATGATTTTTTTTTTTTTTTGAGAGAGAGAATTTATATTCATAATCTTATTTATGAATAAGAATTCGCCCATCTCTGATAGGTAATTAACCATAATGGTTGGTAGGTACAAAAAAATAGTGACAATGGCAAAGTTGTGACCTTTGCAGACAAGTGATCTGAACAGAAAAATAATGAACCTTTGTGTAATAATTTGCAGAGTTTTCTCTTTAAATGCCTACACGTCTGAAACAAGGAAGATCGCTCTCAGCCGTGCTTCTATGAATATGCATTTATTTATTAGTAATACAAAAGTTATTGTTACCTCATTACTGCCCTATTTATAAATAATCATGTTTGTTGAAATCCGCGATGAATCAAAACAGATTTCCTCGTTAAAAAAAACTCGCCCTATTCGGTTCGCGGAGTAGACCGACCAAAAAGGTTATCTCGGGGATGTTATCGAACGTACATTATAACAGTCAGTTACGTAGTGGCATCAGATTCCCTTTGTCTGGTTGGGCACAAATCAATACAGACTCCGTCAAATAAAGATTTCAGTTTAATTTCGAATACATTTTTATATCGGCTTTATTTTTAATAAGTAATAAATTAACAAGTTGTTAATTAAAACTTTTTGATTAGGTACCGATTGAGATGAAATCTCTTCTCTTATACAGGGTGTAACACTATAAGAGCGTCAACCCGAAGAATTTCGATTTTACAACTAATTTCCGATAGAAAATGCCGATTAGCAATCTTTGTTTAAAGGTTTAACGACAAACAAAAATTGCTAAGAGGCATTTTTGATCGGAAATTAGTTGCAAAATCGAAATTCTTCGGGTTGACGTTCTTATTGTGATACACCCTGTATATTGACTCCTTGAACATTGTTAGTTATCGTAAACTAGTGAACTCTTGAGATTCCTTTCATTCAATTCCATTTGTGCTAAGTATTGTGAACTCTTATACTTCGAAAGGAGTTACATGCTATCACACAAATTATGAGGATCGTCTTAAACCCCCTTAAAATGCATTGTTTCACTTTGTAACGTAAATGGATCAAAATTATTCAAAAATTGAATGGGCAGATTTTATTTCTCTCAAATTATAAGAAAAAACAAAATAATGTCATTCTATAGGGATTGAATTATTTGTGACATTGGAAACCATTTCAATGATAAAAAAATTTCCGCTTAGAGCCTAATGGCTAAAATGTGACATACCTTGAAAAGGTTTTTGCTCCCTCTCCCTCTTTATCTTTCTTCCACTGTAATATTTAAGATACCTCCTTATTCATAATAACATCAGGTTGTCAAGCATATTTGTCGTCAAGCATATGATAAATCATAGCGCTACTTTCCTGACTTGCGTCTCCGTGCACCGCCTCGAGGGATTCCGAATGCACTCTGACGGCAGTTTTGTGAATCAGGACTGATAAATGTTTGATTAATAATTTTTGTTGTGTCGTCCGTTTGCGATTTGTGCTGTCCCGTTTCAAATAATTCCGTCTTCTCATTGCTTTATTCATCCGGCTCGTTCTCTGATTTCTTTCTGGCTCGCTGTTCTGTTCAAGTGAAATAAGGGTCACTTATTGCTCGGCATGTCAGAGGCACTTTTTGCTTGGCATGAGTCGTAGAATCTCAACTTCAGTCGTAGAATCCCAGTGTCAGTTACGTGAGTTTAACACCCCGTATAGAAAATAGTAAATCGTTGTGCGATAATTTTCACCTTTCTTACATCATGAATCTACAGTCGAAATTTACTGAATTGATTGAATTTTTAATCAACTAGTTAAATGTTGTGATATTATACTTTGGAGGTCTACCTGTCAAATCACTAAAAATAAAGACACTTTTTTTTATATTGCTTGTGTATTTGTATTATTCGTTTTCGTATTCCTACATTCTTCTAACTGTCGCTTTGCAATAATGTTATTGATTCGCGGGAGCAAATAAGGTTTGGTGTAGGTATTTATAATATAAATAATATTATTATTATATAATAATATTATTATTATATAATAATATTATTAATAAATAATATTATTATCTTGTATCCTATAAGACAAGACAGTGGATTGGATATTTTTTTCTTTAATAATTAAGACCCTTCTGGCAGTAGCTCATTTAGGAAGAGCTCTCTGAATACATTCTATTGATCTGAATCGGTAATATGAAGTGATAACTAGGCTGTTACACCTATATTAGAACGAGGGGATAAAGAGACGTTGGGGGATAAATATAGAGACGTTGGGGTTACAGAGAAGAAATTTAGACAAAATTGGAGAAATTTCAAAACATTTTGAAAAGAAGGAAATTAATATTTATCTTGCCTCAAAACAGTACTCCTTTATTGCCGTTACTTTCCACCTACTTTCTTTTTGACATCTATTTGAGCCAGAATGAATCTTCGTGATTAAATATTAGGACCGGTAGTTGAGACCTTGAGTTGGGCTTTTTTTTCTCTATCATTGATAAAATAATGATTGTACGTGGAAATATTCCAGTCTTTCGGTGCCTCATGGGAAAAATCAATAAATTCAAAATCAATAAATTTCGATTTCACCACAAAGAAAATGCTTTATCTGTTTGTTATAGAATGCAAATTGTCGTTCTGACCATTTTCCCATTCATAATCCCTTAAACATTAACTTACACCCTACTTCACATCCTCGTTCCTTTACTCACACCTAGTAATTCCCGCAAATCACATGCCTATGATTTATTTTTCTATCTCATTGATCAGTAAATAATACCTAATACAAAAATGATCAACTCTCGCAACATCATCTCCGGTCATCATCATCCACGACTTCACCATCATAATCACTAAATGTTTGGCATAGCTCCGGTCAAGACATTAAAATTAGGAGAGTTTGAGTTGAGGTGAACTTTCTCGCAGCTCCGCAAGAGCGCATTCGGAATCCCTCAGGGCGGTGCACGGAGACGCAAGTACTTTCCTGTCGCTTTTTACTGTCGATTTTTCCTGTCGTTTTTCGGCGGGGGGTCCCATCGCTAAAACCTTTTCAAGGTTAAAATGGAGTTGGTAACACAAATTGGATAAGATTTTTTAAATTATAAGATGACATATGTCATTATCAGTAGGAGTAGCGTATGTGTGATGTAACGGAAATTAAAACACGACAGCACTGCTTTATTTCAGGTGAAATGTCTTGTATCTCGAGAGAACCAACTAGATTGGAAGATTTGCATTTTCTTTCTCGACTTTTCCAGTCGATTCAAGGTGAAAACAAGCATTTGAAGTTGTCTCGTCTTTCGAGTAAACCAATTGATTTCGATCGTCTTGGCCTTCTCTCTCGACCATAACGTCTTCAAATTCTGAAAAGGGCAAACCCCTCCAAGCATAGAATGGACTTAAATGAAGACATCCCTCTTTATGAACTCTTAGTACGAAGTACTAGTATCAGGCTTAATCTGACCCCCTGTACTAGATCCCATAGCACCATTTTAAAGATCTTTTACGGAGTAGACATCAACCAGTACCACACACTGGGGTTAGTACATCAATCGAACCAATAATAATATTATTAATAAAGAGAGAAGGATACTTCAAGAATTAAGTGTTATCTCAGTATCAAATAGTATCTCAGTATCAAATAGGTAAATAGGTCTACCAAGTGATCGGAACCTTCTATAATATAGAAGATTATATTATAAGTAGGAAGTCATTCAACATTCCTAAGTAGGAAGCCATTCAACAATCGCCTTTCAGTCAGAGTCAGCTCCCGTTACGCCTGCCTTGATCTCTTGCTTATAAACAAACAAATCCCTTTGGTGCAGTCAATTTTTTTACACCACTTTTCTTTCATACAAAAAATTGTCTACTTCAATAACGTATTCCTCCTCTGAGAGCTTAGTATGACATAATAGGTATACTCTTCATGAAGATTGCCTGTTTCAAATACTATTGGGAGATTTAGATAAAACCTACCTAATTACAGAATATTGCAACAACAAATACCTAAGTACTTCACTACTCAATCCTTTGTCATCGAAATCCTAAAGTAGGTACATTCGAAGCTAGAGGAAGAAGGGTTCCAGTATTATAGTTCTTCCGGTACTTGGGTGGTCTACTCAGTTCAATGCCTCTACAGTAGGAAAACATGGGTACATTATTATAGTATTTTTTTAATCATAGGTAAATACAGATAGTGATACCTTTGCAGAAACTATGGTGATTAGCAGAACACCGAAAATGAAGCAGGAAGCCCCCATGCCGAGATAAACAGGCGTTCTTCCTCGAGTGATCGACGCAGTTGGCAACGTTCCTTCACGACTCGCGAACAAACAAAACAATGGAACTCCTCTCTGATTTCGCGCAATGAGAACGAGAAAAAGAGGGAAGCGAAAATAAGAAGGAAATGACGCACTATCAGCACCGCGCCCCACGGATTGTTTATTAACATGGATACTCGCAAACCATTAACGATGGATGCGTCCAATCAAGGCATCCATGGACCATGGTAATCATGGAAGATGAACTAGAGAGCATCCATACGAGATGAAGAGGTCCATGGATACTACTAGGCTGCAATCCATGGATGCTACCATTGATTCTAGGTCCATGTAGGATCCGAGACTACCATGGATCCAGCATAAACTAGACCCCCATACTGTCTTCCATACTAGACGGCATCCATCAAGGAGGTCCTGGTGCGCTTTGGTGGTAGTATCATGGAAGAATACTTCTTCCATGGTAGTATGTAGTTTCCTACACGTCCCTCTAACTTGTCTCCGGGACTCGGTGCGTCTATGTGTGCATTTTGATTTTGGAGAACTTTTTTTTTCAACCGAAAAGTGAAATTTCAAGTTCCCTGATAGACTCGGAAGCAAAAATCATCTTTAATCAATAGACTGGTTTACCCACATCGTGGAATCTTTTGAATCAAACCGAACAAACGCGGGAGACCTCCGCCGGCAGTGCGCTCCTGTGGAGGAAAGGCAATCTCTGAAGTCACAGGAAGAGGGGGTCTCGGCTCGGGTCTGCCTGGGAGTCTGTGTTGAAATCTGCGTGCTTCCGTTTATATTGACAATTTCAAGTTATAATTATGCAAACCTCCGAACTGTAGTTGTGTGAAAATAGTTATAAACTGTATTGAGTGAATCGTTAGGTACTTCATAATCTTGACCTGAGTGTTCATTTCAAGGCGCAACTTGTTTTTTGTTACCACTGGCGGAATGAGTGTCGGATTAACAATGTCCAACTCGAGAACACTAGTTTTAATCGTGAAAAATTCAATTTTGTGGCAATCCGGATACTCCCTTGTCACTCAGCCGGTTCGCGGATTCGTTTAGAATTTACTGTGTGTGTTGCGAAGAACTCTAAACAAAAAATGCAGCTCTCGAGCGATATCGACAAGATGGTGCTGTTGTTTTTACCACTCACTCTGGCATTAGTGTTTGTTTACACGGACGCCGAAAACCCGTTTTGCCCTGCGAGATGTGTTTGCTCGAAATTTCCAATAAAATCTCCGAGCCCTTACGTTGAAAGAATGAAAGCGAGATGCGGAGGTGATATCCCCGTGTCTTCAGTCGAAGAGTTGCGGTTGAATTATTACAACTTGACCGACATAATCAATTTGTAAGTACCTTTATAAACTGACAGTCAATCATGTTAAGTTTACAGATTTCAGCTAATTAAACAAATCGTAGATACCATTCCCAGCCTGTAATGCAAGTACATCACATGATTATGTCATTTTGGAACCATCCAAACTTGGAACTGAATCGAGTACTACGATTGTAAACTTAGCTACCTGTAAGTATAAATGAAGGGAAGGTTTCTTCATTACTTTCATTATTTTCTACAATATCTGCTGAAACAACACTAGGTAAAACGAGGCCCACAGGTAAGCCATAACAAAACACGCCGAATCGATTAACTTTGCTGTCAGTCAGAGATTTGTAGGCCCCTACTTGACTGGGCTCAGCTCGTTGCATCGAGTTAGAGTTGATCTGGAAGACATGAAATTTGATAAAATTTGGTGTGACGAATTTTTATTCGTGTAACCGAAACTCCACTCTGGACTTTCAATCAATCGGAAAGCGAATCACCATCAGGAGAATGTAAGATAAGTTTACATTTCTTACATTTTCATAGATGAATAGAACATTCGCTCTGCTGTTGCTTACTACTCAGGGCCGGTTTATCAGTCACTTTTTACCACCCGGTAAAGCAGATTTATCCGACGGTCATCGGGTAACTCAATCGCTCGCGTTTATCAGTCCCCAGATAGCCGTTATCCGTAGTTTAAAGTTAACTGGTCGTCCGAGGACCGGATAAAAAGTTACGGGGGGGTAACTCGATTTATGCAAGGCTTTTTAACCTCAAAGAGAATTCACTTCTCGTGTTTTTGTCTCCCAGAACGTTCGTTTTTGCAAATTGCGTTGTTGATTGTTAGTCAATTATGCTACAATCGAAAATGGATGTGTGGGGCTCTTTTTCAGACAGCAGCGACGAAGATGTGTGTTTTTGGTCGAATTCCTGCAGTGGGGAAGAAGGCGGAAGGAAGAAAGGCGGCAACATAGTTTGATCACGGATTGACCATTTGGAGAAGTGGGACGATTGCGATTTTTTGATGAGATTTTGATTGGATAAAAGTATAAAAAACCATGTTGGTGTCTGTCGGCGACTTTAGTGGCGTCAGTAAAAGCTCTGCCTGTAAAATTGTCAAGCAGGTGTCCCTGGGAACTGCCAGGCTATCCGCCCAATTTATCAGAATACCAGCAACCAAGGAAGTAGGTATTATTTCAATCTTGGATGATTTTATTTAAAAAACAAAAAAGCCAGGTTTCCTGGAGCTGTAGGTGCTATGGACTGCACGCATGTAAAAATTCATTCGCCAGGAGGGTCACACGCTGAAAATTTTCGGAATAGAAAAGGGTACCTACTTCTTTATTAACGTACGAACTATTTCGTCTTCAAATTTGAAAATTCTTGACATAAAGGCTCGGTGTACGGGGATCTTGTCATGAACAGACAATTTTCAACAAAGAACAATAGTTACTGCCGTACCAAGAAAGAAATAAGTACCGAGATCTGGAAAAGAAAACACCAAAACAAAGCATATTGCTTCATCCTCTTCTAATTTATTCTTTTTTCTGATGCAAAACACACTGCGAAAACGATTTTTTTATGTGGAGGAAGCTCGATTTTATTACATGGAAGAAGTATTTCTTCCATGCATAATCGATTATTCGGCCTAACAGACAGTTAATTTTACCAGCCAGTTAATAGTTACCCGGGTGTAAATTTCGCACTGATAAACGGCACCTTTATAGTATCCATAAGTTATACCACCGTTAAAGTTAACAGGGGGATACGTAAACCCCCGTTAACTTTGGTGACTGATAAACCGACCCTCAGTCTGTTAACCCTTGAGCACTCGCGTCGGATCATGGTGACCCGAACGTCCAGTTCCCCGCGAATATTTCTTGGAAAAATACCTTCCCTCTCCTCCAAACCATTCGCTAATCCTCCAGATTAGCTAGAAGGACATGTCAGTATGATGTATGACTCCGAAGGCTGAGGTTCGCACGTTGAATTAGGGTATTTGACCCGACGCGAGTGGATATGTAACGAGATTGATGACGTAGATATTATTAAGTTCACGATTCGGAAAGTGAGTGGGAAGTTGATTCTAATGCAGAGAATAGCCACGAAGAGGAGGAGAGTAGCACAGTACAAAAAAACAGAAGGATTGTTTCACACTTCCTTTCTAAAAATAAAAAAGTCAAATGGTCTAAGGAGGCTCCTCCTTCAACAAGGACTCGCCGTGAAAACTTAGTGACCCATCTTCCAGGAGTCCGTCCAAGAAAAATCCGTTTCAAAATACGGATGATGTGATTTCTTTATTGGTGTGATACTGATCTTCAAGTTTCTTACTTTAGCATACGATTGAGATGATTTATCAAGTTTAATTTATTACAATGGGAGGCTGCTTATACACAACTCGCTCTGACTGAAACCCCCCAAATTAAGATTTTCGGACAACGATATCTTGCACACCCTTGCGCCTTTTGCCTTCAACTTTCGTTTTGTGGTTTTTCAGGATCTAACCGTTCGACGAAAAATTAGCAGATTATGATTATGATGTGTTATCAAGATATAATGTAAATTATGCTCAAAATTTGGTTGATACAAAAAATACAGGTTTAGGGAACGTTATATCCTATCTCATTTTGTAAATACCTAAAGTAATCCTTAGTTGCAAATTTTTGGAATAATATAACAAGAGTTAACCCTTTGTAAGGGAGCCCCTCAAGTGGGTAGGGATATTCAAAACCGCAACTACTCTTCTGACACTTAATATTTTTATTTACCCAAAATTCGTGACTATTGGTTTAAAAATGGTACAATCAAAAACAATAATAATAAAATGATACGAGATAACTCCTAAAAATATACTTCTCCAAATTGTTGAACGATAACCCGAATAACCCCACAAGACGTTAGGTAGTTTAAAAATGGTACAATAAGAACAACAATAATAAAACGATACGATCTAACTACTAAAAATATACTTCCCCAAATGGTTGAACGATAACCCGAATAACCCCACAAGACGTTAGGTAGTTTAAAAAAATGGTACATTAAAAAAAAACAACAATAATAAAACGATACGATATAACTACTAAAATATACTTCCCCAAATTGTTGAACGATAACCCGAATAACCCCACAAGACGTTAGGTAGTTTAACAAATAGTACAATCAGAAACCGCAATAATATGAGTCCCCGTAAAAATTAACACGAACAATAGCTCTCTTCCCCTAAATAGGTAGGTACTCCTCAGCCTTTATCTCTTAGTACAAGCTTCCACAATAGAAGGAGAGTTTAAGACACATTTGCGAGCCACTTACCCATGTAGCAGAAACTTCTCACCCACATTTTAGTTCACTTGTCCAGACCAACTCACTCGTCTCGCGCCACTCCGTCGAATGGAATCCTCTTCCTCAGCTCGTTGCCGTCCTCCAGCCGCAAAACCCTTACGCTGCTTTTCTCCGAGGCCGGCGGAAATGCAGGCAGGGTGAGGAAGACATCGCCGTCGTTTCTCGCGTTAATTCATTTGGCTCTGGGGTGAGGGGTGAGGAAGGTCGGCCAAACCGCGAATGTACCAGCTCGCGCGATCTGCCGGCATCCCCCTACACTTCCCTCTCTGAGTGCCCTTGGGCCCTCACATAGCTCCCCCCTTTTTTAAAGGGGCAGCATATATGGCTGCTTCTTTAACCGTCATATCGACCAGCTGCTGTGGGGGGTCATGGGATTCTTCTCGCTGGGGCGTACGACGAGGCCACCGGATGGGCCTGACTTCCAGGCTTCGATTTGAGTCCGCACCCTCCAAGGTTAGTTTGCTGGTCTGGGGGGTCCAACAACCAACACAGGTCCGGCGGTACCACCACAGTCCCAGACCCAGCACAAAGAGGAGGACTACCGCGGAACCACCAAGGCCATACACCAGGGCAGGTCCATTTCCCTCATTCTCCTCTAGCATCCGTAGGGCTGCTTCTAGCCGTATTTCGTCTTCGGACCAAACTCCTGGTTGCACTTGTCCCTGCTGGCGGAGTCGGTCAACTATTGCGTCGAGGTTCTTATCTTCAAGCAGTTGAGTGGCGTTGAGGCTCCATAGTGTGGGTACGTCAATGGTCCGATTCCTCAAGAAATGCTGTGCTGGTACGTTGCCCCCAGCGGGTAGCAACTTGTGAGTAGCCGTGCGAAGCGTACACTGTATCTGAGGCTGGATTACTCCACTTCCGGTCAAGGTAATCTCTACTGCAGCCTCATCCGGGCACTGCTCTGTGAGTACAACGGGCTGTGACAGACTATAATACCACTTCTGGCTAGCAGCTTCCCATCTCCAGCCAGCTGCTGGGGGCTGGACCAAAACGCTCCATTCGCAAATTTCAGCGGCGTCGGAGTTCTGGAAGTAGATGCTGCTGATGCACTCCTTGACGCTGCGGTGCACCAGCGGGAAGGATGGAGGGCAAATGAGCATTGGGCGTTGTCGGCAGGTCTCCTTATCGAATACTTCCAGTCCAGCATAATACTCCCTGTCTTGCGACACCACCAAGTATCTAAATGGGGTGTTTAGGCGGAGGTGTCGTCCACTTGCGAGGTCGAGCACCGGGGTGGTGGCTACCTCATATAGGGTGTAGCGAGGGCCCTTGGTCTCCAGTGGGAAGGACAGGAGGAGGTGGATGGCCTGGTCGTCGTGCCACCCGCTGACCTGGGCAGTCTGGTAGTGACCATGCATTTGTGCCACGCCACTCCCTGCCACCATGGAAAGCTCTCGCGGTAAACCCTCGGCCACCAGTGTTACCAGTTGCGAGAGTTCACGCGGGGATATGAGAAAAGGGCTGAGCTTCCCCATGGCCCCCTCCCCTACAGCTGCGGTAATTTCCTTAATTTTCTCCCCTGCTCTAATCAAGTCTACCTCTACCTCCCTAATCATTTGGAGAAGCCATACGGTTTGATTAAAAAGAGCCCCCATTTCCTTTATCTGATTCTGATGAGTTTTGACCACCAACGTTAGGTTTAGCATATCAGCCACCGTTGCTTGCAGCCGTTGAGTGTTTTCTGTCACTTCCTTACTCAGGGTACGGGTCACTAATAAGTGTTCTCTCTCGACCATAACTAGTTTTCGCCCCCGTTCCTCTCCGGTCTGAATTCCCTTACGGACGGCCTCCATTTCCTCCGCGTCAGGGGTCCCGAACAGTAACTTGAGTATGGTCCCTCCAACGTTTACCAACCCCCTTCGGGCGCGGTTAACAGGCAGATACTCTCTCATTTCGCCAGCTGCTTCCTCTAACTCCCTTGCTACCTTTGCGGCTCGTTTTATGTCAAAGTAGCTCGGCTTGAGTCTGGTGTCCTTTTCCGTTAGAGGTTTTAATTCTTGTGTGAGCGTGGCCACCGTCTCACCTATGGCTCTCACCCTATCTCCGATTTCTACCACATCGATATCCACCACCACCCTCCACTCCCTTGCTGTTAATGTCAAGGGGCGAGGGTTAAGGAAAAGTGCCCCGAGTCCGCTTTCCGGTCCCGGCGAGGTGCCACTTCCGAATCCCACCAACAGCACTCCTGTAACATACACGCCCATCCATTAGTCACTATCTCGAAATTCGATTCCTTACTCTAAGGAGCCTACCCCAATTCCTCTATCCCCTACTTCTTCCCGAGACTCCTCTCACTCCGTCCTTATTCATCCTTCCAGTTTACCTCATAATCTAGGAATCGCCTAGGGCGACACCTGGTCCGTTGAGGTCGACGGTCAACATCCACCTCGGGATGCACTTCTGCAGGTACTGGACTCGGGGGAGTGGAGTCCTCGGGATGCGGTCCCAAACTCCGAGGGTCACTTTCCCAATAAGGAGCCTCTATGCTTCCCGGGGTGGACGCTGTACCCTGACCAGGGGTTGGAGAGCCTGCGTCACTAATGCTCAGCAGGGGGGAGGAGGAGGCCGTAGAAGGGTCGCTCCCAGGGGTATGGCTGGACCCCGCTACAGCCAGATGGGATGTAGTTGCCTGTCCCCTCATCCAGTGGGGCACCACCAAATCCACGGGCCCCATGACACTGCCTGTCCCCGAGGGAAAAGAGTGGACCGAACCATTGTCACTTTGGTGGGAGAACGACTCCCACGAGCTGCCAGAGTCTCCCTCTTCTGAAGACTCTAGTCCAGTTTCACTTTGCTCCTCTCCCTCACTTTCCCGTCCTAAGGGTGTACTAGGCCTCAGTACACCATTGCTCTCTACTTCTTCCTCTGCACTCTCCGACCTACCCCGATACTCTACACCCTCGTCGTCCTCAGAAGCTGGACCCTGTTTCTCACCTTCGCTCTCTTCTTCACTGTACCCCCCCGCCTGGTAGGACGGCTTTAGTCGGTTGGAGTGCACCACCACCTCACCTCCTCCAGTCAATCTAATCTTATATGTGACTGGGGAATGGGATTCGACGACTCGGTGGGGCCCTGTCCATGGGCAGTGGAATTTAGCACTACACTCTACAGGCCGGTTGGGGACATGTAGGTAGACCCAGTCCCCTGGATGGAAGGTGCGAGGGCGTCGCCTTCGGTTGCAACGGTCAGCTCGAACTTTCCACTGCTTTTGTATAGTTTCACTAGCCACTTTCCAGGCGTGACGTAGTCGGTCGCCTATTTGCCGAACTGGTCCTATGGGTGGGACGGGTTGAGCCCACCCTTCCCCTGGTAGCCCCATGTCCATTCCGCATAATAGGTAGTGAGGAGTATACCCCGTGGCAGAATGTTCGACACTACGATACGCCGCCAGCACATATGGTATCCAACTGGGCCAGTCACTTCCACTCTCTTTCACAAAGTGACCCATCATCCTAATAAGTGTCCCATGGAAACGTTCCACAACTCCATTACACTCCGGGTGGTATGGAGTGGTCTGAAGTTTAGTCACCCCCAATAATTTGCAAGTACTGGTCATTATCTTTGAGGTGAAGTTTCGACCCTGATCAGTCAACAACTGCTTCGGAGGGCCATATCTCAACACGATTTTATTCACGAATGCCTTCGCTATATCCTTGGCCGTTTGCCATCTTAAAGGTATGGCTTTGGCATAGCGACTAAGATGGTCAACAAAAGTCAGCAAATAACGATACCCCGTACGACTTTCCGGTAGAGGCCCCACCACATCCATGGACACTAACTCAAAGGGCATTTCGGGGATCTGAACTGGCTGGATGGGCGCCTTAGGATTCCCGTCCCTTCGTCGATTACAAGAAGGGCACCTCTTGACATACTCGGCTACATCCTTCTTCATACCTGGCCACCAATACCTCTGTGCAACCCTTAGAAGGGTCTTCTTTTTACCTTGATGTCCAGCCCAAGGTGCACTATGATTCTGATTTAACACCTGTTCCCGCCACTCCTCAGGGAGTAACAGCCGCCTCTTCACTATCCCACTGTCCCCTTCGGATTTACCCATGTTTCTGTACCAAAGTCCACGCTCATCTCTCACATAATTCGGGCTCTTCAAAGTGGATCCCCATTCCTCCGTTTGCTTCTCCCTTAATTTATTCACATCCTCCCGAACGTGCGTGGCATCCAGAGCCAGTAGTGCCGCCACCCCAGGCGCTCTACTCAAGGCATCGGCATTTGTATGCCGCTTACCCGGCTTATGTTCGACTTCGTAGTCGAATTCCGCCAGTTTAAGTGCCCATCTCATCAGCCGGGAAGAGGGATCTTTAAGTCCGAGCATCCACTTTAAGGCTGCATGGTCGGTCACCAGGGTGAAGCGTCTACCGTAAAGGTAGCACCTAAACTGCTTCACCGCCCACATGGCAGCCAAAAGCTCCTTCTCGGTGGTGGAATAATTTTTTTCTGCACGGTTCATTTGTCGACTGGCATAGGCAATAGGGCGTTCAAAACCCTCTCTACGCTGGGAAAGTATGGCCCCTACGGCACCATCCGATGCATCCGTGGCTAAAATGAATGGTTCCGTGAAATCGGGGTATATTAACAGGAGGTCGGATTTTAAGGCAGCTTTGAGTGCTTCGAAGGCAGCTCGCTGTTCAGGACCCCACTGAAAGGAACAATCCTTTTTCAGAAGTTGGGTGAGGGGCTTACTGGTCTCGGCATAATCGGGTATGAATCTTCTATAATACCCCGCGAGTCCGAGGAATCCACGAACTTCTCTTACACTCCCTGGAGCTGGGAAGGCTTGGATGGCTTCCACTTTCTCCGGGTCAGGCTTCACACCATCCCCCGTTACCTTATGCCCCAAATAAGATACCTCCTCCCGTAAAAAGGCACACTTCTCCAATTTTACCTTTAAATTGGCCTGAATTAACAAATCCAGTACTCTTCCCAATCTCTCGCAGTGCTGAGCCACGGTCTGACTATGGATAATAATGTCATCTAAATAGACAAAACATGCATCTCCCAACACTTCAGCAAGTAAATGATCCATGGTCCGCTGGAAAGTGGCCGGTGCGTTCACAAGCCCAAAGGGCATCTTGCGGTAGTGAAAGTGTCTCCCCAACGTAGAGAATCCCGTTTTTTCTGGATCCTCTTGCGCCACTGGTATCTGATGATACCCCGAAGCCAAGTCCAAGGTAGTAAAGAACTGGCTCCTTCCCAACCGCTCCAGGGTCTCGTTAATTAGGGGTAGGGGGTAGGCGTCCTTTTTCGTGACTGCGTTCAGTGCCCGAAAATCTGTACAGAACCGCCATTTAACCTCTCCTTTTGAGCCCTTTTTAGGTACTAATACGATAGGAGCCGACCAGGGACTGCTTGAGTGCTGTATCACTCCATTTTCCAACATTTCATCCAAGTGTTGCTGCACTACTGCTCTCTGAGCCTCCGGAACCCGATAAGGTCGCTTCGCAATAGGGGCAGTGGCTCCTGTATCTATGCGATGTGCCACCGGTAATCTACAGCCCATTCCACCCGGGTTATCAAAGATATGGGACCTCGGTAGTAACACCGCCTCTACTTGTCTTCAGTCTCCCAGACTGAGGTGTTTCAACTTTTCCTCTAGGAGGCCTGGTTCATACCCTCTCCTCCCCGTATCGGGTTGGGCGACCATTATAGAGTACTGGGGAACTACCCTCTCTGTCTCAGCCAACCGCTGGTGCCGGTCCACCACCATATCACCCTTGGTCAAATTGACTACACTCATCCACGCTTGTCCCTGTGATATCTTCCCCACACTTCGCCCTCCTCTCAGCCCTGACTGTGGTAACTCATAGGGCTCCAATAGTACCTCGCTCCCTTCCTCACCAGGCACCAGGACTGCAACGAGTGCTCGACTTAAAGCGGGGACCACTTGTCTCCGGGATGCCAAAGCCTCCGTCACTTCTTCCTCACATTCACTCCGGTCTGGCTCCTTTTGCCCTTGAACCCTTCCTTTAGGTATTTTCCTAGGAGCGACTATCGGGTCACTCCCGGGAACGTCTTTCACCTCGGCTCTTTGCATTAACCAATGATCAGGGCCCTTTCGATAGCCGGGTGGATCCCCATTTTCATTCTGCTGCTTTTGCCTACTTAATTTAGGCGGCTGTACAGAACCTACCTCAGGGTCCTTGGGTTGAGACACAGATAACAACGGGCACCGGCCATACCTTAGGGCTAATTCATCAACCTTTTCAGCCATCCGTTTCACCCACTTTCCCCCTCCATCTACTGCTAATGAGGCCAACCTCGGAGTAGGGGTCGAGGGGTTCCCCACGGTCAGGCCTAGCTTTCGACCAATTTCATGATACACGGTGGGCCCCAACTTCCGCATAATATCTGTCCCCAAGATTCCGTCCAACGGTAAACCCACATCCACGATTTTAAACCTGTGGGTCATCTCAGCCCCCTTCCAACGACAGTGGACGGCCTGCTCTCCCTCTATCCTAAGAGTTCCTCCTAATCCTCTTAGATCTGATAGGGCCGGGTGTATTGCGATTCCCGCTATGGGGCGTTGAAGTAAGGATACTTGGGCCCCCGTGTCACCAAGGAGTCGCAAAAGCATCCCTTCTACCTCTAGTTCTATCACCGGCCCATCCTCCAGGGGTAACAGGGCTGGCATCCAATGTCTCTCCCTAGCTCCTAGTTGGGTCGGTCCGCGGCTGGAGCACTCCGTGGACCCCTGGCTTTTGGGTCATCCTCTTGCCTTTTGGCCTCCTCACTTGCAACCATGGTTGTACAGTACCGGGCGATATGCCCAGTCTGCTGACAGCGATAACACACTGGAAGGGCAGTCCTCTGTAGCGCTCCTGACTCTACATCCGCCTTACAAAACCTGGCCATATGCCCTGGCTGTCCGCATCGGAAACATGTTGGTGGATTCGACGTAGGAGCCCCCCGTTCAGCCTGGGGTGCTCTTCGGGCGCACTGAGGACAACTGTCTCGCGGTTCTGCGCGCCGTGGTACTCTGTGGTTAGGCCACATGGCCGCCACTTCATCCGCAGGTAGGTCCGGTTCAGGTCCTACCTCATCGATGGCCAACACCCGCCCCTCCCGACCCATGTCACTGTACCTCAACTGCCTGAGGGTGTGTTCCACCTCCAAAGCCATCTCAATGGCTTCATCCGCGGTGGTTGGGTGACGTAGGGCCACTTCTTTAGCGACTACTCTCCGCAGTCCTTGCACAAACGCTTTCACGGTGCGCTTGTTACCTTCGTTCTGGAGCCAGGCGGATTCTATCGCATTATCTGCGGGTCGGATGGCCCGTCTCCCAAGGTTCAATACCCGGTCCGCATATTCCCGGATACTCTCGGTCGGTCCCTGCACGCACCTCCTCAACTCCTCCTCCCTGACCTCCCATACCTTCGGATCCGCGAACCTTTTTTTCAGGGCCGCTTCAAGCTGGGGAAATGTTACTCCCTCTCCCGTTAGTTCCGGGTGCCCTTCTATAAAGGCGGTGGCCATCCCCTACAATTTGAGTCTACAGATGACAGATGGTGATGGTCCGAGTCCTCCCAGTGTCCGGCTTTTCCTATGTTGCGTAGTTAAGCTAGGAACTCCTCAACTGGGACTTCGTCCTTAGTCCCCCCCCCCACTTTCGCACTAGGCTCTGCATGCTGAAATCTTTTCTCACCTTGTGGACCTCCGGTCTCGCCCCCAATCCGCTACTCCTCAACAAATCGACGAGCTCGGACATGGGGTTCCGGACGTCCCATTTCCCCTCTCCCGAATCCTCCCCTTCCGCCCCCGCTGCCCCATAGGTTAGCCGTAAACGGGCATCTCGAAGCTTTTGTTGCAGCTCCTCCTCCTTTTCTGCATAGGCCAAATTGGCCAGCTCGGCCTCCGCCAAGCGCTGTCTCAACTCCTCTAGCTCGGACATCCTTCGCACTCTCGGGGCTCGTGGGTAAGGTCAACGTTCTTGCAGCTGACCCCACACCTGACACCAGTTGTAAGGGAGCCCCTCAAGTGGGTAGGGATATTCAAAACCGCAACTACTCTTCTGACACTTAATATTTTTATTTACCCAAAATTCGTGACTATTGGTTTAAAAATGGTACAATCAAAAACAATAATAATAAAACGATACGATCTAACTACTAAAAATATACTTCCCCAAATGGTTGAACGATAACCCGAATAACCCCACAAGACGTTAGGTAGTTTAAAAAAATGGTACATTAAAAAAAAAAAACAATAATAAAACGATACGATATAACTACTAAAATATACTTCCCCAAATTGTTGAACGATAACCCGAATAACCCCACAAGACGTTAGGTAGTTTAACAAATAGTACAATCAGAAACCGCAATAATATGAGTCCCCGTAAAAATTAACACGAACAATAGCTCTCTTCCCCTAAATAGGTAGGTACTCCTCAGCCTTTATCTCTTAAGGTGCGATTTCCCTGGCGCGTCTGCGGCGGGCGGCCGCGGCTCGCGACCAGACGCTCCCCACTGCTTCAGTGTTTTTAGATGGAACCGATTTCCCTGGCGCGGCCGCGGCCGGCGGCTACATGGCCCATTCTGGGCGGCTACATGACAGCCGCCGCGGCTGCGACCCGACTGGTCTAGTGAGCAGTCCAGCCGCGCTGCCTTCGCGACCAGGGTATGCAAACCCGCAATGTTTCTACATTTTACTGTGAGTTACAGTATTGAGCCTGGTGTGTGTGGCAAATTCAAACTCACAAGAAGATCAGTACCAAACGAACATTTTCTCTTCTCATAAATACAGCCCTCTGAAAAGAGAGACAATGTCTCTGTCTATAGCATTTCCGAATTGAGTTAAACCTTTTCCATTTAGATTTAAACCTTTTCCATTTAGGTTTAAACCTTTTCCATTTGGATTTAAACCTTTTCCATTTAGATTTAAACCTTTTCCATTTGGATTTAAACCTTTTCCATTTGGATTTAAACCTTTTCCATTTAGATTTAAACCTTTTCCATTTGGAATCTAAATTGAAAAGGTTTAAATCTAAATGGAAAAGGTTTAAATCTAAATGGAAAAGGTTTAAATCCAAATGGAAAAGGTTTAAATCAAAATGGAAAAGGTTTAAATCAAAATGGAAAAGGTTTAAACCTAAATGGAAAAGGTTTAAATCTAAATGGAAAAGGTTTAACTCAATTCGGAAATGCTATATATTTATGTGCAACATCCACTTAGTAGACTTTACAGGTGTGAAAATTTCACTGCGACCCCGGTGAATAAGTGGTCAAATCAAATTTGCCCATTTTACAGGGGAGCATTATTAAAATTTGAACCTTCAACTAAAATCCGGATTTTGTCGTAGAAGGTTGAAATTTCGAATGAATGATGTCATTCATTCCAAATTTCAACTTTCTACGACAAAATCCGGATTTTAGGTGAAGGTTCAAATTTTAATAATGCTCCCCTGTAAAATGGGCAAATCTGACTTGACCACTTATTCACCGGGGTCACAGAAATAATAGGTAGTTACATACATTTCTTAATGTATAAACATGACATGTTTATACATTAAGAAATGTATATAGGTACCTACCTATTATTTCACACCTGAAAAGTCCACTAAATGGATGTTGCACATAAATATGAGGAGTTTGATTCCAGAAGGTACTAACGACCATTTCTATCGATATTGAGTTAACACTTGCCCAGAGTTTTGGGGGGGGGGGGTAGTTCTTCGCAAAAATGCTATCGTTTTGAAGCAAAAGATAATTTATTCCCTTGGAAAACGAGGGTGAATATTCCGTTTAGTTTCAAAAGGTACTGTATCCAGCACAATGGCGGTCTCTTATCCTTTTTGTTTCAAAAAGTGCTTTATCCACTTCGTATGTTTTTAAAAAGTATTATATCCACTTCTTTTGATTCCAAAAAGTACTAAACGCCACGTTTTGCTAAAAGTACTATATTCATAAACCTGATATTTCAAATCTCGTTCAAAATTATTTTAAACTTTGAACTAATTTACCTTTCTTTCCAAAAATATTTATTATAATTTAGAAATATATAAAGAATAACATCATTGGTTTACAGCACGTTTTTCAGGTCGTTATGGTTTTTTGCGTTTCTCTCACGTTTGACCAAAATGGATATAGTACCTACCTTATGAAATCAAACTCCTCATATCTACTTCGCATCCATAACCCGATTGTTATAGATGATCCGATGCATAATATTTATTCTCAAAAATTCAATCATTTAAATTTATAGGGAACCAACCAGAGTTTCAACCCCACAATCCCTGAAAGTACCATCGAAATCGAACGGAAACTGTGGACCATATAATCGTTATTTTTCACCATCTAGTGTCCTGAACCCACGATTCCTGAAAATGTCATCGGATGGATATAGAGAATTTGGAAAGTAACTAGGTACACAGTCAAACTATTTGAAGTTCAACAGAAAGAACGATCTGAAAAGTTGTTCATAATTTCTCAGACGATGAGAATATTGTAAAATCCTTTTGTTCTTGCCAAAAACATGGGTGAGTGAGGCTTCCTATCCAACAACAATAGTTCCGCCTCTGCCAGTGAATGGGCAACAACAATAATCTCGCGCAACATTATCGAAACGGGTGGGGGGGACGGCCGCGCGCCGCGCGAGAAAACGTTGTTCTACAGCGCGACGCGGCGCGGCGCGGCCGGCGGCTGAGTAGGTACATGACAAAATCGCCAGCCGCCGGCCGCCCACCGCAGACGCGCCAGGGAAATCGCACCTTTAGTACAAGCTTCCACAATAGAAGGAGAGTTTAAGACACATTTGCGAGCCACTTACCCATGTAGCAGAAACTTCTCACCCACATTTTAGTTCACTTGTCCAGACCAACTCACTCGTCTCGCGCCACTCCGTCGAATGGAATCCTCTTCCTCAGCTCGTTGCCGTCCTCCAGCCGCAAAACCCTTACGCTGCTTTTCTCCGAGGCCGGCGGAAATGCAGGCAGGGTGAGGAAGACATCGCCGTCGTTTCTCGCGTTAATTCATTTGGCTCTGGGGTGAGGGTAGTCCAGTCAAATTAGCAGTTAGGGTTTGCATTAATTCCGGACAAAGCGAAACTTTTATGGGTGACTTGTGGGTGCCTATGGAACATGTTTTTAGTATATTCTACTAGATTCTCCTTGTGCTAACTTTTTGGTGCCCGAAAAACCGCGATTTTTCGGCACTTGTTTCAGTTTTTTGCCTATAACTCGTACACGATGCATCCTACGGAAAATTTTACTCTCTCCTTTATTAAACAGGATGAATTTCTGCGTCGAATGACCACCTGAAACGTTAAGATCGGTTCAGCCGTTTGGCCGAAATCGATCGTTGAAGTTTTGGCGATCAACGAATTTGGGAAACATCGCCAAACTTCAACGATCGATTTCGGCCAAACGGCTGAACCGATCTAAAAAATGAAGGTGGTCAGTCGACGCAGAAATTCATCCTGTTTAATAAAGAATTGAGTAAAATTTTCCGTAGGATGCATCGTGTACGAGTTATAGGCGAAAAACTGGAACAAGTGCCGAAAAATCGTGGTTTTTCGGGCACCAAAAAGTGAGCAAAAGGAGAATCTAGGAGATGTTTTTTCTTTTGCCTTTTCTATTATTATAAGTACTTCAGTGCCTTAGGTCGAACAACAGACGTTTCACTTTGATTATATGACATTTTTTGATTGCAACACCGTTTTCAATACTCATAATTTCGTTTACTCAGAAGTTGTTTTGTTATTCTATCATTTGGTAGGGGCGGGTGGGAGGGGGGGGGAGGAAGAGGGGATGCTTTTCTTACACAAAATTTGATTCTCTACAACTTTGATTATGTGACATTTTTTGGTTGGATACGCCGTTTTTGATGTACAGGCCTTGAAACTTGAGCGTAACCCATTTTTCAACCAATTTGGGAAAAATCGCCAAACTTCAACGATCGATTTCGGCCAAACGGCTGAACCGATCTAAAAAATGAAGGTGGTCAGTCGACGCAGAAATTCATCCTGTTTAATAAAGAATTGAGTAAAATTTTCCGTAGGATGCATCGTGTACGAGTTATAGGCGAAAAACTGGAACAAGTGCCGAAAAATCGTGGTTTTTCGGGCACCAAAAAGTGAGCGAAAGGAGAATCTAGGAGATGTTTTTTCTTTTGCCTTTTCTATTATTATAAGTACTTCAGTGCCTTAGGTCGAACAACAGACGTTTCACTTTGATTATATGACATTTTTTGATTGCAACACCGTTTTCAATACTCATAATTTCGTTTACTCAGAAGTTGTTTTGTTATTCTATCATTTGGTAGGGGCGGGTGGGAGGGGGGGGAGGAAGAGGGGATGCTTTTCTTACACAAAATTTGATTCTCTACAACTTTGATTATGTGACATTTTTTGGTTGGATACGCCGTTTTTGATGTACAGGCCTTGAAACTTGAGCGTAACCCATTTTTCAACCAATTTGGGAAAAATCGCCAAACTTCAACGATCGATTTCGGCCAAACGGCTGAACCGATCTTAACGTTTCAGGTGGTCATTCGACGCAGAAATTCATCCTGTTTAATAAAGGATTGAGTAACATTTTCCGTAGGATGCATCGTGTACGAGTTATAGGCGAAAAACTGAATCAAGTGCCGAAAAATCGCGGTTTTTTGGGCACCAAAAAGTTAGGACCAGGAGAATGTTTTTTCTTTCGCCTTTTCTAGTATTACAAGTACTTCAGTGCCTTAGTAAGTTGAACAACAGACGTTTCACTTTGATTGTATGACATTTTTTGATTGCAACACCGTTTTCAATACTCATAATTTCGTTTACTCAGAAGTTGTTTCGTTATTCTATCATTTGGTAGGGGCGGGTGGGAGGGGGGAGGAAGGGGGGATGCTTTTCTTACACAAAATTTGATTCTCTACAACTTTGATTATGTGACATTTTTTGGTTGGATACGCCGTTTTTGATGTACAGGCCTTGAAACTTGAGCGTAACCCATTTTTCAACCAATTTGGGAAAAATCGCCAAACTTCAACGATCGATTTCGGCCAAACGGCTGAACCGATCTTAACGTTTCAGGTGGTCATTCGACGCAGAAATTCATCCTGTTTAATAAAGGAAGGAGTAAAATTTTCCGTAGGATGCATCGTGTACGAGTTATAGGCAAAAAACTGAAACAAGTGCCGAAAAATCGCGGTTTTTCGGGCACCAAAAAGTTAGCACAAGGAGAATCTAGTAGAATATACTAAAAACATGTTCCATAGGCACCCACAAGTCACCCATAAAAGTTTCGCTTTGTCCGGAATTAATGCAAACCCCCCCCCCCTTTTTTTTGGCTAATTTGACTGGACTAGGGGTGAGGAAGGTCGGCCAAACCGCGAATGTACCAGCTCGCGCGATCTGCCGGCATCCCCCTACACTTCCCTCTCAGAGTGCCCTTGGGCCCTCACACCCTTCTTTCAGAATATGTGCTAATTTATTTTTTTTGAAACCTTCAAGCCCTCGAAATTTGAATTTGAACTGGCTCGGGCCAAAATGACGTGCTCACGTGTGTAAAATGACGCGAGTTCAGAAGGGTTAAGTCAGTCAATTTGCGGAATGAAGCGAAATTCACGTGCATGTTACTGACACCCCTCGCTGGAGTTGTGAGAAACACGAGAGCGAATCTTTAGTCGTCGATGAAAGTGTGGGAATATCAACATATCTCAAATCCCTCAAGTTTTGACAACTACTGGAGTCCTTGTCCGACTTTTTCACTCCTAAAAAGTTCAATAAAGGGTTTCCTCATTGTATCAACATAACGCACCCCGGCTAGAAAAGTGACAATCCAAAAAGCACGATTTTTCAGGACAGCGATAAAACAAAACGGCCTTGACTAAAAACTCTACAGCACCTTTCTAAACCTACCAATCGAACCAGTTTTTTCTTGTTTATAGAGGATAACTTCTTTAGAATGGAAATATGCCATAAAATTCGTTTTTAAATGTTGTTTGGCGTCTCAAATATTGATTGAACGAATCATTTTTGAGTTATGCCACTCTTCGTGGTACACTTTCACGGGCTTTTCGCAGTTGCGACGTCATCCCAACTCTTGATAAGTGCTAACTTGAAGTTCTTCCTTTGAAGATCTTGCCGAATTGTTCTTAACAGTAGTATTTTAGGGATGGGCGTTACGAAAATGGCAACATCGATAATAGAAACAGGTTTATTCTCATTAAATAGGTAGGTAACCTTGTAAATACACAAAGTGTAGTCATGTAGAAAATGAAAGAAATTCATAAACTTTAGCAAATTCTAATAAGTAGGGCTTTTCTCCTCAAACTTCAAAGTAATGCTCATTATAAGGCACTTTGTTGGAAAACAAAACTAGTCTTTTCGTAGTCTTTAAAGATTATCTGCCTTTTGTTATCTTAATACTAAGCAAGGCTCAAAACAATAGGAACCATAATTCCAAGGAACAAATTAGGTACTTACAATTTATATCACGAAACACACTCAGTTGAAACTCTTATTAAAAATACAATCTTAAAAAAGTATTATTCTATTTTCTGCGAAACTAGTGGCCTAGGGGAAAGGCTTGTACCTTGTGACGATTTTTTCAATTACATTTTTTTCACAGACAAAAGTAATTAACCAATTAACGGAAGGGTGTATTATTCTCTACTACTCTTGAGGTTTAATAAAATGTATAAACCATAATTTTGAAAAAAGTTTAAATACCATAAAACTTGATTTTTCAAAATGTCTATTTTGTCCCGAGGTACAAACAGCGTATGTACCTCGGGACACCCATGTTTGTACCTTGGGACAGAAGGATAAATTTAGAAGAAAACCACCTAAATTATTCGAAATATTTTATTTAAACATTAGTTATCGCAAAAACAGACTTTAATTTTCAAATATCCTTTTAAAGGAGTTCAAACATAGACAAGTAGCAAAATTTGGTTACCTACTTTTACATTGCTATCACACAAATGGGATACTATCTTATCACAAACGGCATGTTCGGGATGAGTATTATTAAGTCAAACAAAGATGCTTCAAAGAATAATAAACTAAAAGGATCATTATTGGTAAATCTTGCTGCCTTTTCGACCATTGGCCTGTTGAATCATCAAAAATGTAGTGTGCGCAGGAGTCGGAAAAACTGTTTATTGTTATTTATCTACACTAGACCTCATTCTGAGAATTCACTTTGTATTTAATTTGTTACCAACCACGGCCTTTTAGCGTGAGAAGACCTTTTTCTATGATTTTTCAAAGTTTCGAATGTTTATGACGTCACAGCTGGCTGGGGGGTCCTGCCCAGGCGAGAGGGGCGCGTGACGTCATAAACATTCGAAACTTTGAAAAATCATAGAAAAAGATCTACTCATCCAAAAAGAGAACGGCTGGTGTCAAAATTCTCAAGGTGAGGTCTACTTTTGATTAAAAATTTTTAAAAAATCAGGCGCATCTCCCATTGACTTGGGATCAATCTCCTATCCTTTCGACTAAACTATATTAATTTACACTTCGGAATCAGAGCTCGCAACCACTGAGCTATGGAAGTGAATGGACAGAAATGCGAAGAGGTAGCTGATCACAACATCTCTCCCCTGTTGGGAAATCTTAGTTACTCCGTTACTTAGTCAGGGTGGTGAGGGCTCTTTAGCCTGCCTTATTCAACCCAGTGAGAACGCTATATTTTTTACTGGCTTTGGAGTTTTGTTATTATTATTTCTTCATGAACGGGGCGGGGCATCTGCTGACCTCAACGTTTGTCTGAATAGGCTGTGGCTCGACTCGTGTCTTGGGGGAAGTTGTTTTGATGACAACACTAATTTATTATTGTTCCCAGAGAATGCTGAGGAAACCATTCGGGTCTGTACGACTGCGCCACTTTGTTGAATCATCAAAGATTAACTTCCCTCGACCGAGGATCGATCTTCTATCGTTCCGACTAAACTATATTTACACTTCTGAGTCGGAGCTCGCTACCACTGAGCTAAGGACATGAATGTAAAGAGGTAGCTGATCACAACAGGCCCATCCACTGGCTGCTGATTCACTCCATCCTTTGATCGTGGCATCTGCACATGAATGGACCAACATCTTAACATGGTAGCTTAGGCCAAAACCGAACATAAATAACATAAAACGAAAAAATATTGTGTCCCAAGGTACAAAACTCAACGTGTCCCAAGGTACTAACATTTGACATTTTCCAAAAAATTTAATTATTGACATATCATGATATAATAACATTTTAAAAACATCAAAATCATAGAGATGAACCTTGAATTGAAGGAAAGCAGTTGCAAGTGGAAGAAATTCAAACTTATCTTTCTGTCAATTGATCGTGGTATGGAGCAAAGATTAAACTTTGGGACCGGTGATAACAAACAACGAATTTTCATCATCACATGGTCGGTGATAACAGAAAAAGGGGCAAATACACGGTGTTGCCTTCACATCCAAAGATGATTGGAGCCCAGTCCAATTTTTTTTGTGCCTCTTTTCTAATTGATTTAAGCATTGTCCCGAGGTACAAGCGTCCCAAGGTACAAGCCTTTCCCCTAAATGACAGGGGTAGGTAGGGATACATTTTCAGTGTTGAAAGCACGAACATCAGAACGATAGTAGAACAACTTCATCTTTGAGTAAAAAATCATGAAGTAAATTTGGCAAACAAGGGAATTTGCTTGACAACAAACAGAAAAAAAATCTTTCAGTCTAATCAAAAACTGAATTATAGAATTATAATATTGTTCTTGAAATTTTGGAACATGGTTAGCAGCAATTAGGCCTCTGATAACTGAAACCTTTCTTTCACCAACCCCAAGTTTTTTTTGAATAGGCTGGGACTAAATTTATATCACTGAAATCCGTCTGATTGGCACGCCTCCGTCGACAACGAGTATCAATTTTCAAAAAATCAGTGTTCAAATGAAGTCTTGACAAAAAGCACACCTGGCTCACTCTTTTCAGCCATCATTACTCTGGTCCAAGAATCATCGGATTCGTCATTGATGTTGTCCAGGTCTCTGTTGTGCTTTACTCTTTTTTTTTATTATCTGCATAAACTGCCTTGTCTTCTTCTGTCTACATCTCGAGAGCTGCTTCCACAATTCACTTACTCCTTGAGGACATAGTGCAGATTAGTGGCTGAAAATAAAAATAACTATTCGTTAAAACAGTATAAAACGTTTAATTCTGTTGATATCAATTTATCAACATCAACAAAATGAATGAATTTTCCCACCGTCCATTCTTCAGTCAAACAAAATTTCAATGCTCACTAGAGCTTAGTCATAATGATAAAAAGTAGGTAAGTTGGAAGATATTCAGAGATTTTTACTGATGACACTTTACAAAACTAAACCGAAGTAGGTAATAACTCCTATCATTACGGTTGCATGCAGAATTGCGGCAAGAAAGGTGACATAAATCAAAAGATAAAGGTAGAAAATAGGCCTAAGTCTAAATGAAAATCAATTTTTTTCAAGAAAAGCGTTACAAATCGAAAAGTGTCACTTTTCTGGACTGATTAGTAGAAACAAACACTTACGCCAGTGTTGCAGTTGGAGTTATGACGGTATTCCTCTCCACACGAAGTCTGATGATGCACTTTTCCAGACGGATGATGGCTGAAAGTGTTCCACGTGAAAAGTGACACTAGCGCTTTTCTGCGGCCAGCGTTTGAATCTCACATGAGACGATTTTTCAGACGAAGCTGGGAAGTCTGAAGATTATTATCGTGGTCCTAACTCAAAACCGGCCAATTTTGGATTGTGTCACTTTTCCAGCCGGGGTGCGATAAGTGTACCTCTGATATTGATGATCTCTGCTAATAATTCATCCAGACACTCCCGGTCCTTGAAAAAACACGAAAAATAATATATTTAAAATGATTTTTATCGACCATCTCTTTTTTCAGGGATCTCCAAGGAAATAACATCACACACTTGAGCGCCAACGTGTTTCCTGTGGCTGATTTGCAAAAACTGTAAGTTCTCAACTAGTGGAGTTATTAATTAAAATATAATATTGTAAATTTATAAAATAGTTAAAACTCCATTCATTCCTATAACTGCAAGTAATTTCCGGTTTGAGCATTTTTCTTATTATGTTATTTTGCATTGATATTGATATTTTATTATTCATACTGTAGGTACATATATGTACATAGTATAAGTCAATACAAATATTGCTACTTAACTTACTATCTAAATCTAACATGTAGGGCAAGACATCAACAACAATTATAATTAGGCAAAAAAGTTAACAATGAAGAGGTACAACTATAAAAAACGATGAAGAACAGGAACTAAGTGTAATAGGAACTAGTGTGATCGGCACTCCAGGAATAAGGTGTGTGTGGGGCGCTACCGTGCCGGCCGGGGTATCCCGGCCGGCCCGGACCCACCCACCATGGCGGCTCCCGGGGCCACCAATCCATTACTGGAGAGGTAGCCCTACGAACTGTGCGGTCTACCGCAGAGGCAAACCGCACACCTCAATAAAAGCGCATTGAACATCCACCTCTCCAACCTGACAAACTGTTTTATTAAAAGCCGTTTAAGAATTACTTTTAAAACAGCATTTTCTCAATTTACAGGGATCTCAGCAAAAACAGTATCGATTCCATCGAAGACGGCGCATTCTCTAACCTGATTTCGTTGAAACGACTGTAAGTTGCGGATAAACCCACCAAAAACTCATGATTTTTACGTTCATCTTAGTTTTTATTAATATCTTTGTATTTTTGAAATTTTTTAGACATTTTTTCACTTTTTTAAACTTGATTTGTGTTTTGACATTAAATTATCCACAAAAACGCTATTTATTGGACTTGGATGTCTCTTTATATTAATCTCAACCATCAATATTATCATGGTTGGTGATTTTCTATCTGACGGTGCTAATTCCTTCCTTTTTTTCTATTTTACAGGGATTTATCGAACAATAGGCTCAGAACGATATCTCGATACACGTTCGAAGGTCTTGTGAATTTGGAAAAGCTGTAAGTTCCATTTCGTACCTCTCATACCTACCATTTTCTTGTACGATTTTGTTCGTTTTACAAAAATGTCGGGCTGAACATGGAATAAGAAGACGGAAGGTCCAGTTTGTTGGAGGAAATGTGTGGCTTCAGACTGAATGGGCATCTGGCGAGGTACAGATGGAACTAATTGCCTGTAGGGGTTACCAGAAAAACAATGAAATTAATTATAAAGTTTCAATACAAATTTGGGGAAAAGGAGGATACACTAGAAAGATTCGAATCACAAGAAGACAGCAATTGCAAGGCAGTTGAGGAAGGATGGTTCCTGTCAGGGGTGGCAACCATTTAGTAGTGTTTATAGGATTTGAGGTATTCTGACGTAGCCGACAAAAGCTGGCACTCTAGCGATTAGAAAATTTGATGAGAGAATGAGGAATTTCACAGAATTCTGTTTGCATTTTTCCTGAATAGTTAATGGTGTGGGATAGATGAAAATCGGGCTGATTTCGGAAAATAAGTCTCCTGTTATTTTTGGGAGACAATCAAAATTTTTGATTTCAAAACTAACCGGGAAAATGGACGTGAAGCGGGAACGCTCGCTGATTGGGCTGTTCGGATCGCCGTCTCCTCCCAGTGTTGCCCATTGGGACGACGAAATCGTGTTTTCTAAGAGAAAAGTTATCAAACAAAAACAGGGGAAACCTAATTTTCCCCATCTTGCTTTTTCTATTTTTGTCTTCAGTTTTTCGATTTCAAACTTCACTGTTTTGTGAAATTTTGCATCTGGGGACCATACATTTCTCGATCTCAGCGCTTCAAGCGGCCATAAATGAACTATTCCAGCATGACGTCATTTTCCCGGTTTTTTCAAACATTCGTATTTTCTACACTGTTTTGTTTATTCGTAAATTAGGAAGTTCGGGCTGAAAGTTTGCCTTAGGAGGTTTTTCGAGGTGCTGAATCCGATTTTGGGGTAAAAAATAGGAAATTCCGGCATGGTGAAATTCCTCATTCCAGCCTGTAACAATATAGGTTGAATTTCCAGGTGTACAACAAATGAGAAATACACCTAATTGCCCATATATGAGACAGAGGAGAGTGTGACGACCCTACCCCTTCAAACCAGTGATTAGATTAATCAGCCGGCCTGAAGAGAATATCGATTCATATCTCTATGAATCAGATATCCCTATAGGCGTAGCTCCAACAAATCGGGAACAAACCAATTGGATTGTCCCTTATAAAAAAGTAGGATCGTCACACTCCTCTCCCTAAAACATACTTCTGGGTTTCAAACAGAAGTATGTATGAAAACAAGTCAAAGGGACTGAAAAATAGTATGAAGCCCAGGAAAGGACGTCTGGAAGCTTCAAGGGGATTCCTCCATCTTAATGGTACTATTGCAAAAGAAGAAGAAAAAGAAGAATGCCACGAATGGGTCATTTATGCCACGAATGGGCCATTTATACATAAAAGAATAAATCAATGGAACTGAGGAGAAAGCAAACTAAATAAAGAATACGAACGACGAAACATTCATGTGAAATGATTGAAAAGGCAAATGCAGAAAAGGCTTATTTAAAAGAAAAACGGAATTGAAATTAATAAAATGCCAGATTGGCAAAGCCTAACAAGAGACTGAATTTAATTGCCGGATTGGCGAAGTTTAATGAATGAATTTAATTGCCAGATTGGCGAAGTGGAAGAAAGGAATGAATTTTATATAGAGATTCCTTCTGGATATCTCTTTGAGTAATTCCTTCTGGAATACCCAAGAATAAGTGGAGGGGAAATGATGAAATAAATTCACTGCATTTCCACGTAACCACGCTCTGCTACCATGTAACAATATAGGTTGAATTTCCATCTGTACAACAAATGAGAAATACACCTAATTGCCCAT
This sequence comes from Apolygus lucorum, assembly GCA_009739505.2. Taxonomy (NCBI): domain Eukaryota; kingdom Metazoa; phylum Arthropoda; class Insecta; order Hemiptera; family Miridae; genus Apolygus; species Apolygus lucorum. The sequence goes on along the minus strand of CM019173.2, from coordinate 7,802,729 downwards.
ATATGAGACAGAGGAGGGTGACGACCCTACCCCCTCAAACCAGTGATTAGATTAATCAGCCGGCCTGAAGAGGATATCGATTCATATCTCTATGAATCGGATATCCCTAAAGACGTAGCTCCAACAAATCGGGAACAAACCAATTGGATTGTCCCTTATAAAAAAGTAGGATCGTCACAAGCCTACCCTAACTACTACTCGCCTACCGTGAGCGGGATTGAAGGGAGAAAATAGAATGCAAAAATATGATGGGTCAGTTCTCTGGTTCTCAATATCAGAGAATACAGGAGCGGCTGCTCATTGCATCCAAGTAGGAGTCTCAACCGTGACTGTGTGGTCAACAACACTAACTATCTCCGACAGAGATTAATAACTGTGCAGCGTAGAGGAGCCCTACGAATCGCCTGTGCTTACCGAACATTATCAGAATCTATCTTTGTCCTCACGAGTGTCATACCCATTCAGCTGGTGGCTTCAGAGAGGAAAAGAATCTTTGAGAGAAGGGATGAAGGAAACAGGGCCCGCATAGCAAAGGAAGAAAGGGTGCGCACAATGGCAAGATATATGGACGGGAGAACATAGAGGAGGATGGACTGCACGGCTGGTGCCAAACATTCAGACGTGGATTGAAAGGAAACATGGAGAAGTGAACTTCTTCCATACGCAGTTCTTTACAGGACATGGACTTTTTCAAGCCTATTTGCATAAAATTGGGAAGGTATCTGCCCCAGCAGGTCTACACTGCCAGAACAAAGATGACGATGATGTGCTCCACGCCTTCTTCAAATGCACCGAATGGGCGCCTGAAAGAGACCAGCTGATGGCAGACCTGGAGTTAGCTCCCCAGAGTTCAACACCAGAGGATGCTGGAAGGTGAAAGGAGCTGGACTGCTGTGGCAGATTACACAGAAAGCATCCTGACAAGGAAGATACTATTGGAACGAGAAAGAGAGAGGAGGTAGCATCAGGTCCGCCCCCTCACCCAGAACTGATTAAATGCCCCAGGACTCAGCCCGAGGTAATGTGTTAAATGGTTCCGGGCTGAGCTCCAACGTGAGAGAAAAGGAGGTGTTTTATTAGTGAGTTAAAGTAAGTAAAGTAAAGTAAACAACCATTTCAGGTTGGATTTTCGTCCGACTGCCATTCCTGGCGTCGCGGACGTCATCAGCTGTCTTCCTGAGGGAAGAATTTGTTCTGACGATTTCGCTCATGGCTTCCCATTGGCCTCACCGCCCTGGGTAGTGACGAGGGGGAACTGCGACCGACTTGCCCGAAAATATGCTCCCGAGGCGAGCCTCGAACTCACGGCCCTTGCAACCGGTCCGAGTCTCGTCTCCGGAGACACATGCCGTAGCTCGCTCGGTCACAGCTGATCCCCTTTTTTAGTGGGTTTGAATCCCACATAACCGGAAGATGCGGATCCTTCCAGGTATCTTACGGGATCCAACTCCACCTATGGATCTTAAAGATTTTCTCACCTGCCTGCTGAAAAAAAAGTGCCACACGGCCAGTATGTGAAGGAGCACTCTGTGGCGTCACCACCCGTTCCTTGCTCGGTACTTCTAATCGGCGGTGTTTCTTCCAAGAGGCAATTCCTACATCTCCCCGTATATCCTCTAATCCTAGGACCGGCGACGGGATCCAGGAGCTTTCTTCCATCTATTGACTGTTTTTATGTGAATTTATTTATATTTCCTTCAATTTTGTTGGATGTCTCCCAAAAATTGTAGGAGACTTATTTTGAAATTGGTCCTCTTTTCCGTTCTTTGCTCTGTACTTCTGCTGTAGTCATTTTGTTGGTATGTTGTGGAGAGGGAAGCAGAGGACGTCAATATATTTATATATTCACATTTATTCGGCAAGCGCTTTCGGGGCAAGCTATGGCCCCTTTCTCAAGCCTACAAGAAAAAACAATTAATTGAAGACTAAAAAATAAAAACAGTAGCATGAACAATCACAGTTAGTATAACCAACCTGTCAAAAATATTAGTTAGTATAACACTATGTCAAAAAAAAATGTTATTACTTAATAATTACTTTTTATCAAAACCATTAAAAATGAGCCACCAAGATTAAACCTATTCTATCATCATCTAAAAACCAATAACAATATAAGCAACCAAGAACTGAACTATACACACACTAACACACAGACAAACATTAAAAATAGAAAGAAAACAAAACAACCTACCTATGTTCACTCTGCAATTATTCTCCCACAATCTTCCATCCCTCCTCAATCATCAAAATCTCACCCCTGCCAATCTTGAAAACAATTTTCACTGGAAACCAGTAATACATTTCTATATAATTTTGAAGAAATGTCCATAACCAAAAACATACAAAAATAGAAAATCTAATAAAATACCTTCGTCCATTTCCATAACAATTATTCTCTTCAATCACTGGCAGGACCTAAAATTATTTAAAACTAAGTAACAATAAAAATAAAACAATGACTAGAGGGGATCACAGACTTTTTATCAGGAGAACTTTTTCAATTTTAACAGGAACAACAATCTCAGGTTATATCTCTTATCACAGACATTACAGATTTCATATTACAATTGAGAGAATTGGTCAGACAGGGCTACTTCTCCTTCACTGAGTGGAAGTACCTAGGTAAGAAAAGAAAACATCACAGTATACCATCAACATCCATGTGAGGCTCCACCCCCTTGGCTCCAACTTAGCCACGCCCATCTCACTCCTTCACATTGTATTCAGAAACAAGGAGGCATACATATCGTTTAAATCCTGTATATCTTGCATCTTATTTAACGACATAGCTTGCCCCGAAAGCGCTTGCTGAATAAATGTGAATATATAAATATATTGACGTCCTCTGCTTCCCTCTCCACAACATACCAACAAAATTTTCCGATCTTGTTGTGTCCTTTTACTCTATATTCCTATTCTTTTGTTACAATAAACTTATTTCTTCTGTTTCCTCCGGTATTTCGTTGTTTTTACAAAATTATCCGAGGTTTCTGATCAAGTAGTTGTAGGGATCAGACCTCGGAAGTGAAGGTGGGTTCGATTCTCTGGGTGGACGTTTAATATTTCCGAATGGTGCTGTGCTCGTCGTTATTGATTAAACCGCTATAACCTCTAAATTACGGCTTCTCGTCATGATTCTTCCCATCAATTGATTCCCAAGAGGCTCCCCAGATTGCTGGTATATTATTCCAACTTTCCAGTAATCCAGTTCACATTGAATGGACCTTCCTTCTTCATATAACAAGTACAACTACCCGAAAAATTAATTAATTCGGAAAATAATGTGAATTGGGTTCACAATCATTCGTTTTTCTCTGTTTTTCAGGAAATTGGGCGATAACATTATCAGACAAGTCAAAGACGGCGTGTTTGATAGTCTTTTGTCTCTAAAAACTCTGTGAGTATCTACCTGTCTCACTTGCCATTCAGTTACTGTTTATTTTTGGTTTTGCTATTTCGAATCTTCCAAAATCTCGAATCTATCGTAGCATTTCAACCACGGGTCAACGATTTTTGACCTATGATTCTCCATTTTCAGTGACATTTCGGGAAATCCACTCCTTTGTGATTGCGAGCTCTGGTGGTTAGCGACTTGGGCGAACAACATGTCCATCAAGCTGTCACCGATGCCCAAGTGCTCCGAGCCGTCCGACTTACGTCAGCAGCCGCTGAGGAAGTTCAAAGCGTACTCTCAGCAGTGTGCCTGGGCCGACATGTTGCCGCCTCCGATCGAATTATCCCCCGACCATGACCAGGTACTTATTGTAATATCTTGTAATTAGCCAACTGGTTTTGGTTGTAGACAAGTTTGTATTAGTTTGGGTTGTGGCCACGAATGAAGTTGGTAACTGATTAGAAGAAGCAATTACCCCAGCAAGGTACAAGTATATCAGAAAAGATACGAACGAGTGGAAATTCACTTGAATTTTGGTATACTAATTATCTGTTTGGATCAATAAGGCTGCTATTCAATATTTGTATACTATCTGTAATGATCCATGAACTTCATACTTTTAGTTCTCCAATAAAGAGATATAAAGGGGAAGCCCTGAGTTAGTGACTCTGCAGTGGCGTTCTTTGGGACTTTCCTGAGTGGATGGAGCCAAACAGTTGTATTCAACGGGTCTTCGTCAACAGCATCGGCTATTACGTGTGGTGTTAAACAGGGCTCAGTTTTGGGTCCTACACTGTTTCTAATATTTGCAAACGATCTGGCGTACCATTTGGAAAATATTGGGGGAGACATTTTCTTGTTCGCGGACGATATTACTATATTAGAGTCAGGTCCTGATTCTCGTTCATTGACAGACGGTCTTCGTTCTTCTAACGACATAATTGAAGAGTGGTGCAAGGTAAATGAGCTCAAGTTGAACAAGAAAAAGACCCAAAATATGAAATTCTGCCTGAACGGCAGTCTTCAAGACCCAGTTGATTTCCTGGGTCTTCGGTTGGACAACCGTCTCTCGTGGAGCAGCCATATTGATTATCTGCATTCGAAATTAGCATCAGCCAACTTCGCTCTTCGTCGACTTTCGTCTGCTGTTTCCTTCCCTGTTCTTCGCATGGCTTTCTTCGCGCTTTTCATGAGTCGCGCCTCATATATGATCGTCACGTGGGGCAACTCTTAAAGTTGGGAAAAAATAGTTAGACAGCAGAAGGCAGCTGTGAGGATTATATTCGGTTTGGGATACAAAGAAAGCTGCAGGGGGTACTTCAGGAAACTTCGTTGTTTAACCATTCCCAGCCTCTATGTGTTCAGTTGCATCACGCTGATCCACAATAACCCTGGATTGGTGCCGAGTGGTTCGGAAGTTCACAAATATACGACTCGAGCTCGACATAATCTCCGCCCTCCCACTACTCGATTGACGACCTCTTTAAGATGTAATCCCTTGCAGACGGGCGTGAGGTTTTTCAACCAATTACCGGAGCCGGTGCGCGAGCTCCGTGGAAGAAAGTTTGATGAACGGGTTAAGGCTGTCCTCCTAGATGCGGAACTTTATGAGTCTTCGGAGTTTTTTTCGGTTGTCATTTGAATTTTGTATCTATATGTATAAATGATGTTTTGACTCGCTGACGGAGGAATATTTTTGTCAAGTACTCCAGTCATGCGTATTTATTTCATTAATTTAGTATTCTACTTTAAGTTGCCGTGATATTGTCTGTGATAGTGAAACCATTGTGTGATATTAGGATTAGAGTATGTAGGTGCATTTTTAGTTTTAATGTTATTTGTTGAGTGTTTATTATGTTTGGTGTTTCATATGTTCATTGTTTTTTTTAAAGTTATTTATAAGTTAGTTATAGCACTCAAAGTCCCACTAAATGTACCTGCCTACCTGTTCCTGCTCACACGTTGTTGTATCGGTTGTTTTTTTTTTTTTTCACGTCAAATCTTCTGTTTTATTTTTGTTATTCGACTATTGTATTACCACCATGTGGCTGCTACAATAAAAATTCATTCATTCATAGTCATCATTCAGGTAGGTAGAGTGAGGTACGGGGGTACAACTCGTCATCTGACGTCACCCTCCTCCACTCTCCCTTTACCTTGTTACTGGTAATATAAAAGAACGACTCACGGCTTACCATGCATTCTACTGCAACAAATCGACTTGATCATTTTTCGCTCTCCTTCGCCATCTCTTGAAAGCCCAATTTCCTCGGGGGTATCAGTAGCTCATCGCGCCAGCCTCTGCTCACATTTCACCTAGGAGTTGTCTTCCGCAACTACCCACTAGGTAGATGTACCGCCTCCTTCCGGTCTGCGGCTATCGCGCCGAGGTACGCGGCTGAGGAAATTTCTCATGCACTCCTGCAAACGGTAGGCAGAAACGCGCCGGGCAGACAGTGCATCTCCATCCACAGCTATCGCCTTCACTCGACAACTCGCTGACATAACACTATGTAATTCCAGGTGGTATTTGAAGGAGACTCCCTTAGATTGGATTGTCGAGCTCCAAGCCTGAAGTCGTCCACAGGGCAGGACTCCAGCGTCACGTGGTTCTGGGCTGGCATCCCTCCATCCAAGTATTTTCCGCCATCTTCAGTTCACGTAGAGAACCGCCAAACTCCCGAGTCAGGAGTCGTTGAAAGGTAATGCAGCCAAAGTATAATTTTATTTAGTAAAATATTTTACAAAGCACAGCGTCTAGGTGTGCCTTAGGTCTTACTGATTTCATTCATTTTATCAAATCTCTGTCTTAAGTATTGATAGACGTATTAGTACCTAACTTTGTCTTGTTATGCAGGAGTATAAATACTTAGTAATTCATTTAATGTTGGGTTTTCAGCACGTTGATCATAAAAGAGCTTCATTCTAACCATACTGGAGAATGGAACTGCGACTTGGTTTCCAATGAGGGTAACCATTCCAGCAGCGTGTCAGTCATTGTTATTTCTGGGGAGACCAAGTACTGCCAACCAGCAGGTAAGTGTGATAGAGTACAAATTTGGTATGTAAGTGTACACTGCTGGATTATATGGGTCATTTTCCCAGAAAGGGCCAATCGTTGTCCAGAGAAGATCCCGAATGCCCATTTATGATTTAGGCGTTTAAAAAAAATTCTCCATAAACTATCAACTTTGTTCTACTTCGGGCAATCAATAAAATATGCACTTATTCACGCTAAAATATAGAAATTAAAGTTTAAACTGCTAAATGTCCAGTAGTCTGCCATGTCTGGACCCCTAGGTAGTGCTTGAACACTGTGAATCACCTATGAAAGCAGCGGCCTGAATTTGTAGGGATTCTTTATTGCATATACCTGGACATGAAAAAAATAGATTTGCAGATTTTTTCAGAAGCAAATAAAGCGAGCAGGAGGATAAAATGTGCTTGTCCAGAGGTTTCTTTCTTTAATCTGCCTTTTTTGTGTTTTCGTATTTTGGCGGCTTTTTAACGTTTCCCGCGGTTTTACTACCACTGTGAGAGGTGAGGTTAGTCGTTAGGTTATCAATGAAAGTGGCGGGAATCGTATTTCTTCTATGTGGAGGCGTGCACAGGTGGTTTCAGTTGCAAAAACGTGGTGTCACAGTCACCGTCTGTCTTTCTTCTGCCCTCTGTGAAACGGTAAGAAATCGAAATCATTTTTTCTTTTTGGTCTCTAGTTCTTGTTTCTACCGAGCTGGTTCCAGCGATATGGTTACACTTCAGCAGAACAGCACCAGAACGCGGGAAAAGCTGAAAAACCTAAGTGCCACCCAGGAACTTGTGTCTTTCATCTGCCTTTTTCAAAAGACAAAAAAGACTTTTTTCAAGTTGTTAACAATTTAATTTGAATTTTCCGTTGCGATTTAAAAACTTTACATTTTTCGATCTCAAAACTGTATTCAGCAACGGTAAAAATCCCCTGGTACCAAGTTTTGGCTCGAAAAACCGATAAATTGAGATTACTTGGTTACTTTCGGAGGTTTCTAGGTTGCTATCAGAAAAACCGTGTTCCACGTTGGTTTAACCCTTTTCTACACCTGCGTCCCGCCATGGTTCAATTTTTGGAATAACTCCCAGTTCTCGCTCCTCATGGAGATGGGGTTCCGAGTATTTTCCTTTACGTGGAAACCACGCCAATAGGTTTCTTTCGATAGGTTTTCTTCTTTAATTTTTAATTAATTAATTAAGCGTCCCACTGTGTTCTTTCGTCGAAATTCAATCAGTATGGTGTGAGGTTAATCCCTGATTTGTTGGCAGAACTTGAGTCGAACTTTAAGTTTTTTGAAATCTTGGGATACAGATTGTCCCTTTCTAGGAAAATGACCCATATCGATGTGAGCGAATGGCCCAAACTGGAAAAGTGGTTCCCAAGATGAACTCTGTCCCAACTGTCTCCCCACCCCGAAAACCTGAAATGATTGCCCCAACTGACTCCCAGTGGTTAACAAATGCTCAGATATAGACGGTCTTCAAGTTCCTCATTACAAAACCACTACATTGATTCACCCACACTTAATAAAAATCATGAAATCTCCAGTTCCTCCCTAATGTAGTACGTTATTGATTCGCTTTACAGTTACGAAGGACAACAAAGGTGAGTACTACTGGCCCAAGACAGTGGCGGGGCACGTCGTCGAGCTGCCATGTGCCGTGGAAGGAGGTGTGGCGAGGAATAACTGCACGCTGGCTGCTCAATGGGTCGGCGCCAATACGTCTGCGTGTTCCTTTCTCAGTGAAACTACTAGAATTCTCCAGATGTACGCTAAGGTTAGTAGATGGCGACTGCTATTCGAAAATCGATATTTATGAACAAGAGCCAACTTCTCAACTAATTTGTTTCCCATCACCAAATTTCTCCATAAGGAATGTGGGAAAGCCTTCCAAAGTAATTCGTTATATCGAGGATGAAGTGGCAACATGACCTAACTCATTTTTTCTGCATTTTCAGGAGACACCAAAAACCGATTTCTCTTTTTATAATGTAATAAGAAGTTTTTATAAGAAATAATGACACATCCGTTGCTGGTTCCCGTCTATGCGAACAACCATAATTTCAACAATCTCTTGCAATAATTTTCATAGGGGACCATTTTATTTATTTATTGGCATCAAAATAATACAAATTACAAAAATTTGTTGAATAAATTAAAATAATTGTGATAACACTCTGTCGTACTTAATTATAAATGAAAAAGAAAAGAAATCGAAGCCCACCAGAAAATAAGTTCCTAAGAACTTGTGGCATCCGGTGAAGTCACAAAAATCAGGCTCGGCCGTACAAAATTAGGTCCGAAGGAGAAATAATGTAATCAGAAATACTAAAAAAATGAATTCGAAATTAACTCGATATGAAGTTAAATCCACTAAAAAGAAGATAAACTATACTTTCATGTATGAATTTAACATTTTTCTAAAACTTGTTAAATTATGAAATAAAGACAAATTAATATTATTATCAAACAAAAATTTAAGTGTACGAACGTACGCGGGTCATTCTCATATTATTTGACCATTTGATGTCCGCAGTCTTTAACATAATTTTTTACATGGGTTTTCAGCTTCAAAAAAAAAAGTTTTTGGTATCAATTTGTAGGTTTTTTGGAGAGGAATGCAGTGGTATCGTTGAAAAGAACCTAGCACATCCTCAAGAAAAACTATTTCAATGTAAAGTTTGAAAACGTCACGAGTGTTACTGTCCCAAGGGGGTGGGTGTGAAGTTCATCACCATCTGAAATGAAGCACTCGTTGATGAAAAAAATTGAACCAAGAGGGATTTCACTAATATATGATGCTGTTTCGAATTATGAAGATTTATTTCAGTTACCTCTAATACTTTAAATGTAAAGCAGAAAAACAGGAGTGTCCCACTGTTTGGAGAAAAATAATAATCACGAGTGTTACCATCAGTTCTGGGCAACACTGTTCATTGAAAATGGCGGGAAAGAGTCAGGTTATGTTTGTTTGTGCAACCAGCTATCAGTCCACGTGCAGCCCTTGCCCAGGAAGGAGCTAGCAGGCCATTTCAGGATTTTTCATCGAAAAACATGGTATGTCACAAAAATTATTCATCATGAGTGTTACCACTATTGTATTTAACATAGTTCAACTAAACATGCAAGTGCTAATTGCAAAAGACGTAGTTTAGGGACATTTATTTGTGGGTGACCCCTCATATCTGTCCAGCACTTCGTTAGGTTAAGATTAACCTTTTTGTGTAAAAACATCACGAGTGTTACCATCACGAGTGTTACCATCATGAGTGTTTCTACTGAAAAAGTAACACTCGTGATGTGCTGTTTTACTTCACTATCATTAGTTGTAATTTTACCTTTACCTAATTCTTAAATGATATTGATTTCAGATTATAATTATTTAGAGAAAACGACTTATTTAGTGTTTTAATATTTTTAATTTATTTTTTTTTTTATTTTTTATTTTTTATTATTTTTATTTTTTATTTTACTGAATTTGTGATGAATACCTAAGGAGATTTTTAATGTGATTAATAATGAGTTCCTGTATAATTAGTCATATGAATAGTGATGAATACCTAAGGAGATTTTTAATGTATTAGTAATGAGTTCCTGTATAATTAGTCATACGACTTGTTTCAAGTTTTCGGCCTGTGTTACCTACTTTTATTAAAAAACGTTCGCAATCAAGAATTGTTTTCTTCGATCTACTGCACCTGTCACGAGTGTTACCGTGAATAGGTCCCCATAACAGTTTTTGGGTACAATAAATAGATTTAAATCAATTTGCGACAGCTTGTCTTCTTATTCTAAATTTAGTTTAGAAATTCATAGTTTGCTGAATGGTTTTCAGAGCTCGAAAACGTGTACCATGTAGCATTTTGCTCCATTCAGCAATTTTTTTGTACGGTAACACTCGTGACAAAACTTCCTTTCGAGTTCAAACGTTCAAAATTGATAAAAAGAAAGTAATACTGAAAAAACTGACAACTGATGCTCAAATTTGTTATTCTGAACATCTATAGTAACATTCCAGATCAAATTTTATTCAAAAAGTTGCTTTATTTTTTTCCCCAACTTGCAGGGTCCAGAAAAGCCGAATGGTCAAATTATATGAGAATGACCCACGCGTTCCTTTTATAAAACTCCGTATTTACTCTCGGCAATACGATACCAGAATTTAAATCATTTCTTGTTCTTGTGGACATAGACAAGTGCTCTTCACTGATGCCAGTGATATAGACATGAATACCGGAATGAAATAGGAACATTTGTTTAATGGTTTTAACCTCAAAATATTTAAAAAGCTTAGAAGATGGATATCTAGAAGATTTATTAAGAATAACTTTAATTAACTGATTTTGCAAACATTGAACTTTACTTACATACGATTTACAAGCTCTCCCCCATAAAATAATTCCATACTTGATAATAATGTAAGCCAAACCATAATAAATCAGACGCATTTGTTCGTTAGCTAAAAAGTTTCGTGCTTTCTTAAATACAAAAAAGAGTTTACGCAGCCGAGTGATTAAATAATCAATGTGAGGCTTGAAATTTAAATTATGGTCGATTACCACGCCCAGATATTTACACTGCTCAGTAAAAGATAAAGAGAGACAAGCACTTGCATCATCATGGGACGTGCAATAACCCGTTAAGCGAAACTTGATTTTGTGGTATTGTGGGAATGTTCGATTTCCTACTCTGAACCGAAGCACTGAGGTTTTGTCAATATTTAAGGCCAAATAATTAGAATCGAACCAGTCTTTTACCAAGAGTAGATTTTCATTTACGGAATCAATTAGTTTACTGTAATCTTCACCCCAAAACACAATTGCTGTGTCGTCGGCGGAGCCATATAATTTTCCACCAATATTCATTGTAATAGGTCGTTCACGTACAAGAGAAATAAAATAGGGCCTAGAACTCAACCCTGGGGTACACCAGTATTAGTTATGACCTCATTACTAAGACAATCACCAATTTTTGTAACCTGCGGACGATCCGACAGAAAGGACTAAATCTACACATATATAGCATTTCCGAATTGAGTTAAACCTTTTCCATTTAGATTTAAACCTTTTCCATTTGGATTTAAACCTTTTCCATTTGGATTTAAACCTTTTCCATTTATATTTAAACCTTTTCCATTTGGAATTAAAATGGAAAAGGTTTAAATCTAAATGGAAAAGGTTTAAATCTAAATGGAAAAGGTTTAAATCAAAATGGAAAAGGTTTAAATCTAAATGGAAAAGGTTTAAATCAAAATGGAAAAGGTTTAAATCCAAATGGAAAAGGTTTAAATCTAAATGGAAAAGGTTTAAATCTAAATGGAAAAGGTTTAACTCAATTCGGAAATGCTATATTCGTATGATGCCTGAAAATTACATTAAAATTGGATGGAAAATGTAGAAGTTGTGGCCGTTACAAGGATTTAACGTTTGCGCATGCGCACAAAATACTTCCAATTCGGGAGCCATGATTTCCATAGGGGACCATCTATACCTACACAATCCTTGAAATTTTCATCAAAATCGGACAGTAACTTTGTATAGTTTCACCCTTTTTAAGGATTTGCGGACAGACAGACTCAAAACCGAGATTTTTCAGAAAATTTAGATTTTGTAAAACTTTTCATTTCTTTTACCTTTATAGGTTAAAAAAATGCTTCCGCTACCTTGGTGTAATTCTGAAGCAAATTGGCTTTAAATCTAGGAGTGGAAGTTTGAAGGAGAAAAATCAATACTTTTCCTTCTTCTTTGGCACTCTTTCTCTATATTTTCCTCCTGCTTTGGTATTAATGGGGGATTTAATTAAACAATTGATGACAATCGTGAGGCAGGAACTTCTTCAAGTACAGCAAGTGCAGGCCATTATTCTATTTGCAGCCAATTGGTGTAGGGTTTGGGCCAAAATTGTTGAATCTAGAAAAACTCTTAACTCAATACGGCCCAAAAATGAGTTAGGTGATGTTGCCATTTCACCCTCGATATTTTATATTGAATGTACTCAAATTCAGAACTTATTCGTTGTGTGGAAGTATACACATGGTACATACATGATACCCAATATGATCATAAATAGGGCTAGGATTCGAGCATATTTGCATATTTTTTTCCTGAATAGTACAAACTGAAAGAAGCCTTTTGGTGGTATTTTCACCTCTCTGGGACCAACACAATTTAAATTTATCGAGCATATAAATGCATAAAACCACGGTTTTCAGAATAGAAGCATATAAATGCATATTCTTGTGGTTTTCGTCTAAATAGTTTGTTTTTCTTCGAATTCTCTTCCCGAATTCGGGCCCTGACCATCCATAAGGTTCGAAAACAGGAATGTCTGAAGGTTATTAACCTTTATTGAGGTCATTCCCACACCCTAATTGACTTTTTCCGGATTAGAGTGCGACTCGTCAGGTAAGCTGTCAAAGCCCCAAGCGTCCTTTCCCTTTGAAAGGAGGTTGTAAGGTAGGGATGGGATATCGAAGGTATGATATCGATATCAGTACTGATATCGGTATCGGGCATCCTGGTATCGATACCAGTAAAATATCGGACCTGTGAAATCGATATTCCCGATATCGATATCCGGAATATCGGTACCAGTTGAAGGAACTGCCAAAAAATACGACAATTTTCGGATAAGAATATTTTTTGTTAGTTCAAGTCAGGATAACGATAATGAATCAAACATACAATTGAAGGTAGAACATAAAAAATCAATAGGTACATACTCGTATTATACAATGAATCAAAAAAAGTAATCCTCGTCGAAGCTCTCCAAACATAAAAGTTTGGAGAGAGTCACCTTTTAATCTGTTGCGGTCAGGTGTCATTATATTCCCTGCTTTGGAAAAGAGTCTTTCTGACGGGACAGACGTTGAAACTGATAATCTCACAGCGATGGTGCTAAGCTCTGGAAAAACGTTCCTGTTCTCAATCCAATATTTCCGTGGGTTCTTCTTTACATACTACCGATATCCATATCGATTAAAGGATATCGATAATATCGGCTTTGATGGTATCGATATCGATATATCGAGTATTGACAGCCCAATATCGATATTTTAGTAATATCGGATATCGATATCCCATCCCTATTGTAAGGGATTTTAGAGGTGTTCCTATTTTGGGAACCAATTTGTTTAGGTGGCTTTTCCCATGAAGTGGGGGAAGATTCGATCCTAGTGATGGTATAAATGTGGAAGGTCAAGTGAAGTTTCTGCATTCTACTCTCAGTTCGTAATCGTTTCCGTACCTATCTATCGAGTTCTTGTGATTTCAAAGTCCGCGATGCCTAAAGTTAAGGAACCTTTGAGTGTTTTACTCCGAAGATGTGCGAAGGAAGACCCTGACTCGTTTTTCGAGCATATTCTGCATATTTAACCACATTTAATGGGTTTTTTGAGCATATCTATCGAGCATAAAACACATGGTTTTCGAGCATATCTGGAGATTTTATCGAGCATATCGATCCTAGCCCTGATCATAAAATATCAGGTGATCAAGTTGTGGCCGTGGAATAGTTATTGTTGTTTGTAAAAAGTTCATTGTAATTTGTGGTAACGTCGAATTGTGTTGATGTTCAAATAAAATTCATCACATCAGTACTTTGATGGAAGGAGGTGACATGGATACTATATTTACGTGCAACTACCTGTTTTTTTTTTTTGTTTAAATTTATTTTGGCATTACATTTTGTATACAGCCAAACATACAGGTTATAATAGAATCATTACTAGATCTTTACATTACTAATGGAGTACACAATTTTATAGATTGATATCACACTTTGATAAAAAATTAAAAATTTCGTTATAAATCAGAATATTTTGCGACGATAGTATAGATTTGTAGTTCAAATTAATGTTTGTCTTTGTCAACAATTCACTAAATACAATCACTCTTTCCCTTTCGTATTCTTGGCATTCCATCAACAAGTGCTCCAAAGTTCCATAGGGGTGTCCACATTTTCGGCATTGCGGGGATTCTCTTTCTCCGATTTTGCGAAGATAGGCGTCACAGACACCGTGATTGACTCAGTCGAAATATCGACCGGCAAAGTGATTTACCCAGGTTTTTGTTTTTATACCAAGGGTGAAGACTTGCGTCTCGCCGCTGAAAGACGAGCAGCCGGTGCTGCGGTCTAGCGGCATTTGTGAAAAGTACGCTGTGCCTCGTTTTTACCGCTCATTCCAACATTATTATTCATTTAAAAATTTGACGGTTCTACTTACCTGCCTTATTAAATTTATTGTAGGGAGAAGAAAACTGTTATTGAATTTCTGTGGTGACGAATCAAGCAGAATGGATTATTATCGTGGAGATTACCGCCTGCGGAACTTTTTACGAACATATTGCTAGAAAAATTTCGCCCAGAACGGTTGAAATTTTTTGATTCACTTCTTGGGCAAATTTTTACTGTAAAAAGAACACACAAAAAAACCCAGAAACAGCCGGATAGGGATAAAAATATGAATTTTTCATTCTCGTGAAAATTCCAAGTAGGAATTGAAAACTTTCCAAGTAGGAACTTTCCAAGTAGGAAAGTGAAAATTCCTACAGGAATATAGTTTGTCTATTAAAACGCTGCAAATTATTACACAATGGTTTATTATTGCTTCCGAGTCTACCAAGGTAGCGGAAGCTTTGTTTTCACTTTTCAAGGACGGAAAAAAAAGTTCTCCAAAATCATAATTTTCACTCGCGTTTTGCGTTTTAGACCTTTCTGAACAATTTTGGTTCCGTGTCTGTGTGTCTGTCTGTCTGTCTGTGTGTCTGTCATGAATTCCTTGTAACGCGCATAACTATATGAAGTTATTGTCCGATTTCTATGAAATTTTCAGGGATTGTGCGGGTTGGTGTGTAGACGGTCCCCTATGAAAATCATCATCCCCGGACTGATAGAAGCGACTGCGCATGCGCAAACGTGAATTCCTTGTAACGGCCATAACTTCTACATTTTCCATCCGATTTCAATGAAATTTTCAGGGATGTTACAGATTAGTATTTAGATGGTGCCCTATGAAGATCATCACCCCCGGACTAATAGTAGCCGCTGCGCATGCGCAAACGTGAATTCCTTGTAACGGCCATAACTTCCACATTTTCTACTCGATTTCGATGAAATTTTCAGAGATTATGTGGATTAGGTTGTAGATGGTCCCCTATTAAAATCACTACCTTCGGACTGATAGTAGCCACTGCGCATGCGCAAACGTGAATTACCTTGTAACGGCCATAACTTCTACATTTTCCATCCGATTTCAATGAAATTTTCAAGGATGTTACAGACTATCTTGTTTTGATGTTCTGATGTTTTGAGATTAACTACTATGCCATCTATACAATCAGGTTGTGGATACGAGGAAGCTATGTGCCACACCCACTTGGCAGACGTTTTTTCTATGTACATCACTCGTCTGCAAAGAACACGGCTTTGTCTCTACCAACCAACATGAAGAAAAACATCGATCGCATTTCTGTCAGCTAAAACTTGAACGGAGATTAGGCCTCTTTTGCGATTCACACTCGTGTTTCTGATTTATCGTACGTCCAACACTTAAATTCTCGTAGGGAGCGAACGGTTTGTCCTACAGAGCTCCGGGTGGTCTCAAAAAAGTCTATAGAATCTTAAATTGAAGGAAAAACAATACCTTCATATCAAAATTCTTTGAGCTAGGGCGTTTTCAAAATTTCAAACTTCATATTGGAACCCTTAGAAGTGACCTACATCAACCAAAATCTTCGGGCACAACTAGACCCTAAATGGAGCATACAAACCAAATTTCATCAAAATTGGCCAATACTAAGTGGCAAAAGTGCCGCGTACGGCATAATATATAATAAACCAACATTATAATAATAAACATAATAATAATAAATAATAATAACCAACATAATAATAAACCAACATTATTGAAAATAATAAATCAAAAAGTTGGGATTAACATCAGAGAGAAAGGAAATTTAGTTAGGTAGGTACTTATAATAAAATCGTGGAGGTTTTAAATTTGTGCGAATCGAATAATTACGGCCGTCTAGTGCGAAATTTTCCCAACAATACGTTCGTAAAAAGTTCCGCAGGCGGTAATCTCCACTTTAATAATCCATTCTACTTGATTCGTCGCTCCAAAACACAAAAATTCAATTACAAGTTTCTTCTCCTCACAATTTAATGAGGCAGGGAAGTAGAACTGTCAAATTTTTTAATTAGCGGTAAAAACGAGGTACAGCGTACTTTTCAAAAATGCCGCTAGACCGCAGCACCGGCTGCTCGTCTTTCGGCGGCGAGACGCAAGTAAGGGTGAAGCGGGGGTTGAGGTTGTATTTGCTTGTAGGCATGACCATTGCTTGAGTTCGTATAATACTCCCTCCATTTTTCATAATAAACTTTTCTTAGCATGGGTATTAATTCTTCAACCATTGTTGGTCCATCCATTACCACTCCTGCAATCGATCCCTCTTTCGCCATTTTATCAACTTGCTCATTCGGAATCAGTCCCGAATGAGATTTCACCCAGATAAATATTATTCTCCTGTTGTTTTCTTCGCAGGACCTAAGCAATGGTAGTAATTGAACTATCAGCGCATACTTTGCTCTCCGGATGTTGCAAGGTTTAAGAATTTGCAAAGTTTTTAGGGAATCAGTGCATATTAGGTGAGGTCCGACGTTGGTGCTACGGTGACTTGTATATTCAACGGCTTTAATTATTGCATTGACTTCGGCATTGAACTACCTGGTTATTTGATGTGAACGAATATTGGCGAGTTTGCATGTGTTCTGAGAACTTTTCGACGAGTAATTCCAAAGTAAAATCGAAATAATTAGTTCTGAAGACAGCACACTTCCCCATTCTGCAGAAAGGGTAACTGAGCGTGTTTTACACAAAAGTGAAGGCCATGAAAAAAGAGTGTTTCACACGAATTAAAAACCTTTAAAGGTCATCTTTTTGAAAATCTCAGTTTTCGAAGAAATTCATAGAGTTTTCGGGTTAAGATCATTCTAATCTTACCGTTTCAGATGAATTTAAGTACCGGTCGAAGCAGCGTCAATGAAAGTGCTGTCAGGCTCCACAACTATACAATTGAAAATAAGAGTTCCATGGCGGATCCTGACGATATTGTCTTCATATCTCGCACCATCACAAACTATTTGGAGTTTCTCCAGTACGAGAAAACTGTAAGTGTGTTTTCATATCAATAGTTCTTGACAAAACTTGTAACTCCTACTTGAATCTTGACATATCCAATAGAATTACGTAAGCGTGGGATATTTGACCTTGGAATTTCCATTAAAAAGGCACTTTCCCAACACTTGAAGTCACCATTTTCACACCATCACCTTTTTCCACGATTTTTCCACGCTCAAAATATCCCCTGGATCGCGGAAGAGGAAGAGCCGATTTGACTGGTAAGATATTCAATTTTGCTTCCGAGTAAAATTTTCACTCGCGCTTTACGTTTTAGACCTTTTTGAACAATTTTGGTTCCGTGTCTGTCTGTCTGTCATGAATTCCTTGTAACGGGCATAACTATACGAAGTTATTGTCAGATTTCTATGAAATTTTCAGGAATTGTGCGGGTTGGTGTGTAGACGGTCCCCTATGAAAATCATCATCCCCGGATTGATAGTAGCCACTGCGCATGCGCTAACTTGAAATTCCTTGTAACGGCCATAACTTCCACATTTTCCATCCGATTTTGATGACATTTTCTAGGATTGTCCAGATTAGCGTGTAGATGGTCCCCTATGATGGTAGTGAAAGGTACTTAGAGATTGGTGTTTTGAGCTTAACCACTATGCATCGGATCATCTATATAATCAGGTTATGGATACGAGGAAGCTATGTGCCACACCCACTTGACAGACTTTTTATTGGAATAAACTCCCCGAGAAGAACATTAAATAACAATTGCAAAGTGATCCTAAGTGCTAGGAAATTTCCATTCTAAATGGAATGGGGAATTTGCCTCACATTTTTTTTTTTTTTTTTTCGAATGAGGGTTTGTTTTTATGGAATAAAACCATAGTGAGCTGCTCGAAAACGCATCCAAAAAAATTAGAGAATTTAAGGAAGATGGAAATTTTAAATGTGGTGGCAATGTGTAAGAGGCAGCCATGTTTGAAACGTGACGGATATTCTACCAATCTGACTTCAAAGGAGGTTCTGTGGCGCTTACCACAGAAGCGGAACATACGCGAACTTTTACCTTCCGAGTAGTGCTCACAAGAGTGCGCCACGAACTGGCAGGAAGAACCCAAACACTAAAGTGACCAAAAGAAACTATATTACTCACTTTTTTACAATAAGAATCTATCTACTAGTTTATCAAGCATTATTATTCTTCATCTTCTCTTATTTAGTTTCAAGATTTGAATCACATTATTCGAGTAGCCATTTCACTGGATCGTTTTGTGTGGCGTGCTAGAACTCTGTCTGTTGTCGTTGTTTTCGCGTCGTTTTTTTTTTTTTTTTCGTATGACGTCAACAATACTCCTCGATTTTCGCGGTGTTTTGTAACAGAGGTTCACTTGTTTAGTCATTTTCTCCTACGGTAATTTTTTCCCGTTGGTTATTCCTAGTGTTAAACGTTATTCTAGGGCCCTATAATAGGATTTGACTTGAAATTCCAGAATCTAAAATTGAGGCAAATTCCCCATTCCAAGGTCAATGAATCGGGATGTCAGAAATAAGAAATAGCTACACTTTTTTCTTGCAATGTGGACTCATTAAAACCCCTTTTAAATGGCAAATTTGTATACCATTATTTTTAAAACCAGCGATCTACCTTAAAAGCTGGGAAATCACCTTCACTTTCCCAAAATAGTCCAATTTACCCCCAATTTCACTTAAAAAATAAAATGTAATCTGAAAGATACATTCCTCATTATTCGATGACTCATGGTTGTATTCTCAAAGATACATTGGCCATTAGCAAATGGGAATATAAATGAAAAATGCAAATTACTTGGTTTACTTCCATCTGCCCTGAAGGAAAAGATCTATTCCCACGTAATATCTTAATTACAACTAAAGACTTCCTATGCCCATCTGTTATTTCCACAGTACCCATCCCATACTGGTTTCTAATTACTGTGTGTCTACAGCTCGGGATCCTGTTGCTGGATTTGATCAGTCTCGTGATGGACTTGGATGGCCAGTTACTCTCGGAGGCTCAGATGAGGGACAGATCGTGTACCAAACTCCTCTCTGCGATTGAAACCATTGCGCAGTACCAAGCGGACCCTTTTCATGGCGTAAGTGACTGCTC
Organism: Apolygus lucorum; assembly: GCA_009739505.2. Taxonomy (NCBI): domain Eukaryota; kingdom Metazoa; phylum Arthropoda; class Insecta; order Hemiptera; family Miridae; genus Apolygus; species Apolygus lucorum. The sequence goes on along the minus strand of CM019173.2, from coordinate 7,783,044 downwards.
CGGGATTTGGGTGCTAACGTGTAACCAAAATACCAACAAACAAAAAATTTTTGTTACCGAAAACAAGCAACCAATGGGGCCCATGATTTCCTACTGATTCACTCTGTTTCAAGTATCCATGCTAATAAAATGTTTTGTTCTTGTCCAGGGTAACATGTGGGTAGAGAGGTTTGTGGTTCCTCGAGAGAGCTTCTTGGGGATGACTTGCACTTGGTGGAACAGCCGAGAAGAGAACGAGAGATTGTTTCATTGCTCGACCAGCAACACCACGTCGATCCGAGTTCCTCACGACAAGGTTTGACTTGTGGTTTGAACATCGAAAACTTACGAATTAACGTCAAGAATTGAAAGCATGATATTATTTAAGGGTGGAGGTGTTATTCTGTATTTGTTCCTCCATTTTCGAAATTATTGATAGCTGTTCCTTCCCATTGTTACACCCTAATCAATTAAAAACCCGTGCTCTCGGTAGCTCAGTGGAGACGGGGTGGGTAATTCGTGAGAGTTCTGAGAGAGGACCTTATTTTTGGGCGCCAGTCCGCTTTCAAAATGAAGGTTTGAGAGCTAAAGCGGACGAAAAACTTTCGTGTAACTTACCGTACTCTGAGTCGAATATCCCGTTACCTATTGAATGTATATTTTGAATTTCAACTAATACCAGGATCGAGGTAAGATTGAAAAATAAATCAATATCTAAAAGAAAGAATTCTAAATTTATTTGACACCCAAAAGTCGTGGGTAATCGGAATTATACTGATTCTCTGCAATCAGCTCGCAATAAAACATAGAAAAAGAAAATCAATCAATACACCTTCTGGTATTGCCCAGATTGTAAATAGGCGGATAGATATCCCGTCATTTAATAGCTTCAGGGAATTTGGCAGTATGTCAAAATTGACCAAATTCCATAAAATTAGTAGGTACTCGAAACTGAATTTGAAAATTGGGCTCCTCTTACAATAATTGTAGGTATAGAGTGCTAGAAAATAACTTTCATAACCTAAGGTGATCACCTGTCTAATCCTTGCCCTAATATTAAACTTAGAGAATAACATAAACTACCTAATTTTATTGATTTAAACTACGTGGCGTCGTTGTTTGACCCAGAAGTCCAAAACAGGGAAATCTTGGGTAGGTATTTTCCGAAAGAAGGCTTGAATAGGAAGTCCCATTCAAAATAGCAGGATATAATTCCCCGCGGAAGAGCCCCTAGAAAATAATTGAATATCCGCTGTAGGGTAGGTAGTCTAACCTTGCACATGGTATCGAAAAAATGAGAAAGTTCAATCACTTTATCCTTCGAGTACCTATCCTGAGTTTTACAAAACGAAGTAGGTACGTACCAACTGATTGAGGCTGATGAAGGCATACAAAATGCTCGCAATAGTACAATGCAGAGGATCGCCAGAAAATACACAAGGCCTAAGGGTCCGAACTGAAATGAAATAAAATCTTATGGTTAGCAGCCATATTGACTGTGGTCCCTGTAGGATCCTTTTCTTCTCCATATAAATAGAACTGAACAAAATTGGTACTTGATATAAGATGTACTCATAGTGATAATGGTACTTGGTACTTACAATGGTTTTCCAATAAAGGGAATTCAATTATTACTGCTGCAGTACACCAAAAAAATCCAATGAAGGGTGAAAACTGCAAAGAAAAGGCAAACTCGTGTCGCTCGTCACTAAAATTATCCTGCAGAGCAGTACAGGTCATCCATTCCTAGACGAAGAGACACTCAGGAAGCTTCTGAACAATTGTACCTACCTTGATAAAAGAGTGATGGCGAGAGGAGAGGAGGAGCCCAATTATAACGGTAAACTTTCCGATAAGCGGATTATTGCGATTACGGAATCGGCAGAACGGGATCCGTGCGACGGAAACTTTGGCCTGTTTATTATAGGACGATCTCGAGTACGTGTAATACCATGATGCAGTATGCCACTGTCAGTTTCTAGTTCTTCTAACCTATCCTGCAGCTCTTGTACCTTTCCCTCAGACGTCATGTCAAATAGGACAGAAAATATTCTCCCAATGGGGTATTTCAGTGGGTCGGAAATTCAGGTTTTTGACTTCAAATTTGGATTCAGCACCCTTGAAAACCTATATACTACAACTTTAAGCCCAATGATACTATAACATGTGGTAGAAAAATTAATTAAAGAGATCACACGTTTGAAAAAGACAGGCCGCTATAAATGCACACACACTATGCCGTGCGCGTGTGTGAGTAATATTTTGTAGTATCCAAGACATCCTCCAAGGGTTTCTGTGCATGGATACTTTTTTCAAAGACAGTTGGCTGGCTACGCCACGATTGGCTAGCTACGTCACACCATTCAAATCTTCAACTTTCCTTAGCTTCTCTGATTTTTTAAAAACATTTTCTCGGCGAACAGACCCGATTACCGTTATTCCTGAGCCTTACTCTTTTGAAAAAATAAAATAAAAAAAATTGACTGAAATACCCCATTCCCGGTATGAGGGAAATAGATCTAGCATGGCGTCCGGGGGGAATGTTTGGCTGCTTAGACAGGTCAGGTTTCTCTAGGAACTGACAGTGTTGAGTCTCAACAATATGCTGACTAATCCTGTCTCGTATTTCTAGATCCTGGAAGCGTCTGTACAGATTCCGGCTTCTCTCTTTCACCAGCTGGAGTTGAGAGGGAAACCGTCGGCCACTCATCAGATCATGGTGTCTATTTATGACAACGCCAAACTCTTCCCCACTCTTTTCAATATCAACCGTACGGTGTCGTCTCCTATCGTTGGCGCCAAGTTAGGTGAGTGCTTCTTATCATTCGTCGTATGGCAAAGTATCTACTGCAGTCCCCCATAGCTGACTCACCCCTGGAATGTTTTGTGTTATGTAGCACTAGTCTAACAGAGATCACTACCTATTCCATTCCATCTTGTTGGTGGTCGAAACGACTCTGGGTCCTCTTTGTGAATAAAAAGGGGGAAACGTTGACTTTTTGGTGTTTAATTTTCAGCTACAGTTTCGCTGGGCAACTTGCCAGCATCTTCAGGCTAAAACATATATTAGTAGATCTCTTAGTCATCTAATACTATGGTCACATTTACACTAGACATAATATGTTATATTTCCCTATATTAGTTATTGATAGACGTGCATTTTACCTTGTCAGTTTTATGTAGAATATACTTCTAGTCATTTGTTCTCAATCTTTCTCTATTCAATCAAAATCGATCTTAACGGATCCAAACTAGAAAAACAATGATTATTATAGTGCATAAGTCGAGACATTTCAAACAAGTGTGAAAAAATAATCTGTACTCTGTGACGATCCTACTTTTACTGAAGGGGCAAACCGATTTGGTTTGTTCCCGATTTGTTGGAGCTACGCCTAGGGGGATATTTGATTCATAGAGATATGAATCGATATCCTCTTCGGGCCGGCTGATTAATCTAATCACTGGTTTGAAGGGGTAGGGTCGTCACCCTCCTGTGACTAACTTATGAACAATTAGGTGAATTTCAATCTGAAATTCAACCTATATTGTTACATGGTAGCAGAGCGTGGTTCGGTGGAAATGCACTGAACTTATTTCATCATTTCCCCTCCACTTTTTCTTGGGTATTCCAGAACGAATTACTCAAAGAGATTTCCAGAAGGAATCTCTATATTAAATTCATTCCCTTATTAGATTTCGCCAATCCGGCAATTAAATTCAGTCTCTTGTTAGGCTTCGCCAATCTGGCATTTTATTAATTTCAATTACGTTTTTCTTTTATATAAGCCTTTTCTGCATTTGCCTTTTTTCATTCATTTCACATGAATGTTTCGTCGTTCGTATTCTTTATTTAGTTTGCTTTCTCCTCAGTTCCATTGATTTATTCTTTTATGTATAAATGGCCCATTCGTGGCATTCTTCTTCTTCTTCTTCTTTTTGAATAGTACCATTACGATGGAGGAATTCCCTTGAAGCTTCCAGACGTCCTTTCCTGGGCTTCATGCTTTGCATGCTATTTTCAGTCCCTTTAACTTGTTTTCAAACATACTTCTGTTTGAAACCCAGAAGTATGTTTTAGGGAGGGGGGTGTGACGATCCTACTTTTACAGAAGGGGCAAACCGATTTGGTTTGTTCCCGATTTGTTGGAGCTACGCCTGGGGGGATATTTGATTCATAGAGATATGAATTGATATCCTCTTCGGGCCGGCTGATTAATCTAATCACTGGTTTGAAGGGGTAGGGTCGTCACCCTCCTCTGACTAACTTATGAACAATAAGGTGAATTTCAATCTGAAATTCAACCTATATTGTTACAACTCCTTTAAAGGAAAAAACAGTGTCTGAACAAGTCAGATAGGTATCTACCTTGTTTGTTGGTAAAATTGTTAAGTAATACACCTTTAACGTTTAGATCTAACATTAATTTTCAATTGCGGAAAAAAGAGATTTCTCATCGAAAAACAAAGGAAACATTCAATATTCTCCATTAGTATGGGGGGCAGTGTTGATCTACACTATCAGGTTTTAACAACTACTTCCACGTCATCACAAACCATGTGGCATTATACAAAAATTCCCTAATAAATATTACTTTACATTTTATAAATTTAAAAAAATGTTATATTAAAAAACTTTGTGATAACCAATATCCTATTGCTTTAAAATACTGAGTTACATTATAGTGTGTGGATTCATGTACATGGATAAACTAGTCTAATGGTCTAGTGTAAATGTGACCATAGTATTAGATGACTAAGAGATCTGCTAATATATGTTTTAGCCTGAAGATGCTGGCAAGTTGCCCAGCGAAACTGTAGCTGAAAATTAAACACCAAAAAGTCAACGTTTCCCCCTTTCTATTCACAAAGAGGACCCAGAGTCGTTTCGACCACCAACAAGATATTATCATTCGACTCAACACCCTTCAACTATTCCATTCCACTTAGAATTTATATTCATTGATGGACGTATTCTAAATAGGCGGTTCAAATGCGAAGTAAAACACTCCCCCCCCCCCCTTTTCTTGATTTTAGTTGGTGTAGAAGTGAGAGATCTTGTGGAACCGGCGTACATCATGTTGGGAGGTCTGAGGCAGGGAGTGGCGCCTGCCTGGTGGGATGACGCTCTGGGAGACTGGGTGATTCCTCCATGCCGTCCGTCCCATCTGCTGTCCGATCTCCTGGTCACTAAGTGCCACCATCTTGGATACTTCGCTTTGATTTCCGACCTCCGATCAGCACCGGCACCCGTGTAAGTCAACCTCTGAATATTTCCAGAAATGAAACGTTTTAACCAACTCCTTCGTCATTTCATAATTTAATAATAAAATATATTTTCACCTTTTTCGTGTTATGCTTCTGCATAACAATAACCAAACTACAGGTTTGTTCCATGCGAGGCGATTTCAGGTGCAGTGCAAGTGCGAGTGCAGGTTCGGGTTCTTGTGAGTTCATTGAGGAGTGGGGGAAGGTGTAGAGCGGGTGCAGAAATTTCTCAGTTCGTGTACTCATCGCATATCCATGATCTAACAGTGTAGTCCAGGTTCTTCGCCCAGGGGTCAGGTGCCTGCTGTTTGCCGACGACATGACTCTTTTTGGCCATGTGAATTCACCAGAGGATTGTGATGCCCTGCAAGAGTCTGTTCGTCTTTTGGAGGCTTGGTGTTCAGATAACCACCTATTTCTAAACCCTGCTAAGTGCTCAGTTATAACTTTCCATAGAAGCGACCATTACCTGACTCACAACTATCACCTCTGTGGTGCCCCTCTCTTGAGAGTTAATGAGATAAAGGATCTGGGAGTCATCTGTGATGAGCAGCTCAATTTTAACAAGCATGTCGAGGTTGCTGCGGCTGGTGCGATGAGAACCCTGGGTTTTGTCAAGAGGAACACTAGAGAGTTCACTAAGGTCGAGCCAATTGTTCTTCTATACAAGGCCCTGGTGCTAGCAAAGCTGGAGTATAGTTCTCAAGTGTGGTCTCCCTTTTATGCCACCCATAAGTATACCCTGGAAAGAGTTCAGCGGCGATTTCTCCGTTACGTAGCCTACAAGCTTGGTATTCCCGGGGATGAAATAGACTACGACGCTCTCCTTGGTAGATGCCGCCTTCAGACGTTGGAGAAGCGCCGACTGCTGGCAGATATGTCCTTTCTGCACAAGCTGCTCCACAACAGGATCTCCTCGCCCGACCTTCTGTCTAGGTTAAACTTTTGGGTTCCTCAAGTCTCCACGCGCCTCTCTCACCCATTCTTCGTCTCATTCTCCCCGTACAACTATCTTCAACACCGTCCACTCCACAGAATACCACGCCTAGCAAATCATCTCTTATCCCTCTATCAAGACCTCGATATCTTCACCAGCTCTTTCAACGAATTCAAGTCTGCCATAAATTCTTCACCTTTTTATTAGACACCCCTTCTCTTTTTCACTAAATGTATGATTGCTTCTTCCGGTCTTTTTTTTTCTAATTACTTTGTAATTGGGCTCGCCCGTTTGTACAATAAATAAATAAATAAATCTATTGTTTTCCCATCAAGGGAGAAATTTCGAATATTTGTCAGGTTTCCTTCTTTGAAACCAAATCCTGTCTACGAACCATTTACTAGTGCTGGTGATGTGAGACCGCTCTCATTCGACCCAGCGTGGGTAAATACCTGGAAAATGACACTCCATATTATGGTACATACTTATCTTCGATTTTTTGGACCATTGCTTGGCAAATTTAGACGGGTTGTTTTGGACCGTATGGGCTAGCGAGTTTTAAGAGTGTTTTCGGGCATTTTTGAAATTTAAATCCAGGCAAATCTCTTCTAAATAATTGTCTAAATTATTCACTTGATGAATAAAAATACCTTAAATAATTCGCTAAAATGTACGTACTTGCTCAATTGGAAGCAAACGGCCCGGTATCAGAGTGGTAGAACTCCGAAGGTTGATCCCCTCCGCGAATTTCTGGGCGATCTTTTTAGATACCCTAAAATGCTCTATAAATTGGACATGGACATAATACTTTTTTTCAAATAATCTTCATTTTTATTACAAATCCGGTCGTCGACCGCAGCAGCTATTCCCTCTTCTGTTCTGAGGATTTGTTCCAGTGGAAGGCTATCCTCATCGAATAATAAAGAATAAATAAAATTATTCACGTCCATTATTCTCGTTGAGAGTTCTACACTTTCGAAATAAAAAAATAAAAATTGGAGAGAAAAAATCAGAACAAAACGCTTGGAACGAACAATCAACAACGATTTAGAACGAATAACTCCAATTTTGCGCCAAAAACAAAAATGGATGTTTATTTCTGCACCCGAACCCAAAGCTGCACCTCCTCCTCAGATAGTTCGGAATTTTCGTGAACTCGGTGCAGAAATTTCATGAACCCATCGGGCTTGGAACACGGTTCAGTGTACAGTCCGAGTAAAAAGTCAAAGTTAGGTACATGAACTCGACCGCTTGGAACACATTTCACCTGCCCCCATCCCTGCGCGTGGCCACTGCGCCGAACTGGTTCATGAGTTCAGCTCGCTTGGAACAAACCTTATATTCCACATTCTACCCTAATCTACAACTCCGAACTGATAATTGAATTTATGATTGAGAAAATTGATTGAATAAATATTTTCAATGAGGTATACAGTTGTTACAGTGACGAGGAAGCTATGTGCCACACCCACTTGGCAGAAGTTTTTTAATTGAGTGTGAAGCGTTTATTTCATTAAATTAAACTTGCATTTTTTTTAAAGAGCGTTTATTTGTCAATTGATCAACTAGTTACATTTGAGGTATTGTACATCAGGTAAAAATCTAGATATTTACTTCACATATGTATTACGCATTTCTCATTCAAGTGTTAGTCCGATGACTTTCACTACATGAAAGTTGCACTTCAGCATCCAAGGTCCAGTGGCTTGGTCCTTTTGAGACGTCGGATTTCTTGAGTGTTGTCCAGAAGCTGGATGGGTTTGTGTGTGCGTGAAGCCTCTTTTCGTAGTTTCTCGCGTATCTTTTTGCTACCTCGCTAATAGTCTCAATTTTGAGGTCCTTGTGGAGGTCATCATTACGAATGTACTACGGAGCATTCACAATACTCCTCAGTATCTTATTTTGGAACGTTTGAATAATTTTCATGTTACTTTTAGCTGTGCATCCCCATAGCTGTATACCATAGGTCCAAATTGGCATAAGTGCTGTTTTGTATAACAGCAGTTTGTTGTGTAAGCTAAGTTGTGAATGTCGGCCCAGGAGCCAATACAGTTTTCTGAATTTGATTGTTAGCTGTTATTTTTTCTTTTTGACGTGTTCTTTCCACTTCAGCTTCTTATCTAGTGTCATTCCCAGATACTTAGCTGAGTTGGAATATGGGACTGTGCATTGATTCAGTATCAGAGGCATATTTGTAATTTTTTTGTTGGTGAAGTTCACATGAGTGGATTTGGTTTCGTTTAATTTGAGGCGCCATTTTCGAGTCCAATCTCCAATACCATTCGTAGCTTCCTGTAGCTTTTCTGTAGAGGTTTCATCTATGTCTGTAACTGCCAAAACTGCTGTATCGTCTGCGAATGTGGCTATAGTTGTTCCCAATTTGCGAGGAACACCATGTGTATATATCAAGTAAAGGAGGGGTCCAAGAACACTTCCCTGCGGGACCTCTGCTCTAATTTTGTTGAGATTTGAGTATTCATCTTCATTTTTAATTCTGAAGTATCTATTGCTGAGGTAAGATTCCAGAATTTGGCAATATTGATTAGGAAACATCCCTTGTAGTTTATTGTTTAGTCCATCGTGCCACACTTTATCGAAAGCTTCAGACACATCAAGAAATACTGCACTACACACTTGTTTATCTGTTATCCTATGGACTTGTTCAATCGTTGAATGTTTTGTACTAAAACCAAACTGGTGTTGTGGAATTAAATTCCTTTCTTCTATTGAAACTTGAATGTGAAGCAAAATTAGGTTGGTAGGTAGTGACAATGGCAAAGTTGTGTTCTTTGCTGGCGAGTGATCTATCAGGAAAATAATAACCTTCGTGTAATAATTTGCAGCGTTTTTTTAGTTAGTACCATGGATTCTACTACTTCTAAATTCTGCCATAGTCGAAATCATAACAGTTTTATATTTATTTGTTCAATTACTTTCTTTAACCCTTAATATCCTGAGGTATCTTTTTGGAAGTCCGATTTTTACCAGCAACATTTTATTCACTTTTAAGCCAAAACTGATACCCATTGGCTATCTTAATACACCAACTATCGATTGTGTAAGAAAATGTAATGTAAAAACATATAACTCAAATAAAAAACAAAATAATTCTCCAGTTGGCAGACTGTAATTGGGCCTTCGAGGTACCTTCTACTCTCATTTCTAGGCTATTAGTTGGGTTTCCTCGTCAGAGATGGAGCCACTTTCTAAGTTATCACTGATGAACCTTCTCCGTCTTATTCCTTGGTTCTGTACTTTATGATAAATAACAGATCTTTACATCCCACCAAGGATTTTTCCATGTTTCCTCCTTCTACTCTAACAAAATTGAGGCTATAGAGAGAATCTGCTGACACAGATAGCGCTAGTGTGGCCCTTGGAAAGATTATTCTTGTGCTGATAGAGTGTAATAGGGCTTTTGAGGTGCTCAAATATTCTATAGATTTGTCAAAATACATCTAAATTTATTTTTAAAATCAGAAAAAACAAATTTTGTCTCGTTCAAGTGGGAAATTAAGGGTTAATTTTGCTGGCATTTCTGACGATTGAAACATGGGTCGCTTCTACCTTCGCAAGGAAATCAGTCCTGCTCCCGATGTGCGGAATTTTAAGAAGGTGAGCCAATAAGTAGCCATAAGCGAGGTCATTAGATCAAAATTCTGATCTTTCCTTTGGAAGACAGCTGATGACCGAAAATCCAACCTGAAATGGTTGTTTCTTCTTCTTGTAGTGCCATCTCCATCACTGAAGGTTGGCGATCATTTCTGCAAACCGTTCGCGATCTTGCGCCAGATGAAAAAGATCGGCTGCTCGGTTTATCCCCGTCCAGCTGCGAATGTTAGACAACCAAGATGCTCGCTTTCTGCCTACTCCCCGACGTCCGCTGATCTTTCACATCATAGTCGTCTGCAATAGGCTATACTTAGGACCCCGCATAACGTGCCCCAAGTATGCAACTTTTCGTTTCTTTATGGTTATCATCAGCTCATGTGTTAGGGAGTTTTCCTGCAGAATGTAGGCGTTCCGGAGCTTGGCAGTCCACAGGATCCTCAGCATGCGTCGGATCAGCCACATTTCGAAAGCCTCCAGCCGGTTCATATCCTTGGCTTTTAACGTCCAGGTCTCTACGCCGTAGAGGAGTATGGACCATATATAGCATTTTACAACTCGCCAGCGTTGAGGAAAACTCAAATCCTGGCGGCACAAAACGCTTCGCATGTTGTTGAATGCTGATCGTGCTACCTCGATCCGACACCGCAACTCTCCGTCCAACGACCAAGTCTCCGAAACCACTGGCCTAGGTACTTGAATCTCGACACCTGCTCGATTACTCGCCCGTCAACAACCAACCTCACACCATTGTTGCCCCTCTTCGATATGACCATCGCTTTAGTTTTGGCAATGTTGATGGCCAGGCCATAGTTCCTGCAAGACATTGCAACTTTGTCCAAGAGGACCTGGAGCTCCGATTCAGTGTGAGCCAGCAGAACCGTGTCATCTGCGTATCTCAAATTCGAAACGGGTAAACCATTGACTTGGACCCCTATATCACAGTCATCTAGGGCTTCTTTAAATACCTGCTCCGAATAGATGTTAAAGAGTAACGGTGACATTGTGCAGCCCTGTCTGACCCCCTTCGCAACTGTCACCTGTTCAGAGAGAGCGCCATCTACTCGAACTTGCGCCGTCTGGTTCCAATACAGGTTTCTCATCAACCTCACGTCCTTGAAATCCAGACCGACCTCCTGCAGAATACGAACAAGCTTCTCATGCCGCACATTATCAAATGCCTTCTCAAAATCTACAAAACAGCCATACACAGAGCATTGCTGGTCGAGACACTTTTGGACGAGAACCTGCAGGGCAAATAAAGCTTCCCTTGTTCCAAATGCACTGCGGAAACCAAACTGCGTATCGCCAATCTCGGCCTCAACTTTCCTCCACAACCGGTAGTGAAGCACACGCAATAAAATCTTGAGGGCGTGACTCATTAGGCTGATGGTCCTGTGATCACAACACCTGCGTGCATTAGCCTTCTTAGGCAGGGCAATGAAGATTGAGTTCAACCACTCCACTGGAATCCGTCCGCTGTCATAAATCCAGTTAAACAGAATGGTTGTTTACTTTTAATTTTTACTATTCTCGGCCATTTACAAAAATAGAGGTTTCTCCTTTCGAACAGTACTCACGTAGTAAGTACTCCCATCACATAGTACTCAGTATCCTTTGTCTTTCAGAGTGGAGCAGTCACCTTCCAGAATGAGTTCTCCGGCTGTATTCGTTGGGACTTTTATCGGCTCTACCTGTTTAATAGTTGCCGCTTTCACTTACGCCGTCTGTCACTCCGCCATACAGATGTCGGACAAGATGAAACACGCCCTCGCTAATACCTGGGTCGCCATTTCTATGCTTTCAATGGTTTTCAAGTGAGTTTCCTCTCAAGATACATTTTCTAAAATTTAGTACTTTAGAAATGTTCAAAGTTTAGAATTGTTTCTGTGCTTTCGAGAATTGAAGGAGTCTTGGAAAGTCATGTTTCCTTAAGGAAATTTAATGAGCTTCTCAATTGTTTTTTGAATTTACTAAAGGTCCAATATTTGACGTGACATGTTTAGTTTTTGGCAAAAAAATCACGTTTTTCCTTTTAAAAATACCAAAAAATCTGCAATTTATCCTTTACACTTAAAGTATCGGGTCGAGAGGAACTTTTTGTTGCATTTGAGGTACACAAATATCCCTAGTGTGGACGATTGATGTTGATTTCATCATTTTCTAGCATTGGAATGTACCAGACTGAAGAGATCCGCGTGTGTCAGGCAGTTGGTCTCCTCCTCCATTATCTCACTCTGTGTTCCCTCTTCTGGTTGGCTGTATCTATAAAGTAAGTGCTTTTAATAAAATCGCAATAATATGATCATCATAAAGTGTTCTCATTTAAAATTTTCTTGTTCATGTTAACTTTCCTACTAGTTTATCTGAAGGTTGATAAGTAGGTCTTAAGGGGGTCTCAGTCGGTCGCCGTTCATTTTTAGTATTTAGCGAAATTGAAGGCGCAAAAACGAAAATAAATTGTACTCAAATATGAAACTTTCGAGGATTTTAGAAATTTATTAGTAAATAATAAACGGGTTTTATCATGTTTTTCCCATATTTCTCTGGCAATTATCGTTCAATCTTGATGATTCCAGCGACAATCTTTCAGTTTTCAATTCCCAAGGCCCGTCCACTAATGAATTTCTAAAATCCTTGACAATTTCAAGTTTAGCTACATTTTATGGGAAAATCATAACTGAATTAACGGGTTTTCCCGTTTTTCTCTGGTAATTATTGTTCGGTTTTGATGATTCCAGCGGCAATATTTCAGTTTTTCAACTCCCTAGAGCCGTGCACTAACGAATTTCTAAAATCATCTATAATTTCCAATTTAGGTACAACTTTTTAAGTTTTTGCGCCTTCGATTTCGTGAAATACTAACACGGAACGAGGAACAAACGGCGACCAACTGAGACCCCCTTGCTAGAATTGCTAGATGGAGGTGAGCTAAAGACGATTTCGCAATTAATTGAGAAACCTTTTTGTCAAGTTTTGTTGTAATATTTGGCTCTTTCGTAATTGTATGTCCAGCCATGTTTCCATAATGTTACTCGTTTGAAAACTGATATTCGTATAATGTGGAAGGTTGTTGGAGAGATGATAATTATCTATTTTTTTCTGAAATCAAATCGTTATCGAAATCAAAAGTATTTACTTTTGAAACCAAAGATATCAACTTAAAACAATTCTTCATTCCATCAACTTTATGTAACACTTGCCAGAAAGAAATGTAATGCCTATTTCTCCGATTTGAAGTTTTCTTTTGGCGGTGGGGTTTTCATTCATATTTCGTATTACTTTGGTCTGTCTTTCAAAATAAAACAATTTTAATGGGAACAGGGAGATTCGCTGTCAGCCACACTGTTCAACCTAGCTCTGCATGAGGCTGTCAAGAATGCAGATAAGAAGGGAACAATTGTCGACAGAAGATGGCAGATTCTGGCTTATGCCGATGACATTGCTTTATTGGGGCGAAGTCTTGATGCTTTTGCAGGAGGCTTTTGGGGTTTCGCATGAAGGGGGAAAGCCAATGGGTCTGCGAATAAATGAAAGCAAAACTAAATACCTCATGATATCTCCCCCGAGCCTTGCCCAGAGGGGTGACGTTTGGTTGTTATAAGTTTGATGAAATCAGGTCCTTCACCTATCTGGGGAGCTTGGTCACGAATAGATACCAAGTACAGGATGAGATATGCTCACGAATAATGGCAGGCAGCCGAGCATTTTATGCCAATATAAAACTCTTCAAGAGCCGTGTGATCTCCAGATCAACGAAGATGGGTGTCACCCTTACGGGCGCACCATCGGGCTGGGTTCGATTCTACAACTAATTTGCAACAAAAAATGTCTCTTAGCAATTTTTTCTTAGAGGCTTCGTTTTTGAGTTATTTCACTTTTAAGATTTTTTTCGTGTTTTCGACCTTACATCACTAAAATGGCTGTAACTCCCTTAATTGATGAAGTAAATTGAAATTTGATTATATCATTGGAAAGAGCGTCAAATTTCCTATCTCCCTGATGGGGTTTTAGAAAATTTCAAATGAAACGAACGGGTGTAAAATAAGCCAAAAGTAAAAAATTGGTAAAGTTTCGAAAATTTTCACTTTTTTCAAAATTTGATTCTCGAAACGTCGTGAACGGAAATTTCCATGCTGTAAACCTGAAAGTTGCATGTGAATCCCAGCTTTCTAACGGCGTAGTCAGAAAACGACGTTTTTAGGGCAGAAAACGTTCATTTTCGGGTGTAAATCGGCGTTTTTCATCAGAAATGCTTCCCAACTTAATAAATCATTTGACATGAAATTTTACGTACTTTTTGACGCTGAATCGAATGGTAACACTTTCCGATCTCCTCGACAAACAAAAACTACTTTCCAAGCCCTTTCTGTGTTAAACAGGGTACAACTGAGTCCTCGACCCCCAACTTGTTATCTATCGAAAAGATAAAGCTTTCCGCAATTGATCGGGACGATATTTTCAAGACAGAAGGCAAAAATTGGGTAAGTCAACAAAGTGGAAGAGTGCGAGTCATTATTAACCCAGACCTCCCTTAATGACAATTTTGGATAAAACGAACAACGAGATTGAGCCCTTCGCCCAAAGGAAAAGGCTTGAAAAGGACTTTTTGTTTGTCGAGGAGATCGGAAAGTGTTACCATTCGATTCAGCGTCAAAAAGTACGTAAAATTTCAAGTTAAATGATTTATTAAGTAGAAAAGCATTTCTGGTGAAAAACGCCGATTTACACCCGAAAATGAACGTTTTCTGCCCCAAAAACGTCGTTTTCTAACTGAATAAGTGGTGTTTTAAAAAAAATGACTACGCCGTTAGAAAGCTGGGATTCACATGCAACTTTTAGGTTTACAGCATGGAAATTTCCGTTCACGACGTTTCGAGAATCAAACTTTGAAAAAAGTAAACATTTTCGAAACTTTACCAATTTTTTACTTTTGGCTTATTTTACACCCATTCGTTTTATTTGAAATTTTTTAAAGCCCCATCAGGGAGATAGGAAATTTGACGCTCTTTCCAATGAAATAATCAAATTCCAATTATTTCATCAATTAAGGGAGTTATTTTAATGATGTAAGGTCGAAAACACGAAAAAAATCTTCAAAGTGAAATAACTCGAAAACGAAGCCTCTAAGAAAAAATTGCTAACGGACATTTCTTGTTGCAAATTAGTTGTAGAATCGAACCCTGCCCGGTGGTGCGCCCGAAAGGGTGACACCCTGTATAGATCCCTGGTGCGGCCTGTGGTTTGTTATGGTTCGGAGGCTTTGACCATACGGGCTGAGGCTAGACTGCGGATATTTGAGAGAAGGATTATAAGAAGGATCTATGGGGCGGTCAGAGAGGGCGAAGGGTAGAGAGCAAGACAGAATGCTGAAATTGATGAATTATTAAAACATGAAGACATAGTCCGATTCATCAAAGCTGGGCGCATCCAATGGCTGGGACATGTCAACCGCATGCCGGTGGAGGCCTGCCCGAGAATGATGCTGCGAGCGAGGATGGAAACTAGAAGACGAAGAGGTCGTCCTCGGAGTCACTGGCTTGATGATGTCTTGAGGGACCTCCGGGTGGTGGGATTGCGGAGGACTCAGGCGGGTGACCGTACTCGGTGGCGGAAGGGAGTTCGGGAAGCCAAGGGCCATGTCGGCCCGTAGTGCTGTGTAGTTAATTAGTTAGTTAATAGGAACTTTGGTTGTTTTTTTTTGTACCGGGGTAAGTGTCAATTCGGGGCAAGTGGAGCCTAGGGCGAAATTAGCGCTCCAGACAGAGGGTAGCTGAACTACCTTAGCAGGAAAACTACATCAATAACCTAAACTTCGTGGCAGCCCTGCCAGTTCACGTGGTTAGATGTGAGAAAGGTTATTGTCATTCAGTGTTCATTTAGCTTGCTCATAGACCTTGGTTGTTTTTCACTTGTTGACCTGTGCCAGTCTCATTTCGCGAGGAAGTTCTCAACATTTTGTGGTAAGTCCTTCCATAATAGTTGCTTGAACTGATGTAGAAGTTTGGTTGCGATATTTACACTTGGGGATTGATAATTTGTGGCTTTCCACTTTCCCCAGTTTTCCCAACCCATGGGGTAAGTGGATTCTACAAAACCGGGGTAAGTGGAAAGCCACAAATTATCAATCCCCACGTGTAAATATCGCAACCAAACTTCTACATCAGTTCAAGCAACTATTATGGAAGGACTTACCACAAAATGTTGAGCACTTCCTCGCGAAATGAGACTGGCACAGGTCAACAAGTGAAAAACAACCAAGGTCTATGAGCAAGCTAAATGAACATTTTGTAAGTTCTATTTTGCTCAAGCAGCGTGATATTTTAAATAAAGAAAACAATTTTCTGGTCTATTTTTCTTGCGCTATTCCAATGCCACTTGCCCCGTTAATTTTCTCATCAGTTCAGCACGGAATTGGGCCGGGTTTCCACTTGCCCCGCACAGACCGGGGCAAGTGGAAACCCGACGGGAAATTTTAAAACTGATCTTGTGGAAGACTGATTGAAGTTATTGGATTTCTAATTTGGGCCGTCGATTTAGGATAGTTTGGAGAACAAATGATTAAAATTGGAGCGAAATTGGTGGAAAATTGATGATTTGGTGAAAGTTCAAAGTGGAGCTAATGAAATCCTAGGCTCCACTTACCCCGGTGTACCTTATGTGCGTTGTTTGTGACAAACATCTTTACTTTGCAGCGGGATGCACAGATCAGTCGGCAAACTGGTGCGAGTAGTTTCAGACTCGAGCGATGTGGACGAAGGAGGACCCCAAGTCGTTGGACAGCCGCTGGTGGGCCTCTACTTAGTTGGATGGGGAGTCTCAGCTCTGCTCGTTGGTCTGTCTGGAGCTGTCAACCCTATGGGCTACGCTTCGCCAACATACTGCACTCTGGGCCCTGGTCCGGGTTTCATCCCTGTTCTGGTTCCCGTGTCTGCCCTCTTCGTCTTCATTTTCACCAGAGCTCTCATGGTAAATATTTAAAATCTTCACTGAATTAATGACATTTTCTACAGTAGGTTGGTCGTAATATTCGTTTTCAATTTAAAAGATAAGAACCCATTGCTCAGCTGTCGGCAAGTGACCAAGGCTGCAGGAATTGACGAGACAATGGGGAATTTGCCTCAATTTTAGATTCTGGAATTTCAAGTCAAATCCTATAATAGGGCCCTAGAATAACGTTTAACACTAGGAATAACCAAGGGGGAAAAATTACCGTAGTAGAAAATGCCTAAACAAGTGAAGCCTCTGTTACAAAACACCGCGAAAATCGAGGAATATTGTTGACGTCATACGAAAAAAAAAACGAGGCGAAAACAACTCCGACAACAGACAGAGTTCTAGCACCGCCACACAAAACGATCCAGTGAAATGGCTACTCGAATAATGTGATTCAAATCTTGAAACTAAATAAGAGACGATGAAGACTAATAATGCTTGATAAACTAGTAGGTAGAATCGTATTGTAAAAAAGTGAGTAATAATAGAGAGTTCCTAAAGACGATTTTGGCACAACGGCGAAGCTAACGGCGATCGTAGATCACCTTCTGCGTATGCGCAGAAAATTACGGCGATCAAATAACGTCCGAGCACATAACGGCGAACGTTCTGGCCGCTAACTTACGGCGATCTTGCTAACGTCGATGTGACTAACGGCCGCCGTTAGAGCAGAGTGAACCTGACATGCGGATAACAGTTTTGCAACCACCAACATCAATTTCAAAACAAACCTCACCTCATGTTCACGATTGTAAGGCAGATCAACGCGAGGAACAACGACAACTTTCAGTGTTAGTAAAATTACAAGTAAATTTTAGATATTTTTGTACTCTGCTAAAAGAATCTGATGATGCATGTCAGTGGGGAGTTAGGTGTGAAATTAAACGTACCTTGGTAGCTTGTCTTTATGAAAAAACGCTCTTTATTTTCTAACCTATCCGAAGTCATATTTCAGTTTCCGAGTAGCTGTGTGCATTTTTTCCGTATTATGGGTTATTAGTTTTGTTAATTAAATGATTGTGAGAATAAAATTGATACATACGTATATAATTTCTGGTAAATATTTAAAAAATAATATCCGATCGTCATAATGAGTGGTTTTTTGACGTTTTATTATTTTTCGAACTGATTTTTTATTAACTAAATATATTAATTGATATTATTATCAATATTAATTAATATAACTACGTAGACACTTTATTAAACCTAGTCTAGAAAGTATTTCCAATGGAATTGAGTTTTTGACAACCCAGCAAATTATCAACAGAATTTTTTATATCAATATTGAATGATGATGTCCATGTGACAGTAAGTGAGATTAAAACAATAAAAAATACTTATATCGTCATTTTCGGAAATTGTTAGGTACCTACCTTAAAATTAAAATAGTTGAGTTAAAAAATAGGTAGTTAATTTTTAATTATTCTATAAAATGTGTACCTATCTGCATAAAAACTTCCAAAAATTAAGAAAAACCCTAAAATTGATAATTTTTGTTCAAATCATCACGCTGATAGTCGTATATTATACCAACTTACCTTCTTTTACCTGAAAAACTATTTACCACGAATTTATGATTCTTTTAATATCCGTAATCGACATAGTCAGATGACGTATGACGAGATAGATGAAAATTGTAACATGAAATTGACTTGATATTGAAATATGAATGTGAAGGTAGAAATAACTTAGGTTATATTAAATCTTACGTTTTATTGAATACAATAATATTATAATGTTCATTCAGTCTTTTAAGTTAGGTACATGAAACTTTACATGAGTAAAATAGCGATTCATCAATTTTGAAGATATATTGGGTTGAGTGAAATAAATATATTTTGTTCTGAAAAGACATCGGGAACTCCGAAATGTTCGTTAGTAGGTAGGTACTCGTTTCCCGGAATCTGGAACAAAATTTATACCGCACAGAATTAGGGATTTTGCTATTCTCTTCTCACTCAAAGTAGTTGAGAATACCAATAAGTCGGTAGGCGATGTGTGAGTACCTATCACAGTAAATAACAATACGATTCCTTACCCTGTAGTAAGATAGACTTGGCAGTGAGAAACGCCTGTACTCCGAGAGCCGCCGTCTTCGTGGAACGTTTTCGACGTTCGTCTCCAGCACGGTGATCATATCTTCAGCGGAAAGTAGACCCGCAACGTACAAATTCATAAAATGATCCATCGCGAACAAACACCTTGACAAGATGTACTTGAAATAGCGAACAACGAACTTGAAAAACGAAGGCAGTCAACAGTAGAGAACTGAGGATCTAACGGCGAAGCCAGAAATTCCTGTCTCTTTAACTTTCGCGTCACTTTTGTCATCGCCGTAAAATTGTTCAACATCGCCGTTATTTTCGCTAACGTTCATCTAGGGTTAGCATCCGATTTGACTCGCCCAAGACAGATCCATAACGGCGATGCCTGTAACGTTCGCCGTTAAGCAAGATGCAGTTTAGGAACTCTCTATTGTTTCTTTTGGTCACTTTTGTGTCTGGGTTCTTCCTGCCAGTTCGCGGCGCACTCTTGTGTTATTCCTTGTAAGCTAAAAGTTCGTGTAAGTTCCGCTTCTGTGGTAAGCGCCACAGAACCTCCTTTGAAGTCAGATTGGTAGAATATCCGTTACGTTTCAGCCTCTTACACATTGCCACCACATTTAAAATTTCCATCTTCCTTAAATTCTCTAAATTTTTTGGATGCGTTTTCGAGCAGCTTACTATGGTTTTATTCCATAAAAATAAACCCTCATTCGAAAAAAGAAAAAAAAAATGTGAGGCAAATTCCCCATTGACCTGTACAGGGGCGATAGGAATTGAGCTTATTGGATCCTGCCTGCCAATCTGCGTTTCAGCATTGGGTTTCCAGCATCTATCACTGTACTTAGTGACTTCTATAAACAGATTCGAACCAAAGTTGATCAAACTGTGTCCACAGACCAAGAAAAGTCAGTAGGCTGCCTCATGGGCTATCCAAACCTCAATTCCATTTAATCAAACGAAAATCGGGGAAAAAACAAATGAATCGTGGTTCTTAGGAATCCTCTGATTCAGAATAGCTAGAGATAATAACCTAAAATGTTTCCATGAATAAGGAAAAGAAAGTTCTGAAAGTTTGACAGTTTACTGTCCCGCCAAATTATTTCTACATCATCACATGGAAGAAACTCGGGTAAAATGATCGCTTGGTGCAGTAAATCCAGAAACCAACAAATGTGGGATTTTGGTGTGTTGAAGTTGGTTGCTTTGTCAAGGAGTCGGGGAGTTGGAGGGAAACCTTCCTCGCAGTTGTATGGGAGGCAAGTTTTTATTAGGCTTACAGTAATGAGAGGAATTTTAGTTGAGAAGGATTTTCACGATGTTGGCAACCCTGCGACTGCCGGCCAATCACAGTTCTCCGTTTATTTTGATGGATTTTGGTGGTTGGATTTATTTTGATGGTAAATCGATAATTTTCCTCATCACATGTAATTTTTTGGGGGCTCTATTTTCGTGTGGGAGCCGAACTTTGTTCCGTGCACAGCCTATTCCCACAATTTCAGTGACAACGTGGAAAACATTACCAGTTCATCACGAAATTCACAATTGTTCTTATATGAACCATTTCTGGTATGGTATCACCTCTGACTGTTCACTTCCTTGCCTCAAGTGGTAGCGAGCTCGACTAAGGGTTGTAAATACAGGGTGTCTACAAAACAGCTGTAAGGAATTCAAGGGGTCGATTCTACAACTAATTTCCAACAAAAAGTGTCTCCTAGAATTTTTTTCTAAACGCCTCTTTAACCGACTTTTTTCACTTTTAAGTTTTTTTTCGTGTTTTCGACCTTACACCATTAAAACGGCCATAACTCTCTTAACCCTTAACGCGCCAGGTGCTTACAAATCCTCCCTCGCGCCAGGTGAGTATGGTATACTCACCCATCACGATTTCCGTATTTTCAAGCGTTTAAACCACTTTTCACGCCTCGTTTTTTAGTAGTTTGACTAACATTCAATAAATTGTATACGGGCATAAATAAAAACGCAAAACCAGCATATGCCAGCATATAGCAGCCTATATCATACTCTACTTGTATATAACTTGTAACTCATTGTTTTCGTGGAAATAGACAACGTTCTACTCAACTCCGTTTTCATTCACCATTGCTGGAGTAGGAATAAAAAATATCTTGGCGAAAAAATATTGAAGAATTCACAGCCTTGGCTAATTTTTGTAAACTCAAAGACAAGACTAGTGTTATTTCTTACTGCAAGACTAGAAAACGAAAAAAACAAATTTTTCGGAAAAAAAGGTTTTTTTTTTCAGTTTTGAAAGTTGCTGTACCTAGTACCTACCAGTCTTTATAACGTATAGTTTATAGGGAGTTATCTTGTTCCCTGTAAACAATTTATACATGTTTTTCGAGAACACTGAAGACAAATAGGATTATTGCATTGTTCACACTTGAAATTGGTGTATGGACGCTTTTGGCACAGTGAACAATATTTTTTGGTTTATTATTTTCAATAATAAGCCTTTGGAATCGAGCAAGAAAAAAAAATTGTAACCCCCTCTCAAAATTTGATGTTTTACGTTTCAAGGTACGTAGAATACGAAAATCGAATAAAAAAATTTCCGTCCGTCCGCCGTACGCGGCACTTTTCTTAGCAACACTGGACCGATTTGGTTCAAATTTGGTATATGGGCTCCATTTGGGGTCTAGTTGTGCCGCGAAGCTTTTGGTTGATGTAGGTCACTTCTAAGGGGTGAAAATTAAGGGTTGAAATTTTCAAGAGTGCCCTAGCTCGAAAACTCTCGAAATAAAGGTATCGTTTTTTCACCAATTTTAAATAGTATTGAATTTTTAAAAATTTTTGAGACCACCCGGAGCTCTGTAGGACAAACCGTTCGGTCCCTACGAGTACTTGAAGGTTTTACTTCGATAAAACAGAATCATGAGTGTGAATCGCAAAAGAGGTCTAATCTCCATTCAAATTTTATCGGACTAAAATGCGATCGCTGTTCATTTCTTCGATTTGTATACAGTTTTGCGTTCTGCGTAACCAGTAATCAAATTTCCATATGAAGCTTTCTATTTTTCCAATCGAGTGTGAAGCGTTTAGTTCTTTCTAATAAACTTGATTGTGAAGGTGTGAAGCCATTATGGTGTGGTAGGTAGTACCTAGCTGGTAGGTAAAAAAAATGTTGGTGGGTAAAAAACGCTGCAAATCATTGCTCAAAGGCTTCTTCACTCTTCAGATCACTGATCAGCTGAGTGAGCTCCGAAGCCATTTTCAATCCTATTGAATGGAAGTGCTCTTCCAGGCGTCTCCAGCATTCGAGGAGATCTTCTTCACTCTTCAGATCACTGATCAGCTGAGTGAGCTCCAAAGCTATTTTTACTCCTATTGAATGGAAGTGCTCTTCCAGGCGTCTCCAGCATTCGAGGAGATCTTCTTCACTCTTCAGATCACTGATCAGCTGAATGAGCTCCAAAGCTATTTTTACTCCTATTGAATGGAAGTGCTCTTCCAGGCGTCTCCAGCATTCGAGGAGATCTTCTTCACTCTTCAGATCACTGATCAGCTGAGTGAGCTCCGAAGCCATTTTCAATCCTATTGAACGCAGGAAGCTGAAATTTGAGAGGGAAGGTCAAGGGAGAATACAGGTGGTGGTAGGTGCTATTGATGGAGAACCAGTGATCTATACAGAAGTGTGATCTATACAGAAAATAATAAACCTTTGAGCAATGATTTGCAGCGTTTTCTTTTTCAGGTCTTCTCTTAGGTTCCCCTATAATTTTACATGACTCTTGGGTGCCACGTGAGTATGCCATACTCACTTTTTATACACCGCTCAGGTGCCAGGTGAGTGTGGCATACTCATTAGGTTTCAGAAAAATGATACTTAAGGTGCGCAGGGTCCATGCAAGGGGGTGGCTCTAGCGGCAGTTGTCACGGTACTAATCCCCCCCCCCCCCCCAATTTACATTGGGTCCTCAATCACGACTGTGGCGCAGGGCCGCCACCACAGCATATCAAAAATCCTTAGTGAGTGTGACATACTCACATGGCGCGTTAAGGGTTAAATTACACTCAAAAATTAAAAATAAGGATACCGTTGGAAAGAGCGTCAAATTTCCTATCTCCCTGATACCAAATAACAAATTTTCAGTCGAATTACACGGGGAATAAAGCAACCTAAAAAGTGAGCTTAGTAAATTTTCGAAAAATTCCCGTTTTTCAACGCCTATAAATCTCCAAATATTACCAGGTAAAGTTCTGTTGCCGGAAAGCCTAAAAACTGCGCCAGAATCTCAGCTTTCCAATGGTATAATCAAAACATATTCGACAACCGTATTTAGGGGAGAAATTCATGTTTGAACGCGGAAAAACGTGCATTTGGTTTATTATTTTCAATAATGACCGATTTTGATGAAATTTGGTATGTAGGCTCCATTTGGGGTCTGGTTGTGCCCCGAAGCTTTTGGTTGACGTAGGTCACTTCTAAGGGTTCCAAAATCAATTTTGAAATTTTGAAAACGCCCTAACTCAAAAAATTTTGATATAAAGGTATTGTTTTTCCTTCAATTTAAGATTCTATAGAATTTTTAGAATTTTTTGAGACCACGCGAAGCTCTGTAGGACAAACCGTTCGCTTCCTACGAAAATTTAAGTGTTTATATTGAAATATATATAAATCAAAACACGAGTGTGAATCGCAAAAGAGGCCTAATCTCCGTTCAAATTGGAGCTGATCGAAATGTAATCGATAGTTGGTGATTTTGATTTTTTTTTTTTAATTTTTTTTGATTTTTTTTTTTTTTATATTGGATGGTTGGTGATTTTGTAGACGAGTGATCTATATAGAAAAATAATAAACCATTGTGTAATAATTTGCAGCGTTTTTCAACGAAATCGGCGCTCCGCCTAGTTGATTTGAGGGGTCGGACGATAGCAGTGGGGGGGGGGGGGCAGTAGACCGCGAGGCCTCCGGAAACAGGAGGGCCAGAGCGCCGATTTCGTTGAAAAAATGCACGTTTTTCCCCGTTCAAACACGAATTTCTCCTCTAAATACGGTTGTAGAATATGTTTTGATTATACCACTGGAAAGCTGAGATTCTGGCGCAGTTTTTAGGCTTTCCGGCAACAGAACTTTACCTGGTAATATTTGGAGATTTATAGGCGTTGAAAAATGGGAATTTTTCGAAAATTTACTAAGCTCACTTTTTAGGTTGCTTTATTCCCCGTGTAATTCAACTGAAAATTTGTTATTTGGTATCAGGGAGATAGGAAATTTGACGCTCTTTCCAACGGTATCCTTATTTTTAATTTTTGAGTGTAATTTAAGAGAGTTATGACCGTTTTAATGGTGTAAGGTCGAAAACACGAAAAAAAACTTAAAAGTGAAAAAAGTCGGTTAAAGAGGCGTTAAAAAAATTCTAAGAGACACTTTTTGTTGGAAATTAGTTGTAGAATCGACCCCTTGAATGAGGAATTTCACCGATTTCTGTTTGCATTTTTCCTGAATAGTTAATGGTGTGGGATAGATGAAAATCGGGCTGATTCCGGAAAATAAGTCTCCTGTTATTTTTGGGAGACAGTCAAAATTTTTAATTTCAAAACTAACCGGGAAAACAGACGTGCAGCGGGAACGCTCGCTGATTGGGCTGTTCGGATCGCTGTCTCTTCCCAGTGTTGCCCATTGGGACGAGGAAATTGTGTTTTCTAAGAGAAAAGTTATCAAACAAAAACAGAGGAAACCTAATTTTCCCCATCTTGCTGTTTCTATTTTTTTCTTCAGTTTTTCGATTTCGAACTTTACTGTTTCATGAAATTTTGCATCTGGGGACTATGGATTTCTCGATCTCAGCGCTTCGAGCGGCCATAAATGAACTATTCCAGCATGACGTCATTTTCCCGGTTTTTTTAAACATTCGTATTTTCTACACTGTTTTGTTTATTCGTAAATTAGGAAGTTTGGGCTGAAAGTTTGCCTTAGGGGGTTTTTCGAGGTGCTGAATCCGATTTTGGGGTCAAAAATAGGAAATTCCGACATGGTGAAATTCCTCATTCCTCACAGCTGTTTTGTAGACACCATGTATAGTATTGAAGAAAGTCGATCGATCGATCCCAGGTCGAGGGAAGTTAATTTTTATGGTCTCCCTCTGGTACCTTTTAAATTTCTGATCGTAACTATACTATAAATTCAATCATGATTTCAGGTACGATCTGCAGCTGTTGAAAAAGACTCCAATGCTCAGCTGTCTGAAGGAACGCAAGCGACCGATCTGGAACTGTTAGAGACTGGAGTGGCGATGGGGGATGGGGCCAGCATTCATAGCATCGCAACTCCTAGCAGCCAGGTCGAAGATTTGGAGCATCCGCCGTATGTACAACTGAAAGCATTTCTGATAGTAACGGCGTTGTTCACGTTAGGGTGGACGTGTGCTGCGCTATCAGTCATCAAACCGTTTCATTTCCCGCACGAAGAAACGTTTTTCAGCGTTGCCTACGCAGTTTTCATTATCGTTCTTGGTTCGTTCGTCGTATTTTTCTACTGCTTCTCCAGGAGTGACGTGCGTTCAGTTTGGTTCACTTTGAAGCACATCAAGAGATCGAGAAACGTGACGGATATGGCGCCTCCCCCTATAATCAATTCGAGTGAAACACCGACGACTCAGGAGCGGAAATCTGTGAGTCCGAGACCCGAACCACAAGGGGAGGTTTCTAGTCAGATGAAACCCAATTTTGTTGATTTGCATAGACGTCAGTACCACAACAATGTGGTAACTGAACCGAATACGTTTTACAATCCTCACCAAAGCATTGTCGCGAGGAAATTCTTCAAGAAACAGCGACGTAAAAGGAATAATTTGAATAATCGACGTCGAGGGACGGGGGATGGGTCGCAAATCTCTCCCGATAATTCTGAATTGTTTCATCTTGGGTCGAAAGTTAATAATACGAATATTCACGTAGAGCCGCCAACTCCGAGATCGAACGACAGAAATATATTGGGGGATCGGCGACCTCTGGAAAGGCTGGTGATCGGTGCTGAAAGCTGCGAGCCAACTCATAACAACGATGGCAGCGTCAAGTATGCCAGTGTTGCCAGCGAGTGCTGCAGTTGCCTCGTTTCAGAAGCGCACTCTGTGACCGACTGCACGCGTGACGTCACGTCCGAGCATTCCAGCCGAAGTAGCCACCTCTACGCGACCGTGGCGCCGGATCTCTCCCCGCCGATGAACCCCCGGATGACCATCGACCTCAAAAACGAAGCCGTTCATCTCAAGCTTTGTCAACACTACAAATCTTCCGACGAAGACAAAAGAGAAACGAGCGTATAGCATAAGAAGTTCCTCGACAAACTCGTACTATGGGCTGCCAAAAGATAAAAATATCTTTCATGGTCCCAAAGGCCATCTCAGACAAGTAGAGTCTGACAGAGGTAAGTAGTCCTGCAATCCTGGCTTAATTATAGTGATTCCCCGCTTGCGATTCTAAGTTGCCTGCTCGTTCTGCAATTTACTATAACAGCCTGCGTGTGCTACCTCTAGACATTATCTGAATGTGCCTCTGGTTCTCCTGAAGCGACGTGACGTCCAGGAGTTACCCTCGTGCTTTTGTCGAGGAGCGAAGACGTATCCTATCCCCCCCACCTCGTGTGAATACCATAGACGATAGTTATGGTTGCCATAAAATACGACTGATTTAATTCCTCGAGGTACTTAACGATGTGCCAAATCTTCATTATCATGAATCTTCGTATCCAATGGTGTTTGCGACCACAAAAGGGCAAAACAAAAAGACTCTCATTCGCATAAATTCGTTGTTTTTGAAAATTGAAGACTGATCTCGAGGGTCTGCGCATCTATTGATTATATTATTTATATTAGTTGAGGTGCTCTAACTTGTAAGAGCTACAAAAAGGGAACACTGAAGGCAATAATTCAGTTTTTCGAATTTCTCTGTCAAATTTGGCCGATTTTAATGCGGTTTGCGAATACTATGAATACTAACGTTGAACTTTGAATATTACTTAGGCCCACTTTCACCAAAAGTTGTTCTAAACTTGCTTAGCTAAACGCGTTAATAGTTAATCTGAAGGAATAAACCCGGCAAGATGGCGAGCGTCTTTCACCAACCCAAATCATCGTTAAACGTTGTTTAATACAATCGAGTTTGTCTAAACTTGAAATGTTGAGCAAAACGAATGAAAGTTGGACATTATGACGTATTTGGGCAATAGAAACGTTGAACAACAACCACAACCGCACTTGCTATCAGCAGATTGCCGCCTTGTGAATCTTTATCAGTGTCAGTTTTTCGAATTCCTTGTTTTTATTATTTGCTGATTCCTGCGGTTTGTTTCGAGTTTTCCGGTTCCCTTCGTTCTATTTTGCTGAATATTTTCATCACCTACCTATTGAGTTATTACACATCATCACTTTGAGCCACAACGAGCGCAATAACTCCAGTATTTCTCCAGACTCAAGTACCTTCCTTGATGTATCCTAGTTAAACACAGTGGCCGCCGTCTAGTTCTGAACGGTAGGAATACTTCGATAATTTGAATGATTACCGATGGATGTGAACTCGAAGATGAGGGCCCCCGATTTCACCTCAATAGAAATTTATTTTGGTCGAACTGGTCTTTTATGATGGTCAATTTGTATAATTGGTCCGAATAGTAACAACCAAGGAATGTAGGTTGCACTATTATGTTATTGAAAAAACCATTATTCATTTTAAATTAACGTGTTGAACTTATTTGTATGACGGGAACTCGAGGCGAGTGTCAATCTAGTCGAGCACTTGGACGACTTGGGGCTTGGAAAGGCGGAAATTCAGTAACGTACATCATCACAATCATGGAATGTGGAATCCGATCCAGGATTCGACTCGGACGTCGTCGTCATCGTCAGACGAGTCAAAAATAATTCGAAATGCAAAAAAGTAATTCGCAATTTCATTTCGAAAACAATCACAAATCAACGCGCGGCCATATTGAATTGGTAGTTAAACGAGGTTTCCTAGTTTATTCGGCCGATTTTCGACCGTTTAAACTCGAACCCCCCAAGATGGTGTTTAAACTCGTAAATCGCTCTGGTGAAAGACGATTTTTACTGAACGTCGTTTATCTCTCGCCTCGTTTGGTTTAAACTCGTTTTGAATGTTTGGTGAAAGTGGGCTTAAGTAACTGATGCCCCTAGATAATTAAAAAATTGGAGACTAGTAGGTAGATCTGGAAGTTTCTCTCGTCTTCGTGAATGACAAATTTGGAGTTTGCTCGTTGTTGCTGCCTGTTCTATTGAACGTTCAGCCAGCATGAGCGAATTTTCAAAAAATTCTTAACAATTTTCAGCCGATTCATTTTCAAATGTGCCGTTTTCCTTCGTGTCAGTCAATACAAACAAACAATTGCGGCGTTTAGTTGCAAAACCAGCTCGATCCATTTTCCGAAATTTTACTTGAGAGACGAAAAAGTCTCCTTCATTTCCTTTGAATTTAGGCCAACGAATTATGCTTTAAAAAAGAGGTCTAAGATCGTTTTACATCAGTTATTTTTAAATACGAAAAGTTTTTTGGATCGAGCTGGGTTTGCAGCAATTTGGATTTTTCCAAATTTTCCAGTAAAATTCAATATTTTTCAAGTCTTATTTCGTAATTTATTGCTTCAAAAAAGTAATGAATTGAATTTAAAGCTCTACTTCATTAAAAAATTACAGATTTTGCTGAAAAGGGTAATAAAAATAACGCATTTTGGTTTGTTTTTTATTTTTGTAAACCAAATCAAGTTCTCAAATGCGAATGTTGTGTTTGCGTGTATTCGAGTGAGGGCGATGGTCCTCTCGATGCGCTGGATTCATGAACTAGCCTGAACCCTACTCAATGGAGAGGTTGATCCCTAAGCCTACAGCTTTGGCACTAGATCCGCGGCGCCTTGCGGCTGACCTCCAGATAAGTGCTTGAATTATCTATCCGCAAACCTCGGCGTCTGGACCCAGACTGACTGGCGGGAAGCAGAGCATTTACCTAATGAAGCCTAGTGTTCTGAAAAGGTCCCTAAGGGGAGATAGAGGTTCGGCGCCTTTATGGGGCAAACCGTTCCCTCTGCGGAACTGGGCCATAGATTAGGTGAAGGCGAGAAGAAATGATGAGTCCGATTGACTAGGTACGAATGGATGTAGGAAGACCCCTGAGTGCAGCTTTTATACTCTAGCTATTATGGTGAGGGGAGAGAGGAAAGAGGTGACGTCAAATGACGTGTTCTTTCCCTTCCTCACCTCATCCGTGTTGGTGATGACTCATGCCACTCTGGGTTTTCCTACACCTCACTTTATTGGAGAACTAACTAACATAGATGTATGACATTACAGCGAATATGTAATGTTTTTAAAAATTAAAAAAATATTCCAAATTAGGTGGAATTGAAGAGTTTTTTTTTTCAAATGGGCTCATATCCATTTTTTACACGTTTTGTGTTTTTCACGGATTCTGAATCTTTGGGACAAGACCTATCACCCCACGAAATGAATTCCTTCCAAAATGGTTTGTATCCCCCTTTAAAAGTTGCTGAAAAACGGGTTTGCCAACAAAACGGCTTATATACATCCCATTGTTTCCAATTAACACTTTTTAATTTTTTTTAAATTCGGTTTTCGGATTTTACATGTCTTGAAACGTAAACCATCAAATTTCGAGGGGGGTTAGAATATTTTTTCTTGCTCGATTCCGAAGGTTCATTATTGAAAATAATGGGTATACAAATAAAAGAAAATGAAAATGAGACTTTTTTTCACACAAACAAAAACCCGTTTTTTTTTCATTTTTCGTTTTTTTTTTTTTTTTTTTTTTTTTTTTTTTTTTTTTTTTGTTTTTTCCATTTTTAGGTCATACCTATTGTTTTTCATCAAATGGGTCTTCCAAGTTTTTCTCAAAGAAAAATTTCAAAAAAAAAGATTGTTCAATACCTATCTTGCATTAAATGTTCAAAAGAAATGTTTATTAAATGAAAAGAAAACGAAAATGTAACTTTTCTTCCAACAACCAAAAACGCGTTTTTTTTTTTTTTTCAAAATGGCTCATATCCATTATTTTACATTGAATGGGCTTATATCCAAATTAGAAATAACCGTGTCTCCCTCAAAACGCGTGCCAAAATTTCGAAATTCGTTCTTACAATCAAAAGTTCCATGAACAAACAATTTGGAAAATTTGGGAACCCTAGACAACTTCCTTCGCCATGAAATTAGTTTTTCTCAATTTCCCACGAAACATTCCAAGTGGATATGAGCCCATTTGAAAGAAAAATCCTCAATTGTTCTCATTGCATTTTCCCATGGCGCATTTGGATATTTTTCGACGTTTATTTGTTTGTTGAAGGACGTCTTTACAATAAGTACTTTGGTATTCCAAGTTCCCTCCAGTTAGTGTTTTGAAAGCGAGTTTTCAACAGCTCTCTCTCAGTCTCAGCTTCACTGCTCTTTTTCTCAATCTTCCTCGTGCTATTTGTCCAATATAAAATTGCAATGTTGAATAAAAGCACATCAATCACAAGAAAACAAAATATAACCAAAACAAACCTGGAAGGACCCACAAGAATAAGAGAAAGATTTATGAGAACTGTTAACCACGGGATTGTGGGTGAGGTTGGGAGTGGGGCCTCAATAGCGCTACAAGCGGCAGTTTCTGTAAGCTTGGATCAAGCTGGGTTTCAAACAATCCGTGTTTTCTAGGGGACGTAACTGGATTCAGTGGGAATTGTTTTAGAAGGAAAGCCTAGAAAGTAAATTTTGAAAAATAATGGATTGAGCTCGTTTTAAGCTTGTTAAGGGGCAAAAACTTGAAAAGTTGTACTTAAATTGGAAATTGTTAATGATTTTAGAAATTCATTAGTGCACGGCCCTTTGGGATTAGAAAAATTGAAATTCTGCCGCTGGAATCATCAAAATCGAACAATAATGAGGAATTTCACCGAATTCTGTTTGCATTTTTCCTGAATAGTTAATGGTGTGGGATAGATGAAAATCGGGCTGATTTCGGAAAATAAGTCTCCTGTTATTTTTGGGAGACAATCAAAATTTTTGATTTCAAAACTAACCGGGAAAACGGACGTGCAGCGGGAACGCTCGCTGATTGGGCTGTTCGGATTGCCGTCTCCTCCCAGTGTTGCCCATTGGGACGACGAAATCGTGTTTTCTAAGAGAAAAGTTATCAAACAAAAACAGGGGAAACCTAATTTTCCCCATCTTGCTGTTTCTAATTTTTTCTTCAGTTTTTCGATTTCGAACTTTACTGTTTCGTGAAATTTAGCATCTGGGGACTATGGATTTCTCGATCTCAGCGCTTCAAGCGGCCATAAATGAACTATTCCAGGATGACGTCATTTTCCCGTTTTTTTTTTAAACATTCGTATTTTCTACACTGTTTTGTTTATTCGTAAATTAGGAAGTTCGGGCTGAAAGTTTGCCTTAGGGGGTTTTTTGAGGTGCTGAATCCGATTTTGGGGTCAAAAATAGGAAATTCCGACATGGTGAAATTCCTCATTGCCAGAGAAAAAAGGGAAAACTACTGAATAAACGGTTATTTCCATGTTTTCCCCATATTTATCTGGTAATTACTGTTCAATTTTGATGATTCCAGCGGCAATAATTTAGTTTTTCAATTCCGTAGGGCCGTGCACTAATGAATGTCTAAAATCCTTTAAAATTTCCAATGAGGAATTTCACCATGTCGGAATTTCCTATTTTTTGAGCCCAAAATCGGATTCAGCACCTCGAAAAACCGTATACGGCAAACTTTCAGCCCTTACTTCTTAATTTACGAATAAACAAAACAGTGTAGAAAATATGTTTAAAAAAACCGGGAGGATGACGTCATCCTGGAATAGTTCATTTACTGCCGCTTGAAGCGCTGAGATCGTGAAATCTATAGTCCCCAGATGCAACATTTCACAAAACCAGTAAAGATCAAAATCAAAAACTGAATAAAAAACACAAACGGTGGATACAGCTTTCGTACAAGTACGCAACCACGAGAGACATTTTATGTCTTATGTTGAATAAATTGAGAGCTTTCCAATGAGTGGTGAACGATTTTTGTGGGGTGGAAAATGAGGAAGTTAGTTTTCCCTAGGAACGATTGGTTGTACGTGAAAATCATCAGAAATTTCCGCGTAACGCTCCCCGCGTAACAAATCCCGCGTGACGATTTTTTATTTATGTGCCATAGTAAAGACATAAAATGTCAAAAAAATAATAATAATAAAAGCAAGATGGGGAAAAATTAGGTTTCCCCTGTTTTTGTTTGATAACTTTCCTCTTAGATAACACGATTTCGTCGTACCAATGGGCAACACTGGGAGGAGACGGCGATCCGAACAGCCATTCAGCGAGCGTTTCTGCTTCACGTCGTCCGTTTTCCCAGTTATTTTTTTAAATCATAAATTTTGATTGTCTCCCAAAAACAACACGAGACCTATTTTCCGAAATCAACCCGATTTTCATCTATCCCACACCATCAACTATTCAGGAAAAATGCAAACAGAATTCGGTGAAATTCCTCATTTAAGTACAACTTTTTAAGTTTTTGGCGAAATACTGACCCGCAACGAGGAACGAACGTCGACTGACTGAGATCTCCTTAAGAGTTCATTTTATAATAACCGATCGAAGTGCAACCTACCTATCTTTTTGTACATGTTAAAAAGCGAGATATTTTCTGTAATGAGAAGAATAAAATTAAACTTGTGTTCTCATAGCTAAAGTGAAATGGTTAATTTCGGTAAATCCCAAAATTACTAAAAGCTGGTTTTACAACTAAACGCCTCAATTATTGTTTTACCTGTTTGTTTAAGTTGTCCTTTTTGTACAAATCAACTTGCCCTTGCCTGCATTGATTCTATTGATTCTGCATTGAATCTATCAACATTTCGACAAGTAACCACCCTCATCCAAGACTAGAGTGGTGCAAACCTGACTAAATCATCGTAGCAAATATCAGCCTTTATCTAGAGGAACGTAGTTGTGTAAATGTAGATGCCTGCCTGTTATTGGTTGAAACAATTGCGGACAAGAAATTGTAAAAAGTACTAGATTGTCCCTAGCGTTACTCCCGTATGCAGTTACTTGTGTATGCTTAGTTATCAATGGTCTCATTTTGTTTTTTCTACTAAGATTTACGTAGAACTTTAGAATACAATTACGAAATGTTAGCTTGAAAATAGAGCTTTATGTGCAATACGTTCAATGTACTTTAGTGTGTTGTGAATTAGCTGTTGTTTTGAAAAAAACCTCTTTAAAATCGATCTTGTGCTCAGTTGCTTTTATCGAAGAAAGTCGACTGTTCCTAGTTTAATAGTATGATTGTATACTGCCTAGTTATAAGTTTAGTTCTATTCGTAATACAACAGACTGAAGATAAACTTGCATTTTGGCGAGCTGCTGGTTAGATTGTTACTAGTTTATTCGTACTGAAAGATGGTCTGTGTATTGTAATGATCCTGTCGACGGACTGTTCCCAAAAGGGAAGCATCTAATCCGTTTCAAAATTATCCCTGGCTGTACAATCGTAACGATAAGTAAGTTCGAGAGCTTGTCGTAAAAATAGGTACCAGACTCATTCCAGTGCTTGTGAAAAACTTGTGCGGCTATTTGATTTATTTTCCTTCTCATTATTGTTGCTGACAGACGTCTAAATCACACCTACAGCGATGGACTGACGAAGTCGAGGAGGATGTGGCGCGCACGGGGCATAGATGTTGGAGAATGTTGGCCAAGAGACGAGAGGAATGGAGAAATATTGTTGGACAGGCTAGGGCCCACCCTGGGCTGTAACGCCACCAAAGAAGAAGGATAATGCGATGCAGCTGACTCAAGAAGGGCTCGTGGAAGACCGAGGCTTCGATGGACTGACGAAGTCGAGGAGGATGTGGCGTGCACGGGGCATAGATGTTGGAGAATGTTGGCCAAGAGACGAGACGTCTAAATCACACCTACAGCATTAGTTCATATTTTCTCCGCTAGGGATAGTAAAGCATTTTTCCCTTGACTCAGCTGCATCGCATTATCCTTCTTCTTTGGTGGCGTTACAGCCCAGGGTGGGCCCTAGCCTGTCCAACAATATTTCTCCATTCCTCTCGTCTCTTGGCCAACATTCTCCAACATCTATGCCCCGTGCACGCCACATCCTCCTCGACTTCGTCAGTCCATCGAAGCCTCGGTCTTCCACGAGCCTTTCTACCTCCTGGATGTCTATCGAATATTCTTTTGACGGGATTACCATCGTCCATTCGAACGACGTGTCCTGCCCATCTGAGGCGACCTAGCATGACAAACTTCACGACATTTATATCATTATGTAGGTCGTACAGCTCGTCATTTCTTCTTCTCCTCCAGACCCCACTCTCGCAAACAGCTCCAAAAATCTTTCTGAGGACTCTTCTTTCGAAAGTTCTGAGAAGAGTCTCTCCTTGTCTCCCCATAGTCCATGCCTCTGAGCCGTAAGTCAATACTGTTCGGATCAGGGTCCTATACAGCAAACATTTTACTTGGGGAGTGAGGAGCTTTGAGCGGAGGTGTTTTATCAGGCCCCAATAGCAGCGGTTTGCAGCTGCCAGCCTAGCCTTGATTTCGAGAGTGGGGTCCCCATCAGCGGATAAGAGGGATCCCAAGTAGACAAAGCTGTCTACGACTTCGAAGCGAAAATCTCCGATAGTTACATGGGAACCCGATCTACAGACGGTATTTGTGGGCGTCGTCGTCGTGATGAGGTACTTTGTCTTTTCCTCGTTGATGCACAGCCCCATATCGCCCGCACTCTTGACCAATGAGGCAAACGCTCTCTTCATATCACCTTCTGTGCGGGCTATTATGTCTATGTCATCAGCATAGGCGAGGATTTGCTCTGACTTGAAGAAGATTGTATTCCAGCATCTCTAACAACTTTTTCAAGTGCCATCGCATTATCCAGCTTTACCAAAATAGATAACTGAGCTTATCTCATCTGATTCAAAGGAAAAACGCTTTATTATCCCTAGCGGAGGATTCGTGAACTAATGCTGTAGGTGTGATTTAGACGCTCGTTTATTGCTGTGGGTCCCATTGCAACCCAAGTCCAGTCTTATTCCATGGTAACGAGGTTGAAAAGAGTTCTGTTATAATTTACGAACGCTGTACGACTTGGTATTCCAGTCCTTGAAACACTGTCTATTTAGAATAGATTCTCACGCACCGAGACAGTGTTATCGAATTGATTAAGCCTACCAATTTCATTTATAAGCTGATTATCGTTCTAGAACAGTATTATTAGTCCTGTACATCTTACATTTTTACACATGAAAGTATTGAAACCATCTACTATAACTAAGACGTAAATGTAATGCGATCATATCCAAGCTGTGACCCCAATCAATATTGTACTCTTTGTTCAGTGTGAAATTCCCTCCCACATGCATATCATATCACTATGTGAACCTAGATTCTCTTTGAACCCCCCCCCCCCCCCTTGCTTTGATTTGATCGGCAGTGATACTATAGTACTTACTATCAAGCATTGCCTTTCTTGCGAATGGTTATTGTGAAGGTAACTAACTAGGGATGGGATATCGATATCGACAATATCGGAATATCGATATTTTGAGTTGAATGATATCGATGTTTGTTGGTGTTGTGGTAGAACAATTTTCCTTTCGGGAAATTGATTTATTATTGGAGACTTCTTGAGTTTTTGTGGAACATGTTCTACCAATAAAAACCAACTCAAGGAAACTTCAATAATTAATTTTTTTGGTAGGGAGTAGGGGAAGCTCTTTAAGAGCCAAGGGGAAGTTTCACCCTAACACTGTTGGACTCTTGGACTTGAACCCAATAAACTTGTAAAAATGATACTTAATCTCTAAAAGAGAAAAGAGAGAATTTCACAGGAGCATCTAGAACACGGCCCGCAGGGGTTGCGCGCGCTTCCTAGCGACACTGCAACGAATTTTTTTTTCGTGTTATCGACTTGAATAAACTAAAATGACCTTCCTTAAATCATACGCCAATTCAAATCTTATTGCACTGTTGAAAAAAGCGTTAAATTTCCAATTTTCATTATTTTCATTTTCATTATTTGTTTTTCATTATTTCATTTCATTTCATTATTAGTTCGTCTTTGTTTTTCATTATCTTTGCTCCAATTATCGGTAACATCGGTCATCCCAATTATCCAGGGAGAACTAGCTCCAGTATGACACCTACGTCTAGTCATCAGAGAGCATTAATTAGATAATTGAGAGATTTGCCGTATTGTCGCTAGGAAGCGCGTGCAGCACCTGTGGGCTGCGTTCTAGATGCTCATGAATTTCACGTGCAAAAACGCGGATCACGTTTTATTCAGGAAACTTTTCCTAATCTGTACAAAAGTTACCTAACATGGGTCTGTTTGGAGAGGCTGTCTTGAACGGTTCGGAGGGGTTTGGAGGAGCCTGGAGGTGTCCAAGCGCCTCTATCCCCTCCCCTTTCCAGCTCCGGTTTGGTTCTGAACTGGTTCTGGACTGCCTCTCCGAACAGACCCACTATTACTGAGCAGGGGCGGAGGGAGAGAGGGCACAGAGTACTGGAGACAACAACAGAATAAAGCTAACGTTAAAATAGATGAGTGAATACGCAACAGTGGTGCTGCTTAATGCCGGCCTAAGGTACTACAAATTAGGGCTACGACGGTGCAGCTGTACCAGGACTTTGGAACTTAGTTTCACGTCAGAACAATTACAAGTAATGACAACAAAACTAACAATGTTTTTGCTAAGCAGGATTTTGATCACCCCTACTTGCAATGTTGGAAATTTATATTCGTTCGTAAAATTGGATCGGAGTGATGATTGGAGTGAAAAACTGTAGGACAAACTAGTTACCTCAAAATAATATTTTGTGGTAAGTAGTTTTTCCTGCAGTTTTTAATATTATTATAAAACTGTGATAATAGTTTTGAAATATTATTTAATATTCAGGTGACTTCAATAGGACGAGTGTTTTTTGAAAAGTGAAAAAACTAGTTGCCGCACCCTGTTTAATGAAGTATTGATGAAAACATTTTCCTCCTCACCTGCAGGAAATGGGGTGAAATAGATATCATGAAGGGACATCCAGAATATTTTTTGATTCAGTAAAATGTTATGGAAAAATTTTATCCGCCCTAGTGGATGGAGCTCAAGATTTTCGCGTCGCGCTGTTGACCAAGTGGACGGGCCCCTTGACTCATTGTTTACATAACCTTCCCATGGATAACCCCAGAGAGAAGGGGATCCTCGAGCAATGGAATCAGATCAGTTAGGCAGGATACGTTGCATCATGGCTTCCCCCATACAGGTTGCCGCTATATTCAAATTTCCATCTTCCTTAAATTCTCTAAATTTTTTGGACGCTTTTTCGAGTAACACACTATGGTTTTCTTCCATTTCAGTATTCCCTCTTTCGAAAAAATTGATTGTGAAGTAGGTAGGGGTATAGGTAGTACCTATGGTTGTTAGGTAGTGACAATGACATAGCCATGCTCTTTGCTGAAGAGTGATCTATATAGAAATGATAATGCTCCTCCCGATCGGTGGCTACAGCTTTCGTACAAGTACGCAACCACGAGAGACATTTTATGTAAGCGAAAATCATCAGAAATTTTAGCGTAATGCTCCCCGCGTGACGCTCCCCACGTGACGATTTTTCATTTATGTGCCATAGTAAAGACATAAAATGTCAAAAGCATTAATTTTTCATCAATAGAGCGTTGGAATAACATCAGGCAGATCACTTGGTTTTTGAACATGCCCTGCTGAATATCATGCGAACGACGGGCTGTAAGAGCAGTCCTGCTAGAACCGGAAGTTCTCTGTGTCGTGTTCTTCCTAATATTCCACTACTTTCAGCCGCAAAAATTCTTCCAATCTGTTGCAATATCGTTGAGACGTCACAGTGATAGCAACTTCCAACGTCTAACACTCAAAATCTCCCCCTCTGAGTAATTTTTTTGAAAATGGGAAAACTAGTTGCCGCATCCTGTATAATATAGCATTCTCAAACTGAATCAATTTTTTTGCATACCTACTGAATTAAAACTTTTCTCTAACTTGACTAACCATTTCACAATTAGAATCAAACCTTTCGTAAACTGAAATAATCCTTTCGCAATCACAAATAGTGACGTTGCGATACTTTCGATACTTACTGATATCAGTATTTTGTTTCGATACCTTTCGATATTTGTATCGATACTGGGCTTCCGATACTTCCAGGTATCGAAAGGAAAGTACTAATATCAGTACTCAAATATTTACTACCTACTCCCACAAAAGCGCAAAGATGAGATAGGTTGTCTGGGGCATTATTTTCTTTTACTTCCAACGAAACCGAGAAAGAATGAAGAAAGCACAAATAAAAGAAACATTCATGTCCACAAGGGACACCCCACGGACTAAAATTTAGATACCTAACTACTTTTGCTATTATCCCTTTGAAAACTTTCATTAATATTAAAATAAAATACACCTTCTATTCCATCAAAATTCCGTTTATCATATCCTCGCCCCTTGCCTGTTCAATGTTATAATATAACCAGTCACTTCGTCACTAGAGACTCAACTATGCCCAAGCCCAAGGACAATGGACAATACTGATGGTAAGAATTGAGTAGGTACCTAATCATGGTAAAATTTGCTATTCAATATGATATAAGTAGGTTACCTATTAAGTTCGTGCATTTTATGTTAGCAGTTTTTTCTGAATAATTGCAACAAATTAGCAATTAACAACAATTACATAAAGTAGGTTGGTATCAAATGATTCGATACCATGTGGTATCGATACTTTTCTTTCGATACTTAACTAATATCAGTACTTTGATTCGATACTGTATCGATACCAAGTATCGTATCAAAAGAGGTATCGCAACGTCACTAATCACAAATGAACATTTCATAAAATAATCCTCTGCGCTAAACATGATCGGAAGACGTAGTGAGTGGAGTCCCCAAAGCAATACCTTGTCTGTGGAGTGTCCCCTGAGGACGGTCAATAACTTCCCTGTGAAACGTCAAACTTTCATTGACCTTCTCAGTGTAGCGTCACCCTCCTCTTCCCGTAATGTTTAAATTGTTTATCACCTAGTGGTATTGTTTATTACCTAGTATACCTATTAGACATATATGTTAGGTAAATTTGAATAATAATAATAATATCGGAATAGCAAAAGCGACGATTTGAAAGACACGAAATTCATGTGCTTGAAAATGTGTAATTCACTAAAGTTTAATTCAAATTGCAAAGTGTTTTATTCATTTTCCGAAAGGTTCAATTCTAATTCCGAAAGGGTTAGTTCAGTTTGCGAATGCTTTAGATAGTATCTTTACCTGCAAAATCGTGTAAGTCCAAAACTACCAAACTCTCTCTAAAATGGCGTCAAATCTCCAGTTACCAGTTGAACCCACCACGGTACAATGGGGTGTGCGCATGGGTCCGAAAAACTGTTTATTGTTATTTTTAATCGAAACTAGACCTCATTCTGAGAATTTTGACACCAACCGCGACCTTCTTGCGGGAGAAGACCTTTTTCCATGATTTTTCAAAGTTTCGAATGTTTATGACGTCACAGTGCGCTGGTGGGTCCCGCCCAGGCGGGAGGGGCGCCTGACGTCATAAACATTCGAAACTTTGAAAAATCATAGAAAAAGATCTTCTCATCTAAAAAGAGAACGGCTGGTGTCAAAATTCTCTAAATGAGGTCTACTTTCGATTAAATTTTTTTTTTTTAAATCAGGCGCAGCACCCTCTATTCAACCATTTGTTAGGTATCCCCAGCAAACCTTTTTTCTCATAAAAAATTCTAGGAAAATATAAATTGATGATATCAGGTGACGGGTTCATAAAAAAACGGGTAAAATTTGCGAAAATTTACCCACGTGTCGATACTTTTTTTTCGATATTTCATCCCTAATATCAACAATGAGAGAAAATTAAAGTACCTACAAACATTGATGATATCAATAATAATGGCGGAGAACAACAGCTACTATCATGGACATTAATGGAGTTTGAAAATTTTCCAATATTATATCAGTACCTGGAACTTTGATAATATCAGACGATACTGATGCCGATATAATCTTTCGATATCCCATCTCTAGTTTTAGCGCCTTCAAACGTGTTACCTTCGATTCGTTTAGCCATTGTTAAGAGATAGTCATCTCACGTCATTGTCTCTCCCGACCAAAACATTGACTGGTCCACATTGTTGTGCTCGAGCACTCATTCATGGTTATTCTCCGACCTCCCTCGACCAAGGTTGAGGCATAAATGCTTCATCTGCACTTTTTGAGTTCGAAAGGCTAAGCATACTCTCGTTGTCGGTAAGCTTTATTCATCATGATCATGTTTTGAACATTCGACCACCATTTCTTGTATTCAAGTTCCTTTTTTTCCAACTGTAAATTTTGTTCGTCTAATTTATTTGTTTTGTTGTAAATACATTCATGTAAGTACGTAACCAAATTCAGTGTGAAGTCATTGATTCCTTCCAGATCCCACTCTTCTATCTCATTTCAATATCCAGCCTTCACTTTGTCGCCTTTGGCGAAAATTTTGATACCTCAAAGTGCAAAGGCGCTATGTCCATAAACTGAGTTTTGTGAAAAACTCAAGAGAAGTTTTCAACAGTGCTTAATTCCTTAAATAATGGCTCATTAACCCTGTATTACTAACATGGATGCTACTGTTAACTCTGAGGCGTACAATTTAACAAAAGCCCTTCAAAAATGAGAGTTGACCACATATCAGTATCTGTTATATTGACCTAGTACATAGTATTAGTACATTCCTAGTACATAGGCAAGAATCTAATTATATGTATATTTGAAATGAATTTCTTTCAAGTCAATTTCGTCAGGTGATGTGTTCAAAAAGTCAAATTTATTCACACTTTTGTCCCCCAATAAAATTTTGCATGTAATACCAACAAGGAGCCTCTCAGACGTACTGCTTTACTCGCTAATAGATGACTTGCCTAGAACAAGGCGCTGTTGACGGAAGACAAACTCTTACTCTGAGGAATACCTACGGTGTTGGCAGAGAAGAGGACGTCACGTGGTTTCTCACTCATTCATATCAATGTATACGCTTGCGAGGCGCCTTGTTAGTATTTCAGGGTTAAACTTAACTCTTTCATTTCCTAAAGAAATTTTCTAGCTATAATCTTCAAAAAGGTCAATAAGTTTTGTTGAATTTGAGTTTTTCTG
This sequence comes from Apolygus lucorum, assembly GCA_009739505.2. NCBI lineage: Eukaryota > Metazoa > Arthropoda > Insecta > Hemiptera > Miridae > Apolygus > Apolygus lucorum. The sequence continues at coordinate 7,742,012 of CM019173.2, read as the reverse complement.
AAATTTAAAAAAAAAATGTGGAAGATGGATGGACATAGCGCCTCCGCGAAGGTATCGATTTATTCGAAGTATTGTCAAAGCAGAATATCTAGAAAATGACCTTGGCAAAACTGTCGTTTTAGTCGACAAATGTTCAACAAAATTTCTAATTGTTAACAGATAATGCAAATAATGGAACGAACACTAAAAATGTAGATATTTATTTATATAGGATTTCCAGGTGAAATGAAACCATTTTCTTATAATTCAGTTGAATCCTTCTCCAATTCAAGTACTATTTCCAAATCAAATAAACCTTTTTTCCAGATCAAATGAACGTTTTTTCGAACGAAATGCTATTTTTTCCAAATCAAATGATATAATTTCCAATTAAATTGTAGCTTTTTCCAAAGCAAACGAAAAATTTCGCTAATCTTGGGGTTTACGGATATTCTATGAATTAAGGACGTTGGTTATTTCTCAGTATCTATTCTGATCTCAACTTGGTAGAAAACGTCATGTTTCCATTAGGTAGGTACCTACTTGGCAACACAAGAGTGGATGATAACATGGGAGTAACGAATACGCCCTATGTCTTCTTTATGGCTAGCGAGTATTCATTATACCTTCTCTATGGCGGTCGTTCATTTCCTTACTTGTGGTAGGCGCCCGGGCGGCAGAAAGGACTCGCATCTTTGGTTCATTATTATCAGTAATGAAACTTTGGAATTGAAGAAGAAAGAATTTTTAACTCTTCATCTCAAAATTTGATCTCACTTTTCAATGTACGTAGAATTCAAAAACTCGAAAAAATGTTTTTCGTAGGGATGACCACTAAATTCAGTAACAACTTATGTATTTGGAATTCAGTTAGAATTGGAGAAATTTTCTCCATTTACTTTCACTACATATTGTTTTTTGAAAACTTCCTATTTGTTTTTTTTTTTAAATTCTATTTTTGAATTTTGTGAATTTTTACAAAAAAAAAATGTTTTACGGCTGAGGGACCAGTAGGTATTAGACAAGGATCCAGTAATTGATATCTCACCAAAATGTGTAAATAATAAGGAATATAGGCAAGTGTTTTTCTTGCTTGAGATATATTTTCTCAGTGAAGTATAAAGGGGGACAAACATTTCAAGCGGTTTGTGTGAAATCTGGACGCTATTCAACAGAACCCCGCGTTGTCGTTTCTTCGGTGCTGTTCCTTGTGATTTGGCTGAGGAGGTAAGTGTTTTATTTTGCTTTACCATTTCTTCCACATTTCTAATTTAGATTTTTCCCGTGGTTTTTCTCAATCAGTTTCTTGTGTAGATTGAATTCATGCTATCATTTTTTAGGACGTCCCAAAGTAAGACTTGGGCGTCGTTATGCGATCGATCTGGGGTGAAGGAGGACAACACTCAACAGAAAAAAAAAATAACCACAGTTTTAAACCATTCTGAATCCAAATCCGCGAAAAAAAACCATAGTGTCTGTGTGTGTGTGTGACAAAATCTTGTGTCGTCTGCCCAGCCCTTAGTTCTCAACCGATATTCGTGGTTTTTTTTTGTTCGACTCAGAAATCTTCCAAATTGCACATTATTTCCCCTGAGTATCAAAATTTGCAAGGGTAGGGGGCGAGTGGGGGGATAATACTCACAAAATATCCGATTTTTCAATATTTCGGTTCCTTATAGCTTACTAATTGTACCCAAGCTTTGAAATTGAGGAAAAATTCTCATTATACCTCCGGGTTTTCATGAATTATGCTCTGTACCGCCATGGAACTAATAGTGGTGCCACCATGGTGCCAAGACACCATAAACCGCATATTTCATGGTTTTTTTTTTTGACATTTTATGTCTTTACTATGGCACATAAATGAAAAATCGTCACGCGGGGATCGTTACGCGTTACGTGGGGAGCGTTACGCGGAAATTTCTGATGGTTACCGTACTAAAGACATAAAATGTCCCAATGTGTTGCAGACTCGTATGCAAGCGTTCTCTGGTTTCTTCTCATTCATCCTAAAATCCATGCTGAAGAAGCAAGAATTGAGGTAAGTTTAGCTGCGATGGTTTTTGTGTTTCACCTTGAATACAGAAATGAACTTCGACGGACTGCCTACCAAAACAAATAGATGAAAGTTCAATGTTACGAAGTATTACCGCTTTGGTGCCAGACTGGCACCATTGGTGGCGAGGGAGGGGGGGGGGGGGGGTGAACTCGAATTCGCATGTTGGGTGTCGTAGATCATGGATTTTTAAATGCTCTTCAATTTCGCTAGAATTGTTATAGTGGATAAGGGTGAGTGGGAGGAAAATACTTACATACTTGATAAATTACATCGAGTGAACAGTTTTTTCGCTTACCAACTGGTATTAATTGTCCTAATGCTTAGTCCCCTGGAATGCATGCATTACTAAACAATATGTTTGAAAATAGTCAAAGATACCATGTGAAAAAGCAAATGTCAATTACTAATCCCCAAACTGGTGCTAGTCTCAGTGATTGACAGTGCTGTCAATTACTGCTCTAATTTCCTTCCCTTTTACATTTTGACATTTCAAGTCTTTACTTAGGCACATAAACGAAAAAATTGGGTGTGGCACATAGCTTCCTCGTATCCATAACCCGATTATATAGATGATCCGATGCATAGTAGTTAATCTGAAAACACCAATCTCTAAGTACCTTTCACTACCCTCATAGGGGACCATCTACACGCTAATCAGGACAATCCTAGAAAATTTCATCAAATTCGGACGAAAAATGTAAGTGCGTAGTGATTGGATCAAAAAATTTCTTAGCTTGACTGGGATTTGAACCTGGGACTCCTGGGTGGGAGTCCAGAGCATTGCTCACTGTCCTATAGAGGGGTTGCTGCAATAGGGTTTGAGATCCTCACGTCACACGCAACTGTTACGGCTGTTACAAGGATTTTACGTTTGTGCATGCGCAGAGGCTACTGTAAGATTTCAAGGCCTTGATTTTCATTGGGGACCATCTACAACCTAATTAGCGCAATCCCTGAAAATGTCATCGTAATCGGGTAGAAATTGTGGAAGTTATGGCCGTTACAAGCAATTCACGTTCGCGCATGCGCATCGGCTACTAACAATCCGGGGGAGATGATTTTCATAGGGGACTATCTAATCACTAATCTGTAACATCCCTGAAAATTTCATTGAAATCGGATGGAAAATGTGGAAGTTACGGCCGTTACAAGGAATTCACGTTTGCGCATGCGCAGTCGCTTCTATAAGTCCGAGGATGATGATTTTCATAGGGGACCATCTAAACACTAATCTGTAACATCCCTGAGAATTTCATCGAAATCGGATGGAAAATGTAGAAGTTATGGCCGTTACAAGGAATTCACGTTTGCGCATGCGCAGTCGCTTCTATCAGTCCAAGGATGATGATTTTCATAGGAGACCGTCTACACACCAACCCGCACAATCCCTGAAAATTTCATCGAAATCGGACAATAACTTCGTATAGTTATGCGCGTTACAAGGAATTCATGACAGACGGACAGACACACAGACACGGAACCAAAATTGTTCAGAAAGGTCTAAAACGCAAAACGCGAGTGAAAATTTTGATTTTGGAGAACTTTTTTTTTTCGTCCTTGAAAAGTGAAAACAAAGCTTCCGCTACCTTGGTAGACTCGGAAGCAAAAGTTACGAAAAAGCGTTACAGTTTGCAACTACGTCGTTGCTACGGAACTTTATCTTCGTCATTCGTGTTGGTAGAAAAATCGTTCACCATTCGTTAGAAAGCCCTAAATTTATGCATAAATTATATACTGCCAAAACCATAGGTAGGTAGCGGGGAAAAGTGACATAAAATGTAGACTCGTACGCAAGCGTTTTTTAATTTTAATTTTCCATTCTAATTGAAGCTTAAATCATAATAGAACAGTTCCTGTTCAAATTTTTATGAAAATCGAATGGTGGACCAGTGTATGGCGCGGTTGAAGGTCCAACAAATTGTCTAATATTGAGTTAAGAAGGTTTCAGCTACCAGCGCTAATTGGTTTCTTATCGAGGAATTAATAATGTCAATAAATCACTAATTTTGTTTGTTAAAAAAGTATTTTAATTTATCATAATTTTTATGCTTATTCGACAGAAACTGAGTAGTTGGTTCGCAGACGGTTTCATGTCATTTCCCTTACAGTTATTGCCAATATTTGTCTCACTTTTGCAATAAGATTCATTTGATTTCGAAAAGGTTTCATTACATGAAATTTTCATTTTGCACGAATGGACTTTTTCGATCTGATTCAACTCATTCTTGCTTGAACATTACTCCACGACAGGAAGAATTAACCTGTTAACGTCCATATGGCAATATAGAGAGCCTTTATTTTGGAGGCTGCTGGGCACCTTCCTGAGTCATTGAAAAGTCCTTTATCCTGGGGATCCTTTTCTCCAGATCGGTCTGATCATATTGACGTATAATTCAATTAATTTTCTATCTCCAGCCACGAGGGTGAGTCACATAGTACGTAGCTTCATCTACAAATTCAATGGGTAAATGACCTGATTGGAGGTCATCAGACCTACCGATTTTCCTGCCAAATACGAAGTAACAAACAGTTGTCTACAAATTGGGTGTTGCACATAGCTCATTGGATGCTCACAAAGCACGATGCGTCACCTTCAAATTGATTGATTCTTGGCCTGGCTGGAGGTTGTAAGAACTAACAAGTACTTTACTAATGTAAGTCGGGGGCGGAGACAGTGTGGCAGACGACAAAGAGGCGGGAAAGCCGAAGCAGTTGGGCCAGCCAAACCTCCAGCGCGGGAAACCCCGGTGAAGAGCTGTAGGACACTCGGAGGTGCTCGGTCTTCGTCGGTTTCTCCCACCCACTGCTCTCCACCTGCCCCTTCGACGAGCCCCCTCCGGTCAGTCATCTGTCTACGCTTGACTCGAGTGGATGCAAGTACACTGGGCCGTCGTTTTTTTGCCATTCAACAGTGTAGCTAAAGTAGCTTTTCTCAGTCTTCTCCCGTGCCTAAAGTCACAATAGGTACGAACTCTCACTTCAACCAATCTTCGCCAGTGATTACCTACAGGCTCACTGAACTCACCTGGACTACCGACTACTGGACCAAGGCGCCTTCACAGTGGTACACCCGTGCCAACCAATCGAGACGACTCCTAGATCCCTCTGTAGTACGGTAATCACCATAATCCATTGTTTCCTTTTGTTTCGCTTCGTGCCAGTAACTCACTATATTCCAGACTTCATTCGTCATTTAATACAAATGTTGTTCTTAGCACTCGAATAGGTTACATGAGCCATAAGCAGTAAATTCATTGTTAGATACGCATAACCTTCAGTTAGGTACGTTTGGTACGCTAGTTTGATCGCCATAAGTAACTAGATACGCATTCAGTACAGTAATATTCTAAGTAATTTACTTGTCATTCAGACGATACACGTTCAGTACGCTGGTTTGATTGCCATAAATAACTAGATACACGATTCGGTACGAAATTGTTTACAAGTAACTTACCTGTTATTCAGGAGGTACGCCTTCAGCGAGCATAATCATTTTCTATAATATTGTGGTACGAGCAGCAGTACACTTATATCTTTTGTTTGAATACTTATTTCATTGCTCCGTAATTCTGTACTATCTTGCATATTGCATATATTTGACAGCCTATACCTTATTTTCAATTGTATAATACCATTCTGATCGGTACACGTTGCGTACGATTTTCCTAGTCACAACGTGGGATACCGACTGCCATTCCAGGCGTCGCGGACGTCATCAGCTGTCTTCCAAAGGGAAGGTCAGAATTTGTGTGAGCACGAAGACATGACTTTTCAGCGAGATTTGAACGCACGACTCCCCTCTCGTGTCTCGCAACCACAGAATGCGTACCCGAGCGACGGCGGCTACAACGGACCCCTTAGTATAGCTCAGTAAACAACCATTTGAGGTTGGATTTTCGTCCGACTGCCATTCCAGGCGTCGCGGACGTTATCAGCTGTCTTCCAAAGGGAAGGTCAGAATTTGTGTGCGCACGAAGACATGACTTTTCAGCAAGATTTGAACGCACGACTCCCCTCTCGTGTCTCGCAACCGCAGAATGCGCACACGAGCGACGGCGGCTACACTGGACCCTTTAGTATAGCACAGTATTTTGTCTTCATTGAAGTATACTCATATATTTTCCTATAGTACGAGATAAGGTACAATCGATACGCATACTTATTTTTTTGATACATTCGTTTATTTTCATTTAAATACAATTTATGAACAGTAATTTGTCAATTGTGTCGTCTACTGTTCTTGTTCCCATATCCCATGGTGTCTCTGGTACTAGGTTAATCAAGGATTTGCTTAGTATCATTTTGTGAGCTACTTGAGGTTTGAAATACGCTACCATTGGCTCCTTCTGAGCATTTTTATATTTGAACGCATCAAGCAACCTAAAACCCCAAGTCTGAAACTTACACTAAATACCCATGTTTTCATCTAATCCTTTAGTGGTATTTTTTGACTAATTATGTATGTTACAATGAGTTGATGAATTAAACTCAATATTGGATGTATTCCTCATCCAATATTCTAAAAGAGTTCCTAATAGATCCAGTGAGATCACGATGTAATATACTAAAAGTTTTTGAAAAATAAAGAGCAGTTCTTGTGGCTCTCAGCGCTGCAATATGGCAACGTAAACCCATGAAATTCGACCAGGAGATTTTTGAAATTATTTTTCCCGTGTTCTAAAGACTATTTGGAGTCGGAAAATCAGGTCTATTTTCAAAATATATAGAAAAAAAAGTTTCGGGCGTTAATGGGTTAAGGAAACCGAACTTCAAGTAACAGCATTTTTATTATTATCATAATACGAATGAGTACCAAGCGAAATAATTGAGTGAGGAACAATACATAAAACTACATATTTTTGAATAGTATCACATAAGAATTGAGTTATGAACAATATTTTATTTACAATGTAACGACTATTTACAATTAAAGTCGCGGTTGCATCACGAAATGCGTCGATGGGGGTTTCATCGTTTCACGACGACCGTTTTGCGATGTAGAAGAGAATGTAGACCTCAGGGTTGCTTTGGACGGAAGATTCCGTGAGAGGTTCCACACTCTGATCGTCGAAGAGGTACCACCTGGAACATCGTGGTTAATTTTGTCAACATAGAATCACGGTTTCTGGGGGTCAACAAGTTGAAACATACTGTTAAGGGTAGTTGGTAAAAAAAGTAGGTGATTCCGATGGAATGGCATTTTATTTGTTGATAAACTGATTTTATGGGACTTTTCCTAAGAAAACCCCGAATTGTTCCGTCGAAATGCGGAAAACTTGGCAAAAAGAGGCTGTTTTCGTGTTTTTGACATTTTATGTCTTTACTATGGCACATAAATGAAAAAAAAGTCTGCCAAGTGGGTGTGGCACATAGCTTCCTCGTATCCATAACCCGATTATATAGATGATCCGATGCATAGTAGTTAATCTCAAAACACCAATCTCTAAGTGCCTTACACTACCCTCATAGGGGACCATCTACACGATAATGTGGACATTCCTAGAAAATTTTATCAAATTCGGATGAAAAATTAAGTGAGTAGATGTATGTGATTGGATCAAAAAAATACTTAGCCTCGGATGGGATACGAACCCGCGACCCCCGGGGGACAGTTGAAGTTACGGCTGTTACTTTTGAGCAAACCAACAAGTTTCGATGATTTTAACGTTTATTCTCCACTTTTTCGAGACATTTATTTAGAGACGTTTATTTTCGACGAGAGACATTTTATGTCTTATGTTTAATAAATTGAGAGCTTTCCAACGAGTGGTGAACGATTTTTGTGGGGTGGAAAATGAGGAAGTTAGTTTTCCCTAGGAACGATTGGTTGTACGTGAATATCATCAGAAATTTCCGCGTAACGGTCCCCTCATAACGATCCCCGCGTGACGATTTTTCATTTATGTGCCATAGTAAAGACATAAAATGTCAAATCCAATGATGGTACTTTCGAATAATGGGGTAGTTGCATGGGTCGGAATTTCGTGTTTTTGACTTCAGATTCGAATTTAGCGCACTTAAAAACGTATATGGACCAGTTTTCAGTTCGAAATTCCATTTAGTTTAGCCGTATTTCAATAAAGAAGTACCATCCTTTTTAGTGTTGGCGGGCCACTCCTCTTACGTCATCCCTAAACGAGAATCACACGATAGAGTGCGTTGAGATCACTGCAATCGAGGACAATTCGAGTCAGAAACATTGAAATGTACTTGCAAAATGATGGTGATGACTAAAAAACTTTGGAATATATTTTTCAGGTTTTTTATGTTTGAATTAATCGTTTAAATTGAAAATTTTGAAGCATAATTTTGGCTGTTTTGCCGATGCACATGGGGGCACATTGGCGTGGGGTACTTCGATTAACCCCGTTGCTTTAACATTCATAGTTATCACGTTATCAGTTTTTTGGGTGGCCCTTTCTCGTAGTGCGGTCTGAGTTGTTACAGTTGTTAGTTGTTATAGTTTACACCAGTATTTACCATAATTTATTAGTTGATTGGTTTGGAAAATATAATGTTCACTGTAAAGTTTCAAGAAGCTTTTAATAAACGCTTGCATACGAGTCTGCAACACATGTCTTCACTTTTTCCCGCTACCTAACCAATCTGCTTTCGAATGTTGTTGATAGTTCTTTTAACTCAGGGGTAGAACTCATTTTCTTCCGTAAGTACAACGGTTTTGGCAGTAAGTAGAAATCATCAGAAAAACAACCGTAACTTTTTTTTCGTTTATGTGCCAAAGTATTGACATAAAATGTCAATATGCCAAAAAGGAGAGCCGTCGACTAGAGTTTCGAGGTAGCTTCCCTGGAAAATATTCCGTACATAAATATTGGCATGTTGTACGATTTTTATGTCAATACAAACAAGTTCGTCAGCGCCGAAATAAAAGGAGCCAATAATGTGAGGTAAGTTGACACTTTTATAGTAAAAGGTCAGTTGTAATTGTGATTTCTTGTGGGTAGTACTTCTTCATCCAAATGGTTGCTCATTTATTGGAAGTTTCATTGTAGTGTCATTATCCTGTACAACGTAGTACCAATGAGTGTTTGTAAATTGTTAAATAAAACGATGTTGGTTATGTCCAACTTAGAAGAATCTAGCAAATTTGCGAGGTTGTGGCTCGAGTAACACCAGAACACCGCATTTCTTCACAACCATATGAGGTTTAAGTTACAGTGGAGGGAATGCCAGTAGGAAACAAAATCTTTGATGCAACATGTTTCGATTGCACAGCTAGCAAAAATTCAGTATGAAAGCACCACAAAGTGTGAGTGATTCTCCAATTTTATTGCCACAAACGAACGTAAACAAACCCAACAGAGGGTTGCTATCAAAGGACCCCCCGGGCAAAGGAAGGGGTCTCTTGGCCCCCTTCACACCCGTGACGTGGCCCCCACCCCGCAGTGTCCAAGCCGTGTGTAGGTTTTCCCGCCTGAATCCGAAATCCCGTTTTTCGAAAAAATCTCTAAATTTTTTGGAAGCGTTTCCGGGAGTTTTATTTGCAGATTCGTACTTCAATAGAGATTCTCTACACAGAAAAAATACAAAAAAATATCATGCAACTACCCCATTCTAACTGCTGGAAAGTGGATTTTTCGAAGAAAACCTTGGTATTCGTACATAAAATAGGCATTATTCGTAGATATGGGTAGTGAGCTTAAAGTAACATTTTTCTACTCAATAAAAAAATTAAATTTCTAGCTGGTTGATGTTTTGATGTTTGATCAATCAGCTAGAAATTTGATGTTTTTATTGAGTAGAAATGTGTTACTTTACGCTCGCTACCATATCTACGAATAGTGAGTACAAAAAAAATCCACTTTTTAGCAGTCAGAATTATTTGGAAGTGCCACCATTGGATTTAGCGTAAAAAATTACGTAGGAAATGATACCAAACTCGACGAAATTGAGGGAGACCATACACCGCGTAAAACACTCGATTTTCTTGTAAAACACACGTTTTCTTGCATTCAAGCTTGATTTACTCTTCCAATTTCAATTTTAAAAAGAAAAATTGATAGACCGTTAGAAAGCTGACATTTTGGGCATGTTTTTCCCGAAGAGCGCCCATCGAAATGGGCAGGCATTCTAAGTGAAAACTTCGATAAGAAAAAATCAAATTTCAGGGAAAAATTTATAATTTGCTTTTTAACTTGATTTTACAGAAATGCTTTATTGCTAAAAGATTTTGGTTTTACACTAGGTAGCTTGGAAATTTAAGGCTCTTTCCAACGATATCCTTACATTTGAATTTACTTGGTTAAATAACAGGAGTTACGACAATTTTTATGACGTAAGGTTGAAAACGCGAAAAAAACTTTGAAGTGAAACAAAAGGCATTTTGAGTGGGTTAAGAAAAAATTGCTAAGATACATTTTTTGTTGGAAATATTGTGTAGAATCGTAGACACCCTGTATAGGGAATAAGTTGCGAAAAGAAATTTGAAAAAAATATCAAGGGGAAGTGGGTAAAACAATTCTGTGAACATAGAGCGGCGCGCTCTGGAGGGCAGCTAGTGGACCCTGTCTGTATGAAAGATCGATCATCACCTTCTATTTCAGCATTATATTTCCTCGCTGCTTTCGTTTTCTTCTTCTTTTGTATATTATTGAGTCCATTTGGTTGAGGATTTTTATAAGGAGAAGCGTAAGTCTTGCTCGATGAGGGCAGAAAAAAATCGATTTTTTCTTGCCGAATAAATATCGATTTTCTTGCCGTAAGGCCCCTTCCTTGCACACTCACCGATTTTTGGACGCCCGATTTTTTATCGGCTTTTCAATTCAATACACAACTAGTTCTACTACCTTGAATCGTAAACAATCAAATTTTGAGGGGGTAAAAATTAAACATAATTTTTTCTTGCTCGATTCCAAGGATGGGAGGATTCAGATGCAGAATGTAAAAGTTATGGTCAATTTACGTTTGCGCATGCACAGTGGCTACTATCAGTCCGGGGCGATGATTTTCACAGGGGACCATCTTTGCCTAGTTTTGACACCAAAATTGTTCAAGAAGGCCAAAAACGCAAAACCCAAGTGGAAATTTCGATTTTGGACAAAAGTTTGTTTTCAACCTTGAAAAGTGAAAGTTTTCAACCTTGGTAGAGGTGTGTAAGACAAGGTCATTTGGCGGATTCGAATCCCAAACGGTCACACATTACAGAGACCAGGTCTTTTGAATCCGTTCACCCGTTCATTACGTTCACACACAAGACAAACAACATCCATTTTAAGGATCCAGGTCGCGACTCGAAAAAACGGTGAGTTGAAAAACCAAACGAGTCGGAATAGGTTACAATGAGTAGATAAGGAATGAATCGATTTGAATGAATCGAATGAGCTAAAAGACAAAAACGAATGAAAGATCGATTCGAACCGTACGAATCTGTCTTTGAGTGGTTTAGGTCTTTCAGCTTTGTCTTTTCAGTCCACAGTTCATTCGAACGTAATTCTTCACTTGGATGATGAAAGGTTTTGCAATTAATTAATTTTGTGGGCCTTCTGCCGTTGTTCTCGGACGTTTTCCGGAAAAATCGATTGGTAGGTTGATGAACGGATGACCGTGTTCATTTTGACAACCCGTTCAGTTCAGACAAGGTCGTTTTGAAGATAAGGTCTTTTCAACACGTTCACTCCTGACTAGGGATGGCAACGATACATCGATATATGAAATATATCGATATATTACGTTTGATATATCGATATATTTATATCGATATAGAGAACCGATATTATCGGTCAATATCGATACATTTAACAATATATCGCGACCTGTATTCAAGTTTAAAAAAAAAATTTTTTTTTTGTAAAAATTAAATATTGAAATGAATGGACGAGAAGGGACGCCTGTACTTGTACAAACATCAAGTAATTTTATTCCAAATTTTGTAGGTTGATTTCTACTGATGGGTTGATTTCAGACTGTTGACTTCAGCTCAGACATGATTGTGTACATAGTATTCACCTACAGTGGCTCTCAAGGCTCAAATACTTGACTTAAGCCAAAATTCATGGAGGCTCGTCCAGCTTAAAACTACCTACTATACGAAGTGAAGCAGGTTTTCACAACAATTATTTTGAAGGATCATGATCGTCCACAGTACCTATACCCCTGTCTATTTATAAATTAATTTAACATTGCAATGACATTTTCGCACTTTTTTCCAGTTTTTAAACAATGAATTTCGATCATTCATACCCAGTAACTTTTGAAAGTAGTTTAATACTTATTTCACACGGTTTTTCCAAATAGATCTTCCGATATGTCGAGTATATCGATATAATTCCCTCAAAATGATGTTAGTAACTTTTCTATTCACCTACCTACTTACTTCTTCAAGTTTTTCCTAGTAGATACTCCTATATGTCCATAAATGTCATCCTAAATTATTTTTATATTGTTTTAAAACTATTAAATTCACCTTCCTACTTCACATGTGACATTTTAAAGTAGATCTTCCGATACGTCGAAAAATCGATATATTTTCTCCGATATATCGAAATATCGATATATTTTCTCCGATATATCGAAGGTATCGATATCTCATTGACGATGTATCGTTTGATCGATATATCGATGTATTTCATTCGATATGCCATCCCTACTCCTGACCGACACACCTCTAAACCTTGGTAGACTTGTAAGCACTGAGTACTGGAGACAAGTTAACAGAGGAGAAAGCTAATGTTCAAATGGCATGCAAGTCTTCATTCATCACCCACCGAAATACCCCATTGTTGTCAGCACTATTGCCAGTAGTTCAAATGTTCAATCGACAACTGCCACCCATAGAAACGTTTGAAACCCAGTATATTATTGAAAATGAGCCCGAATTTAGTCAAAAATATCGAGAAAATAACTATATGTAATCAAATTAATTACTTAAATGCGGCCAGTAACGCCCCAAGGAGAAAAATATGTGTTAACAAGGTGACTTGTTGCAATGATGTTGAGAGAACGCGATCTGTTGCCATCCGCTATAACTTCCTCCTGGAGCTCCACCAATCAGAAAGCTTCTAGGGCTCCCAGCTTTAGCTTTCAGTGCTCTTAAGCAAATAAAGTCCATTCATGCAGCATGAATTAATGAGCGAATTTTCAAAGAAATCTTTCAGTTGACGGTATGATTAAGAAAAGGAACAATGGGGAATTCTTTTAGAAAGTTTTTTTTTACACGATTCTTAGTTCTTTCGATTTTTAGTATACCGTACCATACTGTATCCACCGGGTATGCTTTGAAGATGTTAGGAGTCCATATTCACGTTATACTCGTCTCCACGAACTCAAAGAGTACCCACACGGCTATTGTAGGTTTTTTTCGATTTTCAGTATACCATACCAACATACTGTATGCACTGGGTATGCTTTGAAGATGTTAGGAGTCCATATTCATGTTCTACTCGTCTCTACGAACTCATAGAGTACCCACACGGCTACTGCATTTCTGGGTACAACAAATATACGCACTGTTTCATTATATATATAAATAAATACATACTTTCTTAATTTTTGGACAATTTTAATTTTTGAAAAAGGCAGTGATATCAGAAATTTTGTGCTGAATCCGATGTATATATATTATACCATATATTACCATGGTTATGAAGGTAATAACCACAAAAACGGAAAATACCCGTTTTTTGGACTTTTTTGAAATTTGGACCACTTCGGATTGTCCGAAATTTCTGGCTAACGAACTTGACCTTTTGTTTGTTGGTACGAACATTTTGGCGAAAACTTTAAAAATTTTCTAAATTATTACTCAAGTTATCGTGCGGAATGACACGTGTGTGTGTGTGTGTGTGTGTGTTGAAAAAACTTCAGGGTTCGTTTCAGAATGTTCCAAAACGGATTTCAGTGAAATTTTTTTTCGAAAAAGTTCATTCTAAAAATGTTGAGGCCATTGCAACAGCTTCATTTTTCTTGAAAATTCGCTAATATATGGCATCAAGGTGTGCCCTCTTAAGGGTTAAGAAAATACTCACTTTTTAGCCCAGGGGCTCTTGCATATCGCTCTGTAGTGCCCCGACTGGAGCGTCCCCGAATGCGTGGACATTGCGTAAAGGTCGTAAACCTTATGTCTCTGCTCGGAGCCTTGGACGGTGAATCGGGACATATCGAGGTTGTCGAGAGGGTAGGAGACGAGGTTCTCCTTCTTGTGAAGCCAAGAGCCGTCCTCCTGGGTGAATCTGAATCAAATCAACAAAACGCCGTTAAAGGTTTGAAACTTGAATTCTCAAGAAGATAGTAGAGAGTTCCTAGTAGGGTCAATCCGGCACACCAGAACCGGATCGTCCGCCATGTTTTCAATATGGCGCGCCGGATTGCCTCCTAGTGACCTATTCAACCGTAATAATACGGCGCTGTATGGATACGGCGCGTTCTTATCACAATTTGGCGCTGGATTGAGAGTGAGTGTGTAATACGTCACGCCGTATCTAAACCCACAAGGAACTCTCTATTAGAAACCACTCACCCCCTCCAGGGTGGAGATGGTAAACGACAGATGTTATGCGTTTGTTTTACATTGTTTTCATGAACAAGCTTGAATAACAAAGCAACTCTTCCAACAGAATCAAGTCAAGTTTTTACCTACCTAGTTAGCAAATGAAGACCCAAGGGGAAGAACGTACTAAGTCCAATTTGAAAATTTTTCCAGAATTAAAAAAACAAAGTTTTTTGCAATGAATTTTCTTTCCTTTTCTTTTTTCCTTCAATTTCATGATATAATTCGATTCATTTAACGTTTATAAATTTATGTTTCTAGTTAAAACAAAAGTTTACATCTAACAGATGGCGTCTAAATCTCAGTTTCGAAAAAAATTGGACTTAGTGCATTCTTCCCCTTGGGTCTTCAAATTGCACAATGGTATATTATTATTCCACATGGAACACTCAAATACAAACACATTTGTAGTAGATCACTCCAACTAGTCAGATAACATAGATTAGGGCAATTTCCGTCAGTGAACAGTCTTGCGATTCGCACTCGTCTCAAGCGTTGGTAAAAAATTACAACTTTCAACCTCGTCCTCATTATTTGATGATTTACGTTTTCAAGGTACGTAGAATCCGAAAATCGCATACAAAAATTTGCCGTCCGTCCGCTGTACGCACTTCTGTTGGTTACCATGGAGCGATTTTGATGAAATTCGGTTAATGGGCTCCATTTGGGGTCTACGAGTAGTTCTGCCCCGAAACTTTTGGTTGATGTAGGTCACTTCTGAGGCGTGAAAAATAAGGACTGAAAATTTCAAAACGCCCTTGATGAAAAACTTTATATAAAGGTAGGTTGTTTTTTTCATAAACCTATTGTTTTTTCATAAATTTTAATTAATTATCATTGAAGTTTTGGAATCAAAGGAGACCACCCAGAGCCGAGTTTTGCGTCTTTAGCAACCAGTAATCAAATTTCCTAATAAAGGCACCCACAAGTCTTTATTTTTTCAAATTAAACTTCATTGTGAAGCGAATAATGGTTGGTAGGTATTGGCAATGGTAAAGCTGTGTTCTTTGCTGGCGAGTGAGTTTAATATACGGGTACTGTTTTTTCACTAAGTAATTTAAAATAGTATTGGATTTTTAGAATCGAATGAGACCACTCAGACCTCTGTAGGACAGACTGCTCGCTCCCCAACAGAACTTAAGGGTTGGACGATAATATCAGAAACACGAATGTGAATCGCAAAAGAGGCCTCCGTTCAAATTTTAGCTGACCAAAATGCGATCGATGTAGGTACGTGGTGAGTAGGTAGTATCTATAGTTGGTGGGTGGTGACAATGGCAAAGCCTTGTTCTTTGCAGACGAGTGATCAATATGGAAAGATAATAAACCTTTGTGTAATATTTTGCAGCGTTTTAGATGAACAAATTCTTCGAGTGGAGTTAGCTTTTAGAATCGGTTCAACCGTGAACCAAACTTCGATATGAATGGATTGACAGCGAGGTTACTTTTTGCTAATAGGTTGGTAGTATTATTGGATAAGCCTAGTTCTATGTAGACGGGATCTATACAGTATATTTACAATAAACCACTGAATAATTTGCAGCGTTTTTTATATATTGTCGGATTCCACATAAATCTACCTGGAAACGTAAGCAATAAAATCTCGATGAGTAAAAAGATTTTTCTTGCTCGATTCCAAAGGTTCATTACTGGAAATAATTAACAAAATTTTTTTCCAAAATCATAATTCCCAATCGCGTTTTTCGTTTCACACCTTCCTGAACAATTCTCTTGAATTGAACAATTCTATAAAGGTACCTATTGTTTTTTCATCCATTTAAAACAGTATTGAATTTTTAGAATCGATTGAGACCACCCAGAGCTTTGCACGACCAGCAGTTTCCTCTCTATGATGACTTGAGGGTTGGGCTTACGATAAATCAGAAACACGAGTGTGAATTGCAGAAGAAGCCTAATCCCCGTCAAGCTCTCGACGTGTTATTGGTCGTAAACATGTTATCAAAGTCGTCTTAAGTTAGCACACCCGAATGGTCTGTTAAGCTGGATTAACAGTATTAGATTTTGACAGGGGTTACAATTTGTTTTTCTTGCTAATTCCAATGGTTCATTAGAGAGTTGCAGCAACATTTGGAACCGTTTAGACGTGAGAAGCTGCTAGGGCGAGCATCGAGTGGATGCTAACTTTCCAACATGAGTCTCACGTGATTGACGTTGCTATAGATTTTCCAACACTCCATAGGTCACCTCAATCCGCGGTTTTTGTTTTCGTTGAACCAATAAAGGAAAACAGGAAGGAAAATATAAGGAAATCAATGAAGTACGCTTGTTTATTACCCAAAATTATCGTAAAAGTATAAATAAATAAATAAATAATGAATGTGAGTACCTAATCGTGCATTTCAATCCATCCCCTGGTCTAAGGAGTAGATGACAGATAAATGAATTCAACGAGATTGTTAGTTTATGATCGACCTCGGACTAATCAATCTTTTCGTTTTATATTCCAATATTACCTTTTCGAACTAAAATAAGTACGAAGTCGGTCAAAAAGGTAGAGGAAACTTGCCTTCAATGGGAAAGAAATTGAGATCGATCGGCCAACTGATCTCATCGAGATCGAACATCCGCCATCCACACTTCAGAAGCCGCAAAAGACCGAAATGTAAAAGGGAGCAATATTCACTTCAAGCAAAATGTATAAGGGACCAATTCTTCAATCTTCAATTTGCTTCACTGCGACCACAAAGATAAAGAACTCGCAAAAGATTCACCGAAACTCTTCAAAACAAAAGAAACAGAATGATCAGCTGATTGACAGCGGCCATTAGCTCAGCCACAAAAACAAGGAGTTGAGTAGTAGGTTATCTCACAGGATTTACACGACTCTCACGTCAACCGTGTTCCGTGAGCCTCACGTCATACCCGAGGCTCGCGTTTTCGGCGTGAGTTTTGCTTTTTTAACGTATGTTGGCCTGCTGTAACTCTCTAATGTGTTAAACAACATCTAACATGTTATCAAAGTGTGTTATCAGTCGTCTTAAGTTAACACACACGAATGGTCTGTTAAGCTGGATTAACAATATTAGATTTTGAGGGGGGTTACAATTTTTTTTCCTTTCTCGATTCCAATGGTTCATTATTGAAAATAATAAACCAAAATGGAAACGTCCTGTTTATCATTATTAAATGATAAAAATGGTGTGAAATTTTCCATCACTAATTGATCTGACAGTAGAACGGCAAATCTACTGCCCGTAGGTTTTTTCCCCCACAAATAAATTTTAAGGGGGTTCAAATTTATTTTAATCCTCGATTTCAAAGGTTCGTCATTGAAAATAATAACTTGTGTGGCCAGCAAACATTACTACTCACCTCTTGAGGGCGACGATGAGTACTGGAGGTAGTCGTGAAATATCAAATTTCTTCGTCGCGTTTCGCTCGACTTTGCAGTTGGGACATTTCCATCCGTTGATCCGCTCTCCGGACATGTACAGTTGTATACATTCCTGAGAAATTGAAATTCGACATTGTTGATATGTAGCACATGAGAGTGAATTAGTTACACACAGTTTTTTCTTCGTTTTTCCATCCTCTGCGAGAAGAAGAAGGAATCAGGTTGAACAGCATTAAGGTAAAGGGGGTGTTTGGGAAAAAACTCAGAAACCAACGGTACTTGATGTGCATCAGACTGGCTTATAAAAGGGACAATAAGCCACTTTGGTAACTCATTTTTCTATTATTGGGAATAAATTTAAGGGGAGTCAGCCCGAAAAACAGCGTTTTTTGCAAACGCCTCTGTGTTGCTTAAATCTTAGTAGAAAAATGAAAATGGTCAATAATTCGACAGTTTAGATCTTGATGAACAAAATTATGTAAAAAAAAAATCATAATTGATCATTTAGGTACTTCGCTATAAGTACCTAAAGTTGGGCCCTTTCACCTGTTTTCGTGCACTTTTCTCGGTAAGTACTCGTCCGAATTCAATTTTTTTTTTAATTTGTTCATCTTACTAAGCTCTATCAACAGACGAGGGCTTTTTCATTTTCAATAGTTTTATTATTTTTTTCTCAAAAAAAAAAAAAAAAAAAACCGGGTTTTTGGTAGGTAACATTTTTTTAACCACAAACTCTCCAAAACAAAATTATCCAAAACCCCCTCGTCTATCGACGTATTAGCAACGTACGAACAACACTAAAAAAACAGAATCAAAATCGGTTGAATGGGTACCGCAGAAAGTGCACTTAAGCATCAGAAAATTTTGTTTCGAGAAAAACGCGTTTTTCTGAAAAAGAACAATTTTCGAGCTTCGCGGTTTACTACCGCCCGCGTTCTAACTTGGCTGTATAAGAACAATGAGAAGAGGAATAAGGTAAGGGTTATTCAGTGTTACAGTTTGTTTATTGCCGGTTTTTTGACAGTTTCCGAGTTTCTAAAGTTGTTTCTGACCAGCAGTAAAGAAGCAGGGACGGGAGAGTGGTACACCAACCAAGCAGGCGGAAGCAAGGCGGTCTCTCTTGTGTAGAGTGGGAGCGCAGCCATGAGATGGCCAACTTTGACCTCAATTATCTTAGGGTTCCGTATTCGGAACAATCAATTATTATATATCAAATTGTTCGAAATTGAATGGAGAATAATATAAAATTATTTTTAAAAAATTGAAAAAAATTTTTTTTTGGGCTGACTCCCCTTAAACCTTTCATTGGTTGCGCGAATATGATGACTTGCAAACTCACGTTGAGGGTCACGTCGTACTGGCCAGGCGGGATGGGGACGAAGAGGTTGAAGAACTGCTCAAAGGTCGCGGAGTTGTGGCCACAAGTGGAACAAGTGACGGTCGATCGGTGCTGCCCGTAGAACAGCTGTTGGATGATGGAGCAGTTTTTCCGCCTAAATTCGCCCCAAGCCTTCTCCCCCGTTTCCTCCACAGCTCCGACGAGGTTCTCAACTTCGGCAGGCTGCATGGACCAATACAATTTTACATCAGATACATATAATCTCATAAAAATCCAATTTTCCTTGGATTTTCCATGCTTAACCATAAAACCAGGAGGCTAGAGAGAAGATGGCCAGTGGATCTTCTTAATGATCCTTAGAAACAAACTGATGTGGTGACAAATGAAGACTACAGCGGAAGAACGGGCTATCTACTGATTTTCTACTTTCGAGACAAATGAAGTTGAATGCGAAAAACAAAATAAAATCAATAGTTAGCCATCAAAAAATCTGAAAATTTGAAGTAATTGAGCTGTTAAACTGGCGCATGTGATAAAATAGTCGAAATACCTCCAGATTAAGTTTTACTCAAGTTGAAACGGTACAAAGTGTCCAATGTCCCGAAAAACAGCGAAAAACGGGCTATCTCTAATACGCGATGAGGGGAATGATGCAAGAAATGTTGCTAGTTGTTTCCTCAACTAGTAACCACCGTTCCTACAATGAGTTAATGTTGAGTTGGTACCTTTGCGGTCAAATCATAAACAGGGTATTCCATCAGAAAACAATAAACAATGCTCCAGGAAAAGCGATTTTATCGATACATCTCGCTGGAAACTTGCAACTTGAAAATAAAAATAATTAACATCAGGTGACTTGAAAATAAAAAATTGATTTCAGGCGAATTTTCCTGATTTTGGTAGGAAGGTACTCCTTATTTGTGCGGTAGCCGCTCATAATAGTCCTTTGCCCTCTGCTCACAAAATTTCGTCAAGTGATTCACATCATTGTATTTGTCCACAATATGTAATACCACCGAGTTCACAAGCACGTACTTTACACGAGAAAAATGATAATAGGTCCGCCAACACAGAGCAACAACAACAGGTAGGAACTATGGTGTTCCTACTCAGGAGGAACACTGTGGAGCACAGGAAACGCCCTGTGAATCACATTCTAGACTCTGATTGGGTACGGTGGGGAGAGCGACGGCTGGATGTTAGCCCGTTCTTTCGCTGTACCGCTCGGATAAACATGTTCTTTCCCTGCATACGAAACACTCACCTGCGGTTTTGATGCCTTTAGACCCACTTTTTCGCTGTTTTGACCTGATGGCTGTGTTCGGCGTCCAAAAATACATATGGAGCAGCGCCTAACTCGATTTCGAGGAAAAAGGCAGTTAGCCCGTTCTTCCCCTGTAGTCTTCAAATGATATTCAGATAATTTTTTTTTTTTTTGAGAGAGAGAAAACACTTTATTGAACATTGTAGATGGAATGAAGGTGGACAAGGACTCCAGTAGTTGTCGAAACGTAATGGATTCGCCGAAAGCTCAAAATGAGCTGCCAAAAGTTTGCCAAAAATTGAAATTGATTTATCCCAAAGGGGTTTTTTGCGAGCAAGCGAGCGTAAATGTGTGAGGAGTTAGTCTTGTGGGAGCCAAATTGCTGCTCCGTCCTCCAGTCTGAGTCCTCGGACTTGTTCAGATAATTATTCAGATAATTATCTTGTATAAATATTGCTAATTGTATGATTTATTTCCTTATTTATTAACCTTTTCATGTGTTTTTTTCGCCCTTGATCTTTGAAGAGATGTCCTGTTCGGGGCAGCATGGAAACTGCTGCAAGTTATTACCAATTCCCGGAGCCTTCCGAAATATAATTAAAATAATACTGTTGAGAAGGACTACTAATGAGCAGCTACCATCAATCATATTACAGTGTTCATTATGAACAAATAAAATTTATTGGATGAGCTGAATTTGAAAGTAGATTGTTACTAAAAAGTTTTCCAAAAAAGATAAAAAAGATTCTATTTATTTCATTTTTCCACATTTTCAGTTTTTGAACTAACAGAAGTACCATGGAAACATCAATGTTGAAGAGGAACAAGGACTTGACAAACATGGCGGATTCTGGCAGAAATTTTGGTCAACATCGAAACTTACTTGGTCTGTCTTTGTACAAACTAAACCTAAAAACACACGAAGAAGTTATGGAAACCAATCTCAATGATAAAATGAGTCGATAGACGTTGTCGATTTCCATGAAAGTGAGTTGCTACGTTAGACTTCGACTTTAGGCCAAAAAAATCCAAGAAAATGATAAATTGATTCAAAGCACAGATACGTCGTTAGAAAGTAGGGAACTTGACTGACCATATTCAGATCTTCATGCAGATGCTCAAGGAGAATGATGAGGAATTCGTTGGAGTCCTGGTGCATGGAGCCTTTGAAAATATCTTTGATGTCGCCCATGATGCTCTGAAAATAACAATTTATTGTAAGCAGAGTACGGCTAAGTTCAGAGCTTTGCTAGTATTTCTCAATACTACACGGGCTGTAAACAAAACATGTCTGCCAAACTGCAGGAGCCAATTCAACAACTAGTTTGGAACAATATGTGTCTGTTAAGCCGGCTCCACACTTGCAACATTCGGCCGCTCCAAACCTTGCTCCGATCCTGCTCCACTCTTCTGTCCCGAACATCGCAGCACTCCGAACCTCGCTCGTCCCATATAAAGCTCATCCCACTCCAAACATTTCTTTGATGTATGAGGAGCGGGAGAAGGGAGAATGAAAACCAAATGTAAAGGCGGGCAAAAGGAGGATTTATTTAGTAAAAACTTACCAATAATCGAGAGGGGTCAGGCCAGAATAGAAATGAAAGCGATGTCGGGACGGGTCGTGATAACGAGACAAAAGGTGTTAACCGGGCGCGTAATTACGAGGTCAAGATGAGACTAGTCTCCTTCCTTTCCCCCTGTCACAGGACCGGTGAACTCCCCTCCTCTTCATTCACTCTAGGGTCAGGTCTTCCGCCTAATATGAACGTCACACTCCCCCCCCCCCCTGGCGAAAAAATTTTGGGTCATGTATGGGACGGTTGATACTCAATTTTACTAACTGTTGGGAGGCATTCCTGGGGAAACCATCCTGGCCCACTGGCCGTGCTACCTGTTACAGTTTACATGTGGCTGAATCAAATGAGCCTTACTTTTGATGTCAATGTGTAGGTCAACAGCAGGTGTGAGTGAAGTGGGTAAAAACCCCAGGGACTGACTGGGGTAGGTGACTTTTGGCCTCCATGTGCAAGTTAGGGGTGGTTTATGGGCTGATACCAGGGGTGGTGTGGCGTAAGGAGGATTTGTTCGGAGCTAGGTTCAGAGTGGCCAAATGTTGCAAGTGTGGAAGCGGCTTAAGACTTCTTAACATATAGGACATGGATTGCGTCAATGTCACGCAAACACCTCTCGCCGAATGTTCAAGAATATCTGCTCCTGTTCTTTCGTTCTCGGTTACCGCTCTTTTCTAGCTGTTTTTCGTGATAGATGAACTGTTTATAAGACAAACAATTCAATCTATCGGATAAATGCCTGATTTTTTTTTTTAAGGCAAGATTTGAGAAGTGAGCCTCTGAAAAGAAAATCTATAATATAGAATTATGTATATTATACATAAAACGCCAACCGTATGTACGTACGTATGCACGCTGCCGATCACGAGGAGTGGAGGGGCCGTGGAGTGGGGGGAGTCGGAGGAATCGGAGACAGGAGGAGTTGGGGGCGGAAGGAGTCGGAGGGAGTGGGTGGCGGGGAGAGTCTGAGGAATCGTTTTTGCCTGCTTTTAGTAGGCTTTTCAGCTAGTTTTACATAATTTGGGAAACTTCAAGTTTTTTCAACTGGAAATTGAATTATGAGAACAAATATTTTTTGAAGATTCAAGAGCAGTAAAAACTGCGCCAAAATCTCAGCTTTCCAACAGTCTAGTCATTTTTGTCAAGTAAGACTGATTATAGAAATTTGTGTTTGAACGCAGAAAAACCCCTCAGAAAAACTCATCATATTAGCCAGAATGCTGATTTCGTTGAAAAAATTCACGTTTTTCCGCGTTTGTTCACACCTTATATAAAACAAGAGCTGGAATGTTTTAGGGGTGATAATATATGGGCTAATATGATAAGAGGTGATATCAGTTAAAACACGAATTCACGGGCAAAACATTAGCAGGATGCAGTAATGAAAAGGTTAATGAGGGACAAAACATAAGAAAACAGCTGGTTTACCTTCAGATCTCGGATGGAGTAGACTTTGATATCCCCCGACCACATGCTGCGGAAAGCAGATATAACCTCTTGAGCTATCCGACCTTTGAGTCGACTCCCCACATTGATGGAAGGACCGCTTTGGAGGCGGAGAAGCTCGGTGACGAGGGGCTCGGTGTTGTTGAGGCACTGGAGGATCGAATTCATGTAGCAGTTATTGGCGAAGTTCTTGAGCCCAGTTAGCCCGGGGGACTGAAATAAAAAGCGCGTGGATTCTTACATTTCTCACTTTCAGTATCAACCACTTTAGTCATAATTACAGTTGGCTGATGTCGCAGATAGCGATGAATTTTGATTTGTTTATTAATTTTAGTTACTTCTAGTTAACTAAACGTCCTACTGCGTTATTTCAGTTCAATCACTACAAAAGATGTTCCGGCCAATTCGTTTTTCCCATAATATGGGATCATATTATGATCTAAAATGCCTAAATTGATATACTAAATTGATATACTTTCAATACTTTCAGATTCGTGCAATTCAGGCATACCTAAGTCGTCATCAAGTTGTATTTTGCAGGCTTGAAAGCAGCTGTCTTAAACTTTGTACTCTTAATTCAATGAAAATAAATTCAACTCGACTCGTTCACAGTATTTCCAGTAATATATATTACTGAACGAGTCGAGTTGAATTTATTTTCATTGAATTAAGAGAACAAAGTTTAAGACAGCTGCTTTCAAGCCTGCAAAATACAACTTGATGACGACTTGAGTATGCCTGAATTGCACGAATCTGAATGGATGAAGTCTTCCAGTACAGGAAATCAATATGAGTACCACATTTTCATAAATTATTGACTAAACGTCTCTAAGTGAAACAAAGTAGATATTTTACATATTAGCTGGGTAATGATCCAGGCTTGACGGAAGCTAGCACTTGAAGTGCACTGAGGGAAGCTCCAGGCTTACCAACCCTCACCCTAAATATCTGTAGCCTATTGACATGTCTCCCCCTTACCTATGAGTCATGACATAATATAGTGACATAGTCATGATGACATAATATCGATACCTTAAAGCACAAAGGATCTATGTCCATCCACCTTCCACATTTTTTATTTTTTATTTTTAATTTCAGAAAAAGTCAAATTCAACAAAACTATTATTGAGTTTTCTTGACGACGATAGCTTGAAAATTTATTGAGGAAATTAAAGAGTTTAGTGTAATAAGCCATTATTTTAAGAATTGTGCTTTGGTGATAATTTCGTTTGCGTTTTTCTCAAAACTCCGTTTTTGGACATAGCTCCTTTGTGCTTTAAGGTATCGATATACTACTATCGATATACTACTAGAAATCCTTATCATTCTCCTTTAGTACCTTTATCTATTAGATAATAATGAATGTATTATTCAGATTCGTACTATTCAATATTGTTTTTCCATTAGTCTAAAATTTCCGAAATTTTAAATAATTTTTGACACCACCCATAGGTTTGAGGGTCTCCTTGCACCACCTACCACAGGCCCTTGCAAGGGGCTCTTTGGACTAGTGATGCGACATCGATAGAAAACATCGATGTTTCTCAACATAGATGTTTTTGAAATCCACCATCGATGTCGAGTGGAAACATCGACCAAAAACGATGTTTCTCAACATCGATGTTTCTTAACATCGATGTTTCTTAACATCGATGTGCCCGATCATAATTATACAAATATTCGGGGTCGTTTGCTTGTAGGTACCTACTCGAATAGACTTTTTTTTCATCTGATGAATCAATTTCTAGCCACTAGGTCAATTTCTACCCGAGTACATTCGCCAAATGAATATTTAAAGCAGTTACACCCCCCATAAGTTAGGAATAAACCTCAGTGAATAACAAAAGTATAATATACAAAAGTATAATATATTATATTGTTCATAATTTTATAGCACTTGTCCAGGCATTTTTTTAAAATAGGAAAGCATTGAAAGGAAGATAATATTGCAGATTTAAGATAAATCTTGTTTTATCTTATCTATTTATTGTCAAAACAACTTGAAAAATCTGTAGGAAAATTAGCTATTATTTTTATTCCTCCAAGAGATAAGAATGTAATAATTCATCACGATTGGTATTTTAACGCTTGCTTCATTCATTATTTTAATGTGTAAACTATTGAGAAAACCAATGGGAACAACAAATCAGGGGAAGTACGACATCGATTGAAACATCGGTAAGAAACATCGATGTTGTGAAAACATCGATGTCGATGTCGCATCACTACTTTAGACCAATGTAGGGAGGTTTCAGTTTTGCACCACTCTTGTCAGTAAAGGTACTTCCAGTTTGTGGGCATCAGCTGTGGTGTCTTGGCTGGCCCCCTTAGTGGATTAAGACGTTATAAACTTGGTCGTTGCCCAGTATGGGTTTGGCTAGAGGAGTTATGTGGGATGTGCTGGTCCTGTGGAAAATCTCCGGTAGTAATGTGGTTTCCCAATTACCAACCAATTGGAGATTTCGAATGATCGAGAATCGCCACACAACTCCCCTCTTCAATAAAAGGGTTAAGGAATTACAGAGGTTTGCACGGTAGCTTGCTTTGTTTTCGCTAGACTGGCAAATAATGCTATGCATTCTATCCCACGTGTTCCTCGGGGTCACCAATTTTGGCGAGAGGAGTTATGTCGGATCTGTTCTGGTCCTGTGGAAAATCTCTGGTAGTAATGTGGTTTCCCTATTACCAACCAATTGGAGATTTCGAATGATCGAGAATCGCCACACAACTCCCCTCCTCAATAAAAGGGTTAAGGAATTACAGAGGTTTGCACGGTAGCTTGCTTTGTTTTCGCTAGACTGGCAAATAATGCTATGCATTCTATCCCACGTGTTCCTCGGGGTAACCAATTTTGGCGAGAGGAGTTATGTCGGATCTGTTCTGGAAATCTGTTCGCCACATGGGTATACGTTCAGGAAGCCGCCATGGTAGGCAAGTCCGAGCCCGGTTGGGTACTCCCTGCTGGCCTTCGCTGCCTTTGTGGTTTCTTTACATTTTCTTATCTCTTTATTTTTTTTTATTTTTTTTTTATTTTTATTTATTTATTTATTTATTTTTTTTTTTATTAACTCCCCTCAAGACAAAATGTCTTTGATGACGGAGGGGGCACGCCATAAAACAAAATAAATAAATAAAACAAATATAATGGGGCACAGGACTCACCCGACGCCGGCCCTAGGGATGAGGGATGATGAGGAAGGTGGGGGTGGGAGAGAGGGATGAAGGGAAGTGCCTCTATAAAATGACCACCAGTTTAAATATGAGCCGAGCAGTACGCGGCGGGTGACACCACGGAGTACACCTACTGAGATGCCCAACTCGCGCAACTCCGTGGCACTTTTCCCGCACCACACTCCGCGCCACGACAAGGTTGCAGCCATCACCCTGATGTTGTTGGGTGCCACTCCTTTTAGCTCTGACACTGCTTGCCATAAATCATCTCTATCATACTTTCTTATCTTAGCCCGCCAGGTCTGCTCCATGTCCATGCTGCCATTAACAACCTGGACATCCAGGATAATGCAAGACCTGTCGGGCTTGACGGCAACAATGTCAGGCTTCTTGCCCTGGTCACTTGGCATGTGGTATAATCTCTCTCTTTCAACATCCCAGCCGCTGGATGACAAGGCACCTGCTATCTGCTTGGCGACCGCATCATGACGTAGGATGCGGCCCCCGTGAGTTCGTGGACACTGCTGCACTACATGATACAGATGTTCATTTCCACTCCGACAGGCACGGCAAAGGGTATCTGTCATCCCACGACTACCTCTAGAACACCGTACCGCTGTTGGCAGTGTTGCCACACGGACGGCGTATTACCGTCGTTGTTTTATTACGCGTTCCCTGTCCTTCTACTACTTGTTCCATTAATTTGTTTTACCATTGTTTATGTAAATTTTGACTATTGTTATTGGACTCGGTGTTACATGACAAATAAAACATTCAGAAACACGAGTGTGTGTCGTATATCCCTTAATTTCCCACTTGTTTGAAAAAATGTTTTTTTTCGGATTTTTTAAATCGACAGTGAACTTGCAAAACCATGTAAGTCGTTTTCCAGAAATTTTACAGGAAACGAGAAAAACTTGCTTCAAAGTGGACTTGACACGTCATTGTTGGTTCATATTTGTTGCTTTTGACGCATAGAGAAGAGATAGTCGAGTTTTTGCCAGTTTGGCTCCGTTTGATGGATCAAGGGGGTCTCATTCTATCCAAATAGCTAATAACCTTATTTTCGAAAAAAAATCGGACTTACATGGTTTTGCAAGTTCACTGTCGAAATGAAATTTACATATATTTTGACAAATTTGAAGAATATTTGAGCTGAAGTTTCCTCAAAGGCTCCATTACAGTGTGACAGCTCAAGAATGATAGCGCTATCTAAGTCAGCAGAATCTGTCTATAAACCCAATTTTTTGGAGAAGCAAAAGGAGACTTGGAAAAATCCTTGGTAGGATGTTGGGGTCTGTTATTTCTTAAAGTACAGAACCAAGGAATGAAGTGGAGAAGGTTCAGCTCATGAATGATGGGATTTGTGCTGCCTCAGACAGCGGTGCCATCTCTGATGAGGAAACAGAACCTTCAGGTGAGAAATGAGGGCCTGGTACAGTCTATCAACTCGATAATTAGTTATTATTTTCTTTGAGTCATTTTGGTTTTACTATTACGTTTCCTACACAATCAATGTTTGGAGTATCAAGATAACCAACGGCTATCAGTTTTGGTTCAGAAGTGGACAAACTATTGCAGGTAAAAATTGGACTTTCAAAAGATACCTCAGGATATTAAGGGATTTGAACGTTCACCGACGGAAATGAGGCAAATTTCAACTGAGCAGAGTTAACCCATTTCCGGCCACTGATGCGTTTTCGCATCGACTTTTTTTTTTAATTTTGAAAATAGTAGAAAATCTTTGTAGGGTGGAGTGGGGTAATTGTGTAAACGGGGCAAATGTGTAAGTGGTTCAAAAAATGGCGCCAAATGAAACTGGATTTTCGAATGTCTTCTCTATGGTTGTGTTTACATCTGAGACGTCTTATCACAAAAGTTGGTTGTACTCCGACCGCGCTCTCATGTGCTACCGACTTGTTTTTGTGGAGAGTCCCTTTTCACCCGTGAGTCAAGTGCAGTGCTTTGTGCAAATTTCTTGTAAATGGACTGTCAATATAAGTTTTGTGTGTCATTCCGTCCAGTTTTCATATTCTGGTAAGTACTTTTAATGATTATAATAGTATACAACTCTTGAAACTTCCGTATTCTGTAGAATTGGCTGTGGTATACAAATGCCCCTTGATTTCACCTTGTTGGGGGAAAAGTGTAAGCTCTCCAAGGGGCAAATGTGTGGCAGCAGGTGCATGTGATTTTACGTTTATTTTTATAAAATAAATATTTTTTGCTTGTTTGGTGGTTAATTTTCTTCTCCTTTTGATCTAAGTCACTCATTTTTAGTTTGACCTTTCTTTTTATCACTAATATCCTTCCTTTATTTCCCCCTTGTTAGCACTTGTTGGAGAAAAAAGTTTGTTTCTACTGGAAAAAATGTCGCAAAAAAAATTCTGAATATCCCGTTTTGTTTGTTTTTAGTGGCCTTTTCACGCATTTGCCCCGTAAATATTTGAATTGATAAGAAATTAGAAAACAGAACCACTTACACATTTGCCCCATTTTACCGGGGAAATGTGTAGCAAGGAGGTCGTTTTAAAAAATAGAGCTGAGAGCTACGAAGAAGTTGAAAAATTAAAATATCAATCCAGCAATTGTAATCAGCATTAAATTGCGTAAATTTTAAAGAAAAAAATATTACTCTAGCTGTAACTGGGGCAGAGCTATGTGAGGTTAAAGTTGAACTATTGAAATTTTGGTACGCAATTACCCCACTCCACCCTACAAGAATTTTTTCTCGTTCATGCTGATCCTAAACTCGTCAAAAAAAATTCTTCGACGTTCAGGAGCTCGATGCGATTTTGGATTTTTTTTTTGAAATTTTGAAAAGAAGGCCGTTTGGTCGAAAGCATGATTATGGTGCTCAAATTCGATCCTGGGTGATAGGGCGTTCTGAGCCACGAGTCAAAACGGATTGCAGTCCATAAAATAGATTTTTACATTTTACCAACAGCAATGAATTGTATAAGTCACATAGATTTGGAAGACTGAGGGCTCAACTGGTGAGGAAATTATGTGTTATTTCGGCCACCATCGTATCAAACAGTTCATACTCCTCTCTACTCTGTAATTTCTACCCTTGGCTTGAAATAGGTTAAGAAAAATACCGAACCATTGAGTACTAATTTTCAGTGTTTTTACAAAAAAATTGCAGTTGTGGAGTTGGTTTGTTGATGATGCTGGAGGGTCTTTAGTGAACGGTACAAGGAAATTGTCCCCGACAATACAATTTCCCGTAAAACGTATGTACCGTTTTCTCGGGTTGTAATCAACCGATCACCTTGATTTTTTTCATATATTGTCGAGCATCTTATGCTCTATAACTGGTGCAAAGGATAATTTCGTACAACGCTTGAGGAGAGAAAGGCGGATTTTTGAAAAAACCATCAAAATCAGGGCTCTAACCTACCAAAACGGACCACATTTTTATCTTGTTGTAGGGAAAAATACGCCAATCCCTATGCACAGTTGGTGTATAAGATACTGACGTACAAGTAAAAAAAAAGAACAAGGAGAAAAGTCCAGTATAACTCAACAAAATGGAACACGAGTGCTAGAAAACGCGATTTTTCAGGAAACACGATTTTCTGAAATTAAACAATGTTCATCTCATGACGTCATCATACGGTTTCCTAACGCTTCCAACTTGCTCCAAGGTGACTCGCTTTGATGAAAACAAAGAAGAAGAAGAAGCTAAATCTCTTGTTTCGTTGTTTACTCGTCTTTTTCTATGTTTATGTTTCGTTTTGTGCCGTTCGTTTTGTGCTGTGCTGAATCGTCTTGAAAATGCGGATGGTCCAGTGTATGGCGCCGGACTCTACTAGCGCAAACCCTGACACAGGTCGGTTTGCGTATTTATTTGACCCACTTCTCGTTCAAATTTTTTCATGATTTTTTTTTAATTGGTCCGTGATTATGTGCACATTAATAAAAAATTGTTTTTAAAAAATCGAATTTTTACTCGAAAAAATTTCCTTGTACCCTTAGGTAATTTACTGGCTAATCTGGATAGGTAGGAACTTCAGCGAATTATATCGAGAAAAATAGTCCTCACCCGCTTGTATTTTCCAATAATCTGCCGAAGTTCGAGAATCTTCCGAAGGAAGACGATGTGACGTCTTTTCTCCGTGTGCACCATTTCGAAATAGACTCGAACCGTCGCGTCCTCAACATCGGCGGAAAACTGACTGAGAAGAAACTGCTGGGCAAGCAACAGGTGTCCGTCTAATTCTAACAGGATTCCGATGCAGCGACAACAGTCTGCTTCACGTGAAAGGGGCCTAAATGGATTTTGTACTTGAGAGGGATGAGGTAGTTACTCAATCGACGCGCGGCGAACGTCCTGTATAGCGATCACGTTTCGGCAAATACGACCAACAACAAAGAGTGATTTAGATACTGCGTTTGTATTATGTAAAATTAATAAGAAAACTGTGTCGTAACATTATTTGTCCAGGTGTAGGCTGGAGAAATAGTCCGCAGCTGGGAAGTAAGGTAGCCCTAGTTCAAGATTGCAATCATAGTGATACGCAGTTCAAGTCGCTACTGGCATTATGAAGGTCATGTGATTGGTTGGTAACAATACGTTTGATTCATTTATAAAAACGCTGCAAATCATTGCTCAAAGGTTTATTATTTTCTGTATAGATCACCCTTCTGTATAGATCACTGGTTCTCCATCAATAGCACCTACCACCATCTGTATTCTCCATTGACCCGCCCTCTCAAATTTCAGCTTCCTGCGTTCAACAGAAGAGAAAATGGCCTTGGAGCTCACTCAGCTGATCAGTGACCACTCATGCGCCTTCAGCATTCTCCATTGACCCGCCCTCTCAAATTTCAGGTTCCTGCGTTCAACAGGAGAGGAAATGGCCTTGGAGCTCACTCAGCTGATCAGTGACCACTCAGGCGCCTTCAGCATTCTCCTTTGACCCTGCCTCTAAAATTTCAGCTTCCTGCGTTCAACAGGAGAGGAAATGGCCTTGGAGCTCACTCAACTGATCAGTGACCACTCAGGCGCCTTCAGCATTCTCCATTGACCCGCCCTCTCAAATTTCAGGTTCCTGCGTCCAACAGGAGAGGAAATGGCCTTGGAGCTCACTCAGCTGATCATTTACCACTCAGGCGCCTTCAGCAATCTCCATTGACCCTGCCTCTCAAATTTCAGGTTCCTGCGTTCAACAGGAGAGAAAATGGCCTTGGAGCTCACTCAGCTGATCAGTGACCACTCAGGCGCCTTCAGTATTCTCCATTGACTTTTGATTATGGAAATTTGATTACTGGTTACGCAGAAGGCAAAACTGTATACAAATCGAAGAAATGAACAGCGATCGCATTTTAGTCAGAAAAAATTTCAACGGAGATTAGACCTCTTTTGCGATTCACACTCATGATTCTGTTTTATCGAAGGAAAACCTTCAAGTACTCGTAGGGACTGAACGGTTTGCCCTACAGAGCTCCGGGTGGTCTCAAAAATTTTTTAAAATTCAGTACTATTTAAAATTAGTGAAAAAACGATACCTTTATTTCGAGAGTTTTCGAGCTAGGGCACTCTTGAAAATTTCATCCCTTAATTTTCACCCCTTAGAAGTGACCTACATCAACCAAAAGCTTCGCGGCACAACTAGACCCCAAATGGAGCCCATATACCAAATTTCATCGAAATCGGTCCATGGTAACTAAGAAAAGTGCCGCGTACGGCGTACGGCGCACAGTGGTCCAAATTACGAATCTAGCTGATCAAAAATCTTGGCTACTATCATGATGTCGTAACTTACAAGTATATTATGTTTTGTTATTGATTTTCAAACGGCGAACACGATGGTCAAACCAAATTTGAGCTAAACTTTTTATTTGAAAAGATAATGTAGGTTATTTCACAAAAAATGAAGTGTTTTTAGAACTGCGTTGGTAACTTATTTTTATTATACATATTACATATAATTTCATATCATATTATATAATCTCTATTTATTATTATATTAAACAATCACATTTTATGACAAATACATGTCACTTAAATTATTTTCGATGTCATCAGAGTCATCGCTGTCACTCGGAATTGCAGGAGCATCAACCAAAAGTTCTTGAACCTTGCTGTCCAGTTGATCGAAGTCTTCAGTTTTGGGTAGAGGTCTCAAACTCGTTATTGTGGGATCCGAGGAGATTAATAGATTGTGAAAAATGTCACAGTTTGTTATAATTCGGGAATTTTTTCTGGAATATCCTTGTCTGTAGTTCTTGAACTCCTTATGTCGAATCTCCACCACATCTTTAGATAACTTCTCCCATTGAATCGCTAATCACTGTCTCCGTTTCAGAGAGATAACAATCTTTTTTGGCGTTTAGTACGACGATATATGACGGATACAAAGGGTTTTTCTTGGCATTTGTGGCACCTTTGCGAAGTAGTAGGTATTGATGTTTGGTGAGTCGAGCTCCGACGATTAATGCCAATGCTTCCTGAGGAGAATGCAACGTAGAATTAATTTCAATTTTTTTCTTGTATTTAAAAAAAATGTTTGTTGCTCTTCCTGGTGACGCCAGCACCTCACCTAACAAATATGCTGCGTCCTCTTCTCCACCGAGCCTCAACTTCAACTTTAGGGCGAAGCACAGTTCCTCCATTGAGAGATTTTCAACAATATTCCTGGTTATTCGACGTTTTGGTACTTCGCTGCTCGTGCTGAAGTTTTTGGACGGGGTCCCCCGTGGTCCACAACTGGTACCAGGAGTAGGAATAGTCGGACTAAAAGGTTTTAGGGTACCTTGTAACCAACTCTCATACTTGGCACAGAAACGCTTTGAATTCCTGTACCATTTTACCCAAAAGGGTTTTAAAACTTTCAAAAAACTGCTTACTGCAAAAATAATTTTTGATTTTGTAACCTCGGGATTCCTTACATCGTACTTGTTCGAAATGTATTCAAAAATAATCTTATTACCTTTTGCTTTCAAAACTCTGGGCCTTCGACACTTCAAACAACTCCAATCGGGTATTTACGATTTCAGACAACTTTGACAACAAAAAATTAAATAACTTTCAGGAACGCAAATGGACGCAGCTGGTTGTGATTTTATTTCGAAGTATATCAGTTATATAACGTATATTTAAAATAATTTTCTGGTTCTGAGTGGTTCCCCAAGATTTAGAGTATTTTGAAGGGAAACGATTTAGACATGTTTCTTCTTTTTTAAAGCCATCGTTCAAACCAATAAAATAATTTTTTTTTAAATAGAAATCTTTCAAAATTGTGTTCTTCTTACCTGAATGAGAGTAATTCATCTTGATAAGCTGGCGAAAATATTTTTACTACGATTAAGACTTGGCTCGAAGAAAGCTCTGAAATAACTGGCTCGGAAGCGATCCGTATTATCTGTTTGTTTACATCTCGCTCAGGGACTTTGCTCACTTGCCCCCCTGTTTTTTCCTTTGGTTATGCTATCAGGAACATGTTAGAATTAGTTTATGATACATTTCTTACAGATTTAAAGGGGTCGCCTTTTTCATTTTTGATCAGCTAGATTCGTAATTCGGACCACTGTGCGGCGTACGGCGGACGGACGGAAATTTTTTTATTCGATTTTCGGATTCTACGTACCTTGAAACGTAAAACATCAAATTTTGAGGGGGGGTTAAAATTTTTTTTTTCTTGCTCGATTCCAAAGGCTTATTATTGAAAATAATAAACCAAAAAAGCGTTGAGTTGTCTATTTTGTGAAGCTAGTTGGCTCATAATAAACCTTCATGAGCAATCACTATGTTACACCGGTGTCAGAAGTGAACAGGCAGCGAGGTGCTGAATCGAAAATAACCTACTAAATGATGACGATTGTTCTGTACTTCGTATGATAACAATAAAAAAAGATATTGAATTGAATTGAATCGAATGATAACGAATGTATGTCGTTGAGTGGTCGAGGCCCTTTTTGGGTACCTGCTGAGAGTTGCCCGTCTCCAGGATAGCCGCCTACCGAGAATCGTAGCGAGAGAGGTGATTGGTAAGAATGTTTCTTGGGCCAGGCACTTGGATCATCTCTCAACCGAGCTCGACGTCCACAACCACCTGGATTCGCTGGATTGCAACATGATCAGGGCTTAGGCGGATGCCTTGCTGGGAGAATTCAAAAAATCTAAGCGCGAGCTGGATTTATGACAGCGGACGGATTCCAGTGGAGTGGTTGAACTCAATCTTCATTGCCCTGCCTAAGAAGGCTAATGCACGCAGGTGTTGTGATCACAGGACCATCAGCCTAATGAGTCACGCCCTCAAGATTTTATTGCGTGTGCTTCACTACCGGTTGTGGAGGAAAGTTGAGGCCGAGATTGGCGATACGCAGTTTGGTTTCCGCAGTGCATTTGGAACAAGGGAAGCTTTATTTGCCCTGCAGGCTCTCGTCCAAAAGTGTCTCGACCAGCAATGCTCGGTGTATGCCTGTTTTGTAGATTTTGAGAAGGCATTTGATAATGTGCGGCATGAGAAGCTTGTTCGTATTCTGCAGGAGGTCGGTCTGGATTTCAAGGACGTGAGGTTGATGAGGAACCTATATTGGAACTAGATGGCGCAAGGTCGAGTAGATGGCGCTCTCTCTGAACAGGTGACAGTTGCGAAGAGGGTCAGACAGGGCTGCACAATGTCACCGTTACTCTTTAACATCTATTCGGAGCAGGTATTTAAAGAAGCCCTAGACGACTGTGATATAGGGGTCCAAGTCAATGGTTTACCTGTTTCGAATTTGAGATACGCAGATGACACGGTACTGCTGGCTCACACTGAATCGGAGCTCCAGGTCCTCTTGGACAAAGTTGCAATGTCTTGCAGGAACTATGGCCTGGCCATCAACATTGCCGAAACGAAAGCGATGGTCATATCGAAGAGGGGCAACAATGGTGTGAGGTTGGTTGTTGACGGGCGAGTAATCGAGCAGGTGTCGAGATTCAAGTACCTAGGCCAGTGGGTTTTGGAGACTTGTTCGTTGGAGGGAGAGTTGCGGTGTCGGATCGAGGTAGCACGATCAGCATTCAACAACATGCGAAGCGTTTTGTACCTGACGTGGAGGGTGACTTGAGCCAGTTAAATGTTTGGTTGTGGCGGAGGAAGACAGCAGAAAGGTCAGTCTGGAGGGGGATATGTGAACAGGCCAAGGCTCTTAATGGGCTGTAGAGTCAATAAGAACAAAAACTCCGAAGCCAGTCGAAAATATGCGTTCTCAGTGGGTTGTAAAACGCCGGCTAAAGCAGCCTCCCTGACTAGATAACGGAGAACCTAAGATTTCCTAAGGGGGGGGGGGGAGAGAGAGAGAAAGATGTTGTGATCAGCTACCTCTTCGCATTTCTGTTCATTCGCTTCCTTAGCCCAAGTGGTAGGAGCTCCGATTCAGAATCGGAACGATAGGAGATCGATCCCCGGTCGAGGGAAGTTAATTTTTGATGATTCAACAATATCAATAGGGGTCGGAGGTGCTAGAAAGCTCAAAAATACACTATTTTCCCTGGAAACCAATTTTTTCACGCCGAGTGTCACTTATCGACTCGGCGCCAACAGTTACCTGAAATTTGTACAAAATAGAATAACCGTAAAGGTCAATAATTGGAAAAGAAATTCGCGACATGAAAATACTCACTGTTACACCGATAATGGAATCCGCCCTTTCGTTGTACAGGTAGTGCTGGACTTTGGGGACTGAAGGCTTGTTAGCTCGGGAGAAGCTCGGCATGTGGTTGGTAGGCAAATCATCGCTCATCTAATAGAACAAGGTGAGACATAAGACTAAAGAGAAGTCAGGGCCTATCTCAAGAGTATGCAGGGTGTCAGAGAAAGATACGGCCACACTTCAGGGGTCGACTCTACAAGTAATTTGCACCAAAAAGTGTCTCGTCGAAATTTTTTCAAGATGCTTCGTTTTCGAGTTATTTCAATTTTTAAGATTGTTTTAATAAGTTCGACCTTGTCTCACTAAAATGACTATAGCTCCCTTATTTTTCATGCAAATTCAAATCTGATTACTCCGTTAAAAAGAGCATTAAATATCCCACCTAGGGATGTCAGATTCTTCAAAATGAATCGATTTAAATCGTATCAATCTTTTAAAAAAGAATCTAAAAAGATCGTACCGATTTTTTTCAAAAGTATCGATTTCTTCAAGAATCGATTCCTTTTAAGCAAAAGCCTTACTTAAGTAATTACCAAAAGCTGAAGCTAACTTTTAATGCTTAATGTTTCATATAACCAACTATACCTACCTGTATCTTTCATATTTATGTTTTTTTATCTACAATTTATATCGCAAAAAAGCTACTTACATATAGCGTAAATGTCAACCAACTAATTTATCTTCACTAACCTTCCATCAGCTATAAAAATGGGGATAATTGAATGACGTCATGAATTATAAGTTTCATCATGATAGGTTGAGGTGATGTTTGTGTTTTTTCATTTTTCGATCATTAGGTTGTGATAAGCAATGATCTCCATAAATAGTCCTTCTCTTTAGGTTTTGATACATAGGTTTTGATGGTTTTTGATTGAAATTATTGTTATTGATGATAATTTATTTCCCTCGAACAGCTGACGAAAAGAATCCGACCGACAATCGACTGTTTGAATCGATTCTCCGATTCTTCAGGGAGAAAAAAATAATCAAAAAATATCGATAGTTTTTTTCAAAAGAATCGATACTGTTTTGCTATCCCTAATCCCGCCAGATGAGCTACAACACACATTGAATTCGGCGTTGGATGGAGAGTGGGAGGAGACCCCCCAAGTCCTCCCGTCAAAACGTCGATTTCGTTGAAAAAATCACGTTTTTATACAGTTGGAAAGCCGAGATTTCGCTGATTTTCTATAGAAAATGGATGAAAATCGACCCCTGAAGTTTGGCCGTATCTTTCTCGGACACCCCGTAGAGAAATTTTTTAAAAATTGTTATACATTGCTGAGTCGGATGATATGTTGATATCTTCAGGCTTAACAACGTGAACAAAGCGGTGGACTGCCGGCTCTATTGTTCCAAAAGAAATCAGAATAACAATAATAAAATACAAATAAACTAATAAAAAATTCCGTGAGTTGACACACTTGACACTTTTTTAAAACTGCTGATTGGGCTTCCTTACAGGAAATTATGCGAGAAATACGTACATCCTTGATGTTGGGAGATGAAGAGCTTCTGCGCAGAATCCCTGAGGACGAGCCATCCCTCTTGAGTGGAACGCGGTTAAGACCTGCAGTAGACAGAAATGAGTATTCTTACCTCACATCGCAATTGATTCTAATGAGAAATTATCACAATAGGTTTTATTACGTAAATATTACAATGCTTACCATTTTCGTTGCTTGTTGTTGCACTCTGACTTCTGAAAATGACAAAATTGTCTAAGTAAATATAATATATATTGTAAGTAAGCCAATTGTATCAATTATTATCTACGTATCGTATTGGAGAGTCCGTCGTAACCAGCAAGTCGAGTACAGGAGGCTTTTTTTGAGCGCTTTCGATGTAAAGACATCTTCAGGCCGTCGAGAGTGTATTAAAGTTTGTCAGTACCAGTGTTGCCAACTAGCGGCTACCAAAACCCCCTGAGCCAACCTTGAAAAACCCCCAAATCCCCCCAAAAAAGAAGAACCCCAGAAGTTAAGGGTGAAATAAAAATATCGATGAATACAATGCAATTATTATTATTTTTTTTAAATAGTAGATTGTAATTTAATAATGATTTGAGGGCGGAGTGGATCTTGAAGACAATGCAATTATTGTATTAGCGATATATGTTTCAGGTCATACAGGTTAAACAAAAAAAAACATTAAAAACATTTAAAAAAATAAACTAGTTTCTTCAGGTAGGGTACTTTTTTGTACAAAAAATCAAAATGTCAAACAGTGAGGTCGCATTTGACCCCCATCTCCAAAACCTTCTCAATTTCTTCAAAACTTCAAGTTTGCTAATAGTAACGAGGACTGGTTGGCATCTCAGTGTGCTGAGATTGAATATTTGGCTGAAATTCATGATGATTTCAACCTGCATAAGAAGGTAAGAGAGCTAACCTCCACTGGCAGGAAGAATCATGCTTCGGTGGTGATGGACGAGTGTGGCTTCGTTGCTGTATCCCGTGAGGAAAAGTGCCAGGTATGGGAGAAGTACGTGAACGAATTGTTCAGCGATGTCCGGGAAGTATGCGAACTATCCAGTCGTGATGGTGATGATGGGCCACCCATTTTGGTTGACGAGGTTCGACGTGCAATCTGCACTGCCAAAACCGGGAAGGCTGTGGGTCCTGATGAGGTGAGTATAGAGATGTTCAAGTTGATGAGCGATGAAAGTATTGCCAAGCTGATGATACTCTTCAACAGGATTTACGACAGTGGGCTGATCCCTTTAGAGTGGTTGAACTCAATCTTCGTCACGCTGCCCAAGAAAGCTAATGCTCGTAGGTGCAGTGATCACAGGACCATCAGCTTGATGAGCCATGCTCTCAAGATTCTACTGCGAGTGCTCCACTACAGGTTGTGGCGGAAAGTGGAGGCTGAGATCGGGGATACCCAGTTTGGATTCCGGAGCGCTTTTGGAACAAGAGCCCTATTTGCCATGCAGGTGCTGGTCCAGAAGTGTCTTGACCAGCAATGCCCAGTTTTTGCTTGTTTTATCGATTTCGAGAAAGCATTTGATAACGTGAAGCATGTGCAGCTTATTCGTATCCTGGAAGAAGTGGGTCTTGATTTCAAGGATCTGAGACTAATCAGGAACTTGTACTGGGGGCAGAAGGCACAAGTTCGTGTGGACGGTTCGCTCTCTGACCAAGTGACTGTTGCCAAAGGGGTCAGGCAAGGCTGCACGTTGTCGCCATTGCTCTTTAATATTTATTCGGAGCAGGTCTTTAAGGACGCCCTGGATGACTGTGATATTGTCATCCCTGTGAATGGATTGCCTGTGTCCAATTTAAGATATGCGGATGATACGGTGTTGTTGGCCCACTCCGAGGTGGAGCTCCAGGCTCTCTTGGACAGGGTGACAATTGCCTGTAGGAAATATGGCCTGGCTGTCAGAAAAGTGGGATAAGCCAATATCCGTGGTCGCTGGGTGGGTTCATACAAAAGTCCAATTCGCGATAATACGAGCAGTATCCTTACGGCTCCGTGGCTCCAGGAGAGAAATTAGGAGTCTAGGCCTCGAGGATGGAGCGCCTCTTCCTCTTCTAAAAGATTAGTGTGACGACGCTTCGCCATCATTCTACACCGCCCCCGTCCGAAAAATTCCTCTGTGTTATATCGACAGGCCAGATGATTAAATTTTTATACGATAAAAAAAAAAAAAAAATCGATGGTCATATCGAAGGCAGCAAATAGTGGCATCAGGTTGGCAGTCAACGGGCAAAGCATCGAGCAGGTGGCACGATTAAAGTACTTGGGGCAATGGGTGACGGAGACTTGGTCGTTGGAGGGGGAGTTGCGCGGCCGAATCGAAATAGCACGAGGGGCGTTTAACAACATGCGTGGTATATTGTGTCGCCGGGATGTAAGTTTCGCGTTGCGCTAGCGAGTTGTTAAATGCTACGTGTGGTCTGTACTTCTGTATGGTGTAGAGACGTGGACATTGAAGGCCAGGGACATGAATCGGCTAGAGGCTTTTGAAATGTGGTTGATTCGGCGTATGCTGAGAATCCCCTGGACTGCAAGACTCCGCAATGACTACATCCTCCAATAGAACTCCCTGAAACGTGAACTGCTGATGACCATAAAGAGGCGCAAAGTGGCGTACTTGGGGCATGTCTTGCGTGGGCCCAAGTACAGTTTTTTGCAGACAGTAATGATGGGAAAGATCAGTGGACGTAGGGGAGTGGGACGGAAGCGCGCGTCATGGTTGTCGAACATACGTAGCTGGACGGGAATTAACCGAGCAGCCGATTTGTTCCACCTGGCTCAGAACCGTGAGAGGAATGCAGAATTGATCGCCAACCTTCGATGACGGAGACGGCACTTGAAGAAGAAGAAGAACGAGCGCGAACGGACGAATGAACTTCAAGAATTTATCAAAGTGTGTGCTTGCGAATGATCAAAGATCGGAAAATAGTAGAGACAAAGTTTGTCCGCCAAAACTCTAAATTATAGTCTCATTGAGCCCACGATAGACATTGGTAAATTCGGTGAAGTTTTTCACTCCATTGATTATCGACACCTGAGCGCCCAAAAGGCCAAACTGCTTTTTCTTGTACAAAAGGCCAAACTGAAATCGGTTTCAATGTCAGAAGTCCGAAGGGCCATGATTCAAAAACGGTTTGGAATTCAATTTTACATAGATTTTCGGACCAATTACAAAAAAAACCTAGTTGACTTCATATACACTGGCCTCGCTACAATCGCTTGCGTTTTACAATAGTAAGTAGTTCCGAAAGCAGTTTGGCCCTTTGGGCGCTCAGGTGTCGATATATATATTACCTGCTGCTATTTTAATTGCTGATTCATTTTTATTCTCCCAAATCCCCCCGACTCGTCGGTAAAACCTCCCCAAAAAAAACCCAAAAGATTTCTCCCCCCAAAATCCCCCCGTCTAGAAAAAAAAACCCAAATTTGGGGGGGAAACCCCCAACTTGGCAACACTGGTCAGTCCGTCGTTCTATTTATAGTCTGGGTGAAAGGGAGGTGAAATGATCAGAAAGGAAAGGGGGCCACGTGGTAACAAGACCACGTGGTGAAAGGTTGTTTGTCATGTCAAGTGAAAGGGAGAGATGGTACGTTCACCACATGGTTACCACGTGGTCTTCTATTCTAAACTATGAATATATATTATAATATATTATAAACTAGCTTACATTACAAACATATTGCTAAAATTATTAACTATCTATATCTACTTTTAACTTAAGTAGTATCTAATTTTTTTCTTACCACGTGGTCTCGTTACCACGTGGCCCCCTTTCCTTTCTGATCCTTTCACCTCCCTTTCACCCAGACTATAAAAGTTATAGTCTGGGTTCTATTTAATAGAACGACGGAATGACAAACTTTAGTACTCTCTCGACTGCCTGAAGATGTCGTTACATCGAAAGCGCTCGCCTCCTGTACTCGACTTGCTGGTTACGACGGATTCTCCAATACAATACGTAGATAATAATTGTATTCTTATAACTAGCGGAACTAACCCCATCCATTTACTTGTATCAAGATCCTCAGAATGTAATCCATAAATATATAAATCTGTCTGTCTGTCCAGAATCGATTACAGAAAAAAGGCTCAATCGATACCCCCTTTGTAACGTTTATAAAGTTTGTCAAATGAAAACGATTAAGCTATTTTAGAACATTCATCTACTGAGCTCAATCGTGTGCTGCTGAGCTCAATATTTTAGAACATTATCTGCTGAGCTCAACTTTTAACGGTTGGGCCGATTTTGATGGAAATTTTCTATCTCGCTCATAGTCCTTCTTTAAACAACATAACTAGAGGAAGATGCTGAGTTTAAGGCGTATAAATGTTGTGTATTTCTGAGTCGGATGATGATTTGACTGTTGGTGGTTAAAAAACGCTGCAAATTATTATTATTATTATTATTATTTTTCTATATAGATCACTCGTCTGCAAAGCCACCAACCGTCCAACATGAAGAAAAACATCGATCGCATTTCGGTCAGCTAAAATTTGAACCGAGATTAGGCCTCTTTTGCGATTCACACTCGTGTTTCTGATTTATCGTAAGTTCAACCCTCAAGTTCTCGTACAGAGAATTCTAAAAATTCAATAATATTCAAAATTGGTGATTTCGAGAGTTTTCGAGCTAGGGC
Source organism: Apolygus lucorum (assembly GCA_009739505.2). Lineage (NCBI taxonomy): Eukaryota > Metazoa > Arthropoda > Insecta > Hemiptera > Miridae > Apolygus > Apolygus lucorum. The sequence goes on along the minus strand of CM019173.2, from coordinate 7,699,552 downwards.
ACTTTTGCAAATTTCAACCCTTAATTTTCACCCCTTAGAAGTGACTGACTGAAAGTCCATGGTAACTAAGGAAAGAGCCAAGTTCGGCGGACGGACGGAACATTTTTTATTCGGATTCTACGTACTTTGAAACGTAAAGCAATAAATTTTGAGGGGGATTAAACTTTTTCTTGGTCGATTCCAAAGGTTCATTACCTATTGCCAATAATAAACCAAAATTGACTTTAAAATTAAAAAGCTACACGTAAGATGGAGGAGAAACTCACTTGTTGGGGCGATCTCCGTCCATCGAGGGGCCCTTGTGTCCAGCGGGAGGTACGGTGGGTCCAGTAGGCGCCTCACTTTCAATGAAATATAAAACAGAAACATTAGGATAAACGAAAAACTGTCACTTAAGGGGGTCGGTCGCCGTTCATTCCTCGTTGCGGGTCAGTATTTAGCGAAATCAAAGGCGCAATGAATTTAAAAGTTGTACCTAAATTTGAACTTTTAAAGGATTTTAGAAATTCATTAGTGCATGGGCCTTGGGAATTGAAAGACTGAAATATTTCCGCTGGAATCATCAAAATTGAACGATAATTGCCAGAGAAAAACGCTGCAAATTATTACACAATGGTTATTATTTTCTATATAGACCACTCGTCTACAAAATCACCATCCATCAAATATGAAGAAAACAATTAAAAAAAAAAAAAAATCCAAATCACCAACCATCGATCGCATTTCGGTCAGCTCTAATTTGAACGGAGATTAGGCCTCTTTTGCGATTCACACTCGTGTTTTGATTTATATATATATATATTTCAATTTAAAACCTTAAATTTTCGTAGGGAGCGAACGGTTTGTCCTACAGAGCTCCGCATGGTCTCAAAAAATTCTAAAAATTCTATAGAATCCTAAATTGAAGGAATAACAATACCTTTATATCAAAATTTTTTGAGTTAGGGCGTTTTCAAAATTTCAAAATTGATTTTGGAACCCTTAGAAGTGACCTACATCAAACAAAAGCTTCGGGGCACAACTAGACCCCAAATGGAGCCTACATACCAAATTTCATCAAAATCGGTCAATGCTAAGTGGCAAAAGTGCCGCGTACGGCGGACGGATGGCCAAATTTTTATTCGATTTTTGGATTCTACGTACCTTGAAACGTAAACCATCAAATTTTGAGGGGGTGTTAAAATTTTTTTTTCTTGGTCGATTCCAAAGGTTCATTATTGAAAATAATAAACCAAAATGGGAAAAACCGTTAATTCAGTCATGTTTATCCCATAAAATGTAACTAAACGTGAAATTTTCAAGGATTTTAGAAATTCATTGGTCCATGGACCTAGGGAATCGAAAAACTGAAATATTGCCGCTGGAATCATCAAAATCGAACAATAATTGCCAGAGAAATGAGGGGAAAACTTGGGAAAACCCGTTTATTCGGTAGTTTTTCCAATTTCTCTTTGGCAGTTATTGTTCGATTTTGATGATTCCGGCAGAAATATTTCAGTTTTTTCTATTCCCAAGGCCCATTAACTAATGAATTTCTAAAAATCCTTTGAAATTTCAAATTTAGGGGCAACAATTTAAGTTCACGCCTTCATTTGCGCGAAATACTAAGAACGAACGGCAACCGACTGAGACCCCCTCAAGTCTAAATTCGCAATAGACATATAGTATGTTTCTAGGTTTTAAACATGGTATTTCCGGAATTAGGGTTTAGCAAGTACCTACTGCATGGCTCAGTTAATCGGAAGAACAGCTATTTTTTGACGCTTCGAACTATCAAACTAATATTTTTCACATAGTAGTTTATGTTCTCACTTGGTGTTAAAAGAGGGTTTCAATTTCCGCAAGTCATGAACCACTGCGGGATCTGGTTTTTTCAGTTTGGCCGTGGAAGCCTGAAAACAAGAAGTGGTTCATTGAATAACAAAAAAATAGTTCGCGAGTCATAATATTAACATTAAACACATTAACGTTGACATTTAACACATCCTAGAAAAATAGCAAAATTAACTGAGAAGTTTCTACATCATGATTAGTACATAACATGACAAGAAGATCTATGGAGAGCATTTGCGGATGCCAACTAACAGTCTGACATACCAGGCATTGAACCCACAGCAAGCAGACACGACTTTGAAGCTTTGAAACGTTTGGAGGAGAAAACAAGCCTTTGAAGTGGTTATTTCTCTCGAGTAAAGGCCGGGTCACACTTGTCATACAAGCTTCAGATCCGAGTCCGATCAGAGAATCGGATAGTCGTCGGAGGGGGCGTCGGATCGGAAAGGCACACCATCGAACTATACTCCTGGAACGCTCGCCAGACAGCTTGGGGGTAAGACTTGGCCGGGCGGCCAGATCGGTGACCTTGAATGTCTTCCCCCACCAACTGTAGGGCGCTACCGCCAACGCCGCCTCATCTAGTGGGAAAAACACCCTTTGTTTGTATTAATGTTGTTTATAGTTCGAAGTTCTAATTCAATGTTAACTATTAAGGCAATTGGACACCAATGATATTGAAGATATGAATATTCTGATTGAAATAGAGTCATATATAAAACCTACAAACTCATTGGAAGAGGGAGATTTCCGACTATTAGAAGTAGATAATCGAATTATTTTACCTATAAAATCAACAATTCGAATTTTAGTTACATCTTCTGACGTAATTCATTCATGAACAATTCCAAGTATAGGAATTAAAATTGATGGCATACTCGGTCGATTAAATCAAGGTAGAATAAATATTAATCGACCAGTATTAATATATGGGCAATGCTCTGAAATCTGTGGAGCAAACCACAGATTTATACCAATTGTGATCGAAAGTGTATTAATAAATCAATTCATAAACTGATTAAATTCTAATTAACATTAAGTGGCTGAAAGAAAGCATTGGTCTCTTAAACCAAATTATAGTAATTATCACTTACTCTTAATGAAAGAAATTAGTTTCTCTAATACATTAATTTGTCAAATTAAAAATATTATTTTAATATTTCTTTATTCCACAAATAGCACCAATCTGATGAACAATACTATTTATAACATATATCATAGCATATATATTATATATAATTATTATATATTTTTTCATCACATATAAAATTAATATAAATAAAAATATTGATAAAAAAATAAAAAATATGAACTGAATATGATAACAAATTTATTCTCAACTTTTGATCCAGCAACTAGAATAAAAATATCAACTTTCTAATCAAGTATAGGATTCATTTTCCTATTTACTATAGGAGGATTAACAGGAGTAATTTTAGCCAACTAATCAATTGACATCATTTTACCTGATACTTATTATGTAGTAGCTCATTTTCACTATGTTTTATCTATAGGAGCAGTATTTGCAATTATTGGAAGATTTATCCAATGATATCCATTATTTACAGGGATAACATTAAACCCTAAATGATTAAAAATCCAATTTGTGACTATATTCATTGGAATAAATATAACATTTTTCCCTCAACACTTTTTAGGATTAAGTGGAATGCCACGACGGTACTCAGACTATCCTGATAGATTTACAACCTGAAATGTTATTTCATCAATTGGGTCAAGAATCTCATTATTAGGGGTAATTATATTAATTATCATTATTTGAGAGAGTTTTATTTCTAAACGAATAATCATTTTTCAAGAAAATATGCCTTCAAGTATCGAATGAATACAAAATACTCCTCCTGCTGTACACTCTTACGCTGAATTACCTATAATTCATTCGAATTCGAATTCGAGTTTATGTCAGAGGTTTACAGACTGCTTTTATTAGGTTCTTTAGAACGTAAAAATCCATGTTGTCTCACAACCTTCGTCTCTAGACATTATAGAAATCAAGAGATTGGTTCAGGCATGATTCCTATTTCGAATCAACACAAATTCATCGGGAGAGAAAGGAAGATATTCCGGAAACAGGCGCTTCTGAGAGGGCCCCGAGCCCCGACCGACCTACTGTGGGTGGGGGAAGGGCCCTTCGCCAGCCGGACCGCGCCGTCTACACAGGGCGAGAGTTCCAGGAGTATAGTTCGATGGGGCACACCTGTCCGATACACGCGTCCGATTTGTTCCCCTCACCACTCGTCAGTCAGCCCTAAATTCATGCATGAATTATATACTAACAAAACCGCGGTATTTGTGGAAGAAAGGGAGGCATACCTCTGAGTTAGAAGAATTTTAAAGAACATTCGCGGCAAGAGCCATCATAGATTTAGCGGGGTTTTATTTCGAAGGAAGGTGTTAATTATGTAGTAAGTAGCATCCGGGGGTTCACGGGTCTCTTTTTTTGGTTTATTATTTTTTTGACATGGATATTTCTTTTGGATCAAGGAATTTTTTGCAACACTTTTTTTGCCACAAAAAAGCAACGCGATACCAGTAACCAAAACCTAGCTGCGGTAGCTATGAAGCAAGGTGCTCTAGAATACTGGATATATTACGTGCAATTGGAAAGTTTTTTTTTAGGAAAAAAATTCTGTTTATTCATAGAAACAATAGACATATCCAAGATCTATTGTTTACCCTGTAAAGGAGGAATTTGATTTCTAATTGATCATACTTGCAATGGCTGCCGAATCGTAACGTAATACGGATATGATATGATTTTTTAATTTGTTCATCTTACTAAGCTCTATCAACAGACAAGGGCTTTTACAGTAGTGACTTTGATATAATTGTTGAAAATTTGGGAATTTTTCTTGAAAGCCCCAGATAAACAGTCTACCTATCCCTTCCAAATTGCATAGATATAATTTTTGAATGTTCATGGTCCAATTCGTATGACTAAAAAATATAATAAAAGATTATAAAGTCCATTTACAAAACAAACACACGAGAAACACAACGACGGCGGACAAAAAAGAACTAAAAAAATACCTACCTTCCTTCCGATGCTCTTCCCGCAAATCGGACAGGGAATGGTTGACGAACTCTGAGTGGGATCGGAACAAAAATCGGAGAACATTCGGAGTGCGATCGGTCACGGGTGGGAGAGGTGTGAACTACGCCGTCTAGAGTCCAAAGACATTCCCTCTTCCTACTCCCCTCCGATTCTCTGATCGGACTCGGATCTGAAGCTTGTATGACAAGTGTGACCCGGCCTTAATCCAACAAGTTTCGATAATTTCAACGTTCATTTTCGAGTTTTTCAAACAATCGAAGGTGAAAATAAGCCTTTGAAGTGGTTATTTCTCTCGAGTAAACCAACAAGTTTCGATAATTTCAACGTTCATTTTCGACTTTTCCATAAAGTTGAGGTGAAAACACTGATACTGGTCTCGAACCTTAAATAATATTCTTTTTAATTTAAAATCTGATGTTCTTTCATTATACGAGTAAAAAGCTCTTTTTCGAATGTCGTGAAGTGATCTATCGAGTATTCCTACAGACATTACAGTTTGACCAAGTTTCATGCTTTACTTCCTCTTTAGAGTAGATCCAACATAATATTCTCGTTCGATGGACGTTATGAAAGTTGGCGATTCCTGATAGCTTTGTTGGCACACGTGTCTCCATGAACGATATAAATTATATAATTGGAAGATACACAGGGTGTCCCCGAAAACGTCCCCCCCCCCCCCCATGCTAAAATCGTCCAGGTAGTGGTAAAAAAGAATTTTTTTTTTTTTTTAATCTTCATGATTTCTCCCAAGGATCTCAAATATGACCACGGTGCGCAATCGTGCGCAACGCACACCAACTTCGTTTTTTTTAAATGAGACCCCCCCCCCCCCCCATTTTTTTATTGCAGATTCGGAATCCACGTGAAATTTTATGAACATTTCACCCCTCAACCGATTTTTTTTTGTTGCGCGCAACCCGCTCAGTGCGCGCTCAAAGATGCGCAACCGCGAGGTTGTGTCAAAATGTGCATGTACGAAGTACCTAAGTGTGACACATGATATTTTAGTATTTTTTTACGCTGAATCACGTGGTGATGTTAGTTTCTTGATTTTACTGCATTTTTATCAAATTAGCGACGAAAAATTAACTTTTAAAAAAGGAAAATTGCATTTTTTAAGGGCAAAACCACCCTGTCTACTTAAAAACTTTTTTCCAGGATAATCGAAAAAAGATTTTCAAGTAGACAGGACGGTTATTTCACGAGAAATTTAAAGTAGAGTCCTTGTGAAATTACTAGTGAAGAGTCCAGTGTGATAAACAATCGTTTTGACATGGATATGTCTTTTGGCTGGGGGGTCAAGGAATTTTTCGCGGCACTTTTTTTTATCACAATAAATTCAACGCTGCAACCAGTAAACAAAATCATAGCTACATATCGGTAGCTATGAAGCAAGGTTCTCTGCAATATTATTATGTAGGATCGGAGAGTTTTTTTTTAATGTCAAAACATAAATTTCAACATGTCCCATAATTTAGTAACAAGGATGAAGTTAACGGATGGGCACAGAAGATGCGTAATGAGTAAAAATACAATTTTCCTTTTAAAAAAGTTCAATTTCGTCGATAATTTGATAAAAATGCAGTAAAATCAAGAAACTAACATCACCACGTGATTCAGCGTAAAAAAATACTAAAATATCATGTATCACACTTAGGTACTTCGTACATGCACATTTTGACACAACCTTGCGGTTGCGCATCTTTGAGCGCGCACTGAGCGGGTTGCGCGCAACAAAAAAAAATCGGTTGAGGGGTGAAATGTTCATGAAATTTCACGTAGAATCCGAATGTGCAATAAAAAATGAGGGGTCTCATTTGAAATAAACAAAATCATGTGTTAGTAATTGAAGCACAAATGAAAGAGTTTCCTACTTACTACTGCCCAAGTCCTTAAGGGTCCTTAACTAGGTTTATGTTTTTGAGAAATCCTTTAAAGGAAACGCTTGCATACGAGTCTGCAACACATTGAAACATTTTCATGCCCCCCCCCCCCTCCCCTCCCGAGACATCTGGGAGCTCGATTTTCGACTCAGCTGATCTGGGAGCTCGATTTTCGACTCAGCTGATCTGGGAGCTCGATTTTCGACTCAGCTGATCTGGGAGCTCGATTTTCGACTCAGCTGATCTGGGAGCTCAATTTTCGACTCAGCTGATCTGGTAATATCAAACTGTAAAGTACCTACCTAACTGTAAAGTACCTACCTGTAAAGTACCTAACAACTTCACTTCTGATGGTCATAATCATCATTGTGGCGACTTGGGACAAATTTCGTCGCAACAAATTTCGTGACGATTTTTTTTTTATGTGCCATATGAAAGACATGAAAATGTCAAAAACGAAGTTGGTGTGCGTTGCGCACGATTGCGCACGTGCGCAATGCGCACCGTGGTCATATTTGAGATCCTTGGGAAAAATCATGAAGATTAAAAAAAAAAATTCTTTTTTACCACTACCTGTACGATTTTAGCATGGGGGGGAACGTTTTCGGGGACACCCTGTATAAAGAATGAGAACAATTATCGGGCAAATTGATGCATCACTACCAAGTTTTATTAAGCCTGCTCTACGTGCAATGATAAATCGTAACAATAATTTATTGTACCGATCAAGTTATTACAGTGTTTTGTCGCGTCTGAATGGGAAATTTCGTTAGTTTAGGTTTGCCCGTTAAAAGGATTTCAGGACAGACAGACACACACTAAAACCTGGAACTAAAATTGTTCAGGAAGACCTAATTTTTCCAACCTTGAAAAGTAAAAATAATGCTTCAGCTGCCTTGGTAGACTCGGAAGCAATTAGTTTTGATAGACAACTATTAAATTTACCTAAACACTCAAACTCAAAGACAGAGTTATACAAAGACTGGAATCAAGGTGGAACACACTGTCTGTCCCGGTAAGTAACACAGATTTACAAACATTTAGGGAATGTACATACACCGTCAGACGCCCTCGCAATCTTAATTTCCAAGCTTGGCGAACGACTGGAAAATCTTCTCTTTCTCTTGGAATTAAAACTAATTCTCCACTCTTGAAAGAAATGTCTTCTTTTCCGGTCATAAGACGGTTCTTTCTAAATCAAAATGAGAAACATGTAGGAGAACGAACGTCACAAAAATGGTGGCTCACAGCGAGCTGAATGAGCTCCGATTATGAATTACGTCACAAAGAAAAGATGGCAGCCTCAATAACTCAGTGTAACGTATCGGGACGATATGAAAGAACACGGGTTCTTCAGTGAACAATAATGGGGTATTTCGGTGGGTCAGAAATTCAGGTTTTTGACCTCGAATTTGGATTTAGCACCCTTGAAAACCTCTGTACTCCAACTTTTAGCCCAATACTATAACATGTGGTAGAAAAATTAATTAAAGAGATCACACGTTAGAAATAAAGGCGGGCTGCCATAAATGCACACATACTATGCCGCGGGCGTGTGTGAGTAGTATTTGAAGACTACAGGGGAAGAACGCACCATGTCCCATTTTGTAAACTTTTCAGGAAATCATTTTTTCTGGCAAAAACCCAATATTAGTTCGAATTTGGTGGAATCGGGAAGAACGCACCATGAACGTGTATTGCTGGTTTTATTCATAGTATCTTGCCATAAGATTTCTCTCTTTATCAGAGCATAACGGTTTCGTGATATTTTAATAATATATATAATGATTTGGTATTTTCAAAAGTTCACTCACGATGAAGTTTTGCAAAATATTTTAATGAAATAAAATCCAGGAAATCTATTAAATGAATTTTTTGTTTCACCGTTTTCAAGAAAACAAACACTAGTCTCATATAAACTTATTGGTACGAAGAAAATAATAATGATCGCCGCTAACAATCGAAAATAATACTGTGAAACCCAGGAAATCCGCATGAATGCGTGAATCACAGAGATCCATCAGGTAGGGGAATACGACCTGGGGGAGGGAGCCCGAAAGTTGGCACGTTCTTCCCTGGTTGCGCTCGGCTTGGTGCGTTCTTCCCCTGTACGGTGTTTCGTTTCTCGCATTTTTCTCCTATATTGGATCGTTTTTGCCCATTTTGGTGGTCACCATCGAGTCCGCCGTGAAAAAATCTATAAGAAACCGTGATAACCTATTTTTCGCAAAAAATCGACTTGGTGCGTTCTTTCCCTGTGGTCTTCATTTTGTAGTATCCAAGAGATTCTCATTTCGGATAGCGTTACTTCAAGGTTCAATTGTTAGCGTTACCTAAGTCTGCTGTCAGTAATTGGTTGTTTTCAGTTCGCTTCGTTTGTGGTTTCGACTTATCAAATTTTTAGCAGTCTACCGCCCATGATTTCTTTTCTTTCTTTCGTTTTAAATATGACGGAAAAGAAGAGGAAGATCAACGTTCCGGAGGATCAACGTTCCGGAGGAATTTGAACCTGCTACCAGTGAGAACATTTCAATCTCCTCTCTGTGCATGGATACTTTTTTCACAGACAGTTTTGGCTAGCTACGTCACACCATTCAAATCTTCAACTTTCCTTAGCTTCTCTGATTTTTTAAAAACATTTTCTCGACAAACAGACCCGATTACCGTTATTCCTGAGCCATGCTCTTTTGAAAATTTTTTTTTTTAATTGACTGAAATCCCCTCATTATATTTTAGGAAGCACAGCGATAGAAGCAAATTATACGGGGAAGAGAATGAACACAACAGGTGATACTGTAGAGAGGGGAGTCAGAGCCTACCTCATCTACCAATACTTGATTAGGTAGGCATCTAAGCAATTAGCCTCATTACATGTCTTCCCCCTTTAAAAAAAATAGTATAAAGATATTAAAAACACTTAAAAAACCCATTTATATTGTTAAGTAATATCACTTTAGAAATTATAAAGGTAAGGTATGAAGGAAAGGTATAAAACACGTATCTTTTTATTAGAAACTCAATAACTTGACAGTCCCAAAAACACATGAGAATATCCATGGAACTATATTTAGTGATGAATCCCCACACTACTCTCCCCCTTCTTCGAATCTTCACAAGGTGCGAGGTGGTCCCCGTGCAGCTTTCAGCTTCCGATTTGGAAGGCGAATTTGGAACACGACACCACTTACAGGTTTGACAATAGTGCACGGTCCCATCCAATTCGATTGAAGTTTCGGGCATACTCCAAGTTGACGATGTGGCCAAAAGTACCTGTGATGTTGGCGGCATTGGGGGTCTGAGCCGTTTTGGTTGTTGTGTATGAAATGTAAGTGTGAGTTATATTGGAATAAAAGCTACGTTTCAGTCACTTCTAAATTGGCAGTTTCTTTATTACACGAGCAAGTGTTATAACATGGTGGCAGTTTTAACGTACCAATTAGATTAGGCATTTTCGCGAGTTCGGGAACGTACGCGAGTGGTTCGATCGTACGAATCGTGTAGCTGTCCACACCAACTTGTTGTTCGGACATGAGTAACGACGACAGGCCACGATAGCCGTCACGGATGTTGGGAATTGAAGCCGTTACGAGTGGGCGAATATGTCTGGATATCCGATCTCAGGAGACACGGTCAGATTGTGGCAGTCCTGAAAGAACCAAAATCCTACCTTGTCAGGACAGAGAAGCAAACGGTTAGGAGGAACTGTTATCATCTCATTCCGGCTCCCTACTTGAATGAGTTGCCTAGCTCTGTGAGTGACAGCACACCCATTGATATGACAGAGCCAAATCCAAATTCAACGGCTCTTGGGGATCCTGATGCCAATTCACCTGCAGCGTCAAGTGCAGGGTGCAAGTGCAGCGTGCAGGAGGGAGCTTCAATGCCATCACCTAAGCCCACGCCAACGCCAAAGGTCGTGAAGCCTGTAACTGCTCACACGTCCTTTCAATCAAGCAAGTCAAGGCGTTCTGTTGGGTTGAAGACTTCTGTTGGTCCTGCTCCTGCTGCAACCACTCGCTCTGGTAGGCCTGTGGTTCGTCCTGCCCGCTATCTTCAAAAGTAATAAGGGATGAAGTCTTGAGGGGGGATGTGATGTTGGCGGCATTGGGGGTCTGAGCCGTTTTGGTTATTGTGTATGAAATGTAAGCGGGAGTTATATTGGAATAAAAGCTACGTTTCAGTCTCTTCTAAATTGGCAGTTTCTTTAATACACGAGCAAGTGTTATAACAGTACCAAACTCTATCTCCCAAGACAAAACCAGGTGCTTGGCTTTTCACATCATATCGGGTTTTCGTTTTCTCTGCAACCTGATTCAGCTGCGTCCGTGCCATTTTAGTACTGCAGCGAGCTTGTCTCGTAGATCTCGGGCATATGTTGATACTGGGTTGCGCTGAACAGGGTTTTTACCCACCAACAGATGGACTGGCAGGGTCAGCCTGCGTCCCAAATTCAGCTCAGCTGGGGAAAACCCCGTGGAGGAGTGGTCGGTAGCTCGATACGCCAGAAGTACATATGGCAGCCATAAATCCCAATCTCGCTGGTTTCTGTCAATGGTTTTGGCCAGCATTCCCCATAATGTTCGGTTGAACCTTTCGACCATTCCATCACCCTGAGGCCTTCCAGGAGTGGTTCTGGTCTTGTATATTCTGAGCATGCTCATAACTTCTTTAAAGACCGCAGATTCAAAACCGGTGCCTTGGTCGGAATGTAGTTCCCGTGGCACTCCAAACCGGGAGATTACAGTCTCTACAAGTCCACGAGCCAAGGTCTCTGCCTTAATGTCACTGAGAGGAAAAGCTTCTAGCCACTTTGTAAATTAGTGATGAATCCCTACCATATACTAAAACTAACTTATATGCTAAGAGTGTTGTTATGGGTTGCAAGAAAATACAACTGAGTACCGTTAAGAAAAGAAATGTATTTCTAGCGACTAAGATAAATTATAGGTAACTAATGTACTCACTTATTAACTAATTTTGTTCCTATGTTTGCTTATAGATAAGGAATTGGCAATTGCATCTACGTTGTTCAAAATTATACTAATTATTTTAAAGGGGGAAGGCATGTAATGAGGCTAATTACTAGGATGCCTACCTAATCAACTATTGGTAGATGAGGTAGGCTGTGGCTCCCCTCTCTACAGTATCACCTGTTGTGTTCATTCTCTTCCCCGTATAATTTGCTTCTATCGCTGTGCTTCCTAAAATATAATTATTGTTCACTGAAGAACCCGTGTTCATTTATATCGTCCCGATACGTTACACTCAGTAAAGTCAAAAAGAAAATTCAAATCATACTCTCTGAGGCCATCTTCCTAAGGAAGTCTCGAGACAGGTCAGGTGAAGGCCGTTGTTACAACACTCAATACCAATAATTTTTTGAGCGGTAGTAAAGCACCATTTCTCCGAGAGTTCTGAATAGTTTCTTAAGTAAGGAAAACACCCTGAGATTACCTGGGTACTGCTGCTGCTAAGTGGTTCCTCGTCAGACGAAGAATCAACGTGGACAGTGTTGTTCGTGGGTACAGGCTCCGCGATATTAGTATCCACAGATGCAATATCATCGATGCTAAGATCGTCTCCCAAATCATCGATGATGGCGTTAATGGCTTCGGAGACTTGAGTTTTGGAGGGGACTGTCACTGGCTGTGGACATTCACACGGATCCATCATTAAATTAACCCTTAATGTACCACTAGTTCAAATAATTTTGTTTTTTCGAATTTTTTAAAATTAAAGTTAGATGTATTGTAACGTGAAAATTTAAAATTGCCGCCCGCGGTTCTCGGTGCCGCCTCCACTTCTATCGTCCGTCTTGTGCTGCCACCTGCAGTCCTCGTCGCTAACAAGAATACACGTGTACCGAAATCCTTTGTTCATCTTCAGTTCTCCATCCAAGTGGACAGCAAAATGGAGAATCAAAATAAATGAAACTAAGTCGGTACATGTCGATTTCACTAACAAGAGAATCCAGTATATTCCGGTACATTTCATGGGAAAAGTTATTCCGAATGCTAATGAAGCCAAATACCTAGGCATGACACTAGACGCCAAACTTAGATGGAGAGCCAATGTCAAAAAAAAGAAGGAAGAACTCCTTCTAAAATTCAGAAAAATGCATTGGCTAATGGGGAGACGGTCGAAGTTGTCACTCCAGAACAAGCTTACATTGTATAACCAAGTCCTTAAACTAGTCTGGACATATGGAGCTCAGCTTTGGGGCTGTACGGCTCAGTCAAATCGAGACATCATCCAAAGATTCCAGAACAATGTGCTGATAACGGTGGTCAATGCACCATGGTACTTTCGAAACGAACGTCTCCATCATGACCTTCGGATCGAAACAATAAACGACGCTATAAAGCGACAAGCTGTGAGACACCTACAGCGGCTAAGATGTCACATCAACGAGGAAGCTGTCCAACTCCTTGATACAAGTGATATCATCAGAAGATTGAAGCGTACCAAACCACTTGACCCAGCTTACTTGTGAAGCAGTGAAGTGAAACATCCACCATAATCAACAAAACTCAGTGATGTATGTTAGTTTTGAATATAAGTCCATATTTTCAAAATAATATTGTTGATAAGTAATACTTGGTGCAACAAAGAATATTGAAAAAAAAAGAAGTTCTCCATCGCCATTGCGAGACCGCATTCACGCCGCTCTCCTGACGAGTTTTATATTTTTTTCTGTTGAAAATATAAATTTGAAATTACCGTACCGTCATCACCTTAATAAGTTTTAATAATAAGTGTTTTTGTAAATTTATTTGTTTCATTTTTCTCTACCCGCTAGCTTGTCTTGTCTTGTCTTTTTTTGTTTATTTGGGTTCATCCCCACTTAAATGAAATTTTAGTCCCTTTTATGTCACAGTATTTTGAAAAAATCTGTAGAATATTTGAGTAGAAGGTACCTCAAAGGCCCTATTACAGTCTGACAGCTCAAGAACGATCTCTCCATGGGCCGCACTAGGGCTATGTCAGCAGTACCTGTCTATAAACTCAATTTTGCTGGAGTAGAAGAAAGAAACTTAGGGATGTTGGGATCTGTGCTAGGTACTTGAGAAATTGGCGCCACGTCTGACGAGGACACCCAACTATAGGTCTACCACAGAAACTTTGCATACGTGTGGCGCCCCCTAGGTGGCGGATCCGTGAAACATAACGATAGAGTCAACCTTCGATGGTGGAACCTTGACACGGAAATTGGAGCCGTGAGAAATTTGATGTTCGTGTAGTGCCACGGAATTTCAATTTCGGAAATGCTCGAACTTCAATCTGCAGTAGGAGGGGAATCATGTCACTTTTAAGGGGAGAAATTCGCGAAAAATTATACGCGCTGGAATTTGCTTGATGATAAGAGATAAGTAGTTATATGTTCTCCAGAAGAATGCGCCAAAGGGATGCAAAGTTTCTGTGGCAGACCTATAGCAGCCTACAAGGAAAGAAATGAGGGTAGAAGGTAGTACCTCGAAGGCCCTATTACAGTCTGTCGACGTGAGAATTATTTTTTTCTGCGATTTTTTTTGTTTTTACTATTACGTTTTCTTACACAATCGATACCTAGTTGGAGTATCAAGATAACCAACGGCTGTCAGTTTAGGCTCAAAAGTAGACAAATTGTTGCTAGTAAAAATCGAACTTCCAAAAAGATACCTCAGGATATTAAGAGTTAATAATCTCCATTACTTATCTGAATTTCCACAAATGCTCCTTTTTTTAAATTTTTTAAAAATAGGCTGAGTTGAAACACAACGTAGCAAAAGTAAGAGTCTACCTTGGTTGTTCGATCGACAGAAGCAGGCGGTGCTGAATGGCGAACTTCTTGAGGAGGTTGTTCAGGTTTCGGGGCAGGAGGCGTCGTTTTGGGTCTTGGTGGCTCCAAATCATCAAGAGGGTACACCAGATCACTGACTGAAGCAAAGAAACCAAAAGGTACATGCAATTATCTAGTAATTTCAAATTGTCTAGGAACTACAAGTAGGTAGTTATGCCCACTTTCACCAAAAGTTGTTCAAATCGCGTTTAACTAAACGCCTTTATAGTTAATCTGGAGGAATAAACCTGGCAAGATGACAAGCGTACCAACCCACCAACCCAAATCATCGTTAAACTTTGTTTAAGATAATCGAGTTTGTCTAAACTTGAAATGTTGAGCGGAACGAATGAAAGTTGGACATTTTGATGTACTAGCTGAAAAGCCTACTAAAAGCAGGCAAAAACGATTCCTCCGACTCTCCCCGCCTCCCACCTCCGACTCTCCCCACTCCCAAGACCCCTCCAACTCCTCGCGATCGGTAGCATGCATACGTATGTACATACAGTTGGCGTTTTATGTATATAGATTGGGGCAATAGAAACGTTGAATAACAACCACTCCCGCGCTTGCTATCAGTAGATTCCCGCCTTGTGTATCGTTATCAGTGTCAGTTTATCGAATTCCTTGTTGTTTTTTTGCTGATTCCTGTGGTTTGTTTTGATTTTTCCGGTTTCCTTCGTTTTATTTTGATGATTATGTTCATCACCTACCTATTGAGTTATTACACATCATCACTTTGAGCCGCAAAGAGTGCAATAACTCCAGTATTTCTCCAGACTCAAGCACCTCCTTGATGTATCCTAGTGAAACACAAGGCCGCCGCCTTGTTCTGAATGGTAGGAATGTACTTCGATAATTTGAATGATTACCGATAGATGTAAACTCGAAGATGAGGGCCCCCAATTTCACCTCAATAGAAATTTATTTTGGTCGATTTTATTTGGACTATTCTATTATTGAAAAAAAACCGTTATTCATTTTAAATTAACTTATTTGTCCGACGGGAACTCGAGGCGAGTGTCAATCTAGTCGAGCACTTGGACGACTGGGGGCTTGGAAAGGCGGAAACTCAAGTAACGTACATAATCTCGGAATGTGGAATCCGATCCAGGATTCGACTCTGACGTCGTCGTCATCGTCAGACGAGTCAAAAATAATTCGAAATGCAAAAATAATTCGCAATATCATTACGAAAACAATCACAAATCAATGCGCAGCCATACTGAATTGGTAGTTAAACGAGGTAAGCTAGTTTATTCGGCCGACTTTCAAACTCGTAAATCGCTCTGGTGAAAGACGATTATTACTAAACGTCGATTATCTCTCGCCTCTTTTGGTTTAAACTCGTTTGGTGAAAGTCAGCCGCAGTCATATACGTCACTTTCGGAGCACTTCGGAATCACGAATCACCAACAGTTTCCCTGGTCGTGCTCTAAAATATCTGTTTATTTGTATAATCAACAAGTTAACATATACCTAATACTATTTATCCCTGTGTAAAAAGAGTGATTTTAGACTGGATATGTTATGAAAAAAAGGATCATAATTATTGTCGTTACTTACTGAATTTATTGCTCTTTGGGCTCTATGGATCGGATTATTTATTAGGTAGTTGGTTGGTGTTGAGGGGGATACAAAATTGGGCTTTATTTCGAGTAGCATAGGTAGGAGCGTGAAAGTGTATGTTCTGTAGGAGCTGAGGGCAGTGTATTGTATTGCGGATGAGTTTTATGAGAAAAATAGCATCATTGGTGCGGCGGCGGGTCTCCAATGATTGTAGTCCACATACGTGCAACATGATGTCGCTGTCAAATTCGTGCCAAGGAGATCCCATTTTGAATGAAACATACCTCAAAAACCAGCTCAAGCCGATCAGCCGAGTTTACATAATAAGGAGACTAAACAATAGAGCCAAACTCCAATATAGGGCGAACAAGAACAAAAAAAAAAAAAAAAAAAAAAAAAGAAGACAAGAACATTACAAACTACAAGAACATTAGAGCGTCACTAGCGCCACAATATCCCTGAAATCGGAGGTGAGGCGCTTCAGAGAACCCAAGGCTCGCATACCCCCCGAACATACATCATTAATATGGTCATGAAATGTCAATTTAGTGTCGAATGACCTAAGTCGAATCTAATCTAATCTAATCCCTAAGTCTTTCATGGTTGAACTCCTGGTTAATCCATGGTCATTAATGTTATAATTGCAGATGGTGAAATATTAGGTACTATGGAGGTATGGAATCATTCTCAGAAGGAATTCTAGCTGGAGCATCAACTGATGCTCCCCCTTTCTCATAAACTTGTGTTTCAAGCGTCTTTTCGTTCAGTACGTGCAAACAGTACGAACCAGAATAAAAGATACTGTGAATTGAGAATTTTCCAAACCAAATTGAGAATTTTCCAAACCAATTTGAGAATTTTCCAAACCAATTTGAGAATCCGAATTAAAATAGACACGACCCGAAAACTTTGTTGTTGTTTGTTTTTGACGTGATAACGTCTTATAAATTGGTTTACCGGGAGACACTTCAAGAAACTGCGTTACGCTCCGCTCACGGAGGGGGTGCAGCTCGGCGCTCCCTAAAGGCGGGCGGCCCCTCCCCTTCCCCGGCGCTCACAAAAGCGGGAGCCCCCCTTCCCTGGCACTCACTCCCCCCCCCCACCCCACCCATGGGAAATACCTACTACCTACGGGAAATACCTACTCAGTGCAACTTGACAAAGAATTTTATTTTATCCTTCTTCCACTATACGAATGAATATTAACATTAAAATTATTTTACCACTCAAAGTCGTTGTCACGTAAAACTTTCGCCCGTATACCGACTTTACAGGCAACAACACAGGGTTTTTTAACCTAGGAAGTAATCAGGTACGCAGACTCATGAACAACTGCTCTCCTACCCAGACCTGTCGCATCAGCTCCTGTATGAGCCTGAATGTTGAACATTCGCGAAAGTAAAAATAGGCGAGGAGAACGTCAGTAATCTTCGGACAACGAGCTAATACGTATCTGCCACACCTTTTTTCCGGCAAACAAGTTTTGAGTTGTGACGACCCTACATTTTTACGGGACAAACCAGTTGGTTTGTTCCCAATTTGTTGGAGCTACGCCTGTAGAGATATCCGATTCATAGAGATATGAATCGATATCCTCTTCGGGCCGGCTGATTAATCTAATCACTGGTTTGAAGGGGTAGGGTCGTCACACCCTCCTCTGACTAATTATGAGCAATAAGGTGAATTTCATTCTGGAATTCATCCTATACAGGGTGTCTACACTTTCGATGGGCATAACTTCAGGGTTCGATTCTACAAGGTATTTCCAACAAAAAATGTCTCTTAGCAATTTTCTCTTAACCCACTCAAAATTCCTTTTTTCGCACTTTAAAGTTTTCCTTCGCGTTTTCGACCTTACGGCACTGATGTAGTCATAACTCCCTTATTTCTCCTGAAAATTCAAATCTGACTACACCGTTAGAAAGAGCGTTAAATTCCTAAGCTACCTATTGCAAAATAAAAATCTTTCAGCAATAAAATAGTTTCAAAAAATCGAGTCAAAAAGCCAACTTTAAAAAATTTTCGAAACTTGAATTTCTTCGACCAAAGTTTTCCCTCTAAATCCCTGCCCATTTCGAAGGGCGCTCTTCGGAGAAAACATGCTCAAATTGTCAGCTTTCCAACGGTCTATCAATTTTTCTTTTTAACATTCAAATTGGAAGAGTAAATGACGTTTGAATGCCAGAAAACGTGTGTTTTACAAGCAAATCCAGTGTTTTAAGCAGTTTATGGTCCCCCTCGACCTCAAGATGGCTTGACGATTTTGGTATCATTTCCTATGTAATTTTTTACGCTGAATCAAATAGTGATACTTCCGAATGATTCCGACTGCTAGAAAGTGGATTTTTTGAAGAAAACCTCCGGTTTTCGTACATAAAATACACATTATTCGTAAATGTGGTAGTGAGCATGAAGTAACACCTTTGAACTCAACAAAAACTTCAATCAGCTAGAAATTAAGTGTTTTGTTGAGTAGACAGGTGTTACTTTATGCTCACGACTATATCTACAAATAATGCGTATTTTATGTACGAAAAACGAAGGTTTTCTTCGAAAAATCAACTTTCTAGCAGTCGGAATCATTCGGAAGTATCACTATTGGATTCAGCGTAAAAAATTACATAGGAAATGATACCAAAATCGTCAAGCCATCTTGAGGTCGAGGGGGACCATAAACCGCTTGAAACACTGGATTTGCTTGTAAAACACACGTTTTCTGGCATTCAAACTTGTTTTACTCTTCCAATTTGAATGTTAAAAAGAAAAATTGATAGACCGTTGAAAAGCTGACAATTTGAGCATGTTTTCTCCGAAGAGCGCCCTTCGAAATGGGCAGGGATTTAGAGGGAAAACTTTGGTCGAAGAAATTCAAGTTTCGAAAATTTTTTAAAGTTGGCTTTTTGACTCGATTTTTTGAAACTATTTTATTGCTGAAAGATTTTTATTTTGCACTAGGTAGCTTAGGAATTCAACGCTCTTTCTAACGGTGTAGTCAGATTTGAATTTTCAGGAGAAATAAGGGAGTTATGACTACATCAGTGCCGTAAGGTCGAAAACGCGAAGGAAAACTTTAAAGTGCGAAAAAAGGAATTTTGAGTGGGTTAAGAGAAAATTGCCAAGAGACATTTTTTGTTGGAAATACCTTGTAGAATCGAACCCTGAAGTTATGCCCCTCGAAAGTGTAGACACCCTGTATTGTTACATGGTAGCAGAGCGTGGTTGGTGGAAATGCACTGAATTTATTTCATCATTTCCCCTCCACTTTTTCTTGGGTATTCCAGAAGGAATTACCCAAAGAGATATCCAGAAGGAATCTCTATATTATTAAATTATATTATTAAATTCAATCCCTTATTAAACTTCGCCAATCTGGCAATTAAATTCAATCTCTTGTTAGGCTTTGCCAATCTGGCATTTTATTAATTTCAATTACGTGTTTCTTTTATATAAGCCTTTTCTAAGTTTGCCTTTTCAATCATTACACTTGAATGTTTCGCCGTTCGTATTCTTTATTTAGTTTGCTTTCTCCTCAGTTCCATTGATTTATTCTTTTATGTATAAATGGCCCATTCGAGGCATAAATGACCCATTCGTGGCATTCTTCTCTTCTTCTTCTTTTTGAATAGTACCATTACGATGGAGGAATTCCCTTGAAGCTTCCAGACGTCCTTTCCTGGGCTTCATGCTATTTTCAGTCCCTTTGACTTTTTTCAAACATACTTCTGTTTGAAACCCAGAAGTATGTTTTAGGGAGAGGAGTGTGACGACCCTACATTTTTACGGGACAAACCAGTTGGTTTGTTCCCAATTTGTTGGAGCTACGCCTGTAGAGATATCCGATTCATAGAGATATGAATCGATATCCTCTTCGGGCCGGCTGATTAATCTAATCACTGGTTTGAAGGGGTAGGGTCGTCACACCCTCCTCTGACTAATTATGAGCAATAAGGTGAATTTCATTCTGGAATTCATCCTATATTGTTACAGAGTGAAGTGATAGCTCGAAGCATCCCCACCGTTTCATCAGCAGATTGCACAAATTGGATGATGGACATGTTCGTGCAATTAACGAACGCAGCAGCTGGAAACCCTCTACATTGATGTTTCACATTACCTAATTTTTCTCAAAAACATGAAAAATGTGATTTTTTTTTCTCTCTCATGAAAAAATGCGAATTTCTTTCTTTTAACGATGTATCGTGCAATTTTATTAAAAATTATAAGTTTTGATTTGCTTTGAAAAATTGGGAC
Organism: Apolygus lucorum; assembly: GCA_009739505.2. Classification (NCBI taxonomy): domain Eukaryota; kingdom Metazoa; phylum Arthropoda; class Insecta; order Hemiptera; family Miridae; genus Apolygus; species Apolygus lucorum. The sequence goes on along the minus strand of CM019173.2, from coordinate 7,679,121 downwards.
TTTGGTTTGGATGATTCCCTTCTTCTTTCTTATTTATAATATTCTTGGTTTGGAAAATTCTCAAATTGGTTTGGGAATTTCTCAATTTGGTTTGGAAAATTCTCAATTTGGTTTGGAAAATTCGCAATTCGACTTGGAAAAGCTATAGAAGCTTCAAGGTTACTACCTTCCATCTGGCAGTGGTTTTACGATAAACACAGCTTTCCTCGCCATGAAACAATATGGCTGAAAACACCCATTCCAAGATCCACGATGTATTGATTTTACATATTTAAGGCAGGATCCGTTCTGCTACTATCAGCCATCTGCCCCCACCATCACCTCAATCATGCAGGAGCATCTAGGGGATGAAAGTGGTGGAACAGCGTGAGCGCTGCTTAGCGAAGATCAGATGAACCTTCCAGAGCTCAAAACTCAGGTTATCTCTCTTATCAGTGGGCTTATGTGATGTAGGTATCGTTTGTTGTGTGTCTAATTCTTTCGTAAAATAATAGAATGCTTCAAAAAAAACCCTGTGTTGTTGCCTGTAAAGTCGGTATACGGGCGAAAGTTTTACGTGACAACGACTTTGAGTGGTAAAATAATTTTAATGTTAATATTCATTCGTATAGTAGGAAGAAGGATAAAATAAAATTCTTTGTCAAGTTGCACAGAGTAGGTATTTCCCGTAGGTAGTAGGTATTTCCCATGGGTGGGGGGGGGGGGGAGTGAGTGCCAGGGAAGGGGGGCGGGGCGCTCCCGCTTTTGTGAGCGCCGGGGAAGGGGAGGGGCCGCCCGCCTTTAGGGAGCGCCGAGCTGCACCCCCTCCGTGAGCGGAGCGTAACGCAGTTTCTTGAAGTGTCTCCCGGTAAACCAATTTATAAGACGTTGTCACGTCAAAATTAGTATTGTGTACCTACGAGTACATAGATTTTCATTTCAGACTGATGCCTTATTGATACCTCAGATTTCATTGCCTTTTTTTGTGAGGACAAATTTCTGGTTTCCTATAGATTAGGCGGGGATCTACAGACATTACCACCGGTCGATGACGGAGGTGCATCCATCTTGCCAAAAAAGAAGATAAGGTTCATCTAATCGTCGCTAGATAGCGCTCTGGCCATTCCACACCTTTCTTTCCCTAGATGCTCCTCAATCACACAAACACTGATAACTTTGTACCTTCGATATAAGATGGAGCATCGCCAGCCGCGCCTTGGGATCCCTGCCTTGACTCTCCCTGCGGAGTTACCATCGACCTCTCCAGCTCTCCATGGGGCCGTTTACGCGACATTACACATATATTCGCAATCCAATTCCCGATCAGATTTTTTCTTACGACCACAAATTCAACGAAACAAAAAATTTAGATACTTAAAATTTTGTAACACGATAGGCATTGCGACTTCCTAAATAACTCAATTATCAACAACATCGTTTTTCAATACACACGATTAATTTATTCGCTTGGATTTTACTTCACTTGTTGTTGACTATAGTAACCAGCCAAGGAGATAATATTAACATCCTTTGCATTCTAAATATTACTATCCAAGTTTTTGACGCCGAAAAGTATTGACATGAACAAAAATCGTACAATCTCTGAAAATTTCATCGATATCGGACTAGAACTTCATAGTTTAGCCCGCTGCAACATGTTTTGGATGACTAGAAGGCTATGTGCTAGACCCACTTGGTAGTCTACCGGAATTTGTTGGTTATCGGAGCCCCCCCTCATAAAGCATCTCATTTTTGTAAAGCCTAGAATCGGACCTTTAATTTGAATGTACACAAACGGTTCGTCAATCAGTCGGAAAACTCGTCAATTAATTTTGAAATTTCAATTTTTTTCAAATTTGAAATTTGAAATGTTAAAGTTAATTTCAAAATTGAGTTCAATATCATTTTTGGAAATTAAATTTTTGCTTCACAATCATGTTTATCTTGAGATGAGCGTTTCACTCTAAATAGGGAGGATGGTCCACAATGAATGAGAGGGTGGTCCCCCAAGAATTTTTTGAGGGGCGGCAGGCGACCAAGACTATGCCGGAGGGGACGGGCGGGTGGCTTCGAGGAGTCGGGCGAGGGGGGGGGAGAGGATACGGAACAATCTTCCCGAAGTCAACAAAAACCACGTTTTTTGAACTATTTTCACAAATTTTCGACACTTTTAACAAAGCAAAATGAAATCCGATTGAAACGGGACCACTATGGATACTTGTAGAACACATTTCAAAAAGAATCAGGCAGATTGGTGCCCGAATAAGAAAATGCTAGTGGTACAAACATTAAAAAAAAAATCGTCCCATGACACACCGAACTGTATACTTCCTTCTTCAGCACGGCTCTGCCGCGATTGAAGTCGGTCACAAATGCTCTCCCTTGCTAATTAGGACGTCACACAGTAAGACTTGGGCGTCCTTATGCGATCAATCTGGGGTGAAGGAGGACAACACTCAACAGAAAAAAAAATCACATACCTACCAATCCGTTTGAAGCCTGGTCCACACGCTCCGTTTTGCACAACGTTTTAGTTTGCGCAGTTTTAAGACGGCATGAAACCGTTGCAACTGTGAGCGTCCAGACGGTACGGTCTTTTTTTGTACGTGCCGTATTTTTCGCTCAGTTTTGTGTGATATCGCCATTACATTGGCGCAGTCGGTAGGAACGAGTTCTTGTTTGTTACTGATGATGACAATGTAGTTTTTATTAGTATTGTAGTTTCTCAAGCAACACAATTATTTTATCATATTGGAAAATCCTTCATTCATTTGTAATTCCAGTTTTGCGCTTAATAAAGCCTAATTCATGGTTCGATTCGGTATTTGCTTGACCATAGACCTAACTGTCGAAGTAGATTTAACTTCGTTACTCAATACTTTTTCGGAAACAGACTGCGTTCGTCTTAACTCCGTTTTTCGATTTAATTTGATTTTTCTTTTAAAATTAAAATGGGTTTCCACGACCTTATTGCGAGGGATTTAATTCTTATAAATCAAATATTATAATTTATTAATTGGACGATGAAAAAAAACTGAGGAACAAAACGAATCAGAAAACGGAGCAAGTGTCTACACGCAACGACAAGTCTGTGCAGTTCACGGTTTTCAGAGCTCATCAGCTCAGTTATCGCTGCAACTGCGCAGTCTTCCCCAGGGACTCAAAATTGCACCGTTTTCCGGTCCATACGCAACGTTTTGTCTGCAACGTCTTGGACTGCGCAGGCAAGATGTTGTGGAAAACGTAGCGTGTGGACCAGGCTTTAGACCATTCTGAATCCAAATCCGCGAGAAAAAAAACCATTGGTGTATGTCTGTGTGTGTGACAAAATCTTGTGTCGTCTGCCCAGGCCTTAGTTCTGAACCGATTTTCGTGGTTTATTTTTATTTTTCTTTTGGTTTTTTTTTTTTGTTTGACGCGGAAAACTATCTAGCTGTGCACTACGTCGCCGGAATTTCGAATTTTAAGGGGGGGAAGGGGGGGGGGGTTAATGCTCAAAAACGTGCGTTTGCGGGCATAAACCTGAAAAAATTGGCCCAGGCCTCACTTTCCAACCGTTTTGAGTGTTTCTTTTCTTTTGTTCGATTCATAAATCTTCCAAAACGCACACTATTTCACCAGAGTATCAAAATTCGCAAGAGGAGGGGGTGAGTGGGGGATGATATTCACAAAATACCTACCCGATTTTTTAATATTTCGGTTCCTTTATAGCTTACTAATTGTATCTAAGCTTTGAAATTGAGGGAAAATTCTCATTATACCTCCGGATTTTCATGAATTATTCTCCGTCCCACCATGGAACTAATAGTGGTGCCACCATGGTGCCAGGACACCATAAACCGCACATTTCATAGGCTTTTAAAAGTGTTTTTTTGTGTTTTGTGACCGGACGGGGCAAGGGGAGATAGTCAGAAACCACACCAAATGTCCAAAGAAATGCCTTTATTTAGGGATCAACAAATCCCGATCCTTTACAACCCGGTAGATTTACCCCTCAAATTACGCATATAGACACTGCACGGTTTGCCTACGACCCTATTATGCCCACATACCAGGTTTAGCGAACAATTGCTTAAATTCAATTATTATAGATTAGGTACATACAAATTACGCATATAGACACTGCACGGTTTGCCTACGAACCTATTATGCCCACATACCAGGTTTAGCAAACAATTGCTAAAATTCAATTATTAAAGATTTAAGTAGGTACAATTTACCCACGTAGTGCAAAAAAAACCCACTTTTAGGGGCCCGAGCTACAGACCCGACCGGAACCAATAGAGCCCAAATAGCCCAATAGAAACTACTTAAAACAATCAAAGACCCTTTAGAACCTTGGAACACTATAATCCCTCCCAAAGGACAATATCGTGATGCCAAGCATCAAATATATACGACAAAATTTAAACCTTATAACTACTTAAAAACTAGTAGGTCTTACAAGGAGTAGGTACCTACCATGAAATTATAATTATGACTAGTACTCACGCGGCTTCGCTCGAGCAGAACGCGCACGCCCGACGTAGGATTAGAACGACGCGCGCGGAAATGCGTATGACCCGAAACGCGGATTGTCCTGGTGTCCGGACCAAATCACTTCACCCCCGGAGCTTTTATTGTCTCTTATTGATGCCAAGAATATTTGGCTAGTTATCAATAATATTAATAATATTATTAATAACTCAATGAAATCCTTTCGGATACAATGGGAGAATTTCACTCACTGTAACCCACTAGCACTTTCAAAAAAACTCAGTATGGTTCCGACCTCCATACTCTTCCTGTCCAGTCCCAATACTCAAGTGAAGTGATTTTTCATTTTTTCCCACGTTCCTCTCCCCAAAAAAGGGAGACCCTGCAGTTTTATTGGGGTCTCCGAACTTTTCAATGCCAGATGTGTCAGCGCTTTCAGCTCGAGCGGCCAACAGGTCGTTGCTACTCATCTAATTCCCATCTAATTCCCGGGTTGTGGAAGCCTACGCTATCTGTTGGCCGCACGGTGAACCTAATCTTCCTGGCTGGTAGTTCGCCTCCGGCTATCCGCTTCCCGCCTTTCACATTGCCCCCCCCCCCTTTTCAAAGGGGCAGCATAAAGTGCTGTCTCTTTGCCAGCTCCAGACTTCCACTGGGGTCTCCGGGCAGGTCCTGGGTGGCGAATTCCATAGTCCTGAAGGCTAACCGTGCAAGTTGGGCTACATCTGGCTGCCGTAACCTCAGTCTCATTCGGGGGTAGCTCTATCTTCGGTGTGACTGCCACTTCCTGGCCAGCCACCATCCTGCTGTTCCAACTAGACCGAGCAGCGTGATGGACCCTAGTGTCCAAAGGCTCCAATCCAAGGTGCTCCAGGCATTGTCGGATTCCCGCAGCACCCCTAGTGCTGCGGCCAGCCTCACTTCATTGGCTGCCCAGGGCCCTGGGGCAGCATATGAAGTGAGGCTGGCCGATCTACCACGTTGTAAAGGATCGGGATTTGTTGATCCCTAAATAAAGGCATTTCTTTGGACATCTGGTGTGGTTTCTGACTATCTCCCCTTGCCCCACACCTGACACCAATTTGTGACCGGACGGGGCAAGGGGAGAGACGCTTTCAGCTCGAGTGGCCAACAGGTCATTGCTACACATCTAATTCCCGGGTTGTGGATGCCTACGCGATCTACGCGGTGAACCTAATCTTCCTGGCTGGTAGTTCGCCTCCGGCTATCCGCTTCCCGCCTTTCACATGTTTCACCTTGAATACGGATGTGAACCTCAACTCATCGAAACTCGATACATCGAGTGAACAGTTTTTTCTCTTACCAACTGGTAATAATTGATCTAATGCTTATCCAATGGGACGTCCCCTGGAATGCATGCATTACTAAACAATATGTTTTTTAGAGACGTTCAAAAGAACCTTAGGCCGAGGCTACGATAGAAGCGTAGCGTACGATAGAATCCTGTCGAGTGTTGTCCAACTTTACCCCAGATCAATTGAGGGGTTTCCTACAAGAACAAGATAAGTCCGAAATCGAAAATTCTAAACCTGCTGAATTTTGTGAAAGGCCTTTTCCTGAATTTTCCCCCTCCTGTTGCAAAACGTGACTTGTTTGGTTCTTGCTGAATTTTCATTGAAGCCCAAGTACTGCATGTTTATGACGTGAACACGTTTTGCATGTTTATGACGGTAATAAAATTTTCTGTTTTTATAAAAATAATGAAGCTATTTCCGAACTGTGTTTAAAAGCTGACAACTAGAACATTTAAAATGTTTTTTTAGATGCCTATGTAGCTGGTTCAATTTCCATGTTTTCTTTGTTTCACCATCAGTAACATGAAGGAGAAAATAATAGTTCCTACTATCTTAAGGATTTGAAAAATGAATGAATAGATAAGTAGACAAGCAGTCGTTTCATCAAAAACCTTTATTAGGGAAAAAAGGTTACTGGCAAAGACGAAAACAGAAATAAGAATGGGAAACAAACAGCTGGGAGTGCGACGCCCTGACCTTCAGGCGCAGTGTTGCCACGCGCGCGCGGACTTATTTCGTTCTTGCGGAAATAGAGAGGACTAGAATTCTCCTGCAAAATGCGCACATTTTGAAGCCTCCCGTAGACTTGGACCTGTTCGGTTCTTGCCGAAATGAACTTGTTACTAGATATCGCACACATTCAGGAACAAAATGGCGCCTTAACCGGGTTTTTTCAAACTTTGGACTTATCTTGTTCTTGTAGGAAACCCCTCAATTGCTTAATGACGCCCAAGTCTTACTGTGGGACGTCCTTGTGTACTAAATAAATGATGAAACATAGAAAATTTAACAGAATTTTTAATTCTCTGAACTTTTTTGAACTCACCAATACATGCTCCACAACTTAGAAGGAAAATCGATAGATATTAATGGAGCGAAGCTATCTTCGGAAAACAGGTGTAGGTAATTCAGTTTTTGGAATAATCGTTTGAATAAGTTTTCTCAAAATGAGAGAATAGGGTGTGCACATTGGTCGGAAAAATGTTTATTGGTATTTTTAATCTTAACTAGACCTCATTCTCAGAATTTTGACACCAACCGCGACCTTCTAGCGTGAGAAGACCCTTTTCTATGATTTTTCAAAGTTTCAAATTATTATGACGTCACAGTGGGCGTGTGACGTCATAAACATTCGAAACTTTGAAAAATCAAAGAAAAAGATATCGTCCCCGTTCAGCCAGAAGGGCGTATACAGCTGTCGGATCCGCGGAAGACAAGGAATCGCCAGCGGGATATCCGACTTTTTCCCGACCAAGTTCGGAACCGCCGGCTCAGCATTTCGCCGCTCGTCTCCCTTCTTGACGACCGACCGAGGTTATAAAGACTTCGACCACCGAATTCAGGAGCATCTTTCGCCCAGAACTGATCCCCGACGGATTAGCTCCCGTCTTGTATTCTCAGCGCCCATCTGGAGAAGCACACTCTGCCGCACCTTCGAACTCTGCCTTAGCTAAGAGACCCTTGCTGTTCACCCGGATCACCCGCCGATCACCGCAGGATCACCCGCAGATCTGCTAGATTCAAGCCTGGGTTCTACAGGTACTTCATTGTGGAGAGACTTTAGAGTTGTGTAGATAAAGGGGGGTTTTATGTAAATAAAAGGGGTTTTTATCATCCTTTTTATGTTTATATATCGACTCTTCCCAATCACCTCTATATAGTATCCAGATAGGCTCTGACACAGCACAACCCAAATTTTTGGGAAATTGCGATTTTCTCTAGCGACTCTCAATTCTAAACCAACTAGTATGTTTTTGGTAAGAATAAAACCTGTATTCTATGCAGATTCTATTGATATGCTTGCATTTATTCTAACATCAATTCAAAATAAGTTATGCCTCAAAAACAAAGTTTGTATGCTATATTGGCCCTTTTGCTGTAAACTGGCTCAATACCTCTAGTCATATTCGCCCTTTCTCTGTAACATCGCTCCATTTTATAGTCGTATTTGCCCTTCTGCCTGTGAAGTTATTTATTGTTCTGAACCCCTATTCCCCTGTCCACTGTCCCCATTTATTTCCATTACCTACTCAAAGCTGGAAAGTAAACACAATCATGGACATCCTCAAATTTTTAATTTTACTACCGAACTGTAAGTCAGCAATTGAAAGCTAGGCAGGGCTTAAAAATACCTGCATGGATCATTTTTGAAAAAACGGTACTTTCATAAATATATAAAATAGGTACACAGTCATTCTGGTGTCATTCGTTAAAAATGCAGCCCACACAGGATTGAAATGTAGCCAAAGGGAGGTTTAAAAACAAAAATTTAACTTTTCTTTAATTTTTTTAAGAAGTAATCACAATAGAAGAAGTAATCACAATGGAACTGGTAACTCGCATGATTAAAATTATTTGCACTTGCCCAATTGAGCACTATGTACTTGAAAACCCCCTACCTAATAAAATCCGTCAATTCAGTTCAATTCTGTTCAATGGTATGTGTTATCAATCATCGTCTTCTTGGCCCGTTTCTGGGAGAGCATTAATTTCTTAATTATGGCCATTTATGGCTTCAGTTACTGAGCTCATCCCCCTTAACGAAACACCCATGCTATAATCTTCACTTTACTATAGATCTGAGATTGAAGCAAATAAACAATTAGTCACAAACCTTGAGTATTAGGGTCTAGTTGTTCTGCAGAGAAAAGCTGTTCTGTAAAACAAAAGACACCCGTCGACAATATCATAGACCTCAACTGCTTCCTCTTCATCCATTTTAAGCAAAGAAAGAGGAATAAAACACGAAATTCGGAAAAAATTAAAGTTTTACATTCGGCAACTGGCTGCTAGAAGTGACGGCAACTACCGGTAAAAAGGTGACACGATAACACTGACAGCGTTAATAACCTCCTCACATTATTCCGCTTGTCTTTTCCGATAGTGTTCAGGATGTGAACCACTTTTTCGGTGGTCTGGGCTACAAATAAGAGTGGACAGCAACGTTTTTAAGGCTACTTCGAAGGGTTTTATCCTAGATTTCAGTCATATTCGCCCTTCTGGCAGTCAACTTGTCACATTCGCCCCAAAAGTTTTCTCTTTGACTTCAAATATCTTCTTCCTGATTGGTTGGATCTTCGCGCGCTTTTCAAATTTGAATAGAGGTGAAAAAACGAAAAAACCCATATCTAAAACTCGAGAAGTGCGTTTTTGCTATATTCGCCCTTCTGGCTGGAAGGGGACGATATACTCTTCCAAAAACGCTGCAAATTATTACACAATGGTTATTATTTTTCTATATAGATCACTCGTCTGCAAAGCCACCAACCATCCAACTTGAAGAAAAATATCGATCGCATTTCGGGCAACTAAAATTTGAACGGAGATTAGGCCTCTCTTACGATTCACACTCGTGTTTCTTACTTATCGTACGTCCAACCCTTAAATTCTCGTAGGGAGCGAACGGTTTGTCCTACAGAGCTCCGCGTCGTCTCAAAAAATTCTAAAAATACCATAGAATATTAAATTGAAGGAAAAACAATACCTTTATATCAAAATTTTTTGAGTTAGGGCGTTTTCAAAATTTATTTTTGGACCCTTAAAAGTGACTTACATCAACCAAAATCTTCGGGGCACAACTAGACCCCAAATGGAGCCTACATACCAAATTTCATCAAAATCATCAATGCTAAGTGGGGAAAGTGCCGCGTACGGCGGACGGACGGCCAAATTTTTATTCGATTTTTGGATTCTACGTTCCTTGAAACGTAAACCAACAAATTTTGAAGGGTGTTGAAAATGTTTTTTTCTTGGTCGATTCCAACGGCTGGTGTCAACATTCTCAGGATGAGGTCTATTTTCTAATAAAAATTCAAATAAAATCATGCGCACACCCCATTGCGACATTTTCCCGTCTTCCCTTAATTCCATATGGAAGTTTCAATGCTTACGAGTATCAGACAGCACTGCAGACGGCGCTCGAGGTATTTGCACTCTGGGGTTGGTGGTTATCAAGGGATATCGCTCAATCAATTCTTCATATCCGCCCTGCAGAATGACTGGTTTACTCTTGTAATGTGTGCATGGGTCCCACTGCAAAATACGAAAAAACGCTACAAATTATTACACAAAGGGTTATTATTTTTCTTTATAAGGTTTATTATCTGATTTATCGTAAGTCCAACCCTCAAGTTCTCATGGGGAGCGAACGGTTGGTCCTACAGAACTCTAGGTGGTCTCAATCGATTCTAAAAACGCTGAAAATTATTACTCAAAGGTTTATTATTTTTCTATATACAGGGTGTCCAAGTAACTACGCTCCCCCCACTTATTTTCTCTAATAGTGTAAGTTTCATTTTACTGCATTTACGGCAGAAAAAGTCACTTTTTCGGCTGTCGATACGGTAAAATGAAATCAAATCAAGAAAGGGATATCACCACGCGATTCAGCGTAGAAAAACAGTGCTAAGTATTGTGCCGCACTTGAGGTCTACCTTCATCTCAACTTTGGCGCAATCTCTGGGTTGCGGATCTTTGAGCGCTCGCTGAGCGGGCTGCGCGCGTCCAAAAAAAAGTTGTCGAAGTATAATGTTCATGAAATTTGACGTAGAATCCGAATCTGCAATAAAAAATGGGGGGTTCTCATTTGAAAAAACAAAGTTGATCATGATTGCGCGATTGCTCACTGAATTTTAAATTTTTGAATTCTACGCAAAAAAATTATGAAGAATAGCGTTAATCTGATTTTTTTTCTTACACTATTAGAGAAAATAAGTGGGGAAAGCGTAGTTACTTGGACACCCTGTAGATCACTCGTCTGCAAAGAACACGGCTTTGCCATTGTTACCACCAACCAACATGAAGAAAAACATAAAACAACATAAAATTTGAACGGAGATTAGGTCTATTTTGCGATTCACACTCGTGTTTCTGATTTATCGTAAGTCCAACCCTTAACCCTTTCCCCCCGACGGGCGGCCTCATGCCGCAAGGTCACCTTCCTGGCGCTTGAGCCAACTGCCTGTCAACCCCGTACCGAAGGAATTTTCCAGGCCGCCCCCGCTGACTCCCCTTGTCTTCCTCTTTTATTTTCGCCCACTTTCACTCAACATTATTTCTCAACTGAATGATTTTTGTGTTTGATACATGTTACCCTATTGTTCATGTATTATTATGAAGATTTTTTCATGACTTAGTAAGATTTATATACTTTATTATATAGAAATATATTGTATTCCACTATACCAGAATAATTTTGATACCAGATTTTTGTAATAAATAGGCTGTAATCCCTAAAGATAAAAATGATCATAAAACTCCAACTGGACTGAACACATTCCAGAAACGTGTACCTACGTGATAAAAATAAATCCTCCTTGAATGGTTAGTAAAAGGCTCTTACCGAGAGGTCAACTTTGTCTCACTTTCTCTCGCCCAACACAATATCGCTACTGCCCTGAAATCTGTTGAGGACGGTGAAAATGAAAGGTACAATGTTACCATAATGGAATGGAAGTGATTAGTTCAGAAATATGCCCACAGATCGCATCAGAAGCACGAAAAAGTACGAAACGGCGAAAGGCGTCCGTAGGGACGGGGGAAACATTGGGAGGCAGACGCCAAAAGCCGTCCATAGGGACCTCAAAACGTTTCTCCCCAGACGCCTTTAGGCGTTCGTCGGGGGGAAAGGGTTAAGGCCCACTTTCACCAAAAGTTGTTCAAATCCCGTTTAACTAAACGCCTTGATTTTTAATCTGAAGGAATAAACCCGGCAAGATGGCGAGCGTCTTTCACCAACCCAAATCAAAGTTAAACGGCGATTGAGATAATCGAGCTTAGCTAACCTTGAAATGTCAAGTGAAATGAACGAAAGTTGGACATTATGACGCATTTGGGGCAATAGAAGCGTTGAACAACAACCACTCCCGTACTTGCTATCAGTAAATTCTCGCCTTTATCAGTGATGTTCAGTAATACGAGTTTGTCACGAGTCATTTCGATTTCTTTATTGCCAATCACCTACTTCTGATACAATATCGGTTCTTTTAATTTTTTATTAGTTAATAATTCGTATTAATAAAGGTAGGTAAGTTAAGGACGACCTTTCTTCTGTTCGACCTGTTCCCAGTTTACAAGGTATTTCGTCGGAAACTCTAGCCGAGTATCAATTCAAATTTAGAACTTTGATTTCTGTGGGCTTGGTAGTGTGGAACACGTTGAAGGATTCTCCTCAGACATCTCCTGGGGATGTCGTCGTCAGACGAGTCGTAAATTATTTGTAATGGCACATCCATTTCCAAACTCAAAACACTTCCGAGAACACACACAAAATCTCACAACAATGAAAAATGTTCACTGCGCGGCCATATTGAATTTGTAGTTAAACGAGAATACCGAGTTTATTCGGCCGACTTTCGACCGTTTAAACTCAAACCCCTCGAGATGGAGTTTAAACTCGTAAATCGCTCTGGTGAAAGACGTTTATTGCTAAACGTCGATTATCTTTTGACACTCTTGGTTTAAACTCGTTTCGAATGTTTTGTGAAAGTGGGCATTATGTTATGTTAGGGCATTATTATTATATTAAGTTGTCGTAGAGAGCGAAGGGTTTGTCCTACAGAGCTCCGCGTGGTCTCTAAAAATTCAATACTATCTTAAATTGATGGAAAAACAATACCTCTATATCGAAGGTATTTAATAGTATCCAAGGCCACGGAGACGTTCGAGACCACACAGGATCTACGGAGGAATGTCTCGCTCCAAGGCCAGCAACTTAATACGTCAAATCATTCAAATCTTCAGCTTTAATTAGTTTCCCTAACTTCTTCTAAACATTTTCTCGACTTCTTCTTCTTCATGTGCTTTGCCCTCCAAGGGCGTCAGCGACCAACTGCACAATCTGCTGCGTGTCCACAGCAACCCGAAACAGGTCCGTGGAACTCAAGCCGAACCACTCTCGAAGGTTCTTCAACCACGATGTTTTCCTCCGTCCACGTCCCCGTCGGCCGACTATCACCCCCTGCATTATCACTTGCAACAATTCATATTTTTTATTACGCATTACGTGACCAAAATACTCTAATTTCCTGCGTTTCACGTTAAGCTGGGTTCACATGAGCGCGGTCAATGCGGTTGTGCGAGGAGGCGGTTACGCGTTTGGCCATTTGATTGGCGGCGCCTCAGCAGCCTGAGTACTTTTGGAGTGGACTGTCGCGTTTCAAAAATTCTGATATTCGTCGCGTAACTGCGTGCCCTTTGTTTACAATTCTTGTTATCACGACTTGTTATCACCAATTGTTCCAGCACGGGTATATAAGTTTTGGTGAAATTGTAATTGAATTAGTTATGAAGAGAAGAGAGCTGAGGGATTTTAAGTTAGGGGTCGACGAGTATTTTTACCTTACTTATTTTTTATAATTATCGCTTATTTTGGTCTCTTGTAGACATTTGATGAATGCATCGTAATGAAATAAAACGTATACCTATCTGATAAATATGATCTGTGATTTGTTTATGTAATGGATACTCAAATTGATGAGAATTTCAACCACTTGAGGTGATTTCCAAGATTTTTATGCATAATTAGCGCCTACAACGGAATTATAAAGATATCATGAATATATCCAGAGAAACAGGTAGGTCCTACATGAAACCTTCACTACTTCACAATCAAGTCTATTAGAAAGAACTAAACGCTTCACACTCGATTCGAAATCATAAACTCAATTTTAAATGCTTGCATACGAGTCTGCAACACATTGGGACATTTTCATGTCAACCACTACACAACAAGGTAGTGAAGTAAGGTTGTTAGTTCATGTACCCAAGCATCAAAGTTTTCGTGACGATTTTTCAGTTCATGTGCCAAAGCAAAGACATGAAAATGTCAATAATGACGCTTTTCATATGATCACCATGATTCATTCTACATCATAATTCACATTGATAATAATGATTACAAATAAAATAAAGCTATCAGAATTCCGATTTTTGGAGTTGGTAGGTAACGGTATCTATCTCGATTCAGTAAAATACTGTTTATCTTTGATGCATTTAAAAATGAAATGGAACATCGTAGGAACAGACAAAATGTACCTACTTGATGTACCCCCAGTCACCCTTGATGAGGAGGTACATTGGTGATTTTATAGTGATTCATATAGTTCGGACGAGCTGAATTGAATCACAATGAGAAAACAAAAATGATAGGATTCAAACCAGCTAGGATTCAAAACATAATAGGATTTCAACTGAAGCGCGGGAAAATAGAAGTCGAAAAGCTGTCGCGCAACCGCGACCATGTGAACCTCTAGACACCCGCCGCGTCCAAAACGCGTAACCGCCTCCTCGCACAACCGCGTTGACCGCGCTCATGTGAACCCAGCTTTACCCAACACTTCTGTTGTTTTTCCAAGCCTGCGCAATACCTCCGCATTAGTAACCCTGTCAACCCAAGGTATTCTAAGCATGCGACGATATGTCCACATTTCAAATGCTTGGAGTTTATTGCATGTGGCAACAGTCAAACTCCATGCCTCCAAACCATAGTAAAGGATGCTGAACACATGGCATCTTAAAATTCGTAAGCGGAGAGGCAAGTTCAAAGAGCGATTGGTGAGCACACTCCGCATTTTCACAAAAGCTCTTGCCTGCTCTATTCGACACCGAACTTCGCGAGAAGAGTCCCAGTTATTGTCGAGCGAGCATCCAAGATATTTGTACAATGAAACACGACCCACCTCATCCTGCTCAACACGTAATACTTCCGATGAATCCGTCTCACCTCTAGAAATCACCATCCATTTCGTTTTCATTATGTTTCATTTTCTCGACGAACAGACCCAATTACCGTTATTTCTAAGCCATGCTTTTTTGAAATTTTTTTTTTAAATTGACTGAAATTTTATCTACAATGTGAACTGAAAGTTATCAGCCAGCTAATTTCTTAGTTTTTTTCTCACCTGTCGAATGATATTTTGTAACAAAGACACTTTTGACGTTGGGTGGCGAGAAGTCGACGACGTTGACCAGTCCATCAGCACTAAAATGTCCGCATCAGCACGTTTTTTCCACAGATTGACGTCCGTTCCAGTCAATTTCTTTCCCAAAGTGTCTGCCGACATACTAGATTCAACAAATGAGCATTTTGATACATTTTTATCGAGAAAAGGTCGTAATTAATCATTTAAATTCGTCACTCACGTTATACCTACTCTATGGCCCTGCAAGGCTGTTCAAGGGATGGGACATCGATATCGATATCGAAACATCGATGTTTTTGATATATCAATGATTTGATCCGATGTTATCGTTATGTCGGCGAGTTGGTCTGATAACTAATAAATAAATTTGATAATAAATTTGAACTACTAGGTACTACAAGGAAATCCCAACTCCAGGCCAGATAACTTCGTTGAATTTACTCGGAATTAGAAGAACACCTCCTACCTTTCATTGATCTTTTAATACAACAAGATAATTAGTGGAGGACAATAGAAAAACATCTCTTTATGATTTAAGAATAATTGAATGAGAAAAGTAAGGGATGTCGAAATGAAAAAAGAAGTGTTTGAAAAAGTTGTCATGAATAAAAAATTCCAAGTGGGCGTGGCACATAGCTTCCTCGTATCCATAACCCGATTGTATAGACAACCAACCTCTGAATATTGTAGGTAAATGAAGAAGTTGTGGTTTTTACAAGGATTTCACGTATACAAAATACAATTATTACGCTATATAATTAATATACCGGGTGTCCCAGAAGTTATGGTCCACCCTTTTTATCTCCGTTGTTTTGAGGGGTAGACAAAAACTTCAAGCGATAACCCCCCTTAATTTTTTACGAGGAATTCAACTATCACACTTTCGCGCATTGCGCACCTGCGCAATCGTGCGCAACGCACACCAACTTTGTTATTTCAAATAGGAACCCCTATTTTTTATTGCAGATTCGGATTCTACGCAAAATTTCAAGAATTTTAGTCCCATCAATCGAGTTTTTTGGTTGCGCACAACCCGTCCAGTGAGCGTGCAAACATGCGCAACCCCTGGATTGCGCCAAAATTGAGAGCCCCAAGTGTGATACATGTTTTTTCATTAATTTTCGACGCTGAATCACGTGGTGGTATCCATTTTCGGATTTTACTCAAATTTCTCGAAACGGCGGCCGAAAAATGAGTAGTTTTTAATACAGGGTGTCCGCAAATTCGTGCACAACGCACACCAACTTTGTTATTTCAAATGGAAACCACATTTTTTGTTGCAAATTCGAATTCTGCGTCAAATTTCATAAACAATTCACCCCTTGAACGAATTTTTTCATCGCGCGCAACACGCTTCAGCGCTATTTTTCAACCCCGAATCCGGGCATGATATCCGTTTTATTATTCAACTTGATTTTATGACGACTATTACCGCAATAATAAATTTTTCTAATCAAAACTCACCATTTATCGGTCATTTAACTCTCAATGTGGATCGAGTTATAATTTTAAAATAATTAGTAATTGAAAATGGTTACTCAAAGAAATCGCGACTTGAATCATTTGAGAGCAAGCAGGCATTCAGGGGTTTATTCCTTGATTTCTTGTTTACATTGTTTACTTTGGAATAAGTGGATAGTTGCCTAATACAAATGAGATACTTTGAAGCTTGTATCGACTTGTCATCCCTCCGCCAGTCAGATTCTGACGATAAAACAGGCTCAACTACCTATTTTTCAGCCGCCGTTTCGAGAAATTTGAGTAAAATCCGAAAATGGATACCACCACGTGATTCAGCGTCGAAAATTAATGAAAAAACATGTATCACACTTGGGGTCTACCTTCATCTCAATTATGCGCAACCCCTGGATTGCGCCTGTTTGCGCGCTCACTGGACGGGTTGTGCGCAACCAAAAAACTCGGTTGATGGGTCTAAAAGTCATGAAATTTTGCGTAGAATCCGAATCTGCAATTAAAAATAGGGGTTCCCATTTGAAATAACAAAGTTGGTGTGCGTTGCGCACGATTGCGCAGGTGCGCAATGCGCGAAAGTGTGATAGTTGAATTCCTCGTAAAAAATTAAGGGGGGTTATCGCTTGAAGTTTTTGTCTACCCCTCAAAACAACGGAGATAAAAAGGGTGGACCATAACTTCTGGGACACCCTGTATATACGCTATATAATATAATTATTACGCAATAGGATTACGCGCACAAAATACAATTTGGGGCCAAGATTTTCATAGGGGACCATCTACACACCAACTGGCACAATCCCTGAGAATTTCATTGATATGGGATGAGAATTGAGACAGTTATGGCTGTGGTAAGGATTTCTCGTTTGCGCATGCGCAGTGGCTATCAGTTCTGGGGTGATGATTTTCTTAGGGGACCATCTACACGCCAACCCCCACAATTCCTGAGAATTTCATCGATATCGGATGAGAATTGTGAGAGTTATGGCTGTGGTAAGGATTTCTCGTTTGCGCATGCGCAGCGGCTATCAGTTCTGAGGTGATGATTTTCATAGGGGACCATCTACACCCCAACGCGCACAAACTGAGAATTTCATCAAAATCGGATGAGAATTGTGACAGTTAAGGCTGTCGTAAGGATTTCTTGTTTGCGCATGCGCAGCGGCTATCAGTTCTGAGGTGACGATTTTCATAGGGGACCATCTACACCCCAACGCGCACAAACTGAGAATTTCATCAAAATCGGATGAGAATTGTGACAGTTATGGCTGTCGTAAGGATTTCTCGTTTGCGCATGCGCAGCGGCTATCAGTTCTGAGGTGATGATTTTCATAGGGGACCATCTACACACCAACGTGCACAAACTGAGAATTTCATCAAAATCGGATGAGAATTGTGACAGCTATGGCTGTCGTAAGGATTTCTCGTTTGCGCATGCGCAGTGGCTATCAGTTCTGGGGTGATGATTTTCATAGGGGACCATCAACACGCCAACCAGCACAATCCCTGAGAATTTCATCGAAAACGGATGAGAATTGAAGAAGTTATGGCGTTGGCAAGGATTTCATGACAGACAGACAGACACGGAACCAAAATTGCTCAGAAAGCTCTGAAACGTAAAACGCGAGTGAAAATTTTGATTTTGGAGAACAAGTGAAAACAAAGCTTCCGCTACCTTGGTAGACTCGGAAGAAAAATTATAGTGGAGTTCTCGATAGAAGAAAACATTCTTTTCTTATGAATGGAGAAAGCACCTTCTTCTGGTTTTCTTCTATGATTCTATTCCGTTGTCACATGAGAATATTTTCCAGGAGAGTCTAGCCCCCAGAAAGTGTTGTCGTGTTTCAGCGCTACCTACCGCCACTTCAACAAACTACCATTTCTGATATCAAGTGATCACGCTCGCGACCCCATCACCGTCGCTCCTCTAACTTGCAGTTATCCCAAAATTACAATGTAGCAAAGAAGAACTACACAACAATTGAAAACAACATAAAAATGCAATATCAAGTTCCTTTTCCTCGCCATTTGAAAAGGCAGGGAAGTAAAGCCGCCAAACTTAGAAATTAGAGAGTGGTAAAACGGAGGTAAGCCTACTTTTCAGAAATGCCGCATGACCACGCTCACATCGAGCTGAAAAAGGATAATAGTTCGCTGAAGTGGCGGTAGGTAGCGCTGAAACCCCACAATACTTTCTGGGGGCTAGACTCCCCCCCCCCCCTTGCGAAAAATATCGATGTTTTACCCTTCGATGTTATTGGCATTGATGTTTTTCACACGATGTTTCATCGATGTTGATGTAGCAAAGAAATATCGACATCGATGTTTACCATTGTGTCCCATCCCTATTCTGCCGTGCTAAGCCAGAAAGTCGTATCTTGACTTCACCCAACTTTCTGGAAAACGACCTAATTGGTTTCGTGCCGAAATAATTCTTTCGCGGGACTATTTTTCCTCCTTTTACCACAAGTAAAGGTTTTTCTTAAAAGAAATTAGTAGCCGAATCGATTTCTGGAGTCAAAATTAAACATTTTTGAGAGTAAATTGTCGAAAAACGGCGATACGAGATTACGCTCTCGTAAACCTGAAGTTACGACTATTCTATTCATTTTATTTATTGAAACATTAATTCGTTTGAATTAACATTTTAATTCAAGAAACCATTTCACATCGATTATTTTGCCATCCTACTTGGCTCAAAGCCAATCGTATTTCATATCTCTGTTCAGAGTGTAAGAAAAAACTGCCAAATCAATAAAAATTAAAGTTTATTCACGTAGAGTATAAACGTAGTCACCACTAAATGTTGAGTTTTAACCCTTTCCCCCCGACGGGCGGCCTCCTGCCGCAAGGTCACCTTCCCGACGCTTGAGCCAACTGCCTGTCAACCCCGTACCGAAGGAATTTTCCAGGCCGCCCCCGCTGACTCCCGTTGTCTTCCTCTTTTATTTTCGCCCACTTTCACTCAACATTATTTCTCAACTGAATGATTTTTGTGTTTGATACATGTTACCCTATTGTTCATGTATTGTTATGAAGATTTTTTCATGACTGAGTAAGATTTATATACTTTATTATATAGAAATATATTGCATTCCACTATACCAGAATAATTTTGATACCAGATTTTTGTAATAAAATAAGCTGTAATCCCTAAAGATAAAAATGATCATAAAACTCCAACTGGGCCGAACACATTCCAGAAACGTGTACCTACGTGATAAAAATAAATCCTCCTTGAATGGTTAGTAAAAGGCTCTTACCGAGAGGTCAACTTTGTCTCACTTTCTCTCGCCCAACACAATATCGCTACTGCCCTGAAATCTGTTGAGGACGGTGAAAATGAAAGGTACAATGTTACCATAATGGAATGGAAGTGATTAGTTCAGAAATATGCCCACAGATCGCATCAGAAGCACGAAAAAGTACGAAACGGCGAAAGGCGTCCGTAGGGACGGGGGAAACATTGGGAGGCAGACGCCAAAAGCCGTCCATAGGGACCTCAAAACGTTTCTTCCCAGACGCCTTTAGGCGTCCGTCGGGGGGAAAGGGTTAAGAGGCAAAAAGTCGTATCATGCCGATTTAATGCAAGAAGTTGTATCATCGAAATAGGCAGAACCCCGTATCAGTGTCGAGATACGAGTTTTCTTCTTCTGAATCGCTCTGATATTAGTTTCTTAGCAAAATCAAGTTAACACGCCTTAACGCGAAAGTTGGGAGGCTTGTTTGAGGCATTTCTAATAGAGATACGACTCTAAAACTCCGAAAATCGATAGAAATCGACCCCCGAAACCCTCGGGTACCAATAAACTCAATTTGGTCAAATTTTCACGTAACGACTTTCTGGCTTAGCACGGCAGTATCTATGAAAACCAAGCCACAAGCCCAGTGAGGTTGTATAACCTTCGCCAGTTATAACGACGTTCAATCTAAGGCGAAACCAACCCAGAGGTGATAATTTCTTCAGGGATGTTGAGTAGGTGATCGAACTCCACATGCGACTCTCTGAAGTCATCGGCAGAGCGAACGTCAATTATCAACATTACTTCTTTGTTCGTTTTTTTAGTAATAAATGCGTAGAGTTGGTTGCATTCGATAAAACCTTTTTCCATAGCAACGCTGATGGGAGGTGGATCTGAAACATATAAGATAGTGTTGCATGTAAGAAAGAATAACAATAATATAGTTCTGTTGAGTCAACTGATCACACGCATCATACTGAACGTTACTTCTCTCCGTTAGGGACGGCACGATACCACCGATATATCGGAGTATCGATACTTTTTTGGTATCGATACCGATATTTGTATCGATACTTTTGATAAAAAACTCATGCCGATATGTTGGTATCGATAGTTTTGCCTAAAATATCGGAGGTATCTACACTTTCTTGACGATATAATCGGTATTTTTGCCAAAGTAGACTGGTAACAAAATCACAAATATTAAGTAAAAATACCATACTATATCTGCCACAGGATAGTACTCTATAGCCTCAGAATATTATCAATCGAAATGATATATCGTTTCTATCATTCATCGATATTCAAAAACTTTCCACAGGTTATCTCCCTGTGTGCCGTGAATAATATTTCAAACTTTCCGCCACGTTTGAATTCCAGCGGTATCGGGAGTTCAGCCAGTGCCTACCAACAACTCATAATTCCGAACCAACCTCGCCAAATCTCAAACCATTTTCAGGCACACATGTCGGCATATTTTTTCTCCGATATTTAAAATTTTCCTGGAAATTTTATTAATCCGGAAAATTTAAACAGGAAATACGGTAAATTTAAGGAGGAAATACGCCTGCGCCAGGAAAGGCGTGTGGCCATCTTGTGTTCTTCGATGCTCTCGCTCTCGTACATTTTCATTCTGCGTTCTGCCTTTTTCCGATGTTCTCGCTCCCGTCTTCTTATAAAATTTCATATTGTTCATATTATTTCGTATAATTTACAATCACAACTGGAGTGAATCCGCTGCGCCTTCATCTCTTCTACCTATCGATATCTGGAAGGGACCGAGGCCTACCACGGTGAAAACCATCTACAGGAAAACGAAGGGGACCCCTGCGAGATCTCTCTTTGATATTCGTCGGCATACAGAAATTCTCGAATTCTTCATCGTCATTTTGGAAGAAAACTTGAAGCCACCGGCATCGATTCTCCATCGTTCTCGTTCATAGGGAGTGCAAGCAGCCTCAACAATTAGTACCGTTTCAGGTACTATCTACACACCAAGTTGGAAATCTCCAGCACTTCAGTTGAATTTCGCAAAACGTGCTCCGGTCGGACTCCATCACATGAGAATCCACGGAGAATCCTTTCCTTCCTTTCCTTATACATACCTACCGAAAAGTTATTCTAAATTGTTCCTTCCGAACCTATCTAATAATTCCACGGCCGTCGGAACTGTGAGTAATAATATAAAATATAATGAGGAATTTCACCGAATTCTGTTTGCATTTTTCCTGAATAGTTAATGGTGTGGGATAGATGAAAATCGGGCTGATTTCGGAAAATAAGTCTCCTGTTATTTTTGGGAGACAGTCAAAATTTTTTAATTCAAAACTAACCGGGAAAACAGACGTGCAGCGGGAACGCTCGCTGATTGGGCTGTTCGGATCGCCGTCTCCTCCCAGTGTTGCCCATTGGGACGACGAAATCGTGTTTTCTAAGAGAAAAGTTATCAAACAAAAACAGAGGAAACCTAATTTTCCCCATCTCGCTTTTTCTATTTTTTTCTTCAGTTTTTCGATTTCGAACTTTACTGTTTCGTGAAATTTTGCATCTGGGGACTATGGATCTCTCAATCTCAGCGCTTCAAGGGGCCATAAATGAACTATTCCAGCATGACGTCATTTTCCCGCTTTTTTTAAACATTCGTATTTTCTACACTGTTTTGTTTATTCGTAAATTAGGAAGTTCGGGCTAAAAGTTTGCCTTAGGAGGTTTTTCGAGGTGCTGAATCCGATTTTGGGGTCAAAAATAGGAAATTCCGACATGGTGAAATTCCTCATTATCTGTACCTCACTCTGAATAGGTTAGGTCCAACTTACTTACTGGTCATAAGCTCTCTAGGACTTAGAATTAAGTTCGGAAAATTTTAGTAGGTAACGATACCGTGTTTTATCTGTGAGCCCTGAGAAAATTTAATTTCTTGTAATAAACAAGTACATTTTGTTTGAATTTTTGTTTTATTCTCATTCACTCTGCCGCTAGCCTGGGGGGTAATATTCCGAGACTTTCATTTCAATTTTATCTTTTATCGTGGGTTAATCCCCAATTTTGTCCAGTTGCATCACACCTGTAATCTTTCATTTTTCATTTCCTCTAGGTTTCTTGAACAGTTCGAGTTCCTTGTGATCATTGTTTTACTTTTCCGTTCACACAATGGGGTATTTCAGTCAAATTTTTTTTTTATTTTTTTTTTCAAAAGAGATTGGCTCAGGAATAACGGTAATAGGGTCTGTTCGTCGAGAAAATTAAAGTTTTTTTTTAAAGTTTTTAAAAAAATCAGAGAAGCTAAGGAAAGTTGAAGATTTGAAAGGTATGACGTAGCTAGCCAATCATGACGTAGCTAGCCAAAACTCTTTGAAAAAAGTATCCATACACAGAGAAGAGATGAAACCCTTGGAGAATCTCATGGATACTACAAAATACTACTCACACACACGCGCGTGGCGTAGTGTGTGTGCGTTCACGGAGGCCCGCCTTTTTTTCAAACGTCTGATCTCTTTAATTCACTTTTCTACCACATGTTATAGTATCATTGGGCTAAAAGTTGGAGTAGGTATATAGGTTTTCAAGGGTGCTGAATCCAAATTTGAGGTCAAAACCTGAATTTCCGACCCACCAAAATACCCCATTTTTTTAATTGACTTTTTTCACAATTCAATTTACGCCAAATTTTTTGTTTTTATGATTCGATAATGAATATTATTATTTGTGATGTAACTGATTTATTACTTGATCATTTCCATTTGTAGTGGAAGAAAAGATCATTTCATTGAACGGAGAATTCTTGCAAATAAGAATTGGAATAAATATTGTGAAGTTTAAGCATAGATGGTCCGCTATTATTTTGTATTTACGCGGGAACTCTTCCCCACTTACTAAATATGACAGCGAGCGCATCTAGCGGATCCTGTGTGTACCATGTTTTGTTTTGGTTAAGCAATAAAAGTTCTTGTTGTTGAAAAACCTTGTGCCGATGTAAGATCCGTGAGTGAATATACCGTTTTACAAAGATACCTAAGGTATGTAATGAGTCAATTTATTTACTAGTACGTAAATAACCCGTTTCCCTGTCAAATATAAAATGGAATGATCATTAATTTTTTATTAAATTTTAAATGATTGACTTTTATCAATATATTTATAATTTTAATATTTATAATTCTTGATTAATGGATTTTTATTTGGTTTGCGAAATCATCGGTGGGTTAATTTGAAATATCGATACTTTGAGCCGATATTATCGAAGTATCGATATTTTATATTATCGGTATCAAAAAATATCGGGTAGATATAGATACTTCCTGAGAAATATCGTATCTTAAGGAGTATCGATACTTTGGAGTATCGTGCCGTCTCTAGTCTCCGTTTGGACAATTTTAATTTATGAAGCATGAATCGACTTGATTCTTTTCACGTTAAGTTCATCTGATTCCAGTCCACGGAAGAAATTTCGGACAGGAACTCACCTGGTTTTGATATCTTCCTGGGTTTATCAACATTGTTGGAAACAATTTCTTTTGGTGGCAATCTCGACTTCTTGTCCCGTTCTTCATACCTGGAAAGGACATCGCCAAATGAGTCAAAACGCTCTCAATTCCATATTGATCAGAGCTCTCAAACACGAAATTAGGTACATCAACACATTTTTTTGCTAACTAGGAACAGAATTTCACCTGGATTTCAATCTAGTCTGGAGTTCGCTAAATCGATCCAAGTTTCCTTTGGCTCGCTTCTGTTCCGTTTTATATGCTTTATTGGACTGACCACCGTTATTGTTACTCCGACTATCTTTGATGCTTTCAGATAGGTAGGAGGAAAGAGTCAAATATCGGAAAAGGTAGTAGAACTCTAGTTCTTCGTCAGTTTGCTTCCTCGACCATTCGGCATCTCTATGGACTTTTCCCATTAATTGGAGGCACCTGGAAACAAACCAATCAGAATATTTCTATAAGGGAAGTGTAATAAGTAGAAATCAACTTAACTTAGGTAGAAGTAACTAATTTGTCGGAAAAAAAGGTGATTCAGATCAGATAAAAAGTAGCAATTTGAGGTATGGCCAAGATAAGGATGGGTTTCGATACTCGATATTCAAAATATCGATATTTTCGTACCAATACTCGATATTTTAGTACCGATACTGCACTATCCGATATTATTGGATATTGATACTTTGGATCCGATATTTCTGAATATCGAATATCGATACAGTTCTCGCGGAAAATTCACCATGATGGCTAAAAAAATGAAGAAGGTAGAGAGGATTTTGGGTCTTTACTCTTTGGTTGCACAAATAACGTTTATATCATGGAAAAAATCACTCTGCTTGGACTCTTGATAGTAAAAAATGAATTAAGTAACATTGATGAAAAAAAAAATTTCTCGGGAATATTGGATAATAATGATAGTTTGTGACACTGAAGTATCGATACTCATTCTTGATAGATCGATACTCTGATACGATACAGTATCGATACAAAATATCGATACTTTTGTAACGATACCCATCCCTAGGCCAGGAGCCAGGAATCTCAAGTTCTCAACAGGAAATCAAAATCATTCTCTTCTAATCGACTTGAACTTGGATATTGTAGTCAAGGATGTGCCTGCTGATCATGACAAGAGTACGAGGAGGCTTTGTGAGGCAGACTATCTCCTTCTTAGCAACTAATATACTTATATTTGAGCAGATAATATTGCTTCCGAGTCTACCAAGGTAGCAGAAGCTTTGTTTTCACTTTTCAAGGTTGAAAAAAAAAGTTCTCCAAAATCGAAATTTCCACTTGCGTTTTACGTTTCAGACCTTCCTGAGCAATTTTGGTTACGTGTCTGTCTGTCTGTCATGAAATCCTTGCCACAGGAATAACTTTGTAATGTTTTAGTTTATTTTGGGTAATTTATGTTGATCTTGAACGACCAAGTTTCGATTAGAATTTACAATTGTTAAAAATTAAAGTTTTCCCAAGAAGTAAATTAAGATGCTTTACTTACCAGAGTTTACTGTCGTTAGTAGACTGCTGAGAATGAAGATGGCTTTACTAATTCTGGTGGTTGCGTGTGACCATGAGTCTAAGGTAACTGATTTGCTGATATATGATATTATGCGAAATAAAAGATTACTAGTAAATTGATTACTGCTTGTATGGGTTATCCTAATTCCTTCGAAAATGAGCTGAAAACTATAATTGTATGAGGCTAGGGGTCTCGAGGTAGAGAGTTATCTTGGGCTAAGTGCTCAGAGGATAAAGAGGTTCTACCTGAAGAACGCCTAGGGTTGCTGCCACCACCTGGGTCAAGTATTGAAAATACCCAAAGTTTACTAAACGCAATATACCTGATGTCCGTTTGAGTTGGAAAGGAATTACCTTCTGAAATTAGGAACACAAGTTAAACACGTAGGGTTTTTATTCATAAAAACTTATAAGGTTATTACCGTGAAGCAGATTTTAGGGGTTCAGAGGGAACCACCTCAAATAAGAAAATGTACTTGATTGAATTTATAACGTCACACTTGACTCTAAGAAATTATGCACAAAACTTGCAATAATTCGGCTTCTTAAGTATTGAAACTTGACTTAGAACTTTTGACTGGAAAATTATTATTATAACAAAATATATATATATTATTTTACTATTCCTTCCTCTATTCATTTTGACGACTTTACTTGTTTCACAATCTGCGTTATACTTAATTTACTTTTACTTTTACTCTTCGTTTCTATTACTAACACAATTTCTCTTTCACTTTACTTTACTTTACAATTTCTCTTTACTTTACTTTTACAGGGCGTTATTTGTTACAGGGGGGTTGGTTGCCAGATTTGAATGAGTGTAGCGCTTACGTGGTGTAGAGAGAATGGGCTCACCCTTAGCCGAGCTTGGATCCTGTAGAGAATCTCCGTAGCTGGTATCTTGCATCCAGACCTCTTCTTCGTAATGCTGTAGGGGGGGTTGCCTGGGATCAAAGCAGAATTGCCCCGGTCCGGGTTCGTTCGGCGTACCGGTCGAGTGGCGAAATGGAGAGTTGGTGGCAGATCTGTAAGTCTCGCGCCGTGGCTACTCGAGATCATACAGGATCTGACTGGCGGATTCGAAGAACGTCTTTTAGGAAATGTCCCGTGGGTTTCACTTCACTTGCACAAGTTCTCAGTTCGTTCTGCGACACTACGTTAAGGGGGGGGGGGGGGTGAGACTTGAAGTTAGGTTCTATGCTTAGAGACGCGTGGCTTCAGACTGAGGCGCGAGGGAGGGGGCAGCCCCTTTTATCCCCTCGGCCATCTTACATTTGGGCATTGGCAGGTCCCGATGGTGTCGCGCTCGTGTCTCTGTCGGTGGATGGCGGACAATGCTGGGTTAGGTTGGTTTTCGGCGGACAGCGATGTTGGCTCAAGTGTTGCTCGTATGGAAGTAGTATGAATGGACGTTATTACAGGAATGGACGGAATTTTGAGTCCATTACAACTTCCTCATTTTTCATGCGATTTCGATGAAATGTTCAGGGATTATGCGGATTAGAGACGGTCCCCTATGAAAATCATCACCCCCAGACTATAGTAGTTGCTGTGCATGCGCAAACGTGAATTCCTTGTAAAAGCCATCGTGTAGATGGTCCCGTATGAGGGTAGTGGAAGGTACTTTACGGGTTGATTTTTCATCAGGAGCCTAAAAAATACTTCATCGTAGGTACTATAAAGAAGGGCAATTACTACTACCTTTCCAACAGAGTGTCAAATTTGAATTTGCTCGAAAATTTAATGTCAACCAGCTTCATACGTTCATACCTATCATCAATGAGAACCAGGAGATATTTCAATACCATTCATCAGATCTTCAAAGACCGTCATGTTTTTTTAATATTGAAACAGCCTTTGAATTGCAGAAAGGAAAGAACATTCTGATTTCATTATTTAAGGTACAGGAAGATATGAAGTATAATTGAACACCTTTTTGACTTATTAGGCTGAGGTTGTCAATTCATTGTACCATGGACTGAGGTGATGGATTACATTTTGATTTCTCTTACTACACTAATTTCAACTACATCTAGAAGGCTATCCGAAAAAATCTTACCTCGTGTAGGTAGTTGATTTAGGTATCGTCAATTCGCTTCTTTTAAATAGGTCGTCCATGTTTTCGGCGTAATATAAATCCTTAGGCATTCTGGAGAGTTTTTGAACACTTCAACCGAAAACACTTGCTTCAAAACTTGGCGAAAATTGTTTCGAGCCACGGATAAACTTGATACCGCACAGAATACGTCGAATGACTAATTTATATCCCATAATTTGATTTGACAGACCTGATAAAACACGGTGTACACAAAGTGTTATCAAATCAGATTTTTAGGTGTGCCGTCAACAAACATGAAACTGATAACCGATACATATACAGATGAAACAGCATGTATTATTCGCATAACATGAAAAAGTTAAGTAAGAAACGAGAAACCTGTCAAGCCTAGAGGGATAAACTAATTAAGTAAATATCACAACAATTTGCAAGCTCGGTGTTGACTTGACAGAAGGAAATCGATTCAGAGACTCTTCACTCCTCCACACAAGGAATCTTGCATCCAAAAATCTCACGTCTCAATGTTTTCAGAATTTTGTCCCTACAAAACCCAAAACCCTGAAGACCCGCAAACCCGAACGTCAAATAAGTAAATAAATAAGAAAGTGTCAATTTTCTAATGAATCAAAACCCCGATTGTGCAAGTGTTTTATAAATGAAACGTAACTGATTACAACAAACCAACAGCAGAAAATTGATCAAACCATTCGATGGTTATATTGACTTATATCCTTAAACATCCTTGAAGGATGATCCTTCGTTCTCGGCGTCAAATTCATGGGAAATAATGGAATAAAATAAATCAAAATTTCTTTAAAAATTTTAAAAATTCAATAAGTTTTTAATTAAAAACAATACATCAAAGAAAAGATAAGGATTCTGAAATACGACACCTTAACAAAGCTCTTGATCCACCAAAATTTCAAAATGTGCATTTTTCACCATCAAAACTTGAAAATATTCTAATTTTCAACTTGCTCTGTGTTTTCTCCAGTATTAAACGTCAATTTCATCGATAATTCGTCTTTCATTCGGTGTTTCCAGTGAATTAGCCATCAATAATTTGATAATCCTTCCGTAACCTTCCGAAATCCATAGCTCAGACCTCAGACGCCATTTTGTTCTATTCAAAACAATTTGGAGTTTTTACTTATTATTTCTCAATTAAGTAAAGTTTTTTGGATTAAATTTCGGTGAGCTTACTTTCGTAATTAATATTCATTAAACGCTGTGTCCGCATGATTCTCGGTTATCGTATGTTTTACCAAGTAATTTGACGTTGTGAACAAGCTATCTGTGCACTGCTGGATCCTCTAATGATACCCTCAAAAACCACTGTTTTTCGGCAAAATCGGTGGTATTTTGGCGTGTAAGACGTTATTAAGATGTAGAATTATGCGTAGAAGGTGTTGATTGACAGTGCGAACAGAATTGTCGGATTGTATTTTGAAGATGATAGTGACGATGTAGGTTAAGATTATGCCTGTTTTTTGTTTATTAGCAATTTTTTGCGTATTACGGAGGTATGTTTCTCATTTTGATGGGTTCTAAAAGGAGATGGTTACGCCTGGCATGGTATTCAATAAGGTTTGCATGATTTGGTGAAATTTCTTCCCGATTGGAAGTTTCGAAAATGTACGGTACGGTATCAGGGATCTCACCAGTTGTTTTTTTCGTTTACAGATCTGAAAACTTTCCGTCTACCTTACTTCCACCAGGCGAGTACATAAGATGTCATTCGCCCTCGGGGATGTTGTGAGAATTCGTCTTTTTCGCAAGTGATGCAGGATGCGTTTATTCGAGACATGTTCAGCATATCTGACTTGAGTAATCCTAGGTAAGGCAATTTCAAATGTTCATCTAGGTATGTACTTACTTTTCTCCGGAATGTGTATTTTTGCTTCTATTTATATGTGGTTCTTGTGACCCAACATTGTGTTCTGTTTGAAAGTTTCCAAAGTTTGACGTAGCAGTCAGACGGAGACGTTCATCTAACAGCTTGTACTGGTTAGAAGAAGTGGAAACGAAGTATCTCGGTGGTTTTTATCCCTTTAAGTATTGGTGGTCGCAGAGTAACCACCCATCTGATCCCTGAAAGCGCAAGCCATTTTTCATTGAGAATCAGGCTGAAATGCTTTATATTCCATTCATAATAGCCCCAAGACTTGAAAAAACATGACAAGTCAGTTTGTAAAAGCTTCTGTGTTGTTATAATTCAGGTTTCCTGGTGGCGACCACAGAACTTTCAGGACAATGCACTGATTGTAAGCAAAGTACGGCTCTCAAGGCTTAGTGGTCTCTATAATGACCACACTTTCATCGGGGGCGATACGCGGTCATGGAATAAATGCGCAGAACCTCAGAATAAGATTTTTATTCATATATTTATGTTTGACGGTATTCAGTTATAGACATCACAGCTCTGGGAATTAGTCGCACGATCACAATGGTCATGCGCTTATTTAGAAGCGTAGACGCTTATTTCAATCACGGAAAAGATATCAGGAACTAGAAAAAATTTGCTAGTAAGGCACAAAGAACCACAAAGACTTGAAAAAACATGACAGTCAGTTTGTAAAAGCTTCTGTTTTGTTATAATTCAGGTTTCCTGGTGGTCAATATGGCGACCACAGAACTTTCAGGACAATGCACTGATTGTAAACAAAGTACGTCTCAAGGCTTAGTGGTCTCTATAATGACCGGTACTGGTACTTTTACCTATTACCTCCTACTCACCTACATGACAAGAATGTATGGCACAGAATTCCCAAATCCGCCACTGACTTCGGGAGACTTATAGTTGAAACGCTGAAGGCTTGGTGGTCGCTACAGCGACCACCTCTACTTGTCGCATGGCATCGGGGCTGGAGCTCGGATTATCCAAGCCGAACATAATTTCGATTGGAAAAACACTCCAAAGCACGCATTAGGTTTCAGATTCATAAACCGAGTTGATTTGACCATGAGAAGAGTTTTCATTAGTGAAAAAATCGGGGAAGCAGGAGTGATGTTGGGGTTATCAGCATGGGAATCAGATGAAATATCAATGTTTTCAATCTAAATGGAAGTTTTTTATGGCTGCAAATACTTGATTGAAGTAAAGTACATGAAAATCTCTTCTTACCTCAATCGGAAAACCGCCAGCAGAAAATTCAAACGCCGGAAACATCCACAAACCGGAACCACTTTCGTAACCTTCCAGAATCAGGGGCAAGATACTACGCATGTGATCACTCTAGCGACCACTTCGATGGTTGGAATCGATCCCACTGTTCGATCGATTATTTTTGTGTTCCTATCGATTCCTTGCAGTTCAAAATATTGATATAGTGGCTCCTCCGCGCACTCTGACTTAGACATTTCGAACTAATGCAGTAAAGGTGGTTAATATAGCGACCACAAATCCTTCAGGGAAAAGTAGTGTTCTGTTCCTTGAACCCTAAAGGGTTATGGGATTGTTGATGTCATGGTTAGGGAACCACTGGTTTCGAACCCCGAGCTTTCGATTTTACAGTCATCTTCAGCGTTTTCATGAGCTTACTAGATGACAAGTGAGTTAACATACCTCGGTAACATTGGCGGTCAGTGGTACAATTTAGGACTGCAGGCACAAAATTCCAAATAAAATTATATTAACCGCGGGCTTGGGGGCTAAAATATCTCCCAGATCCATGAATATTTATTTATTCATTAGTAATAAAATACAACAAAAAATTGTCTGTGCGGAGGAGACACCTGTGTATGTCTCTAAAGGTGGGTTTACACGCTCAAGCCATTTGCACAAACCGGCTTGCACAAGCCAGTTTGCGCAAACTGAACTGAACAACGCGGTCGCGTTCACACGTTCAGTTGTGCTTGTGAAATTGTGTGGGATTCAGTCAGTGGACTTCGTCGATCAGTGCGCTTTAATTAAAGTTGATTAATTAAAAATTTTAAAATTATTCAAAAAAAAAACCAATCACAAATTTCGACATAATTTTTAATATGGATGAGGAGGAGCTTATCCTATGTACGACGGCGGCTTGCTTGATAAAGAAAAAATTGGGCTCAAAGAGTTCCAAAGGTCGGAAATGGAGCAAGGATTGGTTGCTCAGGAGGGACAGCCTTTCAAGAACCAATCAACCAATGCAGCTTGAACGAGCGCTAGATGCTCCCTAGTGATATGGGGTTGGAATCATGTGATTCACACACTTGAAGAGAAGGAATGCGCCGGCGCGAGATCGTGGGTAGGCTTGAACTGCGTTCACACGCTCAAACTACACTCATGCCAAGCTCCAACCTCAAGGCGAATTTCTGTCCGAGACAGACTTCGCACAAGCCAAATTTTTTGGCTTGCGCAAACAGCGTTCACATGCAACGATATAACTGTGCAAACTGGCTTGTTCAAGCCGATTTGCGCAAATGGCATGAGCGTGTAAACTGGCCTTAAAGTATTGCCCTGTCGGGTTCTGGTCCAACTCGATAAACACATCTTAACGTCCTCACTTATAAAACAGAAATTCAGTCGTCTTAACGAGTTCTTTCCTCTAGGGTTCATGTGATCCTCTCATTCATGCCCGGTTCAGATCAACCACATCGTAATGGCTCACAAAGAACACAAACAAAAAATGCACCAACATTCATGTACTGACGAATGATGGATTCCAGGGAGGGGACAGTGTATCAAGATTAGAAAGAAAACTTACATACCCATAGCTTAGTTTTCGGTGCCTGCTGTTTGGCTAGAACTGAACAGAACAACACTCAGAACACCCGCTCACTGTCATTGATAAGTGAATCAATAGATTCATCTCTATTATTGCTTTCAATTTCTAACATGAAAATGATGAAATACTAGTTGAGAGAGTTATCAGACGAAATCATGATGATAATATCATGCAACCAACGAAAATTAAGAAACCATTATTCCCTGCAAACTTTTCAAAAGCGTATTGCAGAATATTGCATGTTATGGAACTTGTGAGCTCAGGAGGGAGCCTGGCCCTAGTGGGCTTCCCCTAATCCACAGTCACTGGTGAGTAAAACACCGTAAACAGGAGTAGAACACCCTGCAGGTTCCCTCGAATATGACCCTGAGATTGCCAAACCAGATATATTTTCCTACGGTTCTGTAACAAAATATCCCTCATTATCCTAGAAATAAGATAAGCATGGATACTTCCATGTAACCAAAGCATGGATCTAAGTTTACAAACTAATATACATTTTCAACATTGCAAGTTGGGGCGATCAACATCCTGCTTAGCAAAAACATTGTTAGTTTTGTTGTCATTACTTGTAACTGTTCTGACGTGAAACTAAGTTCCACAGTCCTGGTACAGCTGCACCGTCGTATCCCTAATTTGTACCTTAGGCCGGCATTGAGCAGCGCCAAATTCAAATTATCCTTTATTCCTTCACCTTTACATAAGGTATGGGTACGTCAAATGGATACAATACTAAAACTAAATTTACTAACAAAGAGAAACGGGTCAAACACTGTGAAAAAATCAAATTAAATAGGAACTTAAATGATATAGGAACTCCCGTGATTTGGATTTCTAGGAACAAGGTGTGTGTGGAGCGCCATCGCACCGGCTGGGGCGTCCCGACCGGCCCGGACCCACCCACCACGGCGGCTCCTGGGGCTGCCACTGTCGCAATATCGTATTCACTCGTATATTTTAACGTTAGCTTCTTTCTGTTGTTGTCTCCAGCACTCTGTGCCCTCTCTCCCTCCGCCCCTGCTTGGTAATAGTGGGTCTGTTCGGAGAGGCAGTCTGAAAAGGGGAGGGGATAGAGGCGATGGACCCCTCCGAACTCCTCTGGGCCCCTCCAAACTCCTTCCAAACTGTTCAGGACTGCCTCTCCGAACAGACCCAGTCTTTGGGTACTTAGGTCGACTACTTGTCACTCATGTTTGTTAGTAACGTGCGTCTACTGATTCTTTTTTCCAGGTACAATGGCCATGTCCAAGTTTCCTCGTTGGGTAAGAGCGCCGGGGGGAAACGTGACAGGAAAGGCTGCACGAAGGGCAAGATTGAGGCTATCATGAAAAATAACCCGTCTCGCCCCAAGTTCTGCCTAACTAGCCCTGCCAGAAAATTGACTGCTCCCGTTGGGAATAACCAGGTGTTCTTCGCCAACCACACAATCAAAGCTGAGGAATCGGAAGATCCGTATACATTTGCCGAGCCCGAGCCTCAAGCCCCGAGCGTTTACCAGCATCAGCAACATCAACCCGTTGCTGCTCCAGCTGCCAAAAAAGCGTCTACCTCGACGAACAAAACCTTCAACATGGTGTGCATTGATAAGTCTCGGCTCGAGCCCGGTCGAGTCGTCGTGAAAACGGTAAAAACGGAACCTGCTCTAAAGGCGCCAAAGCCTGTTATTGAGACCGCCAAGAAAAGCAGCGGTGGTTCCAAACGTAAGAGAGCAGAATCGACTTCACACAAGAAGTCGAGTGATCATCCTACTCCGGCAAAGCGGGACCCGAACAATATCATCATACCAGCCAAACGGGAGCCCAGGAAGAGCACGTGGCAACGGGAACGTAATGCCAAACACGAATTGCTGGAGAGAATACATAGTCTACAGAATGACATGAATCAGTACAAAAGAGATCTCTATCCTCTAGGTGAGCTGATAGTTTTATGGACACCTGAAATTTACTTTAATGTAGTATTTTTAATAAGCACGCGTAGTATTGCATATTCAGGCACTTTGGTGGAAGTTAATATTAATTTGTCACCTTGGAGCCCCTAATTTTGTTATACCTTCAACTGCTTATCATTTTTCCATGATAATAAGAAATGTTTTCATCATATCTTCAAAACTAATTGTTTCTGTTTTACATTGATTAGTCGCAGAGTAGGCTCAGAATAGATTCGCACTGGTCAATTTATTGGTGTAGGCGTTGATTTATAATCATTAATCCCTAGAAAGCCGCTCTGTTTATCACATCACTTATCAAGAGGCAACTGGGAGCCTGATTATGGGCCATATTTCCACACTTTTATGAGTTCAATTTTTTTTTTTTTAATAATTCGTTTATTTTGCAGCACCGTACAAACATATTTATTTGAATGCTACTCCCTCACGTGAGGAGATCTCGTGCTTGGGGGAAGAGTTGAACAAAATTACATCATTATGGAATATACTTAAATATAGATACATAGTGCAGATAACTAGTTGAAAATACATGAAAATAGCTCAGAAAATTTAAGTTATAAGCAATTTTTTTTATCGCCAGTTTGAATCCCTGTAGGGAGGTCGCTTCTCTCACCTGGGAGGGAACCTCATTGGAGAGCTTTGCACCTCTATACGAGCACGCTAGTTGACCAGCTGTGGTGGAACGAAAAGGAAGCTTAATGCTTCCGTAGTTACGAGTGCTTGAGTTTGAAAATTCGTACATGCCCGCTTTAATGTTCTTGTACGTAACAATTAAAGATATTTTTTTAGATGTCGAATCAAAATTTGGGACTTTGAATTCCTGAAACACCTCAGAAGATGGGAAGCGTCTGTACTATTTAACAAGGATTTTAATCAAGCTTTTTTGAGCAATAATAAGAGGTTGCAGAGTAGTCGTGTTCGCACCCCCCGAAACGGCCACACCGTACGACAGCACCGAGTAGACTAGGGCGTAATAAAATTTTCTTGAATTCTCAAGAGTTAACCCTTATTAGCCCAAGAAAAAAAATTTTCTCCCTTGCCAATTTCTTGTTCATATTTTGTTACATTTCAGTGCCTAAAATACGTAAAAAATATTGGAAAAAATATTGGACCCATACAGGGCCCGTAATCTTGAAAAACAAAACGGTATCTTTTTGGATACCGTGAGCATGTGGGGGTCAATTCCGTCCCTTGATTGATTCCAAAAAGACACCTTGAGATACGGTGGGTTCACCTTATAGCAAGAAACATTGTAACATTTGAACAGTTTATTATAAAACGTGAATACAAAAATTGAAAAAATAGTAAATTTATTGTATTATTGAATATATAAACTCATTGAGAGACCTTGGTTCACTCGAATTGATCACAACCCATCACTGTGTACTAAAACCATCGCGATCATTTTCTGCAATATACTAAACTAATGACTACCTAAGTCATCAGAGTCTTTTACTTCGCTAGCAAAAATACCAAAATCGGTCTGTCAATCGACCAAATGAAAAAGAAAAAAAATTATGGCCTTCTTATCTTAGTAAGAATAGTCTTTAGAACAACGAACATCCTTATGTAAAAAAGGTACTCGATGTAAAAAAATATATAGGTACGCGGAAAAACATTTTTAAAAAATGGAATGAGAAAAAAAATCATTAGAAAAGAGGAGTAATAAG
Source organism: Apolygus lucorum (assembly GCA_009739505.2). Taxonomy (NCBI): domain Eukaryota; kingdom Metazoa; phylum Arthropoda; class Insecta; order Hemiptera; family Miridae; genus Apolygus; species Apolygus lucorum. The sequence continues at coordinate 7,643,110 of CM019173.2, read as the reverse complement.
TTTTTGTGAGCTCAAACATAGTATTTCTGCTAGAAATTTTCCTCAATCAATTTTTATTCGCTAGAAAATCAAAAAACTTGTAAAAAAACAGGCTTCAAATTTGCACGAATTAGTCAAAATTCATTGAGGTATAACATTTTTGACTTTTCCCCAGCACAAATCGTTGCACCAATCCAAATCCTAAAGGAATTATCATTCCAAGTCCCATATAAATAATCATAAAGTAGGTGCTTGGTTCATCTTGATGGTTCCTGCTTGGTTGGTGGGGCTTGTTTTCAGGTAAAGCGACTTCTTTTGTAAATTTTTGTTCGAACTGTGAATAAGGATGTATATTTAGATTACAAAATTAATCATCTTTCTACTATAAATCATTTCACTTCTGACATGATCTGATAAAGAAACTTACAGGAACCCAGATCCTTTCTTGGCAAGTTTTGGTTTTTTATTTTCAATAATTTGCACTTTATTTTGCTTCGGATTTTTCTTTGCCTCGGCGATAGGAAGAAGTCGCCTCGTTTGATTTCGTTTCGAATTAGAAGGTAAATGAGGCTCGTCAGTTTCAAATTTGTCTCTTTCACAATTTGGCGCATGCGAATCTTTCAAACACTATTCCATTCCCTGCCAAACCCATTTGAATAGGCTCGTTCCAGGTGGTCATTGAGAAAAAATTCAGCCAATTCTCTTTCAAATTTATTTTCGCCCATCGGGGTCTTGTTGGCGTTGCTATTCGAGTCCTCCCCTTCAGAACCAATGCTTAGGTACCTTGTGAAATAAGGAGGCAGTGCACATTCCTATGCTCCTTATCACTCTAATCTTCATTCAGAATCAGAAAAAGGAAAGAAAATCAGTTATAGGGTGAGAAAAATCAATAAAAGTGAGCATAAACCCCATCATGGACCTGGCTCTACTGGGTACCCCCTTGCTCACGGTATCCAAAAAGATACCATCACAAAAACCAACTTTTACCCACTTAGCAACTAATAATATGTAGATATTACAATTTCTACTTGATCTTAGATACTTTTTACCCAAGATTCTTTAAGTAATATCACTCAAAACGGTGAAAAACTGGTCTAAAATAATTTGTGAAACTGTCCTTTGGAGTGTTGATGTCAATTTTGAGCCGCCTTGTAACTTATAATTATTATATCAACGTTGTTGTTGTTTTGACACTTCTTCTTCTTCTTTTCTATTCTAGAGATGTCAGAGTAGCCATTGGGACATTAAGTAGGGGTGAAAACCACTTTGTACCGTCAAGAAAACGTTCTAAAGTTGGTCTTCCAAAAAGACACCGTGGGTTAATAAGGGTTATGAACCCACGAACTACACAAGATGAAACATAAATAGATGAAACATTAATTTCTGAAATAATCAGTTAACACAGATCAAGGAGTGATTTTGGTAAACCAACTAATAGGTATCAGGGAATCGAAAGGCACTAATACAGTTCTTATCCAAATATAGTAAGTATATTTCATTTTTCCTTGACTAAATGGTTGAAAAAAGATACATTGAAATCCGGCAACTTTAATTTTTTGAACATATTCACAGCGATCCAAAGTTCCTCTTTCCAACAATTCAGAACGGAATTCGTCTGCTTGTATAGCTACGACTTCGGCTATTGTGAGTTGCCTATAGCCCTTCAGTGTCCGTTTTTGAGTCGGATGGAGTCTCTCCGTTACTTTTTTCTGGCTGAGTTGATCCATGACTTCATCACTTCGTCCCAATCTTCTTGTAGGACTTGAGCCACTGCTTCAAGGTGTCTCACATATCTCCCTGTCGAAATGGAAGCCACTAGTTCTGCTCTTCTTGAGGTATCTTGAGCTCGTTCATGGGTGAGAGTTGCGTAGGAAATGCCTAATCCTCTGAGTCTTGCTTGGAGTCCGAAGAGATCAGATTCTAACTGAGTAACCTCACGGCCCACTATTTCTGGCATCAGATGACGAATGGCCTCCTTTAGAGGAATGTATTCGCCTGAAGCTGGAGTTATATCCATTTGAACTGGACACCTTGAAATTGCAGTGCACCTGTGAGCTTCTTGCGGCTTTGGCCATCTTCAGAATTCATTGCATCCAGTTTTGTTTTTCCGCTAAGATTGTTTTTTCTTCAGGCCACATACTCCACCTAAATAACGCTGCGAGTGCGCTATCACTTCGATATCCGGACCTTGGAAAGAAAACCTTTACTGCTTCCTTTCATCCAGTTTTGATTACCTAGTTGCTTTTGGCCGGTTCGGGAAAATATCCCCATTTAGGTCCCTGTTAATGTAGTGGATCAAAATAAGCTCGAATATTCTGAAGTTTACCTACATAAGACGAATCATCTGCGTGACAGACCTGTTTCCAGTGGTCACTTTTCAGATCTTGTACCAGCTGTAGGTTACTGGCTGCATACATTATCGTCATCAGTTAATCTGATCTTCCAACTTCATTCGATATTATGAATCAACGCCTTCATCTATTGATGAGTTCGAATGAATTCTGAGCTCTAATCAGCGAATAGTTTCAATATAAGTTGAAAAACATTAGATTTGAAGAAATGGCGCATTCCCCATTGGATGCTGAGGTTGTCATCTTATTTGAATTCTTATTGGGCTTCGTATTGCTTTCATTCTTGATGTGTTTTTAGGTGTAGAAGTATCTGATTCAGAATCCGACGAGGCCGATGGAGCTCGTTCAATATACGAGCGCGATTGGTCCACCAAAATCGGCAACGGAAGTAATGAAGGCTTACCTCGCGAGCAGCGCGTTGAAGCCAATCGCGCTCAGCTGCGCAGACGACTCGCGCAGACCTTGAGGGGACTCAAGGTTGCTGAAGAGCCCAGTACAAGTTTGCTGGCAGCTGTCGTCGCTGCTGCTCGCAAGTTTCCCAACGCCACCGCGGCTATCCTGGATCCTACACTCGCGAAGAAATCTCCTGCTGTCAAAAAGTTGGTTGAATCTCTTGTTTGTCTATATTTATGTTAACACAAGTAGGTGAGAGACTTGTGGTAAGCAGATGCCCACAGTCTCGACCGATGTTCTTTGCAGGTGTTCAGCAAGCTTGAGCTACCCGCATTCCTTTTCTTTATATGGAAAGTATATGGAACATAGGATCAGCGCAAAGCAGTTTCAATTCGATTGTCTTAATCATGTTCCACTTTTGTTGAATTCTTAGGGGTGCCCGTTTTCTCTTGACGGGCGAGAAATGCAGTTACACTGACTGCCAGATGCAAGCCTTACCCTGCACTCGACATTGTTTCCGACACATCATGTACAACGTAGATCAGAGGTTGTTCTCCCATTGTACGAGCCGAGGTTTGGATAACATGCAGTGCAATAGGCCAACGTTTGACATCCGGCACGATCCACCCCTGTGTTCCCTCCATGCCCTTCATCACGTAAGTTTTGTTTCATACAATATTGGAGGAGAGGCTACAAAAACAAGTGGTTATTCGCAGAAACCATGTATGGTTTTTATTCCTGTTCAGGAACCCACATCACATTCTGGAAGTGACCACCGACACTCTAAGAAAGTATCTAAGAAGAGTCGAGTTTTGGGCGTCTCTAGGACCAAAAAGAATAACAAGAAGAGGAAAAAACCTTCTCCGCCAGTCCTGCCTCCTCCACTGCCACCAGTTCTTGTGCCGCCATCACCATCAAGCTCGAGGAGAATGGAGTTGCCGATGCTTAGTGATGCGATGGCGCCACCATCGTCATCTCTGGACGCCATTGGAACCTTGATGCCTCCTCCCACTCTCATTGAGCAAGCTAATCTTCACTCTCTACAGTCACACGTTGTTTGTGAAGGTATTATAAGTTGTTTCAATGGTTAAAATTTACATACTTCATTCTACAGAATTGTGTGTTTAGGACAAGTCAAAACCATAAATTTCCCATTTAAAGTTAGTGGTTGTCAGTGATTGTCTTTTATGTTTCTGCCTACCAGAATATGATTAGGCATCAAGAACCCTTCTTCCGCCGTATAATCTTAAACTTAACTTAAAAATCAATGTTTCTGACAGATATTGTCGAGGAAGTGCCGGAAGAGGTGTTGGCTATAGCAAACCTAGACCCAGCCGAGCTGGCCAACCAAGCAGCCCGCTTGCTAGAAGATCCAGATCTTCACATCCTGAACCAGATATCTACCGATGCGTTCAACGATATTTTCACTGGTAATACTTTTACTCATGCTATTACTGTCATGATTTGTGACATGATCAGCTCGTATTTCTATCCAGTCATAAGTATTTCTATCCAGTAGGTACCTACTATAAATTAAGGTTATTAATTAGCAAAAATAACAATCAATAGCAAATCGGAGTTTGGTTTTTGTAGATTAACCCTTAATATCCTAAGGTATTTTTTTGGATGTCCGATTTTTACTTGCAACAGTTTATCTATTTTTAAGCCAAAACTGATAGGCATTGGCTATCTTGATACTCCAACTATCGATTATGTAAGAAAACGAAATACTAAAAACATAATAACTCAAAGAATAAACAAAATAATTCTCGTGTTGACAGTCATTAATAGGGCCTTCGAGCTACCTTCTACCTTCATTTCTCACCTTGTAGGGTGTTAGTTGGGTATCCTCGTCTGAAATGGCGCCACTATCTAAGGCAGTGAACTGTCCTTATTCCTTGGTTCAGTGCTTCATGAGAAATAACTGACCCCAACATCCCACCAAGGATGTTTCCAAGTTTCCTTCTTCTACTCAAACAAAATTGGGTTGTCATATTGCTGACGCAGATAGCACTAGTGTGGTCCTTGGAAAGATCATTCTTGAGCTGACAGACTGTAACGGGGCCTTTGAGGAATCTTCTGCCCAAACATTCTATAAATTTCTCAAAATACATCTAAATTCAATTTATAAAAATCTAAAGAGACAAATTTTTTGAACAAGTGGGAAATTAAGGGTTAAGTCTTTAACCTAATGTAGGCCAGAAATGAAATGGAGATGAATTTTGGGTATCGAGGGAGTTAACTTTCCAAGAAGAAGGGCCCATCCTCTCTTCCTCACAGCATGGAGACGTAGCATTAGGCAAGTCAAAGCCCACCCCTGCTCAGCTATTACGCTAGTACGTAGTAACTCGATGATTTTTGTTGGTTCTGGGTTAATATGAACCCTAGATTAATAATTAATTTGAATTATTAAGGGAACCGGAAAACTGAGAGAATGTGGTCTTTTTATAAACTGAATATATTGAAGTTAGGGATGGGTATTGATACTCGATATTTCGAAATATCGATACTTTCGTACCGATACTCGATATTTTAGTATCGATACTGCACTATCCGATATTTTAGTATCGATACTGCACTATCCGATATTTTTGGATATCGATACTTTGGATCCGATATTAAATATCGAATTTTCCGCGAGAACAGTATCGATATTTACAAATTTTGTAAATATCGAATATCGATACTGTTCTCGCGGAAAATTCTGGAATGGCTCAAAAATAATGAAGGTAGAGAGGCTTTTGGGTCATTACTCTTTGATTGCACAAATAACGTTTATATCATGGAAAAAATCACTCTTCTTGGACTCTTAATAGTGAAACAAATTCGTTCGAGACCATCAACGAATCAACGATCTAATGTACAAATGCTTCATAAATGCTTGCATTCGAGTCTGCAAAACATTGGGACATTTTCATGTCAACCACTGCACAACAAGGTAGTGAAGTAAGGTTGTTAGTTCAACCCAAGTAGGGATGGGTATCGTTATAAAAGTATCGATACTGTATCGTATCCGAGTATCGATATCCCAAGTATCGTTGGGCATGAGTATCGATATTTTAAAATATCGAGTATCGATACTTTAGTGTCACAAACTATCAATATCATCCAATTTTCTCAAGGAAAAATAATTTTTTCAACAACTTTTATTCATTTTTTACTATTAAGAGTCCAAGCAGAGTGATTTTTCCCATGATATAAACGTTATTTGTGCAACCAAAGAGTAATGACCCAAAAGCCTCTCTATCTTCTTCATATTTTATGTTGAACTTTCCGCGAGAACAGTATCGATATTCGATATTTAGAAATATCGGATCCAAAGTATCGATATTCAAAAATATCGGATAGTGCAGTATCGATACTAAAATATCGAGTATTGGTACGAAAGTATCGATATTTTGAAATATCGAGTATCGATACCCATCCCTAAACCCAAGCATCAAAGTTTTCGTGACGATTTTTCAGTTCATGTGCCAAAGCAGACATGAAAATGTCAAAATGAATAAAAGTTGTTGAAAAAATTATTTTTCTTGAGAAAATTGGATATTATTGATAGTTTGTGACACTGAAGTATCGATACTCGATATTTTAAAATATCGATACTCATGGCCAACAATACTTGGGATATCGATTCTCAGATACGATACAGTATCGATACAAAATATCGATACTTTTATAACAATACCCATCCCTAATTGAAGTAACAGGACAAAAGGTGTAGGTAGCCGAGTGGTTATATGAGTAGGTACATGGATGTAAAGTAAACGAATGTTCATGACATGGATGTGACTTTACAACAATTTTGATCCATGGTTCTTCCGAGCTAAAAATGAGGACATTGGGCTGCACAATCAGGACTATCAACATCATTTATTTCGACAGCCCCACTGCAAAACCCTGTAAGTTCCAATTTTTCCAAAAATAAGGATTTGAGCCTTTCCGATAGATTGTTTGCCTTGTCCGATGATTATAGTGTCGCCAAAATCAGGCTATGGCTTCTCATTTCTTTTCTGTGGTGAAATGTAATAACCTGTAAGCCAGGTTCATATGTTAAAAATGTCACCGTTTTTTTCGTCTCCTGGAAACTTTTTGGTATTGAACATACAGAGTTTTACAGTGGGGCTGTCGATTTATTCTCAAATAATACGAACTTCCTATTCAAAATCGTCTTTCTGCTACTCTAATCAACCTTGTGGAAGAACGCAACTGTTTGTGGTGCTCAATGGTTTTTCAGACAAAAACGGGGAGTACGAGCCGACCCGGGAGGAGACGGAAGAGCTGGAGAGGGCCCTCGAGGCTGTCGACAACGACGTACGCAGTTTGGAACGCATGTCGCGCAGCCTTCCCCCTCTCCCTCTTCTGAACCTCCCGCTGGACACCATGTCCCTCCTGGATGACCCTTCAGTCAGCAACCCTTTCACGCCTTTTCAAAACGGCCTGTCCACCTCCGACATGCCCCACTCCTAGCCGTCCCATCGATGAGCCGCGACTGCCGTCAATTCCTGGGACAAACTGTAAATATTTTTGAATTATTTTTTTTTGTTCTTCGTCTTTTTATTTCAAGTAATGAAGATAGAAAGAATGTTTAACAAAAAATTATTGTTTTTTTGTAGGTACGCAATAACAATAAAAAATAAAAAGGTGTACTTTTATTCAATACTAGAACGTTTTTGGTAATCTTTAATCGTGAATCTTGTTGTTGTTCAGTAGTATGGGTGTTGCGTAGAAGCTAATTTGTGTGACAGAAATATTGGAGTTTCTTGGCAATCAACGTATCAAGTTGGCAGTGTTTCTTGTAGACCTCACAATTCAATAATCGAATTTGCATAAACACAGTTTTGTACATTAGATTGGCATTCCCTCCCTCTTTAGTTCATTCAAGGCGCTAAATTGTGAAGTTTTCACGTGTCATTTTCCATTCCTTATGAGTCCAAGTCTTTTTCATATTCATTAAAATGTACGCAGTAGTTCTCTAATTTTCAGTTTTATTTTGCTACACTAATTGCTGCGAATTTCGTACTTCCTGTTCGAAAGACTTCAATCCGTTACATCTCGAATCTTACAGATTTAAACTTGTTGAATTCTCTGTTATCACATGTTGAAAGAACAACTACGATTATAAGGGTTTTTTCTTCTGATAAACATTGTAGGTTTATCCGATCTTATTACTGCCGTTCTTGTCGCCAGGTTGATTTGATTTATTTCTCATACTAGAGTATTCATTCCTTCTGTGATTACTAAAATTAATAACGAAATTGTTAGTCCAAATTGTGGAAATAACAAATCTTAACGTTTATTTAACACAATTCGAGTGTTACTTAATTTTCTTAGGCCTACTCATCGCTAAAACTCCGATATTTCTTCTGAAGAATTCCTCATTGGGACCCCTTTTTCACTACTGGTGTCGTAAAACCACACCTCGAACATTCTCAGTAATTAGTTAAGCAAATACATCTCTACAAGATCACTGACTGGTGCCTTAGCGACCAGTGACTTCGCGATTCCCCTGGTAGGTCATCTGTAACATCCTTACGTTAATTTACTATGAGAGCTCACCAACGCCACTCAGCAGTTTGGATGGGATCGAAATCGACGGTACCTGGAGTCGGGAATCCCAAAAAAATCTGGATTCTTCTCAGCCGAAGGTAGTTAGTTGATGATCTGAACAGTCCTACACCTGTGCCTCATAAAAACTAAGTTTACTGCTTATTCAATCTGATTATGAATAGAATAGGTATAGGCGGGGAGGAGAGAGGTGTGATGGGACTTCCTTAAATTTATTGCTGTAATTAAACAAGTGTCTCTTCGGCTGAGTGCATTGTTTGAATTGAGCGTGTGATTCCTTCCTGAAGAAAGATAGGATTCAAACAATGTAGAAAAATTCGTGTTTTCAGAGACGTTCCTACTTTCCTATTACGCAAATGAAGTCTGCCAATCAAGGTATTCTGTCACTTTCTGACAAAATGTCGATCTTCGAGTTGAATTTAATATAAACCAGTACTGCTAAACATCACTGTTAAGGTACGCGCACACTAGAGGCGGGTCTGCATCGCATCGCAAAATCCGCCTGGATAAGTTCAATGTTATTCAAATGGAGGTTCGCACTTCAGGCAGGGTGGGCTGCATCGCATCGGGAACCGCACTGCCCCACCTGTAGTGTATGCACGAAACAACAAGCAGGAAGATTTCTCTTCATCGCTACATTTTCCGTGTAGTTTTTTCACAAATAATCTATTAGTATTTTTTTGATTTGGTTATTTTGATCGATAAAAATTTATATTTCACGGAGGTAGACGGAATTTATCTTATAAAACATGAAAGAATGACCCTTCATTAGTCACGGCCGATCTGACAGATCGCGCAAAGGTATTTTCTGTTCGTCTACAGAAAAGGTTGGCGGCCCTGCGCTGTACTTCCCGGTAGCTTCCTGGCTGACGAAGGCGGAGGGTTCAGTGTTGTGTCGTTCTCCGTGACGTTTGTCAGTTGTGCTCTGTGGCGCACATACAAAATTTTTATGTGATTGCTTTTCAATTATAATTTTATAGTGGAACCATCGTGGTATATTTAGTTATGTTATTGGAGTTGAACACCAAAAAGAAAAATGCTAATTCAGGGAAAAATGGAAATAATCAAGATGAGAGAAACGTCCTGGTTCCTCTAGATTTTACACTTAAAATTAGTCATAAATTAATTGATTAGATTTTTTTTTGCTACTTTCTGCCTCTAAACTCATGCATGCACTTAATTTCAGTCGGTAAAACTCAAATTTGAACAAAAATGTGAGTTTCCATGAATTTGATCTGTCAGATCGCCGAGACAAATATTACCCGTAAAAGAGTCGCGACTACTAAAGGGTTAAAATTAAAGAACTAATAATGCTTAGTTACGCGAATAACCGAGGTTAATTTGAACAAAAACGTTTTGGAAACAATTGACAAATAAGCAACAGCAACAATGGGGAATTTGCCTCACATTTTTTTATTTTTTTTCGAAAGATGGTTCACTGATATGAAAGAAAACCATAGTGTGCTGCTCGAAAAAGTAACCAAAAAATTTAGAGAATTTAAGGAAGATGGAAATTTTAAAAGAAGCGGCACTCTGTTCATGGGGAATGGGGTTGCAACGTAACGGATTTTCCGACCAATCTGACTTCATAGGAGGAGCTGTGCCCCTCTGAGGTGGCGCTACCTCTGGACTTGCAAATGAAACTGTAGCTTACGTGATCGAACACAGAAGCGCGCGACTGGGGAAGAGAAAAAACCCGGATGTGCAAGTGACCAAAAGAAGCAATTTTACTCACTCTTTTTACAATCCGATTCTACTTATTAGTTTATCAAGCATTATTAGTCTTCACCCTTTCTTATTTAGTTTCTGTATTAAGTTAGTTTCGTTATTTGAATCACATTATTTGAGTGGTCATTTGACTGGATCGTGTTGTCGCGCTTAGAACTTAGAAGGGCGTTTAGAACTCTACCTGTTGTCGATCTGCGGTACTATGTGGGAGTTCTACGCCAGAGCGCTCAATATGTGAATCCACTCACTTTTCGCCTCATTTTTTTTCGTGTGACATGAACGATATTCCTCGATTTTCGCGGTGTTTTTTGACAGAGGCTTTGCTTGTTTGGCATTTTCTTCTATGGTAATTTTTTTCCTTGGGTACTCCTGGTGTTAAAGGTTATTCTAGAGACTATTATAGAATTTGACTTGAAATTCCAGAATCTAAAATTGAGGCAAATTCCCCATTCGGTGTCCTTAAAATACACTATTTCCCTAAGATATCCAATTTACACCAGTGAAAATTAATTATTTGATCAGGAGTTTCACCATTTGATTCAGCTTGAAAGTTACTTGGAAAATGATGTGCAATTTCCCATGATTGCCATTGTCAGGCCGAGTCAAGAGTTTTATAACACCCTAGAAAACACCGGATTTCACTCAAGAATAATTGGGAAGAGCTCCTGCCTATCCCAATCTACCCAGGGAGGGTCTTATTTAGAATATTGTGTAATTTTCAATAATAAATTTGGATACTTCTGTATGGAATATCTTGAAATCAATATTCAATTCAAGTTTTTTTCAACCCATGATCGGAACTAAAAGGCAAAAGACAATACGCATGATGATAACGCAGGTGCAGGACCTGAAATTATAGATCTATAATTCTGCTGTGATGCGGCCCAACCCGTCCCTTGTGTGCGCAGCAACAATATTAGAGAGTTTTTGGCAACCACTAACGGGCCTGTGGAACCTCTTCACAAAGCTCGGAGTTTGCGGGTGATGATGAATTTGCCTCCCGACAACAGCGGGCGACGATGAAAGGGTTCCCCAGACAGTCACCCGTTCCTAGAGGCCTGTCCATAGTTAACGGGCTTCCTCCTTCAACTGGGTAGCATCCTCTGTTGCTCGCGCTAGTCTCCTCCTAACGGGCCTGTCAGATTTTGGCACCAAAAACTCTCTATTGCTATGCGATGCGGCCCAACCCGACCTGCCTCTAGTGTGCGCGTACCTTAAAAGAACTGTAATAGATAGGCATGGAAGTAGGTATTGCCAATCCTACATACTTCACTGGTATGTATAGTGCGTCACACTCATCCGAAGAGGTCTGCGCATGAGAAAAATAAAATGAATTAATTATAGAATTTCCAGGACAAAGAAACATTTTCCACCCCAACTTGAACTATTTTCAAATCGAATGAAAACGTTTCCAAAGCAAATGAAATTTCCAGTGAAAATAGGGCATAAAATGAAAGTAAAGGCAAAGCTAGTGACATGAAACCATTTCCGAAACAAATTGTCTATTTCTGTTAATGATACTTGAAGAGTTTTCTTTCAAATGGGCTTATATCCATTTGGAAAATTTTTCTGGGAAATTGAGAAAAACGAATTTCATGACGAAGGGAATTGTCTAAGGTTCTCAATGCCACCTGTTGTGAGAGTAGTTCTATTCTTTACTCTTGTCTAGTGTTTCTCTCTATCGGTTAGGGAATGAATCACATTTGAATTAGAAGCGGAAAATATTAGTTTGTATAGGGTAACGGGCCCAATAGTTGGACACTTTAGGTGGACACTTATTCTCGCTGTAAAATCAGCATTTTAGTAAATATTCCTCATTTTCCCCCTTATCTTCTCAGAATCTGTGGCCATATGCTAGAATTAATGCTTTTTTGATTGGATAAGAGTGGAGTTTTGAAATAATTCATGAAAGTCAGAACTTAACTTGGCCCAGAAGTTGGACACTTGTTCCTAATCTTGGACAGTGGTGGCCCAGTAGTTGGCCACTACTTTCCCTCGCACTTTTCTTGTGAACTTATATTAAAATGCACTAAAACAACAGATAATAATTGTTCAATTCTAACTTTAGGAGTTTTTGTTAACTCAAACGAGCTTCCTCCAAAGAACTTCATGACTTTAATACCAACAGGTTTTTAGAAGGGAGCTCGTCTGAGTTAACAAAAACTCCTAAAAACAAGATTGAACAATTTTTTATTTGACATTTTTGAAGTTAAAATGCGAAGAAAAGTGGTATCTAACTACTGCTTCATTATTGTTTCCTAAAACTATGAGATTCAGTGAAGGCAAACGTGAAAAAATTCCACATTGGTTTAGAAGCTTTCTCGTGATTCAGTCTTTATTGTTTCAGTCTTATTGCTCACACTAAGAACTCAAAAAATACCTTACTGATCTTCATTAACATCTACGTCAGTATAATATAAGTACTAAAATGTAATAAAAATAAATGTTGACTTAGGAAAAGGAACATAAATTGGAGAAACCTTTCAAAAACCTCTTGAAGAGAGAAATACAAAACAATCACGAGTTATGAAATAAAATGTACAAAAGAAGATTCTAATAATGAAAATCACAATTATAATTTACAAAAGAATCATTCTAAGAATTCTTATAATGAAAATCACAATTAGAATTACGAAAGAATCTCATGAAAGCTGGAAAACCCACGGATGTCCAAGTATAGGGCCATTAATGTCCATTAAAAACCAGGCCTTGGCCCTGAAGTTGGACGGCCTTAGTATAAAATAAATATTTACTCTAATGGTCTACTTCCTAGTTGGATACTTCAAAAAATAGCTCAACTTTCCGGGACAATAATTGAACTAACCAAAAAAACATCGCAAATAATAAGAAAAACATTATGAATATGCTCATGTTTACTTACCAAAATCGTAACGAACAGCATTCGTCTGGGGGGCCCTGTCCAACTATTGGGCCTGTCCAACTATTGGGCCCTGTCCAACTATTGGGCTCGTTACCCTATAAGCTCTTTTACTGTGAAACGAACCACGAACATACCAGGAAATGATGATAAGAGCCACTTTGAAAAAAATGTTTATTGAAATCAACGAGATGGATATAAGCCGTTTTGTCGGCAATCACGATTTTTAGCAAGCTTTTAATGTGGGATACAAACCGGTTCGGATGGAATGCAACTCATGAGGTGATAGGCCTTATCTCAAAGATTCAGAATCCTTAAAAAACAAAAAGTGTAAAAAATGGATATCAGCCCGTTCGAAAGAAAACTCTTCACTTGAGGATAGAATCTCTATCGAATTTCGATGGTTGCGACGATGAAAAGGTCGGCGAATTTCATTCCTGTGAGAAATACAACTAGTACTGTCAGAATTCATATTTCGACAACAATTTGAAAATGATTTACAAATACCTATGTCCGAAAAAACCGACACTTTCACTCAAAAAACCGTGCCAATTATTACACAACGGTTTATTATTGTACTATTACCCGTCTACAAAGAAGACGTCTTTCCACCATTATTACATTCCCAATTATAGCGCAAGGTTCACTATCAAGTTTATTTTGACGTTATCAGAGGGTTATTCATTACACTTACATGATGTAACAAAACCAGTCCAATGATTTTGGATAATTTCCATGGCCAGATGACAACTTACGTTTCTAAAAATGCAACGCAAACAAACAATTTTACGATAATAACAGTGCATTAACCATTTCAATACATAAAAATATGTAAGGTTGCTAACGGAAGCAGAACTAAGTGATTTTTATGAAACTAGTCGAAGAAAGGAAAATGAAATAGAAATTCGATTTGCTGAAATTTGAACCGAGATTTGGGCCACTTCTGTCAGTGAACATTCATTTGCGATTCACACTCGTGTTTCCGCTTTATTATTTTTGTCCCAACATTAAGTCCCTATGGAGAGTGAAAATATCGTTAAATATTGTTAAATATCTTTATTAACCTATAAAGATAAAGGTTGATCTCATTCGATTCTAAAAATTATATTCTGTGCATTGAATTGACGAAAGCTTCGGGGCACAACTAGACCCCAAAATGGAGCCGCTATACCAAATTCCATCATAATCAGTTCATGATAATCAAGAAAAGTAGAATTTTTTATTAGATTTTTGAATCGTACGTACCTTGAAAAGTAAACCATCAAATTTTGAGGCCTGGGCGTCTACCACTAGTAAGTAAATGAACGACCGCCATAGGGAAGGTATATGAATACTCGCGTTAGCCATAAAGAAGACATAAGGTGTATAGGTTACTCCCTTATTATCATTCGCCCTTGTTTCACCGTGGTGGCTAGTCGGTGCCTACTTTCTTTTTTCAAGTTGAGATTAAGGTAGATACTGAGAAATAATAGCTGTGAAATAATACAAAAAGTGTCCGTCAATCCCAAGATTCGCGAAAGGTTTCATTTGGTTTGGAAAAGGCTACAATTTAATTAGAAATGATATCATTTGATTTCGAAAAAAGTTTCATTTGATTTGAAAAAACGTTCATTTGATTTGGAAAAAGAAGGTTTATTTGATTTGAAAATAGTTGTACTTGATTTGGAGAAGGCTTCATTTGAATTGGAAGAAAATGCTTGCATTTGAATTGGAAGAAAATGCTTTCATTTGAATTGGAAGAAAATGCTTTCATTTGATTTGGAAAAGACTACAATGGAATTGGAAATGGTTTCATTTGATTAACCCTTAATATCCTGAGGTATCTTTTAGGAAGTCCAATTTTTACCTGCAATAGTTTGTCCACTTCTTAACCAAAACTGATAGCCGTTGGCTGTCTTGATACTCCATCTTATTGATTGTGTAAGAAAACGTAATAGTAAAACCAAAATAACTCAAAGAAAAGCTAAATAATTATCGAGTTGACAGACTGTAACAGGCCCTCATTTCTCACCTTGTAGGCTATTGGTTCGGTTTCCTCATCAGAGATGGCGCAACTGTCTAAGGCAGCTCAAATCCCATCATTCATGAACTGAACCATCTCCACATCATTCCTTGGTTCTGTGCTTTAAGAAATAACAGACCCCAACATCCCTCCAAGGATTTTCCCAATTCTTCTTTTTCTTCTCCAAAAAATGGGTTTATAGACAGATTCTGCTGCTGCAGATAGCGCTAGTGTGGCCCTAGGAAAGATCATTCTTGAGCTGACACACTAATAGAGCCTTTTAATAAACATCTGCTCAAATATTCTACTCATTTGTCAAAATATATCTAAATTTTATTTTAAAAATCCGAAAAAACAATTTTTTTTAAACAAGTGGGAAATTAAGGGTTAAGAGAAGGTTTCATTTCACCTGACATTGCTACAAGGGACGTCCCAAAAGTAAGTTCCGAACTGCTGGAAAAAATCGAAAACTCAACCAATTTGAAAAAAAAATTTATTCTTAAAGGTAGGTACGGATCTACTTTATTTTTCGACGTAGTCGCCATTCTGATCGATGCATTTTTGGTACCTTGGTGCCAGTTTACGTAACCCCTTGTCGTACCATTCTGCGTCATTTTGTTAGAAGAATTCCGAGACCGCGGCTTCGAGTTCAGCGTTCGTACGGAACTTTCTTCCGCCCAGGTGGACTTTGAAGAGGGGGAAAAAGAAAAAGTCACTCGGTGCAAGGTCTGGAGAGTATGGGGGTGAGGGAAAACATCCCAATCAAATGTTGGGTGATTTTTGCTGAACGGGGTCGCGCATTGTCGTGGAACAGCAACACTTTTTTCCGCAACATGCCCGGCCTTTTGCGCCGGATCACCGAACGGATTTCACAATTTGACGGGTTTTTCAATGTAGCAGCCATGTTTACACTGGTGCTGATAAGCCGCAACAAGTGATAGCAAGATAAGAAAAATTCAGTGTTGCCACCAGATGTAACACGAAGTATCCCCGTTGGAATTTTTTCCCTACGGCATTTTCCCGCGGATTTAAAAATGATCGGAACTTACTTTTGGGACGTCCCTCGTATAAACGATAATGAAACTCTGGCGTTTGGACAATTTCCACTCCATTTCCAGGGTTTCCACTGAGTGCCCTATTTGTTTGAATGGCTTTGAGAATTTGTTTCCTACCTTGTGAAAGACGAAGTAACTGCGTTAAATCACTTTAAAACGATTCTCTTCCGAAAAAAATGTTAAAATTGCCCATACTCCTTTGTGAAGTTCTTGACAGAACATCCCTCTCCTCTCCATACAGAGTGCTCACAGATGCTCATCGCTGCGCTAGTTTTGAATTGAAGAGTGACAATATAACTAGGGAAACTTATATTGACAAAGGAATAAAGAAAAATCCTACTTGATCCCCAGACAGTGATCTCGAGAGCACGGCACTAACTTCATTATTGATTCAATTAAAAACTTCGTACTTTTCGAACTCTCATGGTAAAAAGGGCCCTCTATGAACTCTGCCACGCTGAAAAACATCCACTTCTTATTCAGAAATGTAATTCAACTTTCCAATTATCGTTGAAAGCTCAAACTACCTGCATAGAAACATCTAATTTCTTAAAATTGGTTTTCTTTGAGGTTATAAGAAGAAAATTTGTCTTCATCGTGGTAGTATTGTACCTTTTTTTTTTTTGTTTTTAATTTATCCAGTCAAGTGTTCCAGCGAATTAGCTCATACAAGGAGGCTTAGTTTATTAACATACATGCGATAATAACAAACATGTGCAATAGTGTGTTCGTGCAAGATTTTAGTAGGTAGCAAAATTATTTGTCCCACGATCCAAACTCGTGGGCAATTAAGTATTTTGGTTATTTTTAGTTTACATCTCACCATTTCGTTCTTTGTATCTAGAACTTACCTAGTGTTATTGATTTTTGACGATCGACGAAAATGTTCTTGTTAAGACCCCATTTGACATCACAATTCAACATGTTTTCATGGATTCAATATTGTGCCATGGCTTAGCTTTCAACAACTTTGAAACAATCTTTAATTTTAGAGTTGAGAAGAAATAATTAAAAGTTCATTGAAATGTCTAAAAATATCTTGACAAGCAAGAGTGCCCTGCGATCGGTTTGGCACTCCAGTTGGGAGAGAACGCATCCTAGCGGTTCAAAACTGAACTAATGACCCACATTGCTGTCACCGATATGCTCGAGAAATGGCAGTTCATTAGTGTTTTTTAAATGAATACATTTTTTTTTTATTCGAGATACATCAAGTAGGGTTTAACAAGGAGTTGATAGAGACTTCTGTGCAGTTTCCCGAATGGCGAGTGGGTTCCCAAAAAATAGAATAGGATAGGAGACACTATGAGATGATGGTATCACTGAGTAGTATTGTATGTTGTGTATCTATAGGGAAAACAGAACGGTCAGAATGGGGTACTTCGGTGGGTCGGAAATTCAGGTTTTTGACCTCAAATTTGGATTCAGCACCCTTGAAAACCTATATACTCTAACTTTAAGCCCAATGATACTATAACATGTATTAGAAAAATTAATTAAAGAGATCACACGTTTGAAAAAAAGGCGGGCCGCCATAAATGCACACACTACGCCACGCGCGTGTGTGAGTAGTATTTTGTAATATCCAAGAGGTCCTCCAAGGGTTTCATCTCTTCTCTGTGCGTGGATACTTTTTTCAAAGACAGTTGGCTAGCTATAGGTTTGTTTGGACAGTCAGTCCAGAACCAGTTCGGGATCGAACTAGTCCGAGACAGAACTGAAAGGGGAGGGGATGAGAACCGTTCGGAACTCCCTAGCTGTCCATACGCGTTTAGAACCAATTCAGAACTACAACTGACACCTGCCCGTCATGTCCTTCGACGTGACAGCTAAAATGAAAGAAGAACAAGTCAGCAAACTTAACTTTCTGCTGATATCTTGTCAATATCAAATCAGGATAACCCAGGTTTTGTTTTTTTCGTATTTAATTAATTCGTTGCATTTTAATCATCTATCAAAAAAGTACATAAGATTTGTTGTTGTTCTGATGTTGATTAGGTACCTACCTAGGCTTTTTTCCTGCGTTTCTTTTACGAAATAAACTACCTCCAACCGAGCATATTTGGTTCTTTATGTTGCTCAAAGTATTTAGGTATTCTTGAATCCATTCATCATAATAAAATCGAAGGAAATTGGGCTGAAGGTTCACAGGTGAGAATAGGACAACTCACAACAAATGGCTTAGTAGACATGCATTAATTGTAGCAAAAACAAGATGAAACCATCTGCTTTATCAATGGAGGAATTTTTGAAAAAATCACAATTACAAGAAATGAGGTTTTGTTGTGTGGTATAATCAGGATTAAATTTCTGTATTCTTCCAAGGTGCATTCGTCATTGGACGCACACATAATAATTGTTTGTAGGTAGGTACCTACTCTACCTCGACGGAATTATTTTACTCGTCCTCCTTACCTCTCAGTTTTTGATCACTCGTCGTGAAATGCACTTTCTCATAGAAGAACAAAAAATGCACAGTTAAAATCTCATGGATTCTCCAACGCAGTGCGGATAGTCAATTTTTACATTGAACATTGCAAACGCGATCTACAATTTGTTTGTGTTGATATGATCCCAAACTTGCAACCTCGAAAATCTGGTGCTAATTTTTGCACTTTTTTCAAATATGTATTTCAACCATCACTTCCAAACTCTAATTGCGATTGTATAATGCTCAGTAGCATTTTAAAGTAGATTGCATTTTTTACCGTTTTCGACCAATTTGAGCTCAGCAGGTTGAAAAATAATAGAGATACAGCAATTTAAAAATTAGTAATTTTTCAAAAAAGCGAAATTTTTTGTCAAGGTAGTAGTTTTGATCCTTCCATTTGCATTACTACTAAATATAAAAAAATGTGAAGAGAGAGGTATTTGAAGTAAACCAGCTTCACATAAATACCTGTAGCAATCACAGTTTTCTCAACAACAAATAAAAACCAAAAGAAAAATATAGGAAAAAACAATTTGATGAATATTTGGTAATCTTCTTGTCCAAAAAATCACAACCTAGCTCTTATCAGACACAACTTTGTTGTTACCTCAAGAAAGTCAGAAGGCCAAGTGAGAAATCCATGGAGAGGGGGCTAAAATAGAAGAAGAAGAAGTTCTGGACTAGTGGTTCTGAAAAAAATCTCGAACCGTCCGAACCAGTTCGAAACAGTCCTGGACTGGCTGTCCATACACCGAACTAAAAATCCCGAACTGGTTCTGGCGCTGTCCATACACCTCAAAAGGGGCGTGGTCAGTTCCGAACCGTTCAGGACTGCCTGTCCAAACAAACCTTATGTCACACCATTAAAATCTTCAACTTTCCTAAGCTTCTCTGATTTTGGTTTATTATTTTCAATAATAAGCCTTTGGAATTTTAAAAACATTTTCTCTACGAACCGACCCGATTACCGTTATTCCTAAGCCATACTCTATAAAAAAATTAAAAAATTTAAAAAAATTGAATGAAATACCCCATTCACCCCGACCTGTGAGTATTTCAATGATTTTTTATGTGCAGTTTGTCTTTGTATTTTCTCGAAGATTCATCTGAATGAAGCGAAATACGTGATATCAATTCACTCATAAACTTCTTCTTTGTATTAGTTGTCTTCCTCGTGCATTTGATTTCAAATGATCAAATCAAAACTTTTCACCACTCTGAGAACTGCAGGAAGTCTCCAATAACTTCATCGTTCAATATTAAATACTGAACAGTCATCTTCTAATGGGGAATTCTGTAGGCTTTTAGTTGAAGATAAAACGTCTGAAATGTAGCTGATTAGGTGTTACGAAATTTAGTCGTTGAAACTTGGTTGATTGCGCTCTCTACCTCACCACTAAAATAATATTACCTCTAGCGCTTTTCCTAGCCCTGCAAGGGGAGGAATAGAAACGTGTTTATGATGGTGTTGATAGTCGTTGTAACTGTGCTTCCTACGTAGGTAGGTACTGATGAATTCTGTCTGCATTCCCGTTTGTTTCATTGCTAACAAACTAGTTTGGTTTCACTAAGTCATACGTAGAAATTCTCCTTCTATTAAAAGGCAACTTTTGCACTGAAGAAACACGCGATTGGCAACAAGAAACACCGAGGCTTTCTTACTGAGAAGACTGAGTGCTTTGAGTTTTCAAGTTATTTTGTTACATGTACAAAACGACCTTCATGTTTTCATGGAACACAGCCGATTACAGTTATCTGATAGCATGACTCGTTCCATTCGAGCACATGAAAATTACCCAGGTAAAGAAGACTTTTTTTTTAGAAGAAACTTGATAACTGATAAATGTGATAAATAAATTTATAACTGCTAACAATGCAATGATGTCGTTTAGAAGATTCATTATATCGATATTTCATAATCAATCCTCATGATTTTTTTATTAGTTTCTCATCAGTCGTTAACGTTAGTCAACCATTTACTTTTCTTACCGAAAAAAAGTATTCCTATAAATAAATTCCATGAAAACATTGATATTGTTTCGATATCTCATACGTTTTACTATAATCAGTAAAATATTGATGCAGATATCAGAAATGTTGAAAGATAATGTTTTTGTACTTACTGTATCGCTTGTTATGAAAGTGTATTCATTCCATTGAATGCTTCTTGTAGGCCAGTTTCATTCGATTCAGTTTTGGTCACTGCAGATGAAGATGTCTTCACATGTGTTCAGTTCCAATTATTTTGGTTTACCTTTGATAGGCCATCTGAACCCCACCTGTGAAACCATCTCCATGGAGAGAAAAACATGTAATTGCTATGCTTGCGGTATACAGGCGGATCGAAGACTGGAAGGGAAATAATGGGAATAATGCTTGGTTCACATAGGTGCGTAATGTCCGTAATCCGTAGTGCGTAATTGGATGCTATTGGCTGGAGCCAATTGAGGGGGCGGGAGCAATCTTTGCGGTCGTCAACTTTTGGAGCGGAGTGTATCGTTTTGAAAAATTAGATATTTTACGCATTACGGATGAACTTCGATAAATTTCGGCAAACTTCGTGAAAGCTTTCGTCGCCTGTTCATCGTTCAGCTGTTCGTCATTGACTCGGTCTCGTTTTTGGTTTATTGTAGGGATGGGTATCGTTATAAAAGTATCGATATTTTGTATCGATACTGTATCGTATCCGAGTATCGATATCCTAAGTATCGTTGGGCATGAGTATCGATATTTTACAATATCGAGTATCGATACTCCAGTGTCACAAACTATCAATATCATCCAATTTTCTTTAGAAAAATAATTTTTTCAACAACTTTTATTCATTTTTCACTATTAAGAGTCAAAGCAGAGTGATTCTTCATGATATAAACTTTATTAAATGCACAAATTTTGTGCAACCAAAGAGTAATGACCCAAAAGCCTCTCTATTTCATTTTTTAGCCATCATGTTGAATTTTCCGCGAGAACAGTATCGATATTCGATATTTAGAAATATCGGATCCAAAATATCGATATCCAAAAATATTGGATAGTGCAGTAACATATCGAGTATCGGTATTAAAGTATCGATATTTTGAAATATCGAGTATCGATACCCATCCCTAGTTTATTGACCAAACAATCCGATTGCCGATTCCAGATTCCGTATTGTTATTTGGTTTTCATTTTCGTTTTTGCATTTTTTGCTGGATATGAATTTAAGTGATTTTAATGACAGCCTCATTGATCTCGTCCGATCAAATTATTTCAATAAATCCTCAGAAATCAATTCATTCTCCAATAACCGCATGAAAGAAGTCTGCGTATTATGTGGAAATATGATTGATTCAACTTCCGAAAACCTATTTTTCAATTGATTCAACTTCCAAAAACCTATTTTTCAATTGATTCAACTTCCAAAAACCTATTTTTCAATTTATTCAACTTCCAAAAACCTATTTTTCAATTTATTCAACTTCCGAAAATCTATTTTTCAATTTATTCAACTTCCGAAAACCTGGGTTAAAAGACATTTGAAGAGTACAGGGGAAAAACCGGCTAACTCACGATTTTAGCATTTTCTGGAAAACGTATTTTTGTGCAAAAAACGCAACGACCGCGATATAGGACGGTGAAAAAATCCAGGAAAAAAGTATTTTCATCTTGAGATACACCTTAAGGAGGAACACAAAAAAAATGTGAAGAAAAAATTCGTTTTTAATCAATTAAATGACAATATCTTTGTGGACTCCCATAATTCAGGGGAAAAACCAGCTGTTGAGTTGAAATACGTCATTTTTTTGGCAGCTTTTCGTAGAACTTTTGCGCCTGGATCCCACAAAATTGTTTCAGGTGGTTCAAATCGGTATATTTCTCTCTGGAAATCGGAAGTTTGGAGGTATAGGCGCGTGGTGCAAATTGAAATTCCCCCGGTCGAAGCATTCCGGAGTTGGATGACTGAGTAGGGACGCCTCCTGTTTCTGGTCTCCTTGACGTCTTTGATCTCTTCGCTGGTCGAGGATTTGGGATCATCAGTGAGTTGAGCATCGTTCCATTATAAGTATCCCGATGAAAAACGAGTCTAGGATGTTCAGCGTTGATTCTCAGCTCCCTGAGGGGCCTTGTTTTCATCGGTGCTTTCGGTAGGTACGAGGGTTCAAGGAATTTCGTCCAGTCTCTTACATGGGATTTATCAACCCGCACGACGTTGAAGGGTCGCGGTTTATTCCTGGCTGATTTCAGAACGTCAAACCAGTCTTGAGGCACTTCAGTCCTGGCTTTCTGGTTCACCAAACCCATGTCCTTGTCACACTCAAGGTAAGAGTGACCTCGGATGGGGAACGTTATGGCTACAGAGTCAAGTCTTTTTTTTGTATGAACAAGGTAATGCAAAAATCGGAACACCGTCCAATTTTTGTTTTGGCCGCCACAAGAGTCGCTGAAAATTGAAAGATGGCGTACGGTCGGGGGCAAATGATGTTCCACGTAGTAGTATAAAAAAGAACACACCTCGTTCGATCCTTTCTTGGCAATAATTTCAGGGTACGCAAACATTACCACGTCATTATCGCTTAGTCGGTGAATGTTGAATGAGAAGAAAGACAGCTGGCGTCGGTAGTATACGTCATTTGTTGCAATGTTCGGGCATGGCAAATTCTTATTGAAGACTTGCGTCTCGGTGCACCGCCCTGAGGGATTCCGAATGCACTCTTGCGGGACTGCGAGGAAGTTTTCCTCAACTCAAACTCTTCTAATTTTAATATCTTTGGAGGAGCCATTCCAGACATTCAATGATTACTTTGGTGAAGTAGTGGATGATGTTGCGAAAGTCAAAGTTGATTTATCAACTATGATTGATTATGATTGATTTTTCTATCACATCGTAAATAATACAGAAGTTATAACTTCTGTATTATTTACGATGTGATAGAAAAATCAATCATAATCTTTTGTGATTTGCGGGAATTACTAGGTGTGAGTAAAGGAATGAGATGTGTGTAAATGTTTAAGGGGTTTGAGAGTGATAGGGGTCGGAATGACAATTGGTAATCCTTAGCAAACTGATATAGCTTTTCCATTACGGTACAATCGAAATTGATTTTGAGATGGCTCAGGATGGTTTCTATCATCTACAAGCAATACTCTCCGTTGTAGGGAATGTTTCGTTCACATCGTCTACCCCTTGAATATTGTGGCAGTGATTACAATAAGGTGAATAAATTTTTCCCATGAGGCACCGAAAGAATGGATTATTTCCTAGTCCAATCATTATTTTATCAATGGTAGAGAAAAAAAAGCCCAACTCAAGGTCTCAAATACCGGTCCTAATATTTGATCACGAAGATTCATTCTGGCTCAAATAGATGTCAAAAAGAGAGTAGGTGGAAAGTAACGGCAAAAACGACATAAATATTAATTTCCTTCTTTTCAAAATGTTTTGAAATTTCTGCAAGTTTGTCTAAATTTCTTCTTTGTAACCCCAACGTCTCTTTATTTCCCTCGTTCTAAAATAGATGTAATAGCCTAATTATCACTTCATATTACCGATTCAGATCAATAGAATGTATTCAGAGAGCTCTTCCTAACTGAGCTACTGCCAGAAGAGACCTAATTATTAAAGACAAAAATATCCAATCCACTGTCTTGTATTATAGGATACAAGATAATATAAATATCGACACCAAACCTTATTTGCTCCCGCGCATCAATAACATTATTGCAAAGCGACAGTTAGAAGAATGTAGGAATACGAAAACGAATAATAAAAATACACAAGCAATATAAAAAAAAGTGTCTTTATTTTTAGTGATTTTACTAGGTAGTCTCTAAAGTATAATATCACAAAATTTAAATTAGTTGATTAAAAATTTGATCAATTCAGTAAATTTCGACTGTAGACTCATGATGTAAGAAGGGTGAACATTATCGCACGATTGACTATTTTCTCTTCTATACGGGGTGTTAAACTCACGTAACTTGACACTGAGATTCTACGACTGAAGTTGAGATTCTACGACTCATGCCGAGCTAAAAGTGTCTCTGACATGCCGAGCAATAAGAGACCCTTATTTCACTTGCACAGAACAGCGAGCCAGAAAGAAATCAAAGAACGAGCCGGATGAAATAAAGCAATGGGAAGGCAGAATTATTTGAAACGGGACAACACAAATCAAAAACGGACGACACAACAAAAATTAATAATCAAACAGTTATCACTGTTATCAAAGTCCCGATTCACAAAACTCCCGTCAGAGTGCATTCGGAATCCCTCGGGGCAGTGCACCGAGACGCAAGTTTATTGAAGTCCATGACGATGGCTTCACAATCAACTTTTTTTCTGCACCTTTGCTTTTCATTTTTCTTTCTGTCATAGAAAGTTTGTGCCTTACACAGGTGAAGTTTTTTCATCGTCTGCAAATTCTTCATCTCTTGAGGGGAGGTGCATTCTTTTAGCTTGGCAGTAAAATTATCACACGTGCTGCACGTGTCGGTACGGGGGTAACCAAAACTGATGTTAAAATGATTGTTGAATATGCTACGGTATGTCTCGTAGCTTGCCTTATAGCCTGGGTATAGTTCGCAGTAGAGGTCAAACATTTTTTTTACATTCAATTCCTCAGGTAGGTAACGTTTTTTACTCTTCTGGAGTGAGTAGTGGCTGAGTCTGGTGCGGAAAGACCTTATAAGGCTCATGATGGACGACATAGTTGCGTCAGGTAGTTTCCGTGGACGGTTCTTGTGCGAACCTCTTCTATCTTTCGGGCTTGTACCAGTGTCTTTCAAACTGTTCTGAATTGTCACAACTCTTGCTTTCGTAATACCGTGCATGGACAAGAAAGCCTCGCGACAGACTGGAACTTCCATCACACCATCATCCCGAAGCACCCTTACTTTATAATGGAAACTGGCGGATCTTAGGGTGGCATTCATTTCAACATCAGGTTCTCTTACAGGTCGATTTGTAACGGGTGTGACGCTCATCAGTCCAGTCAAATAAGAGCTTTGCTCGTTCCAGTCATTGAGAAGATTAAAATGTTTAATCATTTTTTTCCTGTCCTCCTCGCCCACTACTTCAAAGCACTTGTACTTCTTGCAATGGCAGGGAGGACCTAATTCATGTCCCTGAGTTCTGAGCTTTTTATTAACGTCTTTGATTCTACCTGTTTTCTTCCGTTTCTTTGATGATGCTGGAAGGTGTTCATCTTCTTCGTCCGAGAAACCATCGACATTCATGCTGCCCGCGGAAAATCAGGAATCAACAAAAGAAAGAAAAAAAGTCACTGAAGGGCACTGAGGTTTATCGAAAACTGATTCAACTAACAACCGCTCGCTCGGACTCCGTTTTTCACAGTAAATAATTCGAGGAAAACGAAGGGATTGGGGGTGGGAGATGCGAGCGCCGAACGTTAGCCGGTTTTTCCCCTGAGGCGCTCGGGTTAGCTGGTTTTTCCCCTGTACGGCGTTCACTCACTCGCTATTTTGATACGTTTGGGCTGGTTTTTCCCCAGTTCTGACGGTCACATCGGATCCGGCACCTCAAAATACATAAGGAGCAACTGTCAACTCATTTTCGACCAAAATTCGAGTTAGCCGGTTTTTCCCCTGTACTCTTCATTTGTGAGAGAATTTGGTCGTTTTGAACATTGCGATTCTTCACAACAATTCAATAACATTTTTTTTTTTACATCAAAGGTATTACCTCGTTTTCCGAAATGAGTATACCATTCACTGGGCCTACAAGTAGGCGAATCATCAAGAAGACGAGGAAAATAATTTTTTTCGAGGTTAATAATGAATAAGAAATTATTCGATCGATGAACAGGGCGAAACAACTGAACGCGGGAAAAAAGGCGAGCGGGAAAACAATTCTGCACTGAACCTACTACGCGCTTCTGCGTAATTGCGTAATCATTTGGCCATGTGAACGCTCTTTTATGCATTGTGGATTACGGACCACCCCCACTTCTCTTTTTGCGCATTACGGATTACGGACATTACGCACCTATGTGATCGCAGCTTGATTCTTGAAGCATTCGGTGTTGTGAGGTTTCAAACAGGTTCCTACAAGCGCCATTTCTCTTTTCGCTTATCAGGCCGCAATCAAAACTGATGCGAATTTAAGCCATGCCCTGAATGGAACTGTATTAACGTGAAACTGTCCTTAAGAGAAATTCATTTTGACTTTTTCCATGATGAAGTTTTCGTTGATTACATGACGTGTTCTTTTCGCTAACGAAAAACCCCTAAAGTACATACACTGTATCACAAAACTTGAAAAAAGTTAGCCTCTGTGCTTGCTCGCTCTAGCCGCTTGTTTCCATGTAAATCAAAATACTCTAGTATCACTGACAGTGAATATGGAAGTATCGAAACAACACTAGTTGCATTCAGCTTGCCTCAAGCAGTGAAAACAATGATGTGATCTCTACCTCTTGCTTTAGAAACTAGAAACTCAGTGATGTCTGATGCCTCTCGTACTTCCAATATCAGTTTTCATCCCAGTAACCTCGTACCTACTTAGTGACACCAAAACTAGAAGATTTCGAACAAATTCCCTTCAGTCGAATTTAAAATCGTGTGCTTTTCGTGTACCTTGCACCCTTTCACTCGACAGTTTCAACGTAAAAGTTTCTCAGAAACAATGAAACAAATGAACGTTAACTGCAAGATGGTCTTGCGTTTAGAATGCTTTCAATGGATGTTTTTGCTGTTGATCAAAAACACTTCTTTAAATGTACCTGGTTGTATTTTGGGGTATATACATATATCTTAATAATTCATAGCTTAATCACGGATTGTAAATCGTAATATGTCAAAGCGTTTACTAAAACGTTTTTTCTAGAAATGTGAAAATGTTGGCGCTCTGCCGGTTTCCACAGAGACACTTATTGTACTCAGTGACTCCTTTGTACATAGGATAGTGTATATATCGATTTAAAATAGTTTCATTCATCTAAAATAATGATAATAACTATGATATATAAAAAATGTACTCTTGAGGAAAAGAAAAACTTTGGTTAGTATTACTTTTGACTGAGAATTTAGCTATTAATATTGAATATACCTTCTATCTATTGGAAAAAACAGATGTATCATTTTCATTGTTATTCGTGTATAGAACGGAAGAAAAATTACTTCGTAGACGTGTCTAAATTAAAGCCAAAAATTATCGAGTAAGCTCATTTAGGGTCTAACCATTCGCTAATTTTTAGTTAGTAACATCTTATTGCGCTTATTGGTTTTTCTTATATTATATTTCGGTTGTTCATCTTTGCAAGATGTTGTTTACAATAATTTTTTGACCGTTATAATTTACCTACTTGTGATGTTAAGATTACTTTTTCCTTCGTATCGACGATGTGGGAGGTTCACACGGCTTGAACGGTAGTTTTGAAAATGGTCGGTTTGTTGACGGAACGGAAAGGGAGAATTGTGTTGATTTAAGGAAGTGAATTGATACCCACAAACCAGTGATAGGCGTGATCATAATCGTAATTACGATTATAATCATACGAAAATCGTATTATTACGCTTCAATCGTACGAAAAGTGAATGATTACGCTGTATTCATACGATTTGAGTATGATTATAATCGTAATGTGATTCCATCTCTGCCCACAACCGAGTTCTTGTTGCATTTGTGAAAGAATTTCCAATTCACTCATTGTCGAAGTCTTCATATGGTGCAAAGTGAATTCCCCAGCTTTCATAAGATGCACAACTGACTGTAAAGTAGTCCTCAGTAAAAAAGGCTCTAAAAGGTCTTGTTTTGTTTGCTTCATTAGATCACCAGGTACCCACCAGAGTTTGCCGTTTTCACCTATCGAGTCAGGAACTAAACAATCACTCATTTGAAAAAATTATAAAGACAGAGAGAGAGTGAAGGCTTTTATTTAACATAACGATGGCATCACATGATAACCTCGTATCTCACCCACCTGTAATTCAATTTTTAGTGATAAGAAACCATGGTTATCAGTGACACTCAGCCCTCTTGATCAAAACCGAGGTTATCATTTAGGGCGTTAGAGAGCAGAAAATGCAACTCCCGCTAAAAATTGATTTACAGGTGGGTGGGATACGAGGTTTTCATTCGGAGAATCCAAAAAGAACCATTTTGGCCAAAAATTGAGATACGAGGTTATCATATGATGCCATCGATAAGCAGTTATTAATTAATTTTTCTTTGAACATAAATAAATATTTCTCATTTTCATACTGCTATAGTATGTTTGAAATGACGTTGGGCTTACGGATGGGACATCGAACAGAAAACATTAGAGATGGGTGGTATTTAACGTAACAGTTAAAAATAACCTATTACCGGGTTTCGTTAATTCCGCTTGGAACCTATTACCAAAATAGTCCTGTTACTAAATAAGGTTCCAGTGAAGGCTCCAAAATGTGTGGAGCCAGAACAATAGCTTGGGGTTTTTAATCGAAAAAGAGTGAAAATACAATAACACGTAAATATGTCGGGAATAACTTGATAGAAACCCCAACTTAGGTAGGTAACGAAAACTAGAGATCAATAGAATGATACTTCGGAATGGAATAACAATATAACATGATAAACAAACGTACGAAAAGTAGAAATCACGAAAATGATACCATGGAATGGTATGTCAGAATGAGCTTGTGAGAAGGTCCCTGAGATAACTTATTAATAAATAACAGGTTATTGGAACATATTACCCACCCAGAGCGGTAACGGTGGAACCTAATACGCAAATGTAACAGTTTCGCCAATCTCTAGAAAACATCGATGTTGATGACGATATATCGTAGAAACATCGATATCGATGAAACATCGTATGAAAAACATCGATGTCAATAACATCGTAGGGTGAAAAATCGATGTTTTTAAAAAGCGGGAAATTTTATTCATCTGTCAACCAATTAGAATCAAGGGAGAAAACCTGATGAGGCTGCTCTTCCTCCATTCATAAGAAGTAGATATTTTTCCTTTTGACGTGCTTTGATTTTACTGGATCACCTACTCCATTATAATTGTTTTCATTCGTGATAAATTATCCGATTTTTATGCACTTCTATTGGTTCAAGCATAAAGAGACTTTTTTCTATTGTTTTCCAGTAATTATCTTGTTATACAGGGTGTAAGCCTAACTGGTCTGCCATACGATACCAGTCGATTCTACAACTAATTTGCAACAAAAAATGTCTCCTAGCGATGTTTTATTAAACCCTTCGTTTTCGAGTTATTCTAACTTTAAACTTTTTTTCGTGATTTTGACCTTATGTCATTAAATCGGTCATAACTCCGTTAATTAGCTGTGTAAATTACAATTTGAGGATACCGTTGGAAAGAGCATTAAATTTCCTATCGGATAGATGCCTCAACTTTTTTTTGAGTCAAGGTTTGAGTTATGAAAACGTCCTCTAAAACGAGAGTTTTACGTAATTTTGGAAACCTCGCATTTTTTCAATCTCAAATTGAACTCCGATAACTCATACTTTTTCAAGATGCAAGAACAGTGGAAACTGCGCCAGAATCTCAGCTTTCCAATGGTATAATCAAAACATATTCTAGTACAACCGAATTTAGGGGAGAAATTCGTGTTTGAACGCGGAAAACGTGCATTTTTTCAACGAAATCAGCGCTCTGGCCTCCTGTTTCCGGAGGCCTCGCGGTCTACTGCGGCGCCGACCCACCCACTTCTATCGTCCGACCCCTCAGATCGACAAGGCGGAGCGCAGATTTCGTTGAAAAAATGCACGTTTTTCCGCGTTCAAACACAAAATTCTCCCCTAAATTCGGTTGTAGAATATGTTTTAATTATACCATTGGAAAGCTGAGATTCTGGCGCAGTTTTCACTGTTCTTGCATCTTGAAAAAATGTTGATCCTTGTTGTTCAATTTGCGATTGAAAAAATGCAAGGTTTCCAAAATTACGTTAAATATTCTTTTTAGAGGACTTTTTCATGTCTCAAACCTTGACTCAAAAAAAAGTTAAGGCATCTATCCAATAGGAAATTTAATGCTCTTTCCAACGGTATCCTCAAATTGTAATTTACACAGCTAATTAACGGAGTTATGACCGATTTAATGACATAAGGTCAAAATCACGAAAAAAAAGTTTAAAGTTAAAATAACTCGAAAACGAAGGGTTTTAAAAAAATCGCTAAGAGACATTTTTTGTTGCAAATTAGTTGTAGAATCGACTGGTACCGTATGGCAGACCAGTTAGGCTTACACCCTGTATAAAGTGATGATAGTGTTGAATCATCAGAAATTAACGTCCCTCGACCGGGGATCGACCTCCTATCGTTCCGACTAAACTATATTTACACTTCTGAGTCAGAGCTCGTTACCACCGAGCTAAGGAAGCGAATGGACGGAAATGCGAAGATCACAACAATTGAAAGGTAGGAGATGTTCTTCAAATTCCAAGTAAATTCAATGAAGTTATCTGGTCTGAAATTGGATTTTGTCTGGTTCCCTCGCAGTACCTAGTAGGTCAAATTTATCAACGATGTTTTTCAAACATCGATATTAAGAGCAAAACATCGATGTTTCGATATTATCGATATGGATGTCCCATCCCTAGTTGGGCTCCAGACTCGCTCCCAGCAGCCGACGAAGAAACAAAAAACGGGTATTTTTCCGATTTGTGCCATTTTCTGGTGATTTTATCCCTTGAAGCGGCACACATGTGAGAAGTTTCCACCCTCAATTCAATTCAAGGGCCCTTTTTCTGTTGGTTGACCTATCGATTTCACTTATGTTTAACTAACATATTTCGAAAATTATATATTATTGTCGCAATGAGGTCGAGAAAAAAAGAATGAACGTACATTTCTTACAACTACACTCAACTTTATTTCAGACTGTCATAATAAGAGAGGATTACAAAGGAAACTACATTTTGAAATAGGACGTTGTCGTCAAATTGAATTTTTTAATCGAAAAAGGGTTAAATATTACGTTCATGTATAAAGTTTTAATAGAAAGCTCTAACAATCATGTAGAACGTTGTGGGTGGACGTCCTTTTTGCTTATTTGTTGTGAACGACGTTTCATCAGCTTCATCTATCGACTTTCTTCCCTCTTCAACAATCGACTAAACATCCATGATTTTCGAAATTTCGTAAATTGACTAACTGTTGTTTCTTTTAGGTTTTTCTTATTGAAAAAAAGTATTGAACACGATATCTCGAGCTTGACGCAGAAACTTCTTTTTTTAACGTTCCCGATGATGGGAGAGTTTCCATTTTGTTGCACAAGAAACGACCTACACAGAATGGAAAAATAGGACCGAAATTAGGAAAAAGCGTTGAAGAGAACGATTCGGATGGACAAAACCAGACTTGGAGGATACTACACTGGGAGCAGGTCCGGAGCCCAACGTGACTGCAGACATACCTTTTGCTCAATTGCCCATTGCTGTTTTTCCCTCATCAAAAGGCTTTTCAGGGTTACCTCTTAGAACTTGCTTCGTACTGGGCATACAAAGTTAACACTTGTTTACTACCCTCTCCCTCCACCATATGTTATTGACATTGAGCATTTCGGATCTGGTACTAAAGACAGCACGTGTGACATATAACAATGAACTAGATAAATATTTTACGGCCATTCTCTTAGGTGGGTACTGATGAGTGTGAGTGATACTGTAGACCCTTATCCCTTCCAGCTCGTGTTGAGGTCTTTGGAAACTTGGTGGGTGAAAACGGAAAATACTGGTGGGAAAAATCCAAGTGCAGATTTCAGGAGCATCTAGGGGAAGAAAGTGGTGGAACGGTGTCAGCGCTGCCTAGCAAAGATAAGATGAACCTTCCCAAGCTCTGAAACCTAGGTTATCTCTCTTATCAGTGGGCTTATGTGATGTAGGTATCATGTGTTGTGTTTCTAATTCTTTCGTAAATAATAGAATGCTTTAAAAATTAATGTTGTTCACTTACGAGTACATCCGAATAAAATAACTCGCGATGAGATTGTGGAAAACCATTTTAATTAAAACGGAGTTGAGTTGAAGGTTGTCTATTTCCACGAAAATAATGAGTTACAAGTTATTGTTACGAGTTATTGGTTGTTACTGATGATGACCTAACCGTCGAAATCGATTTAACTTGTAACTCATTATTTTCATGGAAATAGACAAAAATCTACTCAACTCCGTTTTTATTACGAGTACATAGATTTTCATTTCAGACTGAATGCCTTTCTTATTAGAGAGTTCCTAGTGGTTTTTGATACGGCGTGACGTATTACACACACACTCTCAACATGGAAGAATATACTTCTTCCATGCTCTCAATCCGGCGCCGTATTGTTACGGTCGAATACATCACTAGGAGGCAATCTGGCGCGCCGTATTGAAAACATGGCGGACGATCCAGTTCCGGCGCGCCTGATCGACCCTACTAGGAACTCTCTATTGACGCCTCAAACAGATTTGATTGCCTTTTTCACTGAGGGCAAATTTCTGGTTTTCTATAGATTAGGCAGGGATCTACAGACATTATCACCGGTCGATAACAGAGGTGCATCCATCTTGCCAAAAAAGACGAGAAGGTTCATCTAATTGTCACTAGATACCTAGCGCTTGAGCCGTTCCACCATTTTCTTTTCCTAGATGCTCCTGCAGATTTCAGTTCAGACAACATACGAGAATCTCCTGTAGCCTGTCTCAAAGGAAAGTTAGAGTATCTTCATATGAAGACATTTTCAATGATGAACGTGAAAAATCCAATTACAGACTCCATGCAGTTACTTATGGGTCTGTTCGGAGAGGCAGTCCTGAACGGTTTGGAGGAGTTCGGAGCGGTCCATTCGCCTCTATCCCCTCCCCTTTTCAGCTCCAATTTGGTTCCGGACTGCCTCTCCGAACAGACCCCATATCTCCTTTCAATTATTACAACTCGTATTTCAGTGTGAACAGCCAGTTGTCTCCAATTTTCCTGAGAAAGGTCATCACACGGTAAAGTAATTATAT
Organism: Apolygus lucorum; assembly: GCA_009739505.2. Taxonomy (NCBI): domain Eukaryota; kingdom Metazoa; phylum Arthropoda; class Insecta; order Hemiptera; family Miridae; genus Apolygus; species Apolygus lucorum. Next base: position 7,609,789 of record CM019173.2, on the reverse strand, counting down.
TCATAACATATCGCATGTTTCTTCTTCCCCAAATCCGTCATCTGCCATCTCTTCCGCATTTGCCGTGTGACTTCCCACCAAATCGTTCTCATGGTTTCCTTGTTTTATGGACTGATGAACAAAACTTAGTTAAGTTTATTTCGTTCGCGATCTTTTAAGTTGATACAACCGGTTGAGTTTCGTCGATGTTTTATGAAAGCACTCTCGCTCGTATAATTAGGTTTCCGTGCCGTGTTTTAGCCTTGACACTACCGTTTCATTGTGTATAATAAATGATGTGTGGGGATTACGTGTATTCTTCAGTTGATTTATCCGTTCATTTTTAGTGTGTCATTTGCCGTAAGAGTGGTGAGAGGTGTGGCGATTCACTTCTCAATAATCTGACCTTTTGCCTACCAATTACAAGTAGTACCTCCGTAATTTCTTCGTTCCTCGGAATAAAATGAAATTGTAGAAGTTAACGTTGTTTTTCCGCCTAAAGAGGTCTCAGTCGGTCGCCGTTCATTCCTCGTTCTGGGTTAGTATTTCCCTGAATTGTTGGACAAAAACTTTGAAAGTTGTAACCAAATTTGACATTTTTAAGGATTTTAGAAATTCATTAGTGCATGGTCCTAGGGAATTGAAAAACTGAAAGATAACCGATGAAATCAAAATCGAACTATAATGAGGAATTTCGGTGATTTGTGATTTTATTTTTTCTCGAACGTCCATGGTAATATACGATTAAAAATCGAGGTGGAATCGAAAATTCTACTTTCTCTAAATTTTCAGAAGCATCTCAAAATTGAGAGTTTGAATATGAGTGGAGGAAAAAAAAGTAAAATTTGGCGATGACGTGGTGCGGGAATGTACTGTGATTGGACGAGACTAGTGCATTCGGCTTATTTGGACGTTTACCCCACATTCCAGCCAATGGGCGTCCATTTACAGCACCTCGTCACTGAGCGGTTATTCCAAATTGTAAAATCATTCAGATCAGTTTATCATATCCAATAAACAATACATTCCTCAACTATTCAATTTTTTCACGTTTTTAGAGCAAGTTGGTTAAAAATCTAAAATTTCACGAGATTTTTCTTACACACTGAAATTGTCCATTGCCAGAGAAAAATGGGAAAAACATAACACTTTCCACGCGGGTTCCAAAATGGCGATTTCATCACCAACACGGATCCCAAACAGGGCGGTCTTCCCGACAGTGCTGGGTGCCTACCAGTAGGCACTTTTTCGCTGCTCTACTGCCATCTGTTTCTTCTTAGTTGAACCAGTTGGTAATTTTTTTCAACAGGATTTTTCCATGTGACTTCGTTTAGTAATACCCGTTCTCCACTAGGTTGCATTCTTGATACGAAACGGGTTGCAATTTGAATGAACTACTGAAGTTCATTCAACGTATAGAAAGCGCTCGAAACGTCAGCCGCTCAGGGGGTGGGATTTTGTTTGCCTGCCAGTAGGCAATCCACGTGGAACGTGTTAATGAACGGTTTTCCCCGTTTTTCTCTGGCAATTATTGTTCGATTTTGATGATTCCAGCTGCAATTTTTAAATTCCCTAGACTGCTGCACTAATGAATTTCTAAAATCCTTGAAACTGTCAAATTTAGCTACAACTTTTAAAGTTTTTGTCCCTACAATTTAGGGGAATACTAACCCAGAAAGAGGAACGAATGGCGACCGACTGAGAGATTGTTAGTAGGAGTACCCAATATACAGAGGAGTTATCTCCTCGGCAATACACTCAAAATTAGAACTACCATCCATTTCTTCGTTTGTGCCCTTCGTTTTTTACTTATCAAGTTTTTATCCATTTACGCATTGTTTACAAACACAAGAAGGATAAAATAGCCAAAAAATAAAATAAATTCTCGAAGAAAATATGTTTTTAATAACAAAGAATATTTTACATCTTATGATAAAATTGTGAAAAGGTTTGAACTCAACTACTTTTGCTTTTCAGTACTTGGCATTAGCTGTAGTAAAAACCTCTTGGTAATAAAGAGTTCCTAGTGGGTTTGGTTCGGCTTAGATACGGCGTGACGTATTACACACACACTCTCAATCTGGCGCTGTATTGTGATAAGAACGCGCCGATACGGCTTCGTATTATTGTAGTAGAATACGTCACTAGGAGGCAATCCGGCGCACTGTATTGAAAACATGGCAGCCGATCCAGTTCCGGCGCGCTGTATCTAAGCCAACTCAACCCAACTAGGAACTCTCTACTACCTCTAGGGTTGGTTGATTGTAGGTTGTTTGTGGGCAACAATCGATTGTTTTCTTGAATAATCGATTGTTTTCGATTGTCCCATTGAAACTTCCTTGATGTGTACCTACTTGTAGAAACTGTTGATTCCTCAACTGGAACTCCAAAAAAAAGGGAAAAAATCGACACTTGGATCATATTTTCCCGCGACTCACTCTCGTTTCATCCTGAAAATCCTCCAGTCCTCTAAATTCTGTTAGTCATGTTCGATGAACATTGTGCAAAGTTTATTTTGGCTCTCCAATGCCATCTGGCGAGCAGGAGACCAGTAGTCGTCTTTCTTTTGCTAGTCAGGTCGGACTCTCGTTGTCTGAGAAACGGTTTGCCTGGAAATTTCTATATGTAGGAGCATCTAGGGGAAGAAAGTGGTGGAATGGCGTGAGCGCTGCCTTGCAAAGATAAGATGAACCTTTCAGAGCTCAAAAACTTAGGTTATCTCTCTTATCAGTTGGCTTGTTGTAGGTATTGTGTGTTGTGTTTCTAATTATTTTGTAAATAATAGAATGCTTTAAAAATTAATGTTGTTTGCCTACAAGTCCATAGATTTTCATTTCAGACTGAATGCCTTTCTTATCAATGCCTCAAACAGATTTGATTTCGTTTTTCATTGAGGGCAAATTTCTGGTTTTCTAAAGATTAGGCAGGGATCTACAGACATTACCACTGGTCGATAACAGAGGTGTATCCATCTTGCCAAAAAAGACGAGAAGGTTCATCTAATTGTCGCTAGGTAGCGCTTGGGCCGTTCCACCATTTTCTTTCCCTAGATGCTCCTTCTATATTCGCTCACCTATTATCAAACCGTGCAGCTATGAACATGTTGAGGTTCTATACGAAGTGGTGCAGCCTTCAGAAATTGATCGTTTCCAGTTGTGCACCTCAGACGTATCTGCCCACGGTCTCATAAAATCACGAATAGCCTGGCCGCTCGTCATGTTGCACTGGCAACTGCTCTCCAGGAATGACCATCCCCAACCATCCTCTGTCAAATGTCGTCTGCCAAGACACTTTGAATGCAAAAATCCAACTAATGTCGACTTCTAACCAATCGTGAAAGATAAATACTAGCATCTTCCGTTCAGTTCCTTTTTTGCCTACCTCGTCTCTCCTGCGTTTGAGGTTGGTGTGTGCAATTGGATAAATAAAACTTGATTAGTGAAAAACAAACGAAGCAATGGATGGTGGTGCTCTAATTTTGAGCAGAAGTAGCGATTTCCAGTGTCCATCTCGGAATCTTAGCCAATCAAAACAGTCGGGACTTGTAAAATCATCAAACTTGTGGTAAATTCCAAGGGAATTACTGTAATTTTCTGTAATTCTGCAGTACCTAACCATTGTTTTATTGCATACTGTTATTTGAGGGTTTCGAAAACAATGAAATTAGCAATCTAAAATAACTCAGTGGATGTTAATGATGAATATTGATTTTATTTAACCTCACGTAGGTACCTTCCAGTTTAATTGCATTCCCTCGCACTCTTACGGCTCAGGGAGATGGCGTTCTCCTTTCATACTCCTGCATTGTTAATTTGTTAGATATTTTTTGTGCGTAACACATTTAACGTGATTATTTTCCTAGAGTAGACTGGAGTAGGAGGTACGTGGATGCTATGGTGATATCTCATAGCGTGGGAGGTGAACCTCCTGGGAGGGAAAGGTGGGTTGATGTGAAGTGGCACCCGTTCAAGGCACTATCAGTCGTTCGTCGTTACTATTTTTTAAAAAATTGTGCTTGTAGTCGAATCTGTGTAGCGTAAACATTAAGAAATGTTTAATTATAAATGTTTAATTTAAATAGAGCCACCATCTTGCTGTATGTATGTAGGTATCACAATTGGATAGTAGGACAGTTTTATTGGTATACGTTGGTATCGTTGAGGTGATAGATAGAGGGAGAAGGAGAGCAAAGAAAACGGTATGTCGCCACCCATGTACCCTCGCTACTAAAATCTCGGCAGTTCACTGATTTCACACTTGGAGCCGTCAGTATCCAATCAAAGAAGAGAATCGCTAGCATAGGCCTCTGGGATACATGCAGATGCAACCACCACCCCTCATGTTCATCTATTTTTCCTCATTGGTTGGTTCCTAACTATTTTGTTTAGTAGTCCTGGCATTGCTTCCAAGCATCTATTGATATACTTGTATAAGAACCTCCACACATCAAAGTATCAAAGTAACCACTCGATAAATCAGGGTACAGGCACTTCCACATCAATAGGGCAGTAGGTTATCGATTTTAATCTTGTTTTTTTTTCTGTATTTAAATGTATTAGAGATCCGCCTACAGCCGTAACCTGGTTATTACCGGCATTGTTTTTTTTTTTTTTTAGTTATCAATATGTATATTTTAACAACTTAAGGAAAAACAAAACAGGAGCCGCGTGAGAGATGATTTAAATAAGAGAGAGCCAGAGATGAAGAATATTTTCGAAGAAAGACTTGCTCAGGATGGGTCCAAGCCAAGCTAGATGGCTGCACCCCCATCGAAGCCTAACAGGTTGTCGGCACACCTCCATCGTTTCCGAGCGCCTCTGAAACATAAGCTGCTTGCTCGTAGTACAGCGAAGGCCAGATGAGCACGGAGCCATTCACGCACTTTGCTTTGCTGTCTTACCCAAATTTCAGAGAGCCTCTCTGCCAGAATTTTGATGAAGGCTATCGCTTGTGGAGCCCACATCCCATCTACAGAGCACATCAATGGGGTAAATGTAGCGTGGCACTCTTCGCATGCGTTGGCGTATTTTCTTCTCTTTTCCTGCTCAGCAGAGGACAGCACTGCCGGGACGGGGCGGGAGATAAGAGGGAGCGTCAGTGTGAACAACACGGATATCAAATAACGCATCTCTCTGTGCCTCCCAAACCCTCCGGCATGCAAGGTCTTGAGCCGGACTTGAGGCCGTCACTTCCTTTATTAGAGGCTCTTTTATACAATTGCCCCATGCGCAACTCATGAGCGGCATTGTTAACCGCTCGAAGGCGGTATCGCAGGTCTCAATTTTTCGGGTTGGCCGCTGGTGAACCCCTCCCTACTTAGCCAGTGAGGCAATAAGTAGCCATCATCAGAACCATTGAGGTATTTCAGTGGGTCAGAAATTCAGGTTATTGACCTCAAATTTGGATACAGCACCATTGAAAACCTCTATACTCCAACTTTTTGCCCAATGATACTTCAACATGTGGTAGAAAAATTAAATAAAGAGATCACACGTTTGAAAAAAAAGGTGGGCCTCCATGAACGCACACACACTACGCTGCGGACATGTGTGTGTAGTATTTTGTTGTATCCAAGGCCACGAGGCGTTCGAGACTGCACAGAATTAGTGGAATGTCTCGATCCAAGTCAGCAAGTTAATACGTCTCAACAAGTTCCTTCAAATCTTCAACTTTCATTAGCTTCTCTAATTTCTTCTGAACATTTTCCCTACGAACAGACCCGATTACTGTTATTCCTGACCCATTCTTTTTTCAAAAAATTTTTTTAAAAATTGACTGAAATACCCCATTTTGATCTTCCTTTTGGAAGACAGCTGATGAAATGGTTGTTTTCTTCACTTTTTTTCCTATATTAGGGTTCCCGAAAAATCAAAAATCGAAAACCGACGAAAAGTAGGGAAAATCCTACTGGGATTCTGACAGTTTCTTCGCATTATAACGCTCATCCATAAGTTAAAATTTCCCTCAATTTTTTGGTTTTTTTCACACCAATCTCTTGGAAATAATTGAAATCAATCAAAACCATAAGGCCATCTAGTCAAACAATGCTCTTATGTTATAACTACGAAAATTTCTGGTTATTTTTTAGAAATAATGTAAAAAATATCGAAAACATTTATTTATGTTGAAGTTATTCAGTGCTTGATTGGTTAATAACATATTTGGAAAACCATTGAGATTGGTATTGCTTCAAATTAAGGTTCCTTCTTGATTTCGTATGGTGCTGTTTTTCTCTTTGCAAGCATAATATTCTGGCTTCTTCAAAATATACAAAGAAGGACGCGAACTAAAATTGAATTAATATCAAATGGCTTTAAACGAGACAAATTTCCTCTTGAATTTAACCTTCAGTTTAAGAGATGTCAGTTCTCTTCCTCTATTGGCACCACAAGAGCTCGAAGCTTCACAACCTCTCTCGATACAACAACGTACCAATTTTGTTCAACTACGCAAATGTGATACACTGATATTGATTTATGTGGTCGCCACGTAAACTCTTGTAACATAGACGAGAGTAGTTGTTGTAATTATTACTTTTATTTCGATGGCCTTCCTACTCCCACATTGGGAGCAGGGCTGTTTATTTGTAAATGTGATCTGTACACTGTAATTACAAATCTATTTTTATAGGGAATTTCACCACAGCATTTCGGTTTTGTCTGTTTCGTGATGTAACTATAAGTAGCTTTTTGAATTTGGCGACTTTTCCTCCATTTCACCCGTTGTTTTGCCATAAAACGTGTTTTATTTAACGAAACAAAAAAAATTGTTTTTGAACTCAGTGCAACTGTAGGGTAACCCTCCTTTCAAGTCATTGTCATTGCAAATTAACAATTTTTTAATTATGTAATTTCATATACGTTTTAATAAAACTATGATAAATCTCAGAATTGTATTGTTTTTTTATTTCCCTGTGTTACCTGTTTTCTTTCCTTAAGGGCCTATACAGGGTGTCTACAGGGTGTTTCACGAAAAGGTTACACCCCCCTTCATTTTATTTACGCAAAATACAGCGTAAAAAATTCCGACCAACGCAATTCTTCATGATTTTTTGTGAGGATCTCAGGAAAAATAATTTTGCGCAAAAAAGTTTTGCGCAATTGACACTAACTTCATTTTTTAAATGGAACACCCCCTTTTTTATTACAGATTCAGATTCTACGTCAAATTTCATGAAAAATTCATAGCCGAACCGGTTTTTTTTATTGCGCGCAACCAGGCTTTTTGAAAGCTCTAAGTTGCGCAACTCCACAATAGCACAAAAATTAGATTTTGGAGAACCCTATTTGGCACATGTTTTTTCATCATTTTTTTTACGCTAAATCACATGGTGTCATCTGTTTTTCAATTTAACTGGAGTTTTTCTAAATGGCGGCCAAAAATTCGGTTGTTATTAGTTAAAAAATCGCTCTTTTCAAATCGTTATGAGTTTTTAGGCATTTTTATTCAGTTCAAGATTGAGCGTGCTGCCAGTTTTAATTTTTAACTCCACCGTAGACGGCCCCAAGCAAGTGGTTCAAAAGGAGGTGAGAAAATAAAAAATAAACATGATTTAGACCAGAAAACTGATGTTTTTGTGAAAGAAATGTTAATTTTTCCTCTTGAAATTTTGGTCTTCCTCAAAACGGATGATACCCTGTGATTCAGCGTCAAAAAATGATGAAAAAACATGTGTCCCACTTAGTGTTCTCCAAAACCAAATTTTTGCGCAATTGTGGAGTTGCGCAACTTAGAGCGTTCAAAAAGCCAGGTTGCGCGCAATAAAACAAATCGACTCGGGTATGAATTTTTCATGAAATTTGACGTAGAATCTGAATCGCACGATTGCGCGCAATTTTTTTGCGCAAAATTATTTTTCCTGAGATCCTCACAAAAAATCATGAAGAATTGCGTTGGTCGGAATTTTTTATGTCCTATTTTGCGGAAATGAAGGGGGGTGTAACCTTTTCGTGAAACACCCTGTATACTTAAGTTGGGCATAACTCCAAGGTTCGATTCTACAAGGTATTTTCAACAAAAATTGTCTTAGCAATTTTGTTTTAACCCCTTGTTTTTTCTATTTAAAGATTTTTTCGTGTTTTCGACCATACGTCATTAAAACTGTCATAACTCCTGTTATTTACCAATAATTCAAGTTTGAGGATATCGTTAGAAAGACCTTTCAATTTGCAAGCTACCTAGTCCAAAAACAAAAACATTTTTATCGGTTTTTGTGGAGAAGGAAGCAGAGGACGTCAATATACTTTATTCACATTTATTCGGCAAGCGCTTTTATTTCGGGGCAAACTATGACCCCTTTCTCAAGCCTACAAGAAAAAACAATTAATTGAAGACTAAAAATGAACCTCTAGCATGAACAATCACGGTTAGTATAACCAACCAGTCAAAAAATGTTACTACATAATTACTTTTTACTTAAATGTAGGTACTTAATAATTACTTTTTATTAAAACGAAGATTAAACCTATTCTTCGTCATCAAAAAACCTTAATAATGTACTTAATAATTACTTTTTATTAAAACGAAGATTAAACCTATTCTTCGTCATCAAAAAACCAATAAGAATATAAGCAACTGTGAGCTGCCGCTCAGCAGCTCACTGTTCCCCCTGACAGGCCACAGAGGCCAGTAAGCCCTGATCCCCCTTGAAAGCAAACCCCCAGGCCACCGAGGCCTGTAAGCCCTGAAAACCCTTGGACAGGAACCCAGGCCGCAGAGGCCAGTAAGCCCTGAAGGAGAAGAGAGAAGACCCCAAAGGCCACACATCAAATGGGGCGTGGCCCCTTCAAAGTGCCCTCCCACCACCTTGGGCACAATCAACAATCACACAAATAGTCAAGCCACTGGATGAAGACATGCAATTCTACCAACCAACATTTGGTGAAGTTAAGTTGGACAACCTGGAGGGGAGGAGAAGGAAAGGCCATTGTCATACTGGAAGAGCTTCACTCCCTGATGCGCCGCCTAGCCAGCAAGTCTATGAAGTGTACCCCCTTACCTTTGAAGCTCTCTCCCCGTACCGTAACGCTCGAACGTAACCGTACTATATCGCCCTCCTGCCTCCCCCAGTCAAGTACAGAGATAGGTTTTACCAAGTGAGTGGTGCCATCCTTGCTGTGATTGTTCTGTCCTGCCTCCCCTGGAACCGTGTCGCCGTGGTGTCGCGCTCGTGTCTTCAGTCCTGTCCCGGCTACCCCCCCTGAACTCTCTCTCGCCTCTCATCGTGACCAGGACTCGCCTCGGTAACCCTGCAGCACGTGAGTGTAACTATAAATCTATCTCAAATTGGCCAATTTAGGTAGAAGGTGGAACAAAGTGAAACTCAGTTTAGTCACTATTGTATATCTAATTAAGAGGATATCGAACTGGAACATTAAGCGTAACCATAAGAAACTTCCTAGTCAGCTTGTACAACGTACCGTAACTCTAGTAAAATTAGTCAAAAAACCACATTTTGTTCTTAACAGTTAAGCCCATCAGGCAGTGTCGGGTCGTTGGCCCCGTAACGTATCTCGAGTCAATCTTATTAAAATTACGTTTTCTAATTCAATCTTTTCTTTCAACTCACCCTGGTTCTGGTTCTGACTTGTAACGGGTATCGGTGATAGGTAGTTAAACTCATTGCAAAACACAGTAACGTCAGTAAAATCACTTTTATTCAACAACCGATACACCTTAAATGGTATAAAATACAGGTAAAACAAAGGTATCTTAACAGTAACCAACAGTATCGTCAAGGTGTGTCGCAGAGCCTCATCTCCCAAGCCGCCTCGGACGGAGCTACCACGACCCACCAAAGTTAAGTATAACAACATTTCTTAGCCTAAGTGTGTCGCTCTTCTACCTTTCAGTGACCCGTTACACCCCCAATTTAAATAGGAACATTTTAACTTCTCCCCTCCCGATCGACTGGTACTCTAACCCCCCAGGCTTACAAATTGGTGGCAGCGGTGGGATTCCTGCAAGCGTGAACCCGGAACTATATCGGACTCGTAACTTTCACTCCTCGAGTCCGGTGTATTGACGGATCGCGCGTGGTGGCGCCCTGCACGAACCCACAAAACAAATATTTGTGCCTGGAGTATCGGCCGATCCACTTTCAATTAGTTCAAAACAAGTCAGAACCCAGGGTAGTAGGTAGGTAGGACGCCTCGTAACGGTAATTCCGAAAAGTAGGTCGCACCTCACCACTATACCTGCATTCCAACGAACTGTGTCGTCACACAGGGACACAATACAAAACCGTATCGTCATACGGGAACACACAACAACTAATACCGAACCACTAGACAGTAACTGTGACAGAGAACCGAACCGTATCGACTGTGCTGTGTTTACCCATTTTTCCGCGTCCTTACAAGTGAAACATGGTGCTCTCGGACGTCGAGGATGAGGAGGAACAGCAACCCTTCAACAATAAGGAAGCGGTCGATACACTGACCGAGACAATGAAACAAATGAACGTATTGCTCAAGAGGTATCACGAGACAACCCAAGATGGTGACAAGGACGGTATTCCACGTTCACTACTGTTAGAACTGGAACCGTGGGACCCAGATACACCGGGGTCGCTGAGTGTCGGGTCGTTTTTTGCAAATTTCGACACCGTAACCAGTGGGTTGTCTCAAAAGCAAAAAATGAGACTCCTGAGAACCAAGACCCGAGGTACTGCGAAGCAGTTTTTGATCGACAGAGACGATACCCTCGACTATGACAATGCCTACGAAGTGATACGGGACGAGATGACGAACTGGTTCATGCGCGAGAACCCTCAACATGCGGCAGCCCTACTCTGGACCATCAAGAGGAACAACCCAGAAACGCTTCGGCAGTTCGCCGATCGGATCAGGGGACTGGCTCGATGCGCCGTGTTGGAGGAAGGAACGCACCTCGACCGTCATGAAAAACGAGAGTGGGTCGAGCGGAAGACTTTGAGCGCCTTCGTGAGGGGTGTCGGAAAGAAGATGAGCGCATTCCTCGTAACCAACCGTCCCACATCACTCCGCATCGCCCTGGAACGGGCGGAGGAACTTGAAAATACCTTGACAGAGACGGAAGAAACGGAGGAACGATGGGATCTCGCGGCTGTATCGGGAGAATTGAGGTGCTATAACTGTGGTGGAACCAACCACTTCGCCGCTCGATGCCCCCGAAAGGACCAACCGGTGCCCCGACGGGAACAGCGTGTTGGTGATGACCGCCGGAACAGGTGGAACAGTGACGAACAACGACAAAGAACTGATGAACGACCCGCGCCTCGATACCCCTGTATCTTTTGCGCCGCGATGGAACATTTCCCCGTGGATTGCCCTAAGAGTCCGCAACGAACCATATTTTGCAATTTTTGCGGGTGTCGGGAACATCTAGAAGAAAACTGCCCCGAGAAACGGAAACTACTGCCCGTGTCGCAACCAATCGCCGACCCGAAACACGTAAACGAGGTCAACCGTTACAAACAGGAACCGGCTGGACTCCATGTAACGGCCGTTGAACGACCAATGATACGAACCCTAAAAGTGGAAGTGGGCCTCGGAAATGAGACCCGTAACATGCTAATAGATACCGGAGCCGCCTTATCGGTACTGGCGAGACCTGTATCGGGAATTCCGATGGTACCGACCAAGGTCATGGCATGGGGAGCGGATGGGGCCCTATTACCTTTCGCTGGGGAACAGTGTATCGACACCCGTATCGGCAAATACCAATTCAAACATAATTTCCTCGTGTTTGCCCGGAAGGGCGCGACCCTTGATTTACTGGGTCTTGATGTCTTGAGACGGGTACCAATGACGTTCACAACTGGACCGACGATGGGAATGAGAACGGAAAATGAAGCGGAATGGAGGAACATGGACCCCCTTTATTGCGAGTTGGGAAATATCGGGATGGTGTCGCAGCTCGGGAGGAGGGAGGAAACTGGGTCACCGCGTCTGAGCCTTCGTGAAAGCGCCGACACAGTCCTCCCCAGCACCTTTCGAGTTGTGATGACCCCCCCCTCACCCCCGCATCACGGAGGTTCGCAGGAGAGCCCCATCGTGACCTTCGAGGAACGCTTCACAATGGAACCCGCCCTTGAAACTCCGGACAACGAGACCTTGACCCAACAAGAGGAGTGGAACCGAGGTGTAACGTCGGAAGTGACCGCCGCGCTGTGTGCGAGCTATGACGCCGACCCTGTATCGCCCGCGAAGACAAAGAGTGAATTGATAACGGTAACGGCGGGTGAATCGCTAGGTGTAGCGTCGGGTGTAACACCACTACTATACCGAGACGAAGAGACCGGAACACTAGGTGTATCGCCGGGTGTGACGCCGGGTGTATCGCCCCAAATACACCAAGAGGAAGTGACCGGAGCACCGGGAGTGTCGCCGGGTGTATCGCCGGGTGTATCGCCGGGTGTAACGGCAGGTGTATCGCCCTCCATATTTCAAAAGGAACTGACAGGAACACCGGGTGTGTCGCCGGGTGTATCGCCGGGTGTGACGCCGGGTGTATCGCCCCAAATACACCAAGAGGAAGTGACCGGAGCACCGGGAGTGTCGCCGGGTGTATCGCCGGGTGTATCGCCGGGTGTAACGGCAGGTGTATCGCCCTCCATATTTCAAAAGGAACTGACAGGAACACCGGGTGTGTCGCCGGGTGTATCGCCGGGTGTAACGGCAGGTGTATCGCCCCCAATAATTCAAGGGGAAGTGACAGGAGCACCGGGTGTGTCGCCGGGTGTATCGCCGGGTGTAACGGCAGGTGTATCGCCCCCAATATTTCAAGGGGAAGTGACAAGAACACCGGGTGTGTCGCCGGGTGTATCGCCGGGTGTAACGGCAGGTGTATCGCCCCCAATATTTCAAGGGGAAGTGACAGGAGCACCGGGTGTGTCGCCGGGTGTATCGCCGGGTGTAACGGCGGGTGTATCGCCCCCAATATTTCAAGGGGAAGTGACAGGGGCACCGGGTGTGTCGCCGGGTGTATCGCCGGGTGTATCGACGGGTGGAACGACACAAGAATCCCAAACCAAAATACAGAATTGGAACTACAACTTGAATAGCTGCGGTTACCAATTTGGTGACAGTGACGCACTGGAAGCGGAACCCATACCCGAATGTGAATTGGACGAGGAAGAAGACTTCCCGGAAGTACAAATGACAGTGGCTACCATGCAAGCTGGACGACCGTCACTAACGTCAGACCAAAGCGCCCCCGAGGTATCGGGAGGAAGACAACAAAGGGCTCTAGAGGCCTCGACGAGTGACGATAATATCGTTCACGATTCGGCAACCCCAAACGACATAGAAACCGAGATGGAGGACTGGGAGATGATACCGACGGATCAGTGGGACGAACCACAACCGGAGTTGGAAATAACCATCGAAACCAAGCTAGCTCATTTATCGGGCACAGATCGCGAAGCAGCGAAAGGGACCCTCTTGAACTTCCGTGACCTATTTCAGCCGCCAACCAGCGAAGGATGCAGTCTCGAGGTCTATCACGAAATCACGACTACGCAACCCGAAGTGACCGCTCAGAAGCCCTATCCCATACCGCACGCGCTCCGAGACGTGGTAGAGAAACAATTGAAAGACATGCTGGAAGCTGGAGTCATCAGTGCCTCAACCAGCCCATGGTGCGCTCCAGTTCTCCTTGTCAAGAAGAAGACACCACCGGGCGAGGAGCAAAAGTGGAGGTTTTGTACTGATTTTAGGCAATTGAACAAGATCACGAAGGGGGATGCGTATCCAATACCTCGCCTGCAGGAGACCCTCGCTCTGCTGGGTGGTTGTCAGTGGTTCACGACGATTGATCTCCTATCCGGATACCATCAGATACCCGTGCACCCCGATGCGAAGGAAAAAACAGCGTTCTCAGTCCTGGGGAGACACTTTGAGTATGACAAAATGCCCTTCGGGCTGAAAAATGCTCCCGCGACCTTTCAAAGGGTCATGAACAACGTTTTGGATGGAGTGTTGGGAAGGAACTGTTTAGTATACCTGGATGACGTGATCATTTTCTCCGCGACGCTGAAAGAACACCTTGAGCGGCTTCGGGAGGTCTTCGAACGTTTACAGGATGCCCGGTTGCAAGTGAACTTGGCAAAGTGCGAATTCCTGAAAACGGAGGTACGCTTCCTTGGTCATCGCGTCACTACAGGAGGAATCCACACCGAACCTGAGAAAACCCAAGCTGTTCGTGAATTCCCAGTACCGACGTCCTCCCTCAAGCTTCAGTCCTTCTTAGGACTAGCCGGATTCTATCGACGATTTATACCGAATTTTGCAGAAATCACGACACCGCTAACTGATCTCTTGAAAAAGACGAATCCATTCGAGTGGAACCAGGTGCACCAGACCGCCTTTGATGAGCTCAAGAAGCGCCTTACCGAAGAACCTGTATTGGCATATCCGGACCTCACCAAACCGTTCGTTTTAGCCACAGACGCGTCAGGAACGGCCCTCGGAGCGGTTCTGTCTCAAGAGCACGACGGAGAAGAAAAACCCGTAGCGTACGCAAGCCGCAAGCTCAACCCCGCCGAGACCCGCTATTCTGTGACAGAGCGGGAATTGCTCGCAGTAGTATGGGCCGTAAGGCATTTTCAAGAGTACCTACTGGGACAACCCTTCGAGTTGCAAACGGATCACATGGCTCTCACAGCTGCGATGAGATTAAGGGACCCCACCTCCCGTATCGGTCGCTGGGTTTTGCGCTTGGCGGAGTACAATTTTATACCAAGATACCGCCCAGGAACCGCCATGAAGCACGCAGATGGTTTAAGTAGGATGGACGTAGCCGCGCTGACACTAGAATTCCCGAAGAGTTTGATGATTGCGGCGCAGAATATTGATTCGTGGGTCCAGGCTACCGCGATCCTTGAAAAGGGAGGGAAGACGCGGCGGAACGACGGAGTGCTAGAGACACAGGTTCGACTAGAAGGAAAGGACGAGTGGGTACCACTCATGCCCGTGTCCTTGAGGGAATGGCTCCTTGACAGGTGTCACCGGAACGAGTGGTCGGGGCACCCTGGAGCGGAAACGACAGAAAAGCTAGTTCGGAGATTGGGATTTTGGCCACACTTGTCAAGGGATGTGAAGGAGTATGTGAAGAGATGCGGGACGTGTCAACGACGTAACACGCCAACTGGTCTTCGACACCCGATCCAGAAACCCCTCCTACCCGATAGGCCAGGACAGATTGTAGGGATAGATTTCGTAGGACCAGTCACGTCCGGAACTACCCAAAAATACATTCTGACAGCCATCGATCATTTTACGAAGTACGCCGAAGCCTACCCCGTACCTGATTGTACCGCTGGCACCGTAGCACGCGTTCTGGCAACCCGCTACATCCCCGTTCATGGTGTACCCGAAAGATTGATCTCAGACAGAGGAACCGCTTTCACGGCGAAGTCGACGAAAGAATTGTGTAATAAATGGGGGATACGGCAAGTTTTTACAACAGCGTACCACCCCGAAGGTAATGGCGTTTGTGAACGCTTCCACAAAACTCTCGCCAACATCCTTTCCAAGATCATCGGACGAACCACCGCATGGGAATCAGCGTTGCCAATTGCCCTCGCCGCCTATAGATCCCTACCGCACAAAAGTACAGGTTTCTCTCCGAACTTTCTAACTTTTGGAAGGGAAATGAGATTACCCAATGAGACCTTCCAAAGCATCAAAGGCCCACAAGAAGAGACTACTAGACTCAGACATTTACAGATAGCCAGAAACGCAGCAGTCCAATGCCTCCACAACGCATGGAAACGAAGGAGTAACATCATCAACGCACGCTTGGCAGCCAGATCTTTTCAACCTGGAGACCGAGTATACTTGAAGGAAATGCAACCGCCATCTGGAGCAGCCCGTAAACTATGGAGCCCATGGTCAGGACCTTGGGTCGTCACCCTGAAACATTCCGAAGTCACATACGACATCCGAGACATCGCAGACATAAAACGTCAGACGGTGCATATCAACAGACTGAAGCCCGCTTTCGCAGCTGGAATCCCAGACGACGCGTTTATGGAACACCTGACCGAACTGGAACGGGAACAACCCATAGTTCCACTGCCCCAAACTGACGACCCAAAAAGGGAGACAACCGAAGACCCCAATTTGATGGAGTGGATTACAGAGGAACCCTATAACCAAAGCACCCAAACTATAGACTCACCTGATACCACAGCCATCATCACGGAAACTGAGCAGAGCCCCGCTGGACCCTCAGGTTCCACGACCGGAGACACGCCAGGAAGTTCCGCCACCTCCCCGCCAACAGTAACAACCCCACTTCAGCACGAGATCTGGGACCAAACCACCGAGTCCCCTGACACACCACCGAGCGAAAGGAACGGACGACCCGTAGCCTCACCGTCACAGCAGCTAGCCACAACCAGCCGCCAGACCAATGAAGACACGGTGAACCGTCCCGAGCCGAGGTACTCACTGCGACCCCGAGTACCGGTGAATTACAGCCAGATCAATACGGGGAAGTGATGACTTACTGACTAACTACGACTATGACTATGACTAACACTTACCTGACATGGAACAAACACGAACACATACACATAAACATCTGAAACATAAACACACACATACGTTAATAAGATTGAACTCGAGAAGGACCCTTCAGGTCAACCAGTTAAACAGGACCCTTCAGGTCAAACCATTTAACTAGGACCCTTCAGGTCAACTTCCCAAGCCCATAGACCCGGAAAACCCATTTGTAGACCCTTCAGGTCTAATCATGCGTAACAAATCGAAATTTCAAACTGAGACTCACCGTGCTTTCAAGCCTGGATTGAGCCAAAACTGCGCTGGTTCGCACTGAAGTAAATGCCGTACAATTTCAAGGGGCAAAATACTATTAGGGGCAACTTGTGGTTTCTAGGATGACGCATCAACACCTAAGGGATCCCCGAGTTCAGAAGGGACCACCACCGCCAGATGAAGACATCGCCCTTCTCCACCGCTATCTCGATAAAGAAGAAGCGCGTCTCGCCGCCCTACCGCGTACCGTTCTTAACACCACGGAGCCCCCATACAATCCCCGTTTTGTAATGCCCACTCTGGCGACCCTTATAAAGTTCATGTTGCGCACTGAAGAACAGCGGGCGAAAACCATCCTCGCGGAGGCCGCCTTGGTTTCGGTCACCGAAATAACCGAACTTCTTCCAACTTACCATCGTATCGCCCAGGAACGGGATACCCTGCTCGAGAAGCAAGACGAGTGGTTGGAGGAGAAGCGTCTCCTTCTGCAGGCACTGGTGGAACATGAACAGCTAGACACCGTGCCGGTACAGGCAGCTGCGGAGCCACCCGCGGCGATGACCGAGCTGGCTGAGACCCAACCAGCAGAAACCCAGGAGGACCCCACCACCCTGCCTTCTTCAACCAAGGAGGACGCAACTGCCGCCCCAACAACCGCCCCAGAGAAGAAGGAAAGAAAGACATCCAAGAAAGAGAGCGTAGCCACCTCGTCGTCCTCCTCCTCTTCTTCGTCATCCTCCTCGTCGTCGTCCTCCTCAGACTCTTCCTCGTCGACTTCGTCTGAACCTAACCCGCAGCGAAACAAACGCCGAGTCAAAAAGAAGACCCGACGGGAGCGAGATCGATCCCCATCAGTCGATCCTCAACCATCGGCATCCCCAGAGCAGGCCCCAACACCGGAGGAAATAACGGTGACCGTCTCAATACCATCACCAGTGACCCACCTTGAAGAGTCCCCGCATGAAGAGGCAACCGAACCAGCGCTAGAGGATCACGACCAAGAATTCGCCACGTGGATGTCAACACCACTCCAGACACCGCAGATCCACCTCAAACGATGCGAGACTCCCAGAACCGTCTCACCCTTGGTCCTCCGACTGAAGAGGTCGTCGGCCCCAAAAGGACCAAGGAAGTGTCCGGTATGCACGCGCCCATGCCAACAAGTGCTGAAATTTAGATGCATGGCGTGCAAAACCTTTTGGCAGAGACTGAAGAAATCACATATCGCACAGAGGGAACTACCTACCTGCCCGGATAGCCACCAAGCCAAACGCCAACCCTCAAGCTGCCCTGGATGTCGTCGTTATAAGTATGAGGCAGGGCTGCGACGAGCGTACCCCTCGCTACCCCTGCCCATACCCAGCGTCATCGAGGACGACGCTGGCTCCCGGAGCGGTGGGGGATGTGAGCTGCCGCTCAGCAGCTCACTGTTCCCCCTGACAGGCCACAGAGGCCAGTAAGCCCTGATCCCCCTTGAGAGCAAACCCCCAGGCCACCGAGGCCTGTAAGCCCTGAAAACCCTTGGACAGGAACCCAGGCCGCAGAGGCCAGTAAGCCCTGAAGGAGAAGAGAGAAGACCCCAAAGGCCACACATCAAATGGGGCGTGGCCCCTTCAAAGTGCCCTCCCACCACCTTGGGCACAATCAACAATCACACAAATAGTCAAGCCACTGGATGAAGACATGCAATTCTACCAACCAACATTTGGTGAAGTTAAGTTGGACAACCTGGAGGGGAGGAGAAGGAAAGGCCATTGTCATACTGGAAGAGCTTCACTCCCTGATGCGCCGCCTAGCCAGCAAGTCTATGAAGTGTACCCCCTTACCTTTGAAGCTCTCTCCCCGTACCGTAACGCTCGAACGTAACCGTACTATATCGCCCTCCTGCCTCCCCCAGTCAAGTACAGAGATAGGTTTTACCAAGTGAGTGGTGCCATCCTTGCTGTGATTGTTCTGTCCTGCCTCCCCTGGAACCGTGTCGCCGTGGTGTCGCGCTCGTGTCTTCAGTCCTGTCCCGGCTACCCCCCCTGAACTCTCTCTCGCCTCTCATCGTGACCAGGACTCGCCTCGGTAACCCTGCAGCACGTGAGTGTAACTATAAATCTATCTCAAATTGGCCAATTTAGGTAGAAGGTGGAACAAAGTGAAACTCAGTTTAGTCACTATTGTATATCTAATTAAGAGGATATCGAACTGGAACATTAAGCGTAACCATAAGAAACTTCCTAGTCAGCTTGTACAACGTACCGTAACTCTAGTAAAATTAGTCAAAAAACCACATTTTGTTCTTAACAGTTAAGCCCATCAGGCAGTGTCGGGTCGTTGGCCCCGTAACGTATCTCGAGTCAATCTTATTAAAATTACGTTTTCTAATTCAATCTTTTCTTTCAACTCACCCTGGTTCTGGTTCTGACTTGTAACGGGTATCGGTGATAGGTAGTTAAACTCATTGCAAAACACAGTAACGTCAGTAAAATCACTTTTATTCAACAACCGATACACCTTAAATGGTATAAAATACAGGTAAAACAAAGGTATCTTAACAGTAACCAACAGTATCGTCAAGGTGTGTCGCAGAGCCTCATCTCCCAAGCCGCCTCGGACGGAGCTACCACGACCCACCAAAGTTAAGTATAACAACATTTCTTAGCCTAAGTGTGTCGCTCTTCTACCTTTCAGTGACCCGTTACACCCCCAATTTAAATAGGAACATTTTAACTTCTCCCCTCCCGATCGACTGGTACTCTAACCCCCCAGGCTTACACAACCAAGAACTGAACAATACACACACAGACAAACATTAAAAAATAGAAAGAAAACAAAACAACCTACCTATGTTCACTCTGCAATTATACTCCCACTATCTTCCATCCCTCCTCAATCACCAAAATCTCACCTCTGCCAGTCTTGAAAACTATTCTCACTGGAAAACCAGCAACACATTTCAACATAATTTTGAAGAACTTTCTACTAACTAAAAACATACAAAAATAGAAAATCTCAAAAAACCTACCTTAGTCCATTTCCATAACAATAATTCTTTTCAAATCACTAAAAAAAAAACTGGCAGGATCTAAAAATTATTTAAAACTAATTAACAATAAGACAATGACTAGAGGGGATCACAGACAGGAGAACTTTTTCAATTTTAACAGGAACAACAATCTCAGGTTATCTCTCTTATCACAGGCATTACAGATTTCATATCACAATAGAGAAAATTGATCAGACAGGGCTCTGCTTCCTTCCCCACAACCAAGAAAATGACTACAGCAGGAGTACAGAACAAACCAGTTTAAAAAAAAACCAAATCAAAAAACTAACTTTGAATTTTTTTCGAAATTTGACTTTTATTTATCGGTTTTTACTCAGAGTCCCTGCCCATTTTGATGGGCGCTCTTCCGAAAAACATACTCAAATTGTCGGCTTTTCAACGGTCTATCAATTTTTATTTCCAAATTTCAAATTTGAAGAGTAAATCAAGTTAGAATGCCAAAAAACGTGTTTTACAAGAAAATCGAGTGTTTTACGCGGTGTATGGTCACCCTCGATCTCAAGAGTTTAGTATCATTTTTCCTATGTAATTTTTCACACTGAATCTAATAGTCATACTTCCGAATAATTTTGACTGCTAGAAAAAGTACATCGTAGAATCGAGCCCTGAAGTTTTGCCTAACTTAAGTGGAGAAGCCAATCATCATCTCGAGCAGCTCACATTCCTATCTTAGGTAATTGAGCTAATGATTACTTTTCCAACTGCAATGAAGTGAGTGTGCCTTGGATAAGTATGCCTACAAGCAGAGTCAGGGGCTTTAAAGCTGGCAATTACCTACAAGGTAATTACAATGACCATCACGTCATGGGTACATCGCTTCCTAATCTCATACCCACTAAATTTTATAAAGTTCCTGTAATAGGAATGGGGTTGCTTCCATTGCCTTCACCTTTTCTGTAATGGGTAATTGGCACTACCGACCTACCCATTACTTTCCTAGTAACAAGTAATGGTAATTGCAATTCTTTTGTTAACAACTCCATAGGTAAAGAGTTCAAATGACCGTATTTCTAATGAGTTAGGTACCTCAGATAGGTAGTGAAAATGCAAAGATTTTTGTTCATAAAATTTCTATGAAGAGCTACTGGAGTTAACTGGCATTAATTTTTTATATTGCCATTACACAAACAAATTTTTCAGACTATTCAATTAGAATCGTTAACAAAATTAAATCTTGTCTATATATTAAAATTTAATTTGCATTCAAAATTCTGGAATGATTGTCGACTTTCTCTGGAAGGATTGTCTCTGGATTTTTCACTGGAAGGATTGTCGACTTTCTCCATTCTATTTTACAAACCTTCCCTTTCTCCGCTCATTAAAATTTGCACATTCCATGATTAAATGTTCCAAACTTCAGTCGGGTTGTCCACATCTCTGGCAGATTGGCCATTCGCTTTTGCATATTTTGTGTAATTATTTTTGACACACTCTGACCCGCTATTAATCGGACGATTGTTCAGTGAAGTAATTTCTCTGCCAAATTGATCGACGGTGATTCATTATATTTTGGTGTAAAAATCTCTAGCACCTCTAAAACAATTTCCACGATTTGCACTTCTTCGCCGCCTTTTTTGCCAGTTGGCCAAAATTTACATTTCCTCATAATCCTTAGGCAATTTCCTATTTACTTTGAGCAAAAGTAATTAAACTTCAATGGTCAAGTTTACATTTACATTTCTTCCTAATCCTTAGGCAATTTACATTTACATTTCCTCATAATCCTTAGGCAATTTACATTTCCTCATAATCCTTAGGCAATTTACATTTCCTCATAATCCTTAGGCAATTTCCTATTTCCTTTGGGCAAAAGTAATTAAACTTCAATGGTCAAGTTTACATTTACATTTCCTCATAATCCTTAGGCAATTTACATTTCCTCATAATCCTTAGGCAATTTACATTTACATTTCCTCATAATCCTTAGGCAATTTACATTTCCTCATAATCCTTAGGCAATTTACATTTACATTTCCTCATAATCCTTAGGCAGTTTACATTTACATTTCCTCATAATCCTTAGGCAATTACCTATTTCTTTTGGGCAAAATTCATAATACTACTTCAGTGGCTTCATAAATACTTCAATGGTCAAGAAGCAAAACTGAGTTTGAACTTGAATTCCAAAGAAATAGGAGAGGGATTCCTTTCTGTGCAAGGTGAGACGCTTACATATAAATGTAGAAAATTAATATAATATAGATATAGATTAATATAAAATTAATGCAAGATGTAGATTAACATAACGTAGGCTCTAGGATGCCTACTTTTACCCCATCCTTTTCGGATAAGGAAGAAGGACATGGAGTAGGAACACGAATCCAATCATGGAGAAGTGATGTTTCTCTTTAAAGTGAATCTTTTGGTGATCAATGCCATTCGTTCAAATTTCGTTGAATTTTTGATTAAAATTTGGTTTTATAAACACTTAAAGCTTCTATAAATAGTTAAAATAAAATATAATAAATAAAACAGAAAATAGGCAAAAGGTGTTCTTTGCTACAACGTTGGCAACACTGACGCCAACTAGCTACTAAGCAAAATGGCGTCTGGTAAGTCGAGTTTCGCTGCGCTAAAACTTTTCTTGACTTGAGTATAAATCTTTAGTTTTGGGGTAGTTTTCCTCTTCATTAACGTGTTCTATCGTTTTTTACAGACCCATTCGCCAAAGTCAATTGCACTTATTGCGTCGAGGAAATATCTGGATTGCGTATCAGATGCGCCACTTGCAAAGACTTCGACATCTGCCTTCAGGTAATCGTCGCGCTTGTGCGTCGGCCATTTTTTCTTTCCGATTTGTAGCGGTACTTTTCAAACGTCGGAGGCGTCCTTGTTTTATTTTGCTACGCCTTCGAATCAACAATTTGCCTTGAGGGTTATTGAGGGGTTTCGTAATCCTTAAATGTACTATTCGTAACTCTAGCATTTGATAATTATCCTGTTTGATCGGATCTAGATCTATGCTACACCATCAACAAGTTTTTTAGCCGGTCCTGTGAAACTTCATGCCCATTTCCTACATTGATCCTGGGCGTTATCAACAGAGAATTATGAATGTACTTCTTATCGCCCCTATCTTTTTGGTTGTTTGAAATAAGTAAGTAAACCAATAATAAAAAAGTAAAATAATTAGTAAACCAATGAGTAGGTATACAATATTCTACTCCCATCGAACAGAGGTAAACAAACTAAACTACCTTGCTGAACTGTAATCTGGTGAGACCTGAAAGGATTCGCTATACCTACATGTGTGGTGAGACGCACATAGAATATAGGTACTAGGTACTTTACTCACACCAACATTTTCTTGAGAATTCTGAAATCTGACGAGAGGATTTTCAGTGCATTTCTGAAACAGGTAGGTACCTAGAAACCTTTTCCTTTAACACTGGAATGGAATCGTCACCCGATGTGTGCTTAATGGAAACGTCAGGTGTAATTTTTACACCAGTCAGAAAACATCAATATTCAACCTATTTCGTCAGCTCTCTGCATTGATTTACACTTTTTTCATTCAATTATAGTTCTCTACTACATTTGTGGCCGTTCTCGACTACATTTGTGCCTCTATACTACTAAAATGAGGGGATTCTGAGCCAATTCTCTTTGCTTTCTCTATTTTCCCTTGATTTCTATTCGTTTTCCTGGTCTCAATATCCAAGTTCAATAATTCTGCTGATTTCAATAGCAAAAGGGGTACTGCCAGGTGCTACTACCAGTCCAATAAATGTTTTTTTTTTAACAATGAACACATTTTTATTTTCAAGCTCGTATTACAAAATATAACTCAACAGTTTTCCTCTCAGTCTTTCAAGGTATTTGACGGACTAGAAAAAGTAACCTCCAACAATGAAAATCACTTCAAAGGAACAGGAAAGCAAATGGGGAATTTGCCTCACATTTTTTTATTTTTTTTTTCGAATGAGGGTTTATTTTTATGGAATAAAACCATAGTGAGCTGCTCGAAAACGCATCCAAAAAATTTAGAGAATTTAAGGAAGATGGAAATTTTAAATGTGGTGGCAATGTGTAAGAGGCAGCCATGTTTGAAACGTGACGGATATTCTACCAATCTGACTTCAAAAGAGGTTCTGTGGCGCTTACCACAGAAGCGGCACATACACGAACTTTTACCTTCCGAGTAGTGCGCACAAGAGTGCGCCACGATCTGGCAGGAAGAACCCTGACACAAAATTGACCAAAAGAAACAGTATTACTCACTTTTTTACAATACGAATCTATCTACTAGTTTATCAATCATTATTATTCTTCATCTTCTCTTATTTAGTTTCAAGATTTGAATCACATTATTCGAGTAGCCATTTCACTGGATCGTTTTGTGTGGCGGTGCTAGAACTCTGTCTGTTGTCGTTGCTTTCGCGTGGTTTTTTTTTTTTTTTCGTATGACGTCAACAATACTCCTCGATTTTCGCGGTGTTTTGTAACAGAGGTTCACTTGTTTAGTCATTTTCTCCTACGGTAATTTTTTTCCGTTGGTTATTCCTAGTGTTAAACGTTATTCTAGGGCCCTATAATAGGATTTGACTTGAAATTCCAGAATCTAAAATTGAGGCAAATTCCCCATTGCTTCGTATTGGTAGACTCGGAAGCAATAGAAGATTTAGGAATATTACTGTGTTTTTTTATATATGGCTGTTTTGTGAAACAAAAATGATGTTATTTTGACACCATGAATGGGGCAGGGAATGGAAACGTGGTGTGAAAATTACACCGTTCTACCTACTTTATTGGAAACGTTGTAAAAATTACACCATGAGTTCAGTTTACAGGCCTGTGAGAGACAACAGCGACTAACTCGGTGGCAGAGGGCATGCGCGACTGTAAAATTTCCTTCCCGCCCTTTTCGCTAGTGGGGTGGGCGACTGTTTCAAGGCCACAGGTGTAAAATTTACGTGACGATTCCATTCCAGGGTTAATCAAATCTTATTGGTTTCGGTTTATTATTTCTGTAATGAAATAGAAATAATAAATGGAAGCATCCAGGAATCGATCAAGAAGGAAGCATTTTCAACCCCTCCTCAACATTTGTGTGCCATGACAACAAAATGTTGTTATGGTATAATCGGGAATCTGGCGAATGTAGTTTCCAGTGGAGTAGTCGAACAAAATATTAATAGCGCAAATCAACAAGAACAGAAGAACTGGTGAAAACCAAAAACTGTGATTTTTTAGTTATTTCAATTGTATTTATTTGTCATGGTGCGTTAGATGTTGATCTGTTTAAATGAAGTCCTCAAAATATAACTCAGGAGTCGTGAGATATTTGGTTATAGTAACCATTCACTATATATTTTTCCTACCTTTGAAGAGGAGAAATTCTTCGAATTTCATCAAAATATTTATAGTAAAAAGCTGGAGGAAGTTCTGTAACTAAGGTGCGTCGTCGGGGTAAGTGCAGAAATGGGGTAAGTGGGGAGTATACCTTTCACTAGCAAACTTAAGGGCTGACATGAATATCCTCTGTGGGTGTTGTAGAGAACTACTTCAAGTTTCACAAAACACCACTAGAGTGTACTCATACCAGTTGTAACCTTCACGGTGAGGTTATGATGTACCACATGTGTTTTCATCTGTGAGGTCGAGCTGATCAACTATTTTTCAACCCGAGTTCAACTTGCCTCTACTTGGGTATTGCTAATGACTGACAATGTAATTATACACTTTAAATGTTGCAGTTTCATTGTACATATGGCATTTTGTTCCAACTTTGGTTATTTTGAAAATAAGACCTCCTCTGCACTTTCCCCGTTTTTTCCTCCTATGGGGGGAAGTGCAGAGTAAGAAACATGGGCAAGTGTGGAGTTCCGCACTTTCCCCTAAATGGATGAACAAGGGAAGTATGGAGCCTACACTCAAGCATAATACTATGTATTTTTCATCTACTCTTATTGTGAACTTGGGCACTTTTAATGTAACTGGGAACTTTTTTATTCGCTCCAGTAAAGAGGGAGAACGAAAGATGACGTCCTGAGTTGGGGTGGAGATGGTTCCCTATGAAAATCATGCACACCCCCCCCTTGGGGCAAGGTACTTAGAGATTGATGTTTTGAGATTAACTACTATGCATCGGATCATCTATACAATCGGATTATGGATACAAGAAAGCTATGTGCCACACCCACTTTGCAGACTTTTTTCATTTCGAAGTTGTATGCAAACTTTTGTAATGTTAAGATAACCATTTGTAGTATAAGACTGTAAAAAAACGTTCTTATTCGTAAGACTGATGACTTACAGTGATTTAAACAATTTTTAATGAAGATTCAAAAGTTTGAATTTTGCAAGATTTTTGAGTGTTTCTCTATACCACGTTTTTAACTTTTCAAAACTGTGTAACTTCACCAATTTCTGTCCGATTTTAACTTTGCAAAAAGCAAAATAATGCCTGAAACGAGCTCTTCCACACACTTCCCCCTTCGCATTTGTAACTCCAACGACATGAGAAATGAAGGGATGCTCTACACTTACCCCATTTAGGCGGGGTAAGTGAGGAGTACGGACAAAAATTATAGTACTGCTCGAGAAACCCACTATAACTTTAAAAAAAACCTTAAAATAACTACAAAACTGGTAAGAGGATAGTCCGAGGTGTGTAATGAAAGAAGGAAAACAAATCAAGCTTTAAAAATGAGTTTCTCAGGGTCTACCAAAGTTGAACTATGCAAATTGTACTCTGCACTTCCCCCGACGCACCTTATCTCTTCTTCTATTTTACAAAGTTTTTCTCTTGGATGTATCTCGTTCATCTCTATTAATGTATTCTTTCAGTGCTTCTCGGCTGGAGCTGAGATTGGAACTCACAAAAATGACCATCCATACACATTTGTGGTAAGCTCTGTTCCTACTCATGAATGCCATGGTTACACCTCAGTTACCTTTCAAGCTAGTTACCTTCTAGTTAAGATTACTATTATTCTAGTAAAGATTATTTTTGTCCTTGATAATGCTATTAAATGTCTCCTTTGGTGTACCAGGATGCCGGTGGTGCGGAGCCTGTGGTCAATCGCGCCAGGTGGTCGGCGAAGGAGCAGCTGCAACTCATCATTGGCATCGAAAAGTATGGATTCGACAACTGGAGTGAAATCAGCGAGCACATCGATATGCGGACCGCCGAAGGTACATTTCATAACTGTTGTGATTTAAAGACAGAAATTTTCACATTACTTGCTGTTGAGAATGAACGGGAGGAAGACTTGAATTTTCAACAACTATTGATGGAAACCTCTGTTGCTTTGTTGACATTTAAATACCGGCCGAAGTACTGTTCGCAGATAAAAAGAATGCGGCTTGCCAATTTTTCAAAGGGTATACCTGCTAACATAGACGACTACCTGTTCCAAAATCTTAGGTAGCCTGGTGAGTCAGGCTGGGGAAGGGCCGAGCCTCCATATCTCAGACCTTCGTAATTTGGGCATTGAGCAACTCGAGTCATAATGAGTTAGAGAGCCCCTCCACTCTGCCAATTGTTAGGAAAGAATTCCATCTCAATTTTGAGTTCACTTGCCTTTCAGGTTTACTCTTCATTCGCCTTTAAAATTTGAAAGAAGCACCGTCCTTTACTGGAAATAACTTTTTGTAGGAAAATGGGAAATTTTGCGCCCTTTCTAACGGTGCCCTTATTTTTACGTGTTTGCGGTAAATTAAGGTAGTTCTGGTAATTTTAGTGACATGTTCAAGAACACGAAGAAAAATTTTGAAATTGAAAAAAACTTGGGAAAACAAGGGGTTAAAACAAAGATGCTACGATACATTTTCTTACTTAGATAAGATGTACGATCGATCCTTGAAGTTTGGTCGTCACCCTGTATAGAATTGGGAACCACTGCCTTAACATACGTGAACGGTCTGTGAAAATAATCCTTCTACTTCATCATTGGTCGGTAGTCAACAACCCTCGGTCTCATTTTCCCTGGCTTGAGTGGCAGGTAGAAGAAGGAGGATGTTTTTGGGACTGTAATACACAAGGACACCTCACCAAACCATCCGCATTCTTTCCATCTGCAAACAGTAGCTATTTCAATTATAGCTCTTTAATTTAATTTAAAAAAGTAATGAGTAGTTTTTTGATATGGATATATTTAGGTTTGTCCGAAGAAGCAGTCCCGATGAGTTCAGAAGTGGCCTATTTTTGCCTGTCCAGAGGAGTCCAGGCACCTGTATCCCCTCCCCTTTTCAGTTCTGGTTTGGTTCTGAGCTGGTTCGGAACTGCTTCTCCAAGCAAACCTTTTGTCTAAGGTACAAGAGCGCCGGTTCGAAAGAGATTAGACTAACCAGGGATGAAGAAGGAACAGCGGCCGACTGAGACTCCCTTAACGGCGAAGAAGCAAAAATTATGCTCGTTACACCCTTAACTCTCAACAGCACCGTGTTGATCATTGAAAACCCTTTGACATGGAAGAAGGTAGGAGGAAAGCTCAGTCAACGTTGAAAAACGTGACGAAAAATCGCCCCCCGCTTTCAGCGCAACCTCTAGGTGGCGAAGAAAAACATAGTCCCCCGATAGTATACCACTCAGTCGCTGGAGCGCAGCTTCGTCACTCCTGCTCATTCCCACAGGTTTTTAAAAATTGCGCCAATTTGTAGGTATGTAGGTACAAATTGCAATTTGTAGGTATGTACATACCTACCATAAAATGACAAAAAAATATTGTGCAAGGAAACAATTGATTGTCACAAAATATGGCAAGTGTAATTTCTTTTCAAGATTCAAAACACAACACCTTTTTCAATATAACAACTAGCTGAATTCCTACAAAAAATTATATCCAGGGACTGTAGTTACACTACAACATCATCATCTATAATCTGCACCACTCTTATCACGGCATTTCCTCGGAGGCGTACCTACTTTTGTCTCAAGTTATCGGAATGGGGGGTTCACCTGATTTTGTTTAAAATTTTTAATCGAAAGTAGACCTCATCCTGAGAATTTTGAAAACAGACGTTCTCTAATTGGATGAGTAGATCTTTTTCTATGATTTTTCAAAGTTTCGAATATTTATGACGTCACGCGTCCGTCATGCCTGGGTGGGACCCCTCAGTCCACTGTGACGTCATAAACATTCGAAACTTTGAAAAATCATAGATAAAGGTCTTATCACGCTAGAAGGTCGCTATTGGTGTCAAAATTCTCAGAATGAGGTCTAGTTTAGACTAAAAATAACAATAAACAGTTTTTCCGACCCATGCGCACACCCCATTGACATCTTCCAACGCTACTTCATGTTTTGAATAAGTGAAAAGCACACTAGAGACAAACCACTGTAGATGAACAGAAAGACGAGAAAACAAACGTTAGCTACGAGAAACACATCGGAAAAATACGTTGGAGTAACTGTTATCAGGTCTGGGGGGAGGGGAAGCGTTACGAGCTCTAGTGACCATGAATAGTACTTCTTAACTCTGTTCGCCACCTAAAGAGAACACTACTGTCGCGATAAAGGAAAAAGGCGCACGCATCGGCCCATTGAAGTGAGCTTTCCTCCTATCAGATAGGAGGAAGATTCTTCTTCCGTGCCTTTGGTCTTTCAATTGAGAACAATCCATGTCTGACACTGCTATTTGAGATCCTTGCATTGTTTTTGAGACGAATCTAATGAAAATGGTACACAGTGGAAACTTGGTGTTAGGTGAAAAAGAAAATATATTTTAAATTTGAGTTCGTGCAAGTTGAACGAGAAAAACTAGAGTGCAAGATTTTGGGAAATACGAAACATGGTAACGAAGAGAACATCTTGTTAATAACAATAACTTGAATTATTAACAATAACGGAGGCGCGATATCTCTTCCAATACTCCCCCTCACTAGCTGCTGCACAATCCTAGTCTTCCTCGGAACTCATGGAATTTTGGGCCAGGTAGTGCCTTAGTGAAGATGTCCGCCGTCATCATGTCAGTTGGACAGAACTCCAGAGTGATGTCCTTGTTGGCAATAGCTTCTCGTATGAAATGTTCTTTTATAGCTATATGCTTGGACTTGGATGTCACAATTGGGTTTTGTGCCCAACTTATTGCACTTTGACTGTCTGTTTCAATTTTGACCGTGTTTTGGGCAATATGGAGATGACTCACAAGATATTTCAGGTGCATTGCTTCTTTAGCTGACTCTGAAAGTGCCATATACTCTGCGTGAGTTGTGGATCCGGCTACAGTACGCTGCTTGCGCGCTTCCCAGCTTATTGCCGTTCCATTTAGCTGGAAACAGAAGCCAGTGTATGAGCGTCCGTCAATCTTGCAACTTCCGTAGCTTGCGTCTGACATACCTCCCAATTCTTTTCGCCCGGTTTTCTTGAAATTGAGCGAAAAATTTGCCGTTCCTTTCAAGTATCTTAAAATTCGCTTAGCGGCTGCCCAATGTTCGTTCCTGTAGCATGAATTGTATTGTGACAGGTAGCTGACAGAATACGAAATGTTGGGTCTGGTTGACGTTGCCAAATACATTAGTGATCCGATTAAACTTTGGTAAGGAATATTTGGTAGCTCCCCCTTTTTCGGTACTTCTAAATCCAGATTTATTTCCATCGGGGTCTTGATTGTTTTGGCATCTGTCATTCTGAATTTTTCCAGTAGCTTTTGTACATTCTCACATGGTTCTTATGGCTTTTACAGAGGCTCGGGACGAGTACTACAAACACTTCCTGGACGGGAACATCGGGCAGGAGACGTGGAAGCGGGCCTACGAGAAGCGCGAGACTCTGGTGGACCTCTCCAAAGACGAACCTCCACCGCCGCCTCTCCTTCCGGCGCTTCCGCCGCTGGACATCACCCCCGAGGAAGCTTCCCTCCTCGGCTACATCCCGAGAAGAGATGATTTCGAAAAGGTATTTCCTTCATGAGTATGTTAGGAGATACACCCAACGGATACAACAAGTCAACCAATGGAAACTGGGAATTGAATGGGTGTCGCCGATCTTTCAATATCTTATATTCGTAATTTTCCATTCAAGGCTTTCATCATAACTAGGGACGGCACGATACTCCTAAGTATCGATACTCCTTTCGATACGATATTTCTCAGGAAGTATCGATACCCGATATCTTTTCGATACCAGTATTATAAAATATCGATACTTCGATAATATCGGCTCGAAGTATCGATATCATCGATATTTCAAATTAATCAACCGATGATTTTTCACTCCAAATAAAAACCCTATTAATTAAGAAAAGGCAGTATATTTTTTTAAACAATAATTTTATATTATATTATATTATATTATTTAAAATGTTTATATTGTATTATATTATTTAAAATGTAATAAAAGTCAATGACAATTAAAAATGCAATAAAAGCCAATAATTTAAAATTTAATAAAAATGAATAATCATTCCATTAAATGGAATTGAAATAAAAAATTTATTTCAACTCCAATTCTTATTTGCAAGAAATCTCTGTTCAATGAAATTATGTTTTTTGTCCACTAGAAATCGAAAGGATCAAGTAACAAATCTGCTACAATACAAATAATACTATTTATTATTCGAAAAAGCCGTTCGCACCTGACTGATGTCGCCATCACTATTAATATTTTGCATGCCTCCCTCTTCTTGTAAGTTCGGGAAAACGGGTTTAAATTCCTTCCAAACTTACACTGGATATTGATACTATTTTGAGGCTATTGTGGCGATATATCGTTTCAATTTATACTATTCTGAGCCTATTTTGAGTATTATTCTGTGGCAGACTATATAAGGTACTATTTTCTAGTTACTTATTTGGTATTTTTTTTTACCAATTTACTTTGGCTAAATTTTCGATAATATCGTCAAGAAAGTATCGATACCTCCGATATTTTAGGCAAAAGTATCGATACCAATATATCGGTTTGAGTTTTGCATAGAAAGTATCGATATAAATATCGGTATCGATACTTCGATATATTGGTGGTATCGTGCCGTCCCTAATCATAACAACCCAGCATTTCCAGGTGAAATGAAACCTTTTTCAAATCAATTAATCTTTTTGCTTAAGTGAGACAAATGTGGCAATGAGTGTAAGGCAAATAACATGAAACCATTTGCGAACCAAATATTCTGTTTCTGTTGTAAAAGCATATTAAATTACATAAATGACAATACTTTTTTTAAAAACAAAATTAGTTGTAATAATTGTCATAATTCATCAATATATTCGTAAGGATGAGCTCTAAGTTCAATTACAACATATCGTCGGCTTACAAGAGAAACTCACTAAGTCAAATATTATAGTTTTGAGGTAATCAAATTTGAAAAATTCAGTTTGTGGTGAGAGCCGTTTTGCTTGGGAGAAATTGGATTAGAGGGTTGAAATTTGGTGTGCAGCTGCTTCATGATGTCTAGTTACTTCCATGTGAACCCATGTGGTTAGCGCATTCACATCTAACTTAAAAAGGTTCTTTTCGCACGAAGGGACCTGACTTAGTGAATTTCACCTGACTGTAGTGACTTAATGATTTTCACTCTTGAGATGTGATGACTTAAGGATTCTTCTATTAATTTCTCCCTGAATTTTGATCGCATTAATTTGGGAGGAGAAAGATTTTAATAAGGAGTGTGGTTAAAAATAACTTATTTAAAATCTGATTTTCGACTGCCTTTACAATTCTTTTTGGATCAGAAATGAATCTATTCAAGTGACTTAGTGAATTTCATCTCAACGGCAATAATATTGCCATTATGAACCATTACTCTGGAGAAATTCACTAAGTCTTGATATAATCATCACAGCAAGGACTTGATGATTTTCTCCTGAATATTTTTTTTTTAATTTCGACTTAGTGAAAAGCCATTTTGCATTTTTCCGAGGAAACGGTTGCTCGGATCCCAAAACTAACGTCACCAATCGATTGGGCGTTAAAAAATACATAGGAGTAGCCAATAAACCGAAAATTGAAAAAATTGACTCAGTGAATTTCACTTGTAAGCCGACGATATTTGGAATTCAGTTAGAATTGGAGAAAATGTTCTTAATTTATTTTCACTACATCTTATTTTTTTTTTAATTTCTCC
The DNA here is from genome assembly GCA_009739505.2 of Apolygus lucorum. Classification (NCBI taxonomy): domain Eukaryota; kingdom Metazoa; phylum Arthropoda; class Insecta; order Hemiptera; family Miridae; genus Apolygus; species Apolygus lucorum. The sequence continues at coordinate 7,576,984 of CM019173.2, read as the reverse complement.
ATTTCTAACTGAATTCCAAATATTATGCTGCTCATCCCTACGAAAGTATTGAGGAATTATGTCCATAAATAGCTAATTTTGTTTAAAACAAAGTATTGTAATATATTGTAAGCTTAATCAACAGAAACTGACTATTTGGTTCGAAACGGTTTCATGTCAATTTTGCAAAATTTGAAAAAAATTCGAAAGTGAAAAAATGAAAAAAGTTTTATTTGATTTGAAAAAAGATTCATTTGGTCTCGAAAAGATTTCATTTCACCGGGAAATGCTATAGAGTAAGGCGTTGGTGGAATTCTTCCTTAATTTAAAATTTGAAAGAAAAGGATAGATTTTGTAAAAGATTTAAAAGTAAGCAGCTTACAGCAGAAGCAGAAAACGTTAGCATCAACGGATGCTCGCTTTAGATTTCGTTTTAAAACGAAATCTATTTCTTAATCGGGAATTTATTTTGTTGTTACGGGTAGAACAAAAACTGTATTGTCACTAGTGACGATTCGATGTACCTTTCGATGCGATGTTCAACATCGAAATAATATCGGAAGACTGTATCGATATCAATAAAATATCGGAAGAAAAATATCGATATCACTAATATCGAAAGAAAATATTGATGTGTCATAGTGACTGATATCGAATACGTTTTTGCATCTTTTTTATCAATATCAGTGTTATCAGTAGAATTTCGAATGAAAAATACTGATTTCACTGATATCAAATATGTTTTTGCATCATTTTTTATCAATATAATAAGTGATATTGATAGAATATCGAAAGAAAAATACATATTTCACTGATATCGAATATGTTTTTGTGTCTGTTCTTATCAACATGAGTGATCATGATAAATTATCGAAAGAAAAATATTGATTTCACTGATATCGAATATGTTTTTGCATCGTTTTTATCGCTACCTACTAACATATTGTCAGTTCAAATTATACTCATAAAAAGTTGTATTAATACATAATATAGTAAATTAATATAAAACAAACTATGTCGGACATAGTCATAGGTTGTCATGTTATTTCAACATTGTTATTTATTGCGTTCATCTTCTGTTTCTATTTATTTTGGTTCTTTATTATTTTTATATTTTAGGAGAAATTGATAAATTTTGGAATGAATATTACCATCACAACCGATAATTTTAACACAGAATGTGTTTTTGCGATGACCTACCGAAAAAAAATCGTCACGAAAAAGCGACAGAAAAAACATCTGGTGATATGTTTATTGGTTGTCATGTTAATGTCAACTCCACATTTATTATTGTTGTTTTTTATTTAACGGATGACTAGTATCGCAAAAACACATTCTGTGTTCCTATGATTTCATACAGAGTATGGAAAAAGAAATAAACCGGGGGTGCAGGGGGGCGGAGCCCCCCGCCGAGGCGCAAAGCGCCGAGTTTTTTCTTTCGATATCAATATTTTTCTTTCGATATTCGATATTATCGCAAGAAAAATATCGATACAAATATCGGAAATATCGAAACAATATATCGATAACAATAAATATCGAAAGTGTCGAATCGTCACTAATTGTCACTTGTGAGCCTCCTAACCAAACGGTTGAAGTGTCTTCCCCTGTTTCTGGCATGAATTCAAATAATAAATGTATTCATTTCTTGCAGGAGTACGATAATGAAGCAGAAGAACTCTTGACCCCTCAGCTCACTGACAGCACTATGAATGCTGATGACGAGCTTGACGTCGGTAAGTTTCTCCTGGGTTTTCTTCGTAGTCGGCGGAGTTTTCCGTAGTCGGCGAGTGACAGCACAAAATCCTGCATAATTATATGCAGTATCCACTGCACATGTTAAAGTAGAGTTGTGTGGAAGACGTGTCGATGTTCAAGAAAGTAACGTGGATGATTTACACTAGTAAAGTAGTAAATAATCAGTCTCCACTTATATAGTTAATGGTTGACATTCGTCACCTGTGAAATTTTATGCTCTTTCCAACGGTATCCTCAAATTGTAATTATCACAGTCAAAAACATATTGTTTAGTAATGCATGCATTCCAGGGGACGTCCCATTGGATAAGCATTAGATCAGTTAACCAGTTGGTAAGCGATAAAACTGTTTCACTGGATGTAATTTGGTTTATTAGTTTAGGCAAGAAATAGTGACCACCCCCCCTCACCACTATCTACCAAAACATTTCTGGCGGCATGGGAGCCTCGAATCTGAAGAGCATTTTAAAATCCATGATCTACGACACCCAATATGCGAATTCGAGTTCAACCCCCCCCCCCCCCCACCACCTCCCCAACGCCAACAATGGTGCCAGTCTGGCACCAAAGCGGGAATACGTCGTGACATTGAACTTTCATCTATTAGTTTTGGTAGGCGGTCCGTCGAGGTTCACATCCGTATTCAAGGTGAAACACAAAAAATAAAGAAAAAAAACACGAAATATGCGGTTTATGGTGTCCTGGCACCATGGTGGCACCACTATTAGTTCCATGGTTGTAACGAGCTGAGAGCTGTTCCACTACAGACTAGTGATGTTTCAATGGTGGTACAGAGAATAATTCATGAAAATTCGGAGGTATAATGAGAATTTTTCCTCAATTTCAAAGGTTGTGTACAATTAGTAAGCAGTAAAGGAACCGAAATATTGAAAAATCGGATATTTTATGAATATTATCCCCCCACTCATCCCCTCCCCTTGCGAATTTTGGTACTCTGGTGAAATCATGTACAACTCGGAAGTTATTTGAGTCAAAGAAAAAAGAAACACACAAATCGGTTGGAAATTGAGGCCTGGGCAGAATTTACAGGATTAAGCCAGCAAACGCACGTTTTTTAAGCATTAACCCCCCCTTTCCCCCCCCTTAAAAAGCAAAATTCAAAATTTCGGCGCCGTAGTGCACAACTAGATAGTTTTCCGCGTCGAACAAAAAAAGAACCAGGAAAATCGGTTGAGTACTAAGGCCTGTGCAGACGACACAAGATTTTGTCACACACACACAGACATACACCTATGGTTTTTTTTTTCGCGGATTTGGATTCAGAATGGTCTAAAACGGATTACTGTGTGGTTATTTTTTCCTGTTGAGTGTTGTCCTCCTTCACCCCAGATCGATCGCATAAGGACGCCCAAGTCTTACTGTGGGACGTCCTAAAAAAGGAGTAATGACCGACTTGGTGACGTAAGGTCAGAATCACGAGAAAAAAATTATGAAATTAAAATAACTCGAAAACGAAGCTTTTTAAACAAAATTGCTAAGAGACATTTTTTTTGTTGCAAATTAGTTGTAGAATCGACTCGTACCGTATGGCAGACCAGTTAGGCTTACACCCTGTATGAATACTGTATACAGGGTGACACCCTTGCGGGCCCACCACCGGGCAGGGTTCGATTCTACTATTAATTTGCAACAAAAAATGTCTCTTAGCAATTTTTTTTAGATGCTTCGTTTTCGACTTATTTCACATTTAAAATTTTTTTCGTGTTTTCGACCTTACATCACTAAAATTGCTATAACTCCCTTAATTGATGGAGTAAATTCAAATTTTATTATGTCATTAGAAAGAGCGTCAAATTTCCTATCTCCCTCATAGGGTTTTAGAAAATTTAAAATGAAACGAACAGGTGTAAAATAAACCAAAAGTAAAAAATTGGTAAAGTTTCGAAAATTTTCACTTTTTTCAAAGTTTGTTTCTCGAAACGTCGTGAACGGAAATTTCCATGCTGTAAGCCTAAAAGTTGCATGTGAATCCCAGCTTTCTAACGGTGTAGTCATTTTTTTTGAAACACCACTTATTCAGTTAGAAAATTACGTTTTTAGGGCAGAAAACGTTCATTTTCGGTTGCAAATCGGCGTTTTTCACCAGAAATGCTTTCCAACTTAATAAATCATTTGACATGAAATTTTACGTACTTTTTGACGCTGAATCGAATGGTAACATCCGATCTCCTCGACAAACAAATAGTACTTTTCAAGCCCTTTCTGGGTTCAACAGGGTACAACAGCTGAGTCCTCGACTCCCAATTTGTTATCTATCGAAAAGATAAAGCTTTCCGCAAATGATCGGGACGATATTTTCAAGACAGAGGGCAAAAATTAGGTAAGTCAACAAAGTGGAAGGAGTGCGAGTCATTAATAACCCAGACCTCCCTTAATGACAATTTTGGATAAAACGAACAACGAGATTGAGCCCTTCGCCCAAAGGAAAAGGCTTGAAAAGTACTATTTGTTTGTCGAGGAGATCGGAAAGTGTTACCATTCGATTCAGCGTCAAAAAGTACGTAAAATTTCATGTCAAATGATTTATTAAGTTGGAAAGCATTTCTGGTGAAAAACGCCGATTTACAACCGAAAATGAACGTTTTCTGCCCTAAAAACGTCGTTTTCTAACTGAATAAGTGGTGTTTTTAAAAAAATGACTACACCGTTAGAAAGCTGGGATTCACGTGCAACTTTTAGGCTTACACCCTGTACAGTATATCTACTACAAAAAAAAATAATGACAACCAACAAATTTGTTTTCATGGACCTTCCATCAATGATATAAATGGGATAATTGAATGACCTCACGATTAGTTCCATCAGGATAGGTTGAGGTGGTGGTGGTGGTGGTGTTTCTATTTTGTTTTGTCATTAGGTTGTGATAAGCAATAATCTTTATGAATTTTCCTTTCCCATTGTGGTTGTTGATGATCTCCAGTCGGTGATCCAATTACTGGGAAAAGAGAAGAAATGACCTACGTATTCCGACGGGAATGAAGGAGGTTTATTCGAAAATAACTTACCAGTTACGTAACTTTGATCCCTCCATTTCCCTACTCAGGGAATGTCATCCGTCCTTGAGTGATTATATCACCAAAGTATTAAATCTTGTTATCAATGTATTGAATTAATGATCCAATGGTATTTCAGCTCTGACGTTAGCCCACTGCGATATGTACACTCAGAGACTGCGGGAACGGTTTCGACGGAAGAGGATTTGCCGAGATTACCACTTAGTATCGCAGTTTTACGCTAACCGGAAAGCCAAGCTTCCAAAACGTCTCACCGGCGAACAGTACGTATTTCCTGAGAATATTAGTGAAAATGTACTGGAAAAATTTAAATAGTCGTCAACTTTATGGTGTTATATTGATAAGGTTAAAGTTACTGGGGAATCAGGGATTCTCTGTCTTATCTCTGACCTTATACAAGGTGTCTCACGTTATATGCCAAAAACTTCGACCACGTGTTGTACTAAAATTCTATTTGGCTGAAAAACAACGAAAATTTTCAATATTTTACAAATTTTCGTGTTTGGGTAGGTTTTTGACATTTTTGTGTCTTTGCTTTGGCACATAAACTGAAAAATCGTCACGAAAACTTGCTCACGCGACCAATAAATAAATAAAATAGACTCACTGTGTTGCGTAGAGAACAATCAACTGTTTCCACGGGTGGGCGGCACACATGAAAATTTCCCAATGTGTTGCAGACTCGTATGCAAGGATTTATATAATTACTTCTAAAATGACTATAAAAAACTCTATTCATGCAGCATGAATTAATGAGCGAATTTTCAAAGAAATCATTCAGTTGAAGGTGTGGTTAAGAAAAGGACCAGAGGTGTTGCAATTTGTTGTAGAAAGTTTTTTTTTCCAAGATTGTTGGTTTATATATATTTCACGTCTTTTTTTTAATTTATTTAATTTTTTTTACATAACATGTCTGGAAAAGAGGGATCATTTCAAAATGTTCCAAAACGGATTTCAGTGTGTAAATTTTTCGAAAAAGTCGATCAGGTTGGGGGTTCTGTAAAGAAAAACATACTTTTACACCAATAATCGACGTCCCGGAAGACGTGAAATCACGGGGCTGAAAGCTGAATCTGGGAGCCCGAGAAGCGTTCTGATTGGTGGAGCTCCAGGACGTAGTTAAAGATGAGTGCAACAGATCGCGTTCATGATCACTTGTTCCCAACCTCATCGCAACAAGCCACCTTTTGTTTATCACACATTTTTCTCCTTGATGCGTTACCGGCCGCATCTAAGTAATTAATTTGATAACTTTACCTAATTATATTCGCGATATGTACGAAAGAATCGTGCGATTTCCAATTATACACTAGGTTTTAAACGTTTCTATCGGTGGCAGTTGTCGATTGAACATTTGAACGAGGACTTTTTTTTTTTTCGTCTCTGCGAACTCATGGAGTACTTACGCGGCTACTGCATTTCTGGGTACAACAAATATACGCACGTATTCATAATATATATATATAGCTACAAACTTTTCTTAATTTTGGACAATTTTCATTTTTGAAAAACGCATTTATATCAGAAATTTTGTGCTGAATCCGAATATACCATATATTACCATGATTTTCAATGTAATAACCACAAAAAACGGGAAAAACCCATTTTTTTGGAGTTTTTTGAATTTTGGACCACTTTGGATTGTCCAAAATTGCTGGTTAACGAACTTGACCTATGGTTTGTTGTTACGAACATTTTGGCAAAAACTAAAAAAAAAATTTCTAAACAATTACTCAAGTTATCGTCCGGAATGACACATATATATATATATATACATATGATTTTTGGAAAAACTTCAGGGATCGTTTCAGAATGTTCCAAAACGGATTTCAGTGTGAAAATTTTTCGAAAAAGTCAATTCTAAAAATTTTGAGGCCATTGCAATAGCTTCATTTTCCTTGAAAATTCGCTAAAAGGTGTAAAGATTTCTGAAGAGCGCCCATCGAAGTGGGCGGGGATTCAGAGAGAAAACTTCGATCAAAAAAGTCAAAATTCGAACACTTTTTTTCTTTGTTTCGGTAGTATTGTTCTTATTGTTGAATATTCTCTTCCCGAAATATCTCGAATATATCGAAATATGTATATCCAGAGTCAAAGTACAAGTACATGTGGTTCCATGGATGGAATAGTCAGAAAATCAACCCATTGTCCAGCCATTATTTTTTTTACATCTGTAACAATATAGGATGAATTTCAGATTGAAATTCACCTTATTGTTCATAATTAGTCAGAGGAGGGTGTAACGACCCTACCCCTTCAAACCAGTGATTAGATTAATCAGCCGGCCTGAAGAGGATATCGATTCATATCTCTATGAATCAGATATCTCTAAAGGCGTAGCTCCAACAAATCGGGAACAAACCAACTGGTTTGTCCCGTATAAAATGTAGGGTCGTCACACATCTGAATCATAAAAATTGTTCAACCTTATAGGTACCTGTATGAACCACAACGGATCGAAGGAAGTTGTGATTTCATTGGGGAAGTAGGAAAATGAACGCTGTTTCCAGCGGTCTAATCAGATTTTTTTTTTTTTTTCTCAAAGATGTATGGGGTTACGGCCATTTTACTGTCGCAAGATCGAAAACAAGAAGATATCTTGAAATTGAAAAAAAGGGAAAGCGAGGGGTTAAAACAAAATTGCTAATAGACATTATTTGTAGGAAATACCCTGTAGAATCTACCCCAGAGTTTGAGTGAAGTCTGAGACACCCTGTATACAGGGTGTCCCATATGTTATCCACCAAACTTCGGGAGTAGTTTCTACAACTAATTTACAACAAAAAGTGTCTCCTAACAATTTTCTTATAACCCCCTTAAAATCCGACTTTTTTGACTTTTAAGATTTTTTTCGTGTTTTCGACCTTACACCGTTCAAACGGTCGTAACTCCCTCAAATTAGACTCAAAAATTAAAAATAAGGATATCGTTGGAAAGAGCGTAAAATTTCTCAATACATGAGCTGTTGACCAGTCGAGAAAAACAAAACGCTAGAGTAGTATTTTTACCTCAAACTTGAAAAATAGTCAATTTCTGTTTTTGGTGAAAATGTTGATGATTTTTCCCCATGGAAACAAGGTATTTGCCAGAGAGGCTCAAAAGCTTAAAAACTGCTCCATTTCATCAGCTTTTCAACGGTCGCCTAATTTTTAGTTTCACTGTGGAATTAGAGGGAGAAAATGGTGTTTCAATGCGAAAAAACTTGCATTTTTTTGACGTGGGGACGTGGTGCTTGGGAGGAGGGGACCCCGGATTCCTACCGTCCAACCGTCAATTTCGTTGAAAAAGAATACAAGTTCTTTCGCATTGAAACACCATTTTCTCCCTCTAATTCCACAGTGAAACGAGAAATTTGGTGACCGTTGAAAAGCTGATGAAATGGAGAAGTTTTCAAGCTTTTGAGCCTCTCTGGCAAAAATACCTTGTTTCCATGCTTTTTCCAACGGTATCCTTAGCAAGCGACTGCGCATGCGCAAACGTGAATTCCTTGTAACGGCCATAACTTCTACATTTTCCATCCGATTTCAATGAAATTTTCAGGGATGTTACAGATTAGTATTTGAATGGTCCCCTATGAAAATCACCACCTTCGGATTGATAGTAGCTACTGCGCATGCGCTAACGTGAATTTCCTTGTAACGGCCATAACTTCCACATTTTCAACTCGATTTCGATGAAATTTTCAGGGATTATGTGGATTAGGTTGTAGATGGTCCCCTATGAAAATCATCATCCCCGGACTGATAGAAGCGACTGCGCATGCGCAAACGTGAATTCCTTGTAACGGCCATAACTTCCACAATCTCAATCCGATTTCAATGAAATTTTCAGGGATGTTACAGAGTAGTGTTTAGATGGTCCCCTATGAAAATCATAGAGAATTGTTTTTCATAGAGGGATTCATTCATAGAGGGATGGTCTCCTGTGAGAATCTCAAATCTTATTCATGACAAGGCTTCAATAGCTCAGAGGAAAGAGTCTTGATTTGAGCTCCAGGGGTCGCGGGTTCGAATCCCAGCCGAGGCTAAGAATTTTTTTGATCCAATCACATACATCTACTCACTTAATTTTTCATCCGAATTTGATGACATTTTCTAGGATTGTCCAGATTAGCGTGTAGATGGTCCCCTATGAGGATAGTGGAAGGTACTTAGAGATTGGTGTTTTGAGATTAACTACTATGCATCGGATTATCTATATAATCGGGTTATGGATACGAGGAAGCTATGTGCCACACCCACTTGGCAGACGTTTTTAATTTTTGAGTGCAATTTAAGGGAGTAATGACCGTTTTCAAGGTGTAAAGGCTATATCACACGAGCGATTTTTTGGCTTTTTTTCCGCTGGAATGTGAAGAGGAAGTTAGAATAAGTTAGGCGAAGTTGAAGAAGAATAACCGCAGAAAACTGCGAATAGAGCGCATTCTGGCGGCCAGCGATTTTCACTCTAACGTGACTACAAGTTTTGGATCAGGTTATAGTAGCGTGGAATTTTGAAGCAACGTTTTAAACAGCTTCCATCAAATCAAGAAATTATTGGAATGAACGTGCTACGATATTTCAGAAAACAGCAAACAAGTGCTCGAAAATTCACTTACCTCTTTCTCTACACAATTGATGAGAAGCGAAGTTTCACTTGTTGTCCACCTATTCACTATATCCTTCGGCGGCATACTTGTTGGAGGTTTAAAAATGAACGAAGAACTGATTAATTTTTCTGCAGAAAACTGAACAGACGTCAACTAGTAGATCAAGGAATGCTACAACCACAAATTACTTATCGATGGAGAACCTTCGAATGGTTTCCTTCCAGCTTTTTTTCCTGCACAAAATGGCGGACTAGAAAAATTAGAACGCGTTCTAAATATTCCAAAGCTAGAAAAATCGCTCCACCAGGGTGCAGGCTGTGCTATGGGGGGGGGGGGGGGGAAGTGGAATTAAAAACCCGCTGCATGGATACTTGAAACACTGTACTTCTTCCCTTGCATGGATACTTGAATCACTGTACTTCTTCCTCTTCACGTTCCAGCGATTTTTCTGCGGAAAAAAGCTGAAAAATCGCTCATGAAAACACGAAAAAAATCTCAAAAGTAAAAAAAAGTCGGATTTTAAGGGGGTTAAAAAAAGTTGCTTAGAGACACTTTTTGTCGCAAATTAGTTGTAGAATCGACTCCCAAAGTTTGGTGGATAACATATGGGACACCCTGTAGAAGGTCAGAGCCTGTAGGATGACTTGTTAATTAGCCAATGAGAGAATGGCTTGTTAGTCCTAGCGAACTTAGTGGCCATCGGCCGAAATAATCAGTCGAGCTACAGCTCGAGAGCTTGTTAGAACATGATGGTGTGGGACAGAAGATTTAAATTTCTTTCTTGAACGGTATTATTCACTTACTTTTCAAAATGTCCTCCAGGGAGGTGGAAGAGAAACTGAGGTGGTTGTGTCAATTGCAAACGGCGCAAGAGCACGATTGCCTAGTCAAAAATATCCAACGTCAGAGGGACCTTCAGCAACGGCTGTCTGAGCTTCTTCGGTACAGAAGAAATGGCGTCACCCGGATCGAGGAGTTACCCCACTTCGACCAGGAGTTTCGATCTTCCAAAGGCTCTTCCGTAAGATTACTTTCTCTAACGTTTCTTTCGTTTAGACACCTTAATTCGATTAGGTAAATACAGCCGAAATCCGAAATTAATCGTAGGTACAGGGTGGCTGAAAACGGACGCCCAGTTTTTAAAATGACGCCAAATTTTTAATTTTGGAGATATCAGGTTGAAATAAATTCCAAAATGTTCGTTAGGATTGGAAGTTTATTGTACAGTAAGAAAAAATCAGTTATGGAATATTGTGCTAGGTAGATTGCGCCCTTGCTGATTAAGCACTGTTCAAGCCTTTCGGCGAAGTTGCTCATGACGTTATCCAACATTTCCATCGGGATGGCGGCAATTTCACGTGTGATCGCATCTTTGAGGTCTTGAAGAGTTCGTGGTTTATCCACATAAATCTTGGACTTCAGGTAGTCCCATAAAAAGAAATCACAGGGAGTGAGATCGGGCGAGCGCGGAGGCCATTGTAGATTGTAGATGAATCCGCGGATCAGGGTGATGGGAGCCCAAAGCGCTGAAGCCTGGTGGCTTATTGTGCTATTCCGCGGATTCTGTTCCTAGTCAAAGAGTCCTAGCCCTTTGGTAAGGGCCAGTAGCGGTTTGGCTAGGTTTGTGCAGGGAAAAGCCTCCATGGGTGTAGGTGACCCGAGGAGGTGAAATCTGCGATTTGATAGCGTTTCGCAATCGAATATTATGTGGGAGGCTTTTTCTTCAGCCTCTCCACACAGCCTGCAGAGGGTTGTATCCTGATTTACCCCAATGCGGTTGAGATGGAATCGGAGTGGAGTAAAGCCCGTTACCAGGCCTACTACTATCCTGACTTCCTTGCGGCTTAGCCGCAGCAGCTCTTCTGTGGCGCTGGGGTTGGGTTTGGCCACCATGCGCTTACTTAGAGTGTGTCCTCTAAGGTTTGACCATCTACTAGTGGTTTCATTAGTGACCCACCGGTTTATGGTCGCCCTAAAGGAGGATTTGGAAATGCCGATGGCTGGCTCTGGACCAATGAATGGGGTTAGTGAGCCCCTTCTAGCCAGCGCATCTGCTTTCTCATTTCCCATTACTCCGCTATGTCCTGCCACCCACTCCAGAGAAACCCTGTTGCGACAGGAGGCAGAGGGTCCGGAAGCAGTCCCACACTAACTTTGAGTTAATGGAGGAAGCGGCTAAAGCCTTGATCGCAGCCTGGCTGTCCGAAAGAATGCGGTTGTGTACACCATGGTGTCCTCTCCGTAGACTTTCCCCAGCGCAGACCCTAATTGCGAGTACTTCAGCCTGAAATACTGAGGCATACTCTCCTAGAGGAGCTGAGTGGCTCCATCTGGGATTAGCCCCGTAAATTCCAATTCCTGTTCCATTCCCCATTTTGGATCCATCGGTATACCAGAATAGGTCGTTGGGACAGCATTGGGAGATTTGCCGCCCCTCTGATCTTATAATTGATCTGAAGGGGTGTTTCTCGGCGAAAGTCCTAGGCATAATGTCCCCCACCATGTCGAGCATGGGGTTGCACAAAAGGCCCAGGATTTTGGAGTGGCCCTGGAATTGTGACTCCCTCCACGTTCCATTCCATTTCTGCCTCAGGGCTGCCATAGCGGCCTCCCCTTTTATGAAGATATCAAGGGGGGGAAGCCCCAGGAGAATCTCCATAGCGGCAGTTGGGGTGCTGTGCATTGCGCCTGTTATGGTTAGGCAGGCCAGCCGTTGAACACTGGTAAGAGGAGGCCATGGAATGTCACCGTGTCGCGAAATCAATTTTCCGGGAAATGTTTGGCGGACAATATCCATGGAAATTCTCGCCGTGTGTGCAGTTGCCCCGTCCTGTTGAAACCAAATGTTCTCGGTATCCCATTCATTCTCCTCCAGGTAAGGGAAGAAAAAATCCTGCAGCATTGCTACATAGCGCTCTGAATTCACAGTGACTGCTCTTCCTCTATCATCTTGAAAAAAGAAAGGCCCCACTATCCCTACCTTTGAAAATGCACACCACACTGTGACTTTTTCGCTGTGGAGAGGCTGTTGGTGCAGTTCCCTTGGGTTATCCGATGCCCAATATCGGCAATTTTGCTTGTTAACGTAGCCATCCAAGTGGAAATGTGCCTCGTCTGATGTCAAGATTAGCGCAAGTGGGTCCTCCAAAACTGACATCTGTCGGCAAAATCGTTCACGTTGACCATAATCAGTTGGCATGAGCTTTTGGACAATCTTAATCTTGTAGGGATGAAAATTTAAATGTTTTTCAAAATTAATTGAAGAGAACGACGCTTAATTCCGAGTGCTTGAGCGCGATGTCTCATTGACCGCCGAGGGCTCTGTTCAACTGACACTCTGACTCGATCCACATTTTCAGGGGTCACTGCAGTACGCGGTCGACCATGAGCAATCTTTAGGGCAACATTACCTGTTTGATGAAAGTCGGCAACCCACTTCGAAATCGATCGATTCGTTGGGAGAACAGCACGAGGAGGAAGGTTAAAGTGAGTGCGAAAGGCACGCAGGGTAGCCTCGAAACACTCATTTTTCTTGAAAAAGGTATCCATGGCGAAGGACCGATGCTGAACGCTCCACACAGGCATGATTACTGAACTTCCCATCCTACCCAGCCAGGGGAATGGGTCAGTGACCTTGTCAGACCCCCCCCCCTCCCAAATCCCCAGCTGATACAAACATGGGCGTCCGTTTTCAGCCACCCAGTGTTCGCTGTGGCCCACACTTTCATGAAATCCCAAACTTTTTGTTTGGCTGTACCCATCCAGCCAAATAAAACAAGCCACCTTGGAAGGTCAAGGGTAGAAGGTTTTGGTTTATTATTTCCAATAATTTGTTGGTTTACATTTCAAGGTACGGGTGGGGTCCGGAGTGGCTGAGGCGCGCGTTCTTTGGTGGTGAGGTTCTGGCCGACTTCTGCGGGAGTCGTGGGTTCGAATCTCGCCGCCGGGGTTAGTGCGTCCGGGGCTCATCTTCCCACTCCTCCCAACCCAGGTGGTGAGGCAATGGGAAGCCGTGGGCGAAATATAGCTCAAATTCAGCTGATATCATCCGCGACGCCAGGAATGGCAGTCAGACGAAAATCCAACCTGAAATGGTTGTTTACTTACTTCACTTTTACATTCCAAAGTACGGAGAATCCGAAAATTGAGTAAAAACGTTCAAATTATCACACAAAAGTTTATTATTTTTCGGTATAGATCTCGTCTAACCAAATAAAACAAGCCACCTTGGAAGGTGGAGGGTAGAAAGTTTTGGTTTATTATTTCCAATAATTTGTTGGTTTACATTTCAAGGTACGGGTGGGGTCTGGAGTGGCTGTGGGCGCTGAGGCGCGCGTTCTTTGGTGGTGGGGTTCTGGCCGACGTCTGCGGGGGTCGTGGGTTCGAATCTCGCCGCCGGGGTTAGTGCGTCCGAGGCTCATCTTCCCACTCCTCCCAACCCAGGTGATGAGGCAGAGGGAAGCCATGAGTGAACTTATCAGCTAAAATTCTGATCTTCCCTTTGGAATACAGCTGATATCGTCCGCGACGCCAGAATGGCAGTCACTTAATGGCAGTTATTTACTTTACTTTTACATTCCGAAGTACGGAGAATCCGAAAATTGAGTAAAAACGTTCAAATTGAAGACTACAGGGGAAGAACGGGCTATCTGCTGATTTTCTACTTTCGAGATAAATGAAGTTGAATGCGAAAAACAAAATAAAATCAATAGTTAGCCATCAAAAAATCTGAAATTTTGAAGTACTTGAGCTGTTACACTGGTGCATGTGATAAAATAGTCGAAATACCTCCAGATTACCTTTTACTCAAGTTAAAACGGTACGAAGTGTCCAATGTCCCGAAAAACAGCGAAAAACGGGCTATCTCTAATACGCGATGAGGGGAATGATGCAAGAAATGTTGCTAGTTGTCTGCTAGTTGTTTCCTCAACTATTAACCACCGTTCCTACAATGAGTTAATGTTGAGTTGGCACCTTTGCGGTCAAATCATAAACAGGGTATTCCATCAGAAAACAATAAACAATGCTCCAGGAAAAGCGATTTTATTGATACATCTCGCTGGAAACTTGCAACTTGAAAATCGAAAAAAAAAATTAACATCAGGTGACTTGAAAATAAAAAAATTGATGTCAGGCGAATTTTCCTGGTTTTGGTAGGAAGATCAGGATTTGTTTTCTGTAGGCCCTTTGTGGAAAATAAAACTCCGATGCTAGCAGGTTGCCTGTGGTGGTCGGTTTTGGAGGTGGAGCCACTCGTCCTCTGCCTCGACCCCCGCCTCCTGTTTTTTGTTGCTGAGGAAGATTCGGTGTCACAAAACTACTTAAAAAATTTCCATTAAAGCTTTCTCGGTAGTAAACAAGGCGAGGATGGGCAACATCAAACTTGAGCTCTCTCAGTGGCCGAGTTTTCATTGGAGCTTTATTAAGGAATCTCGGGTCTAGAAAACGCTAGAAACGCCCTGTGAATCACATACTTGACTCTGATTGGGTACGGCGGGGAGAGCGACGGCTCGACGTTAGCCCGTTCTTTCGCTGTACCGCTCGGATAAACACGTTCTTTCCCTGCATACGAAACACTCACCTGCGGTTTTGATGCCTTTAGACCCACTTTTTCGCTGTTTTGACCTGATGGCCGTGTTCGGCGTCCAAAAATACATATGGAGCAGCGCCTAACTCGATTTCGAGGGAAAAGGCAGTTAGCCCGTTCTTCCCCTGTAGTCTTCAATTATCACACAAAAGTTTATTATTTTTCGGTATAGATCACTCGCCTGCAAAGAACACAGATTTGCCATTGTCACTACTTACCAACCATATTTTCGCTTCACCGTCAAGTTTATTGTGAAGAAGTAATAGTAAATAGTATACTAAATAAATCCCTTCCTTGCGTGGTATAATCAATTTTGGTACTCTTCCTCCATAAACTAATGTTCATTTATCTATTTACAATTTAACCTTAGCTCGTTTTTACTATGTGGTAGTATCAGTGTTTTTTTGTCTAGGGCAGTTCTTCTCACATCAGCCTGACTGCAACAGTGAAAAGAAAAAGGTAAATATCCTCTACTCCTTCAGGTTAGCCTTTGTTAGTTCCGGGGAATGCCATGGCAGCAGCACTTGTGCCTCCCATTCGTCTGTTTCAACTCCAATTCGTTTTGCTTTGTATATAAATGACCTGAATTGATTGACTGTTCTTGGGAACAATTTACATGAATACAGGGTGTCTACACTTTCGATGGGCATAACTTCAGGGTTCGATTCTACAAGGTATTTCCAACAAAAAATGTCTCTTAGCAATTTTCTTTTAACCCACTCAAAATTCCTTTTTTTTCACATTAAAGTTTTTCTTCGCGTTTTCGACCTTACGGCACTGATATGGTCATAACTCCCTTATTTCTCCTGGAAATTCGAATCTGACTACACCGTTAGAAAGAGCGTTAAATTCCCAAGCTACTAGTGCAAAATCAAAATATTTCAGCAATAAAATAGTTTCAAAAAATCAAGTCAAAAAGCATACTTTAAAAAAATTTCGAAACTTGACTTTCTTTGACCAAAGTTTTCACTCTAAATCCCTGCCCATTTCGATGGGCGCTCTTTGGAGAAAACATGCTCAAATTGTCAGCTTTTCAACGGTCTATCAATTTTTCTTTTTAACATTCAAATTGGAAGAGTAAATTAAGTTTGAATGCCAGAAAACGTGTGTTTTACAAGAAAATCCAGTGTTTCAAGCGGTTTATGGTCCCCCTCGACCTCAAGATGGCTTGACGATTTTGGTGCCATTTTCTAAGTAATTTTTTACGCTGAATCAAATAGTGATACTTCCGAATGGTTCCGACTGCTAGAAAGTGGATTTTTTGAAGAAAACCTTCGTTTTTCGTACATGAAATAAGCATTATTCGTAAATGTGGTAGTGAGCATGAAGTAACACCTTTGAACTCAACAAAAACACCGAATTTCTAGCTGATTGAAGTTTTTGTTCAGTTCAAAGGTGTTACTTCATGCTCACTACCACATTTACGAATAATGCTTATTTCATGTACGAAAAACGAAGGTTTTCTTAAAAAAAATCCACTTTCTAGCAGTCGGAATTATTCGGAAGTATCGCCATTGGATTCAGCGTCAAAAAATACATAGGAAATGATACCAAGATCGTCAAGCCATCTTGAGATCGAGGGGGACCATGAACCGCTTAAAACACTGATTTGCTTGTAAAACACACGTTTTCTGACATTCAAACTTGATTTACTCTTCCAATTTGGATGTTAAAAAGAAAAAATGATAGACCGTTGAAAAGCTGACAATTTGAGCATGTTTTCTCCGAAGAGCGCCCATCGAAATGGGCAGGGATTTAGAGTGAAAACTTTGGTCAAAGAAAGTCAAGTTTCGAAATTTTTTTAAAGTTGGCTTTTTGACTTGATTTTTTGAAACTATTTTATTGCTGAAATATTTTGATTTTGCACTAGGTAGCTTAGGAATTTAACGCTCTTTCTAACGGTGTAGTCAGATTTGAATGTTCAGGAGAAACAAGGGAGTTATGACCATATCGGTGCCGTAAGGTCGAAAACGCGAAGAAAAACTTTAAAGTGAAAAAAAAGGAATTTTAAGTGTGTTAAAAGAAAATTGCTAAGAGACATTTTTTGTTGGAAATACCTTGTAGAATCGAACCCTGAAGTTATGCCCATCGAAAGTGTAGACACCCTGTATATAAATTATTTGACATTAGAATAATGTTGTCGCAAAATGACGAAAAAGCGAAGTTTCTTGTAGATCCCTACCATGAATTGAGGAGAGTCTAGCCCCCAGAAAGTATTGTCGGGTTTCAGCGCTACCTACCGCCACTTCAGCGAACTACCATCCTTTTCAGCTCTATGTGAGCGTGGTCAAGCGGGATTTCTGAAAAGTAGGCTTACCTCGATTTTACCACTCTCTAATTTCTAAGTTTGGCTGTTTAGTTGTTATTTCTTTTTAGACACACATCAAGTTCACCACTAGTGCATTCAAATCAATTGTAGAACTCAAAAATAAATGTTCTCGAGTCGACTAAGTCCATGTACATCGCTACATTGTAATCTTAGGATAACTGCAAGTTTTAGAGGAGCGACGGTAATGCGGTCGCGAGCGTGATCACCTGATAAGATATCAGAAATGGTAGTTCGTTGAAGTGACGGTAGGTAGCGCTGAAACCCTACAACACTTTCGGGGGGTTAGACTCTCCTCATGAATGGGGTCTCTACAAGAGACCTATTTCCAAGAAATCTCCTGCAAAATTTTTCTTCAAGTACCTATTTGACATCTAGTTGATGGGGTTTTTTGAGACGAGAACTTCATTACACTCATTGATAACGAAGAAAAACCTATTTCGCTCCTTCGTGTGCGCCGATTTTCCGAATACTTTCGGATTTGACTGTTTCCAGTGTTGTCAAAAACTCGAAGCTTATTGCTAGAATAAGTCATGTTTAGGTACGAGTACATTATGTACCTTCACGAATTTGAAAACATGACCTAATTGATCTAAAAATTCACCATTTTTCGAGTTTCAAGTTCTTGGATTGCATCCAACTTACCCAATTATGAAATTAATATTCTTTCAATAAAATGTTGAATAATTTATTCCTCTATTTGGTGTGACATCAGCATGATGAATACCAGTCACCAACTGTTAATGCGTGAATTATATCATTCGATGATGAACTGTCGAATTCTATTTGGTGAAATTATTTGTAGCTGTTTGAAACTATTTTTCACTTAGACCCATCTTGCTTGGTTCCTGTTGTATCAAACCACGAAATGTACAAGATTTATGAAATTGACTGATGAAGTTTCGAATTGGAGAAAACTCAGAGGCAACTAGGATAGCTGACGGTATCCATCAAGGAGGCATGAACACCCGCCAGGGGCGCTGGTGGTACAAGTAGTTTCTCATATGTCCAATAGTTTCGACAAACCCGGGTCTATCCCCAAATCGAAGTTTTTGGAAACTTCGTCGGTCCCCGGCATGGTGAAACCCGCGAAATCGGGTGAATCCGCCATATCTGGGGCCTTGCGTTCAGATGATGCACCATTGCCCAAACTCTGACCGCGCTCAGGGCTCAGTTCAGTCACCCGCCGACGACGCCACGAACGATCTCGATTCAGCGGAGACCGCGATCGATGACGCGATCGGCGAAAATATGATTCGCAATCAAACTTTGTGCGAAGGTATCACGAATTTTCATTTGATCTGGATCGCTCAAGATCCGCGTTGGAAGAACCCCATCTGGCTTCCCGGTTGCGGGAAGGGGATCTCTTGAACATATTAACTTCTAAGTACAGGGTGAGCCACGGAAACCCACTTATTTGAAAGGTCAATTAAAAAAAAAGTAATGCAGATATCGTTATATATTTTTTTTATTTTAAAGGACAACTCTTGAATTTTTTTTTTTTCATATGGGTTTAAAAATCACATCCATCAAATGATGGCCTCTATTGTTTAAATATTGGTTCAAACGATTTTTAAAGTTTCTTTCCACTGTGATCAGCATATTGATGGGTACTTCGGCAATGGCGGCACGAATGTTGTTTTTTAGGTGTTCTAGGGTTTGTGGAAGAACGTTATAAACAGTTGACTTTAAGTAGCCCCATATAAAAAATGCCAGAAATGTGAAAATGGGCCTCATCGCTGAAGAAAACGATCGCGTCATGGGGCAGGTTTTCGAGCAGTGCTTCACATGCAGTTTGGCGGGCGATTAAATCCCTTTCGCTCAATTCCTGCTCTACAGCCAATTTATAGGGATGAAATTGAAGATCATCGTGGAGAATCCGTCTAACAGTTGTGCCTGGAATCCCCTGAGCAGCTGCCTGTTTGCGAGCCAAACAATGGGGGGAGCGCAAAACCGACAGCCTCACTCTCTCAACGTTTTCTGGGGTTCTGGAGGTCCTTTGAGGTCCAGTTCGGTTTCTGGCAACACTTCTAGTCTCCCGAAATGTGGTAGCCCAAGTTAGAATCGAATTTCGACCGGGAACCGCTCCATAAGGACGAATTTTGAAGAGCGCACAGAAGGCTCGTTGGGTCGCAATAACTGACCGATCATTGGAAAAAAAGGTTTCTAGGGCAAACGCCCGCTGCTCTCTCGTCCAAAGCATGGTGGCAACTAACCGTACTGATAACAAAACTTTAGGAGCTCCGCCTTCGAATGGGCCATTGTCCCCCCTTCTACAACCCCATCAGGCCGAACGGCGATTTTTTCAAATAAGTAAGTTTCCGTGGCTCACCCTGTATATATCACGCTTCCCATGTGGTGGCACTTCGATTCAGCTCACAACTGGATATCACGACAGCCATGTGGTGAAGATTCCAAATGATCAGGAATCGCTGAAGAAAAGATGGAGGAAATATACAGATTTGCCCTGTGTGTTATAACTAGAGCGTAGAATGAGGAAAACTGCATTCTATAATTCTATTCCTGGCAGTTCCCTTCTTCAGCGTCACGAATTTTGGCGAGGGGAGTTTTGATTCCGTGGAATCTGGAGAATTTTTGTACTGGTAACGTGATTTCATTATGGAAATTCGAAATTATCGGGCATTGCCTCAGTCCCATGTATATATCACGCTTCCCATGTGGTGGCACTTCAATTCAGCTCAAAACTGGATATCACAACAGCCATGTGGTTGAGATTCCAAATGATCAGGAATCACTGAAGAAAAGATGGAGGAAATATACAGATTTGCCCTGTGTGTTATAACTAGAGCGTAGAATGAGGAAAACTGCATTCTATAATTCTATTCCTGGCAGTTCCCTTCTTCAGCGTCACGAATTTTGGCGAGGGGAGTTTCGATTCCGTGGAATCTGGAGAATATTTCTACTGGCAACGTGGTTTCGTAGATGATGGAAATTCCAAATTATCGGGCATTGCCTCAGTCCCATGTATATAGCACGCTTCCCATGTGGTGAAGATTCCAAATGATCAGGAATCGCTGAAGAAAAGATGGAGGAATTACACAGATTTGCCCTGTGTGTTATAACTAGAGCGTAGAATGAGGAAAACTGCATTCTATAATTCTATTCCTGGCAGTTCCCTTCTTCAGCGTCACGAATTTTGGCGAGGGGAGTTTTGATTCCGTGGAATCTGGAGAATTTTTGTACTGGTAACGTGGTTTCATGATGGAAATTCCAAATTATCGGGCATTGCCTCAGTCCCAAGTATATATCACGCTTCCCATGTGGTGGCACTTCAATTCAGCTCAAAACTGGATATCACAACAGCCATGTGCTGAAGATTCCAAATGATCAGGAATCACTGAAGAAAAGATGGAGGAATTACACAGATTTGCCCTGTGTGTTATAACTAGAGCGTAGAATGAGGAAAACTGCATTCTATAATTCTATTCCTGGCAGTTCCCTTCTTCAGCGTTACGAATTTTGGCGAGGGGAGTTTTGATTCTGTGGAATCTGGAGAATATTTGGACTGGTAACGTGGTTTCGCAGATGATGGATATTCCAAATTATCGGGCATTGCCTCAGTCCCATGTATATATCACGCTTCCCATGTGGTGGCACTTCAATTCAGCTCAAAACTGGATATCACATATTTTTGACGAGAAACATACAATTTTACCACATTTCGGGGTATCTCTACTTTATGTGGGGTTGTCTGTTTTCGAGAACTAAATTATTTTGTTCGTGTGTTACATTTCAAACGCTTGGTGCCTGTGCCTGCATGATGGAATCATTTCACGATGCAACCATTTCATTTCATTGATTCATCCTAATTTTACCCAACATCTTTTGTTTTACTGTATAACTTCCTTATTTTTCCATTATGTTCACTCATTTTCTGTTTCGTCATGTTTCAGATTCATTTATCATTATTCATCCATGCACCTGCTTCTGAATAATCCTCATTAGCGCTTTTAATCCTTGTTTTCTTTTTTGTTCTCGATTCTGTGGTTGTCTGTTGGGGTTTGGAAAAAAACTTTGAATAAAAAACAAAAAAGATTTGGTGCTCGATATTCCAGCGAAAAAAACGGAGGAAGCGACAGCTTTTCCACCACAAGAAGCTCCACGCCCCCCACCGTCAGCCGTTCATCATCGCACAGAACCGAGCCAGAGCAGCTGCTGCTGCAGCAGCCGCAATGGGCGGTGTCTCACCCACTGCTTGCTGAACCTTCCAATCACCTTTTGTCCAAAAGCGAGACTCAGGTACGTCACAGTCACTATTCGTTGAAGGATATTCAAGAATCTGTAGTTAGTTTTCCCAAATATTCTCGATTCGCTTTATATTTCAATCTCTTGGAAGAGGCAATTTCAGCAAACAGTGCAGCCAGTGTATGGCATGAAGTAAATTATATTTTTCCCGGTGAGACATACGAAGGTCATCCAATAAGTTCTTAGTAGCTTAGTGTAATGACACATTGAGCTGGAAACCGCAAAACGCATCCTGCTGCGGGAATCCACCAGCAAGTTTTTCTTATGGGCGATGACAAATTAGGTAAACTGCGCCGCGGCGACCGCGCGCGGTTTTTTTCTGCCGCGACCTGTCGTCGGATTCCAAAACTCTGCTTCCCGCACTGTAGCGTGGTTTGACGGGGAGAACCCAAACATACAATTGCCTAGTGACAAATTGGGCGGCAGAACCGCACCCCGCATCTTTTCATATTTTCGCCCGCTTTGCATCTTTTGTGAGCTTACTATTCGCTGTTTTTGTTTATTATTATTATTTTTTTTTCTTTTCCTAATGACGACGGAAACACTTATTTCGCTGGTTGAGAATCAACCCTCAGTATGGGACAAAGGGGCAGAGGTGTATCAGGATAGATATGAGAAGGAGAAGGCGTGGCTTGGAATAGCAAGCGGGATGTTGGGATGCTTTCTCATCTGAAGAACAGCAGTCAAATAGAAATTCTCATCTGAAGAACAGCAGCCAAATAGAAATTTCAACGATATGTAAATTAGATAAATCTTGGTAACTTTTTCATCTTAAAATTGCAAACGGTACTAAATACGTAGGTGCAATAGACACAAAAAATAATATTCTCTAGTGGTTAACAGAAATTCTGAAATACTTCATCATCAAAGGTCTTGACCCAAGAAATTCATCCATCTTATTGCAAAGCTGAAATGTATATTTGCCCGTGACTATTCAAAACATCGTCCAACTCGGAAGAAAAATTAACGATGATTCGAGAGAGAATGTACCTATTTTTGTTAACCGTTTTGGTTTTTTGCATCAGATTAAGATGACATGCACTGTCGAGTTGTTGCATTATATTTTGACGACCCAATATACGCAAATCTACCAGAGCGTTTTTATGGGAGACAGCCAATGCGTTTTTTTTTTTTTTTGGCTAAATGGGAGATCACTTATGCCGATATCACTCAAGCCTCATTTCGGTTGATACAACAAAGTAGGCAAACAAAGCAAAATAATTTGTTAGTCACTTCACACCTGCAAAGCCAATCTACCTTCTTATAATATTCGACGTTAAACTTACGATACGAATCTGCACGATCTTTTAATTTCAACGTCTGTTGGAGTCCAGGTAGAGACGGCAAGGGGCGGCCAGTTTCTCGAATCTCGCACTTTTCCAAGACCAACAAACGTGAATAGTTTACTTTAATGAATGAACCGAATTATCCATCTTACCTACAATACTCCTAGATAATCAAAATACTTAGAACAAATACTTGGAACAAAACGGTGGACCGAAAACGAAAAACCCTTATCAGTTTTGTTTACTTCTAATTCCAACACGATAAGGAAACCCGGATTCCTGAGCTATCGAGGGGAGAGGGGTGTACGCATTTTCTCCATGCTGCGCCACAAGTTCACATTTCGTGCTCTCTGGTTGGCCAATCTTACGTGCCCACCTCCCCTGCCCACACGTCACCCCCCTGGTGTACAGAGCAGCCGGACGATGTTGCTCAAACCGCCGCTGATTGGTCGAGTTCCCCCCCTCGGTTTTCGCGCGTAGATTCAACAAGCACAGTACCTATGATCGAGTCTTTTGTCACTAGCCAACTTACTTTTCAAACGAAGAGGAACAAAGAGGAACGAACTTTGAATTTTTTTTTTTTTTAAATTGGCTGGGGGTGCACATACGCCTATGCTCATATCAGTAGCCGCCCCTGACCTTGTTATCTGTCTATAATAATTATGTATCTAGCTGTGAAAATGTTGGTGGGGAATATCTGAAATAATGTAGGTACCTCAGAATTATTGCAGTGTAATAGTAATTTATTCAAATTATTCCATTTATTTTCATTTTAATTCAATTCAGTCAATCATTTCAATACACGAAATTTTGTTGAAAAGGAACCGAACCAACTTCTAGAAAATAATCGGCGAAAAAATCTCGTATTTCAACTACGATTATTCAACCAACCACCAACTACCACCCCATCGCGGTTTTCTGCTCAATATGTCATGTAGCTCCAAACGCGGTTTTGTGGCTGCAGAGAACTGCAAACCGCTGCCGCTTAATGTGTCATTACACTTACAAGGCGAAACAAACATTTTGGAAATGTGGTGATTTATTTCTCAACATTGTCTACTTTTAGCTCGATTCACTTGGCTTCTTGATTTCTTTTGAGATGCCTTCTATCCCAGCTATCTTCGATCGGTGATTTGCCTATAAGGGATCGTGGACATTCATTACGTTATCCTCTATGTTAGCCGTTTTTGGGGCACCTTGGCGTGGCACATCAAAAACCAACGTAATTTTTGAAAGTCGTCAAAGAAGAGTCACCATGCAAAGCACTCAAGTTGACCAAGAATCCAAGACCAAATGCAAGAATCCCAACAGATATTGCTCTTTTTCCAATGGGGAATTTGCCTCACTTTTTTTTTTTTTCAAGAGAGGGTTTAGTTATGTAGAAGAAAACCATACCGTCAACTGGTACAACTTTGTGCCAATTTTGAGGTTTTTTACGTGTAAATACTTTACTTTTCATCGTATACCTATTATTGAAAAATTTACCCAACGTACCTCTACTTTCCAAGTATCAAATGCCACCATGAAAAAAAATCTATCTCTTATGCAAGAATAGAGAGAAATGTTTTTTCGTGGCACATTCTTGTACCCCATAAGGGTACAACAATGTACCACAATTTTTTTTTAGCTTGAAAATATACGAATATCGAGCAGTGGACACTTCTTGCCCTGGTTTCGTTGTTACTCATCATGTTAACTTTGAAAAGGAACCAAAAACAAGCTTGTTTCTAAAAAAATTTCAATATTTTTCAACTTTTTAGGGAGTGTGTGATTACAAAAAAAACTCGAAACCTTATCTTCTTCATTTTTTAATAAAATTCAGTAAGCATAACACAGAAAATATATTTTTTATAACAAAAATATAACCCTGATTTATATGGCTCAATTCAAAAGTAATTCCAAAACCATGGATGAACGGATGAACCGAAAATTTTGAGATTTTTAGGTAACCATCAGGAGGTTAGTTTTAACAAATTGGAGTGAAGATATTTGGAGTATTTAAATTTTTAAAATGTATGATACCAACAAAAATATATGATAACATTTAAAAATCTAAAATGTAAGCTCATTGCTCTCTTTCTTGACTATAAATGTGAAGAATTACAAAAAATAGTCCCTGTAGGCCTATCTGATGCGGAGATATATGAGGGAAATGGTTAGGATCTCCCCCTAAAAGGTTTGGGTTCCGTAATTTGGTTTGATTCGTGAACTGTGACATTTGGATCGTCCACGTGATCAAAAAATAGAACAGAACACTTTAAATATCAATGCATAAACGGGAAAAAGTTGGTGGCACAAAGTTGTACCCTGTTTGTCCCATTTTTTACTTTCCTGTAAATATCAAAGGAAATAACACACTCGTGAAAAAGGCAAATATGGCAATTCGTTGCTGATATTATAGGTTTGAAAATATAAACTTACCAGAAACGTGAACCAAACGCTAGTGGGGTACCCAGAGGAGACTTTTTGGACAAATTCAACTTACGAAAAAAACGGGGAACAGATACAATTTTATCACTGTCGCTGATGTCCACTGATAAGCTTGTTGAGTTGGTTAACCTGTGCCTATACTATTGCCCTGCTCCAGTGATTTTTCCTGAATTAATAGCTTTATCCCAGGAATCGCTAGGTAGTGCTGACTGTGAAAAAGTTTGTGGCACATTGTTGAACGGGGTGGGGAAAGTTGTACCAGTTGATGGTAGTGTTCGAGAAAGCATAAAAATTTAAAGAATTGAAGGAAGATGGAAATTTTAAATGTAGCAGCAATCTGTTCATGGGGGCATGGGGTTGCAACGTAATGGGTTTTCTAACCAATCTGACTTCATAGGGGGATCTGTGCCCCTTACAACAGTAGCACTACCTCTGGAAGCTTACATGTAACTGTAGCTTACGTGAACACAGGATTGCGCAACAGGGGAAGAGAAAAAACCCAGACGTCAAAGTGACCAAAATAAGCAATTTTACTCACCCTTTTTTACAATACGATTGATTCTACCCATTAGTTTTCATCTTCACTTATTTAGTTTCTATATTAGTTAGTTTCGTTATTTGAATCACATTATTTGAGTAGATCATTTCGTGTGGTCACAAGGGCGCTTACAACCCTACCTGTTGTCGTTCTTCGATACTATTTCCTCAAACTTTCACGCTTCGCCAGAGCGCACAGCTGTGTTAATCTGGTCAGTTTTCGCATCATTTTGTGGGAGGAACCCCGGCGTGGGACGTGATCAGCCTCCCTCGATTTTCGCGGTGTTTTTTGACAGAGGCTTCACTTGTTTAGGCATTTTCTTCTGCAATAATTTTTTCCCTTCGGTATTCTTGGTGTTAAATGTAATTCTAGGGCCTTATTTTAGGATTTGACTTGAAATTCCAGAATCTATCCCATTGTTCTAAAATCCATGGGCCTGCTTTCAAACCTGGTCAATAAAAAATTAAAAGCCCGATTCATCCTGGAAGCCCCTGATTTGTTAACATTGGCTGTCCACGACTTTTGTACTGCATGCAAGTAGTGGTGTGTCGGTACAGCTGTACTGGGACTGTGAAACCGAGTATCAACTTGTAACGGTTCCATGCAGTGACAACCCCCCCCCCCCCTTTACTGGTCCAGTTCCATGTACAGGGAAGCGCTCTTATCGATTCCACGGGCTAAGAAGATAACGTATCATGGAACGGCTCTTGACTGGGAAGGGATCTTCACGACTGGTTAGCATGGTTTTGGTAAGCAGTACCTGTAAGGGAACTGTACCGGTAATTGGGAATAGTTACATATTAGTCACTGAAACTGTTGGAGCCATTCTAGGGAAATATCAGGACAGACACACCCCTATTTCTCTTGCTATAGTGGCACCGTTTGGCGGTGAGGGAAATTACTGATCGGATTGCCCAGGTACAGAACAGCTATATTTATCTTAGACTAAGGTCCATTTAGACGAGCCACTAAAATTGCCAAAACCCGGCAATTCCGAGCAACCAAAATTGCCGGAAATTCCGCAATTTTTTCCCTCTTTCCCTTTCTTTAAAAGTTGAGCAACTCCGAGCAATGGGGGGTGCGCCTGATTTTTGTTTAAATTTGCATTCGAAAGTAGACCTCATCCTGAGAATTTTGACACCAGCCGTTCTCTTTTTGGATGAGGAGATCTTTTTCTATGATTTTTCAAAGTTTCGAATGTTTATGACGTCACGCTCCCCTCCCGCCTGAGCGGGACCCCCCAGCCCACTGTGACGTCATAAACATTCGAAACTGAAAAATCATAGAAAAAGGTCTCCTCATGCTAGAAGGTCGTGGCTGGTTTAAAAATTCTCAGAATGAGATCTAGTTTGATTAAAAATAATAATAAATAGTTTCTCCGACCCATGCGGCACACTCCATTAATTGTTCGGAGTTCAGTTTTTGTGGAGCAACTCCGAGCAATTAATTGCCTGGAATTGCTCAACTTTTTTATACCATCAGTTGTTCTTCAAACAAGTGTCCCTCGAGGAACGAAGTAATACGATGTGGAAAGAAGAAGTAAATATTGCTGCTGCTGTAGTGGTACTGGCTGCATCTAGGAGAAAAAGGAAAAGAAAGTTATGGTAGCGAATATAGCCTTGCTGAACTCCTGTTGGACAATTTCTTTTTTATAAATTTCGCCATGATGCCCGACTATAAGTTTGGAGTTTAGTATAAATTTATATAGGATTGTTTTATATCCCCCCTTGGCACAGATCGTTGATCTATGAGGGGGGTAGTTTCCACTACTATATTATTTTGTTTTGCACCATTTTTGCCGTCTGCATGGAAATAAACTTATTTCATTTCATTTCATTTCATATTGTATTATTTATAAATAGTATGCATATTTGATAGATAACGAATCCTTGTGAATTCTTTGAATGTCACCTTCTTCCCTCTCTCCACAAAAAAATTGCCGAAAACGAGCAATTGAAGCCCACTGGCGATGGACTTCAAAAATTGCCGGAAAAAAGTTGCGGCTTCCCGACAATATGGAGCAACACCAGGCAATTATTGTCGGAGACTCAATCTCTCTCCCAGTTGAGGAAAAATTGCCCGAATGCAGGGAAATCTTGAAGCCGCAATTCTCGCCTGAGCAATGATTGCCGTAAAAAGTTGCTCGTCTAAATGGACCTTGAAGACCTTAGAGTCATCACTATGTTCTGACTCGAATAATTTGTCCTTTAATAATATCGTATCACAATGATACGGCCTGTTGATTCCATAATATCCATCCATTTCTCATGTTTGACACTGGTTTTTAGCTCTGTGCAAGTTTGGAACTTTCTCCATCACAATTCATTTCCTTCAAGACCCTCCTTCTCACGGTAAGTCTCAATACTCTCGTACTATAGCTAGTCATACAAGGACATTCCAAACCTGTTGTATCCGCAACCACCACCCTCCAAGATAACACTGGTCTAATCAGTATTAAAAAGTGATAAGTTTAAAAGAAGCACGTTGTGTCCGTTCTTTTCGAAATCCAGATTGGATTAAGTATTTAGTTTCGGTGTTCAAATTAATACCCAAAAACTAACAAAACCTACTGTCCCAAATCCGTAGTTTTGTCCAGTCTAGGGAGTGCAGATAGACGAGAGGAATGGAAAAATGTTTTTGGACAGGCTAGGGCCCATCGCAGGCTGTAACGCCACCAAAGAAGAAGAAGGGAGTGCAGATTTCATCACATAATCTACAGGGTGTTTAATATACGTGGTTCCTCCAAAAACACTAGAAAACTTCTGCGTGGCCTCAGGTAATTGATCAGTAGATCGCGATCAGAAGGAGGCCACACCCCTCCCGCAGTAACGGCCTCCCTGATGATTGGAGCTCGGTGTTGGTCCAGTAGGTGGCAATCGATGAGCAGAAGTGGTAATGTCTGCGGTGTCCGATTATCGCACAAACACAGGG
The DNA here is from genome assembly GCA_009739505.2 of Apolygus lucorum. NCBI lineage: Eukaryota > Metazoa > Arthropoda > Insecta > Hemiptera > Miridae > Apolygus > Apolygus lucorum. Next base: position 7,548,261 of record CM019173.2, on the reverse strand, counting down.
GCGCGGAAGTTATCCCAAAGTCGTGAAGATAAAATCGGTAATGACCATGGCCCGTCAAGATTTGAGTCAACCGGAAATCATCTGAGATCATTACCTGGTGCTGAGATTCGATTGAGGGGAAAAATCGTTTAGTATGCCGACCCTTCGTTGTTGCATTCCAGCGCACCTCCCAATTCTCCATGCTGACCTTGAATAAGTGCTGCCTGAGAGGGAACTGTGAATAACAGCCTCCGGATAGCCACCGTGAACCACAGTATTCGAGAAATGGGTTGAAAGCTGAATGTGGGAGCCCGAGAAGCATTCTGATTGGTGGAGCTCCAGGACGTAGTTATAGCGGAAAGCAACAGATAGCGTTCATGATCACTTGTTCCCAACCTCATCACAACAAGTCACCTTATTTATCACATATTTTTCTCCTTGGTGCATTACCGGCTGCATCTAAGTAATTAATTTGATAACATTCAGTTATATTCGCGATATCTACGGAAAAAATCGAGCGATTTTCAATAATACACTGGGTTTCAAACGTTTCTTTGGGTGGCAGTTGTCTATTGAATATTTGAACTACTGGCGATAGGGACAACAACAATTGCATGAGGAACTCTGAAAATACCTTTCGCCTCGATTGGTTTTTCCAAGTAATTTTTGCAAATCTAAATGATGATGAAACGAAAAGTTATCAATTTCTGGTCATTCAAAAGGATTTGAAAAGAAGCGGTATGAAGAGTGTGGCCTCCCCCTCCCCACCACTTCCGTAGTGGCTTTCAATCCTAGCTGAAAGTAGATAGCGCAACTGAGGCAGCCTCAAAAATGCTTGCACACCATTTTAACGTTGGCTTTCTTCTCTGTTAACTTGTCTCCATTACTCTGTGGTCAGGGGAGCTCTGCACTCCAGGGTCTACCACTATAGGTCTACCAGAGAAACTTTGCATCCCTTTAGCGCATTCTGCTGCAGAACAGAACTACGTATCTCTTATCATCAAGCAAATTCCCATGCGCACGATAATTTTTCGGGAATTTCTCCCCTCAAAGTGACATGATTTCCCTCCTACTGCAGCTTGAAATTCGTGCATTTCGGAGTCTGTTTTGAAGCCTAATTCCAGTATAATATATTAATAAAGGGTGTTCCAGAAGTAGCGCCAAATTTCAAAGGGCAATAAAAAACTCAATTTTCGCTCAATTTGAAATTTTTTTATTGGAAAATGTAGCAAATATACTCCGATTTAAGTATGAAAAATCACATCTGGCATGTGCCCACCCAAACTCGCCGCACACTGCACCAAACAGTCATTGAAATTTTCGATCACTCGCCAGCAGCTTTCCGGATACTGGTTCGAACTGCATCGACAGTCTCTTCGTCTCGCGATGAGCGCGGGCGCCCTGACTTCCTGTCGTTCAAAATTGAGCCCGTGGTTTCGAATTTGCGCACCAATCTTCGAACAGTGGATTCGTTAGGTGCCTCATTACGTCCTAGACGATCACGAAGCACTCGAACCATTGCCGTGGGGCTTTCATTACACTTGTGAAAAGTTTCTAACACCAAAATAAGCTGTTCTTTGGAGAGCTGTTCCATCGCTAAAAAGTCACGTAAAGAACAAAAACTTAGTATCGAGTGGGTCGGTAACTCAAATCGCAATGATAATAGATAACAAAAATTATAACATCATGGCTACCAACCTTCGCGGGAAACCATAGTGCCAACTTAAAATTCGGCGCTACTTCTGGAACACCCTGTAGTACCTAAACGAATAATTCGCATGGATATTGTCTATAATAAAATTAGTAATTACTCAAGGACCCATAAAAATACTGTAGGCACTCTCATTCAATTCAGAAAATGGAAAACTGTTAAAAATTGGAAAATAATAATAATAATAATAGAGCGTGTATGAAGAGTTCTGGACGATTTTCTTGATGCATTATTAAATAAAATTCAAATTTTGTTTAAAACTGATTCTACGTATTTATTTTTTGATTGCCGAATACTACCCATCACAAAGCGTGAGGGTCTAATTTCTCAACTTTCCAATTTAAATAACTGTGCCCGGCTATTTAAGTTGAATGAATTAGCTCTTACTTTTTATAGAACTCTTATATCTGAAGGGTGGGGACTCAGGCGTCTTCTGCCCTCAGCCAGCAACAACAAATTAGAAAAACATTGCTTAACTTGACTAATTTATTTAATAGATCGAACAGGGACGTTAAAATTGCCTACCTATTGCACAGCGGTTTCATTGACAAAAATTGATGACGGTCGATTAAAAAGAAAAAGCTAGTTGTCGCACCTGGTTCTGGGGTCCTCTTGTAGGAAACTGGGTTTGCAGAAAATACAGCTTTGAGATGAATTGTAGACTCCTTGGTCGGAGGTGGCACGATGGGCGGCCTTCCTGGTTGAAGATGGTGTGACGTCACCACGGAGAGTAGAGAGCGTCCTGAGAGGGCGATGGCTGGCGTCTCTCCTCATAGGAGGCCTGGTGTTGGCGTCTCCCCTCCCCAAAACAGTGGAACGCGATTGAACAGGGTTCAATAATGTGAGTCCCTGGCTTTGGGATCTCACACTGTAGAGGATTGAAGTTGGAGAATGAGGAATTTAACCGAATTCTGTTTGCATTTTTCCTGAATAGTTAATGGTGTGGGATAGATGAAAATCGGTCTGATTTCGGAAAATAAGTCTCCTGTTATTTTTGGGAGACAATCAAAATTTTTGATTTTAAAACTAACCGGGAAAACAGACGTGAAGCGGGAACGCTCGCTGATTGGGCTGTTCGGATCGCCGTCCCTCCCAGTGTTGCCCATTGGGACGACGAAATCGTGTTTTCTAAGAGAAAAGTTATCAAACAAAAACAGGGGAAACCTAATTTTCCCCATCTTGCTTTTTCTATTTTTTTCTTCAGTTTTTCGATTTCGAACTTTACTGTTTCGTGAAATTTTGCATCTGGGGACTATAGATTTCTCGATCTCAGCGCTTCAAGCGGCCATAAATGAACTATTCCAGAATGACGTCATTTTCCTGGTTTTTTTAAACATTCGTATTTTCTACACTGTTTTGTTTATTCGTAAATTAGGAAGTTCGGGCTGAAAGTTTGTCGTAGGGGGTTTTTCGAGGTGCTGAATCCGATTTTGGGGTCAAAAATAGGAAATTCCGACATGGTGAAATCCCTCATTGATGAAATACCTTGGAAATCCCGCTCGAGTATGGCTAGCTATTGAAACTATTCTAACCCGTTTAAGTGGTTCATGTTGATTAAGTCTCTCCCGTACTTGTTTTCCAGAACCCAGGAACGCATTGGAACTCCGTGCCAGAGAAACAAATCCAAGATCACATCCTCTCGAACCAATGGTTCCTCTCTTCCATCAATAACGTCGACTAGCAGTGGGCTTCATTTAGTTGGTTAGAAGCCTTCTAAATTACACGAGAAAAGAACCGTTTGAACTGAAGAAAATATCCGTTTCCCAGCACAAAAATTCGTCTTTCAAATGTGTAAAAATTTGTTTGCTGTACATAAACTAGCGTATTATTATTATTTTATTTATTTATATTTTTTGGAACATTGTTATAGTTATAAGGTTAATGTTGAGCATTACTTAACGACGATGCTTCCTCGTAAACAAAATGAATGTAGAAGTTAAACTGACAAATTTTCTCTTTTTCAATTAGCTGGATTTTATCACTTCAGACATGCATCTGCTCATTTTGCTTTTGTATGAAAGGTGAATGTTTTTGGCACCTGTTCTTAAATAAGTTGTGTCCCAGCAATTCATATGATCTCTTGTTTCTTGTACCTAGTTAAGTTGCAGTATTTTATTATTTCTACGTAGAAAGTGGTAGTTTCGATGAAGTTAAAAAAGGTGTGACGTCACCTAGGGATCTGAAGCCCATATTTATCAAATTCTTTCTATAATTTGTATTAATGTGGAGGGTATTGGAGCAAACTGCTTCAGGCAAACTATTTTGTGGCTTTTGAATCTTAGGTACTTCGTTACCTAGTCAGGTGAGGGCCCTTTGGCATTTTACAATGAGAACTCACTATTTTTTACTGGTTTAGGTTTGTTGTTATTCCTTGTTGAATCTGCTGACCTCAAGGTTTGTCCGAACAGGCAGTGGCTCGACTCGTGTCTTGGGAGAGTTGTTTTGATGCCACAATAATAATTATTTTCGTCAGAGAATTCTGAGGAGCCCTTTCGGGTTCGTATTGACTGCGCCACTTTGTTGTATCATCAAAAATTAACTTCCTTCTATTGGTGATCGATCTCCAATCTTTTCATCTGAACTATATTTACATTCCTGCGTCGAGCACTTTACCACTGTCCCGAGGAAGTGATGGACAGAAATGCGGAGAGGTAGCTGATCACCACAATACCAGCATCATTAGAGTAGAGAAACTGATAGGAAAACAGCCCGAGTCGATGCATTTGTAAGAAAGAAAGGCCTAAGTCCACTATTTTCAGATTTCGAGCTGATGATGCCATCTTGTAGAGGCTTTTGAAGAATACTATTGGTTGACATGGAGCTAATGTTTCAGAGAACTTCAAAGGGGGGGGGGGGGCATCTTTGGCATTGTGCTGTGGCCACTTGCAGTTGAACACTGTACTGCCATAGAAATGCAGGATTGGAGTACCAGCACTGGGGATTGGATGGTAACTTCAGGGTAGGGAACAAAACGCCACGCAATTGTGAGAATGCCAAGGGCTCCTCAGTTTTTGGTTGGTTAGTGAATGTACATCTCAGGGGTACCTGTGGGCTCCACAACATCCATCCACCCTCTCCCAAGGGGCTGCAAGGCGGTGGGTGGCCACGATAGATGCTGTAGGCCCCCTGCTTGATTCGCTTGTATCCTATTTTTCTTGATTTATGTGTTGGCTCACACAAGCTAATACTGTGGCTAGTTACGGGCTTTGAACGAGTGTTTTGGGCTGATACTCACTGCCTGGGGTTGCCATTGGAAAATAGTTTCAGGCACAGATGGCTTATACTCTCCCTCTTTCTTTTAAAAAGAGGATTCCGCTGGCTATCCCATGTTGGAGTCAGTAAATCTTCCGCTTAGATCTGCGAATTTTTTTTATCCTTTTCCAGGAAATGTCGCGTAAAGACGCACCTTCCACAATGTGGTGACCAAATGCTTCCATTCTGGATCTCCAGAAGCGGTCGCATCTGCATAGGAAGTGTTCAGCGGAGTCCTCTTCCTGTTCACATGGTTCACATCGGTGAAATTCAATTGTCCATGATGTTCAGCATTCTACGAAAGTCGTAATGCCTCGTTAGAATGCCTATCATTACAGTCCTGTAAAGGACCTGGGCCTCCTCGATCATCCGCCGCCACTCATCCCTATCCAAGGCAGCCATCCGCCATCGCCTGACCCGAAGGGCCCTAAGGACCGCCTCCACGTCATCGATCCATCTCATACACGGTCTTCCTCTCAATCTGCTGCCACCTGGATGCCCATAGAGCAATCTCGCGTGGAACTCTTTCAGGCTCCATCCGTTCCATGTGACCCAACCATCGGAGTCTGCTCCTCTTGACAAACGTCACCACGTCCAGCTGACTGTACAGCTCTCTCAGCTAATGCTAATGACATTAGCCCGATGGTATTTCGACTTTTGGAAGTCAGCCATAAGGCTTGTTTGGGATTGTATGAGGTGATAAGCATTCTGGTCTGTCGGTATCTATCAGTTTCTTTGGACCAGAGTATGTTAAGGTCTTGGGAATCCCATTTTTGACCTTTTCTTCGCAGGCATTTTTTGAGATGCCCATTGCCGGAGCAGGTCCTATGAGTTCCTTCTTCGAACCCTCTTTTGCCAAAATATCGGCTTGTTCATTCCCAAGCTGGTTGGTATGCCCGCGTATCCATTTTATAGAAATTTTGTTGTTATTTATTGACCTTTTCGTTTCCCACACCAGTTTTGAGGTTTTGGGCTGATAAACATGTTGAATAGTGTCATCATGCTGATAACAAACTAGACAGGCGGTGCTCATGTGGATGTTTAAGAATCAGCGCTCTCTCTTCAAGAGCCCAAGTGTCGTCAACTGTCTAGATTGTAACATTGCATGTTTCCCCTAAACACGATACATACCTAGTCCTGCCATAAGTTCTGTTACAAGGAAAAATTCATGGAGACATAATGTTACGATTAAAGTTCACCTTGAATTATTTTATTTTGAAATTATAATATGTTACAAGATAGAAAAGGGATGAATTACTCAAAATTTCCGCCTTTGGCCTTCACACAGGCTTGTAACCTCCGGGGCCAATTGTCAATGGCAGCATGCAGCACTTCCTGAGGAAAGTTGCGAACAGCTTTCACCAGAGGCGACTTTAAACTATCCAAATTACGGTGACCTCTGTGACAAGCCATCAGCTCAAGATGGGACCAAAGCTGGTAGTCCAAAGGGTTCAGATCAGGGCTTCCTGAGGGCCAATCTGACGCACTAATAAACTCAGGAACGTTCACCTCCAGCCACTGCTGCGTCGTCCGAGCCTTGTGAGCTGGAGCAGAGTCCTGCTGGAAAACCAGGTTTTTTCCTCGAACAGTGTGTCACTCAGGGGCTTCACTACTTGCTCAAGGATATCTTCCTGGTAGTTTCTGGCCTGAGTTTTAACTCCTTGTTCACTAAAATGGAGCTTTGTGGTGCCATCAAAGCAGACTCCCCACCAAACCATCACTGGAGCAGGATGGTGGCCTCGTTCGACCCTCCCAATTTTTTCTTGAGCCTCCCGAGAGCTACGAGCATAAACCCTGTCGTTTTGACGGTTAAACTTTTGTTCAATTGTGAAAATCTTTTCATCTGTGAACAAAATGTTGCAATGACGACCGTTAGCGTACCTGCTCAGCAGTGCTTTTGTCTTTCATATGATTTTCTTCAAACCAACTGTGAGTCTTTGCCCAGTCATTCTTCGAAAGGCACCCATCTTGAGGTCATGTTTGATGAGCCGGGACATGGATCGGGGAGAAATATCCATCTCCCTAGCCATGATTTTCTGCTTCCGAAGTGGATTTCTTCGAATTCTGTTTTCGACTGCTTTGATGGCTTTCTTCGTCCTTACACAGCGAGGACGACCAGATCGCGGCCTGTCCTTGACAGACTGGATGGACGTACGAGGGACGATCAAAAAGTAAGAATACAAACGCTCTAGCTCACTCAAAAATATTTTTATTTTGACAAAATTTACAGGGTGGGCACTTCAGGTATATAACTACTTTTCCACGTAGTCGCCGTTCAAATCTAAACATTTTGTATACCGAGAAATGAGCTTGGTAATTCCTGAATTGTGCTCCTCTCCCGCCAGCTGTTGAAGCCAAACGGTAACGTCATTCTTGAGGTCCTCGTCTTCGGAATAGTGTTTTCCCCCCAAAAATTCCTTCAGTTGGCCGAACAGATGAAAATCACAAGGTGCAAGGTCTGGGCTGTGCTGGGGGTGGGCGAAAATATCCCAACCAAATGACTCCAAGAGAGACTGCGTTTTTCTGGCAGAGTGAGGGGTGGCATTGTCGTGCAAAAGAGTGACTCCCTTACACAACATGCCACGCCGTTTGTTCTGAATTGCACGACGCAATTTTTTCAAAGTTTCACAATACGCGTCGGCGTTGATTGTGGTCCCCTTAGGCATAAATTCAATCAGCAGAACACCTTTTCTGTCGAAAAACACCGTTGCCATGATTTTTTTTGTCGATAAAGTCCTTTTGAATTTTTTTTTTGGATGGTGAATCATTGTGACGCCACTCCATAGACTGTCTCTTGGATTCAGGTGTGTTTAGGCAAACCCAAGTTTCATCGCCAGTGATTATGGAGTCAAGAAAGTCCCGTCCCTCGTGTTGAAAACGATCCAAAAACATCCGGCCAGCAGCACGCCTTTTCTCCTTATGCTCATCACTCAACATTTTTGGAACCCAGCGAGCGCAAAGTTTGCAATAACCAAGGTTTTCTGAAATAATGTTTTGCACAGTTCCATATGAGAGATCAGGAAAATGCTCATTAATGTCCACAACTCTTCGTCGGCGATCCTCACGAATCAAATTGTTGATTTCTTCCACAATTTCGGCAGTCACCACAGACGGACGGCCACTTCTTTTTTCGTCATGAACATCAGGTCTCCCGTTTTTAAATTCCCTACACCATTTGGCGACGTTATTGCGGTTCATTACCTGCTCTCCATAAACAGAAACAAGCTGGCGATGAATTTCAGCTGGTTTTTCACCTTTAGCAAATAGAAAATGAATCACTTCGCGCACACAGCATCGGGCCGGCGAGGGGTTGGAGGTGGCGGGAACATTCACGGAAGCGCACATTTCAAAAGGCTCTCTAAGGGCAAACTAACGGTCGCAATTAAACGCTGGACCTCTTGTTTTGTTCACAATGATCCCGCCCATAATGCAGGGGTGCCACATTTGGAAACAAAAATTTCCCTGCTGCGCAAAACGTTTTGTATTCTTACTTTTTGATCGTCCCTCGTATAACGATCAATAGTCCGCCACACAAACATTCGATTGATATTCAACAATTTAAGGGTTTGGAAAATCTCAGAATTTGATTTACCTGCCTCATGAAGGGCTATGACAGCGTGACGATTTTGTTCGCTTTCACTCTCCATCTCACCGATATGAATAATAAATTAGAACTGAGCGGTGATTTCTAGCCCCATACCTTAGATAAACACCGAGTTCAAAGGCAGGTCTCAGCGTGCACTCGTTCGAGCTACACGGTTCATCGAATGATTGTTACAGAACTTATGGCAGGACTAGGTACCAACCACTTCCAACGTGAATACTCAGATCACGATTTGAAACTGCTTAGCATCCTTTGATGACGTCACACTTCCCGTCTATTCATGTTTGTATTTTTCCTCTTTGTTTTCACTCATTTTTTGGTACTTAGTCGTTAGTTGGCTTCATCCATGATAATAATGCGAACATCCAGTAACCAGGTTGTCAGTTATCTAGTCTGCGCCCATGGAGAAGGCGTTATTACACTGGTTTCGACTTTTGACGGTCAAGCAAATATGAGTCTAGCCCCCAGAAAGTATTGTTGGGTTTCAGCGCTACCTACCGCCACTTCAGCGAACTACCATCCTTTTTCAACTCGATGTGAGCGTGGTCAAGCGGCATTTATGAAAAGTAGGCTTACCTCGGTTTTACCACTCTCTAATTTCTAAGTTTGGCGGCTTTGCTACATTGTAATCTTGGGATAACTGCAAGTTAAAGGAGCGATGGTAATGCGATCGCGAGCGTGATCACCTGGTAGTTCGTTGAAGTGTTGGTAGGTAGCGCTGAAACCTGACAACACTTTCTGGGGACTAGACTTTCCTCAAGCGAATATTTGTCTTTCCTTTGAGACGGACAAGTGGTGTTATTTATTATGTACTCGGTCTTTAAGGCCTCCATTTTTTTGGAATTGTAATGACACATCCTTTGAGAATGAACCCTCGTGGAAGTAAGAAGCAAATGGGAGGACCCTCATCCCTGGAAAGTAAAATTAACGAAAAAAAATCGACGACATTTGCATTTAACCCTTAATTTGGCAAAAAACATGCTGGTGCTCCATTTATTTTATAAGCTTTTCACAGCGCAATATATTTCAATACCTAGCTCATGTATTCCAGATTCACTAAAAAACGTCGACATTCGTTAGTGGAAAGCTTAATCTCAGAAAGATGCCAAAGGGAGTGTTAGTTGTGCCCCCGCGAGACTCTCCTTCCTCTTTCAACTGGGTAGCATCATCATTGCTCGCGCTAGTCTCCACCTAACCCCCCCGTTAGGGGCCCGTCAAATTTTGGCAGCCAAAAACTCTAACATCTTCGCACCTTCATTGTTTTTCACCGATTGATTCTCATCTGATTGTCCGCCGATATTTTCACACCTCGAGTCAAAGTCGTTCATACGCCATGTTTATCAGCTTTCGCTATTGTAGAATGTATTAGAACTCCAATAAGTAGATTTTGAATCTGTATTGTCGTGAATATGTATTAAAACCATCATGTTTTCAAAATGATTTCTCAACTTCTCACGTATGTGTTCAAATTGACTTAATTTGTCATATTAAATGCCAAAAAAATTGTAATTACGTGGTTTTGATTAGGTATATTTTTTGTATCATTTTCGTTGTATCAATTTTGTACAAAGCCTTAGAATGTTGAATTGTACATTCGAGTAAATTTCAACGAAACTAAAAGAACTTTTAAAAATTCAAAGTTTCAAATATACATGTCGTTGTATAGAAAATTGGACTGAATTTCTTTCATCCTCCTCAGTGCTGTAGAGCTGGATTCACATAATAGGATGCTATTGGCTGGAGCCAATAGGGTGTGCGCACGTATTTTAAAAAAAATTGTTTTTTTCTTGAAGAAAATGCCTTGAAAAGAAACAAAAATAGAGCCCCCAAAAATTACAGATGGTAATGAAAATTTGATCAATCCCACCAAATGCCACGTTTAAATAGAGAGTTTTTGCCACGTCTTTAGTGACGACCGTCCGCGAGTAATATCCATGCAACCGTCTGAAAATGGTGACTGCGCATGCGTGACGACTCGGACGGCGAGCTCAGTCGTCTTGGACGCTGCCAAATGCTGGCTTTTGGCAGCGTCGAGGATGACGGCTTTCTTGACGACTGTACTCTTCATAACGGGCGGTTTTTTTTTTTTTTATTGCAATGTTGGGTCAGAAAAGGATGTAAATAGGTATCCAAGTAGTAATAGATTTGTTCAGTACGGCGAATCGCCGAATATTCCAAATTTCATTCTGAAAAACATTTCGAGACCCCCAGAGTGTATCAGCTGTTTGCTATCGGCCATTTTCGAGTGACTTTGCAGGTCGGTAGCTATTTAGCGTGACTTTCAGAGTCCGCACCTTGTTTTGTGCCGACTCGAAATCCACCAAAAAAAGTTAGCATCTGCATCTGCTAGCCCCATCTGTCTCGAGTTGTCGCGCCTGACGTGGCGAAAACTCTCTATTAACTGGAGAATGTAATACGCTGGCTGTAGCGCGGTAGTGAAAATCCATCTCAACTAGCACTCCCGTCATTCAGCGTAGGACAACAAGAAATTCCCTCCCCATTGTAACCCCCAGATGGCTGGATGCCCTCAACTCGTCCCTTCTTCACTTCAATACTTCATTTCACATTCTCGATTCGAATTTTAGCTGTCTGATGTCAGCTTTACATTTACAATGAATAATCGAATCGAATCGTCGAATTAGCCGGAGCGCATGCGCATTGACTCTCGTCGAATCTCCTAAAGGGCAACAAAATCCACACGAGCAACAAAAGTTGCGCAACTCCAAAAAAATTGCACTAGAAAATAAAATTGCCTCGTGTTGCGTCAAGATGTTGCAAGGAATTACTTGCACTGTGTTGCACCAATAAAGTTGAGCAATAGAAATTGCTCAATTGTTTCGTTTACACGGGCGACAACAGTTTGCGCCATGGACGGTGAAGAGGAGGTCGTCGCTGCTGCTGTGGTCGTCGTCGCTGCTGCTGCCAACTAAAGGAAAAAGAGGGGCATTTGGTAGCGCCAGTTTCTGAGCCAGAGAGAATGTGGGTTGGCTCTCACCTCTGAAATTCTGTTTGACAGTGATCTATTTTTGAACTTTGCCCGAATGTCAAAAGCAGATTTTGAAAAGCTAATTGGAATGGTTGGACCCCGAGTCTGTAGACAAAATACGAATATGCGGCTGAGCATTCCAGTGGCAACTCGACTGGCCATCGTTCTGCGTTTTTTGGCAACAGGCGATTCGTTCAAGAGTTTGATGTATTACGTTTCGGGTGCACTACACTACAATAAGCCAAATAGTGCCAGACTTACTCCAGGTTCTGATCACAGAAAACTCTCAATGTGATTGGCTGTTTTGTTCCCTCTCCCGACCCAAGGCCGAAAAATTGCCGCAATAGTGCAATAATTTTCCAAACCCCTTGGACTTCATTTCAACACGATGCAACAGTTGCCGAGAGGGCTCGTGGGCCTGAAATGTTGTACAACTCCCGTCAATTAATTGCCTGCAATCTTCGGCAACTTTTTCGAGGAGAGAATACCGTCAAGTGCGCCAACTTTGTGCCACTTTTCAAGGTTTTTTTTAGTGCGGTGTCCTTAATAGTTGAGCTAGGAGGTTGCCCATTTTACCCAGCATACTTACACATCTCAGGTATTCAATCATTTGTTTAAATAAAATCTATATCACATGAGGAAGGAAGGAGAATTTTTTTCAGTGGCACAAAGTTGTACACGTGAGTGCGTCAACTTTGTGCCACATCATTTTTTCCATCCCAACTCGCTCTAGACTCGTCCTGGCTCAAAGTTGTCACACCCAAGTTGTTCATGATAATTTTCAGAGTCCAGCGAGTTGAACAAATTGTTTTTTTCTCGTTGTAATTTAGAAAAAACGCAGGTAAACATTTCAACATAAAATTTTTATTGTAGAACTCGAAAGAAAAGAGAAAAAGGATTTCAGTGTTCATCTTAAGTTACAACTAATCTCAATCAAAACTTCATTGCGAACCTTGGAAGGTTTTGACTAGTTTTTTCTAGTCTAAAGGTAAAACAAAATCACAGGAAAACTCAGGAACTGAAAAACAAATAAGGCACTTGGTTCCTTACGAAATCACAGAAGTTGGGTGTGAAATGACTTTCTGCGTTTCAATTGTACTTGGAATAAATTTTCATCAATCATCTTGGGAGGGTTTATTGGACCTTTGATCTGTTGTGGACGGTACCAAAGAATATCAGGGGGGCTGGGCCACATCCAGAACTTCCCTTTCATCTTCATCGTCGAAATTTCTCTCTCCCCCAACTCGTCTGTTCCCAACACCAGACCATGGTACAGTTTTCCACAATACTGGACGACAACGAATTCCTGCGTGGGCGATTCTTCATTTTTATCTTGTGGCATCCTATTTGGCTCACACGGAAGACTGTCTACTGGATTGTCTTGGGGCATATCTTCTCGCTCTTGCTCAATCTCTTCTCGGCATTCTCTTCTCGCTCTTGCTCATAAATTCTCTGCATCATCGTGAGAAACAGAAACGTCAGGTGGCTGATCTTGTGAAGTATCTTCTTCTTCAGTCTCTTCTCCCTCTTCAGGGTCGTCAACGTCCTCGTCTCGGTTAAGACCAGACAAGCTGTCGTCACTCTCGGCATATGGAATTTCATGTTCATCCAAATCTTCAAGACTTGACTCGCTGTTTAGTCGATGTCTCTTTTGTGGTGCAGTGGGCTTCTTTTTCCTGCGAATCGTTTTGGTAGAGGCTGATGTTGATCCTTGAGCAGAAGACAGAGCATTTTGAACATCAGCAAGGGTGATGGCTCTTCCTGGTGGGGCGCTGACCTTCCTCGACCTCTTACGAGTCGACCTTTCAGTGAGCTGCTGTCTGGTTATCTGGAGTTCAGAGATGAAAACTTGCGTGACATTTTGAGCTACAAGGTCATCGCCTTGCATCCTTCCATCACACAGCTTTTTCAGCACGTGCTCTCTGTTGAGAGGAAAAATTCCCATGCCTCTGAAAGCTGATTTCATATTTGCTTCGAGAGACGGCTGCATCTTGTCCATCATTGCAGTTAGGAGTTGAGGAAAAACGGTTTTCGGTAGAGAGTTACAAATTCTACAAAACACATTAGCGAAAGATATCTAAAAGGTGAAAATAGGACAAATACAGTACAAAAAACTGGTGGCACAAAGTTGTCACACGGTCTTCTCATTTTTTGATAACGTGGATGTAGCACCAAGAGGTAACTACTACGTGAATTGCCGATTTGGGTAATTTACCTTTGATTGCATAGGAATGAAATTAAAAACTTACCAGGAATCACAAATGCTTCAAAATGACTGAGCCAGATGAAACTCCGAGATGAAGCTAGGAAACAGAAAGAACCTCCACAGCAGTGTTACATTTTTCCTTATCACAAATACCGGGTGATAAAGATCACAACCTCATAGATAATCTAATAATTTCCTGCGCTGCTCTGCTGATTTTTTTTTTGAAGCTTTAGTTCCACTACTAGACCCACTAGGAAGCGCCTAGTGACAAAAAACTTTCTTTGAAATCGTTGCGCAATACTTTTTCCTGCAATTATTGCCGGAAAAAATCGCTCCTGTAAAAGGGCCTTAATTCGACGACGAATCTCTCAGACCATGAATGGGTGTGCGTCGATGTACCCCGCGCCGATGTACCCCCCGGGCATAGTGTCCCCCGTATTGTCCCCCGTCATTCATGACCGCGGAGGTTTTCATTCATGACGGGGGGCACTATGCCCGGGGGGTACATCGGCGCGGGGTACTTCGATAGCAACCCCCATGAATACCCGAAGAAAACGACTTGAGGGGGTCTCAGTCGGTCGCCGTTCGTTTTTAGTATTTAGCGAAATTGAAGGCACAAAAACAGAAAATTTCACCTAAATTTGAAATTTTAAAGGATTTTATAAATTCTTTAGTGCACGGCTCTGGGGAATTGAAAAACTGAAATATTGCCGCACGAATCATCAAAATCGAACAATAATTGCCAGAGAAAATTGGGGAAAACTATTGAATAAACTGAGAACTATTGAGTGTTATTCTGTGGCAGACAATATTATGGTATCATTTTCAAGTTACTTTGGCAAAATTTTCGGTAATATCGTCAAGAAAGTATCGATACCCCCGATATTTTACGCCTATGTATCGATACCAATATATAGGTTTGTAGTTTTGCAGCAAAAGTGTCGATACAAAATTTGTATCGTATATATTTGTATGTAGTATTTGTATCGTATATATTTGTATCCTATATATTTATAAAATTATAAAATTTGTATGTATATATTTAATATCGGTATTGATACCAAAAAAGTATCGATACTCAGATATATCGGTGGTATTGTGCCATCCCTAGTTTAGCATCCAAAATATCGGTATCGTTACCAAAAAAGTATCGCTACTCTGATACGGTAGAAAATGGGATTTCATCGCAAAAAAAAAAACACCAGCACAAATATCAAAATAAAGTATATTTTAATGGAATAAAAGTATAAACTACTTTAAACAGTTCAATAATACTGTTCGTAACTTGCTGAACCGTATTTTTGTTTTAAATTGTACTAAGCAAGACAACAAATTCTTCAACTGAAACGAAAAAATGTACAAGGTAACTTAAATCTGGCACCAAAAATTCTGTATTTACAAATCACAAGATCTTGAAAAACGTTGACAAAAAAAACGAAAAGTGTCCTACGCGACTACAAAATTTGAATCAACTCGAAAAAATTGTTAGATACAAAAAAATCGAATAAAATCGCAGGTCGACTCTAGAACGAGCTTATAAATTTTCCTTGTAAACCCTCCTAAATTGGTTATTGCTTTAAAAGGGCTTTTTATAAAAAGAAAAACTACTCTAAATTCTAGCTAATCGATCTAAGAAATCAAAAACGAAACAATGAAGTGAACAAGACTGGAAGATTTGAATATTTCCTAGATTCACAGCTTACATTTTTTTTCGTTAACAATATGTACAGTCTTTGTTAAAACTGCATTTGCTTTTTTGTGTGTATAAATCCGCGTTAAATTGCGTTGCTTCTATGAGTTTTCGACTACGATAATTGATGAATAACTTTTAATGGTGAAAAGTTCGAAGAGACCTTACAGTTTCGGTGGTATAATGTTCAACCGAAAACTCAAACTAGAGGGAATCGGAAGCGATCAACAAGCTACAATCTAACACTCCCTTGCGAGTCGAAATTTTCATGTCATGAATTCACTGTGTAGGTGGATAATTTCGTCGTCGGTGAAGCCTGGTGTGGTATCCATACGTGTCCAGCATAGGGATGGGTATCGTTATAAAAGTATCGATATTTTGTATCGATACTGTATCGTTTTCGAGTATCGATATCCCAAGTATCGTTGGGCATGAGTATCGATATTTCAAAATATCGAGTATCGATACTTTAGTGTCACAAACTATCAATATCATCCAATTTTCTGAAGGAAAATAATTTTTTCAACAACTTTTATTCATTTTTCACTATTAGAGTCCAAGTAGAGTGATTTTTTCCCATGATATAAACGTTATTTGTGCAACCAAAGAGTAATGACCCA
This sequence comes from Apolygus lucorum, assembly GCA_009739505.2. NCBI lineage: Eukaryota > Metazoa > Arthropoda > Insecta > Hemiptera > Miridae > Apolygus > Apolygus lucorum. The sequence goes on along the minus strand of CM019173.2, from coordinate 7,532,213 downwards.
AAAGCCTCTCTATCTTCTTCATTTTTATTATGTTGAATTTTCCGCGAGAACAGTATCGATATTCGATATTTAGGAATATCGGATCCAAAGTATCGATATCCAAAAGTATCGGATAGTGCAATATCGATACTAAAATATCGAATATCCGTACGAAAGTATCGATATTTTGAAATATTGAGTATCGATACCCATCCCTAGTCCAGTAGTAGGTGGACACGCGGATTCTAATGTTACCGCGGTAGGTGGATTTGTACAATGGGCATCAATGGGGAATTTGCCTCAATTTTAGATTCTGGAATCCTGTAATAGGGCCCTAGATTAACGTTTAAAAAGGGAAAAAAATTACCGTAGGAGAAAATGCCTGAACAAGTGAAGCCTCGTTACAAAACACCGCGAAAATCGAGGAATATTGTTGACGTCAAGAACTCCGAGGCTGTGTTGTGTTCTGCATGTTGTCGAGTGAGGGCGATGGTCCTCTCGATGCGCTGAATTGTTCCTAGCCTGAATCCTACTCGACGGAGAGATTGATCCCTAAAAGCCTGTTGCTTCAGCACTCCATCAGCAGCGCCTCGTGGCCTACTGTGTTGATGAGTGCCTCAAGATCTATCCGACAAACCTCGGCGTTTGATAACAGACTCACCGGCGGGAGGTGGAACATTTACCTAGTCAGGCCTACTGTTCTGAAGAGGTCCCTAAGGAGAGCTAGAGGTTCGGCGCCTTTATAGGGCAAACGGTTCCTTTGGAAGAACTGGGGCTGTAGGTAATACGAGAAATGATAAGTCGGATAGAGTATATTAGAGAGTTTTTGGCAACCACTAATGGGCCCGTGGAACCTCATCACAAAGCTCGGAGTTTGCGGGTGACGATGAATTTGCCTTCCAACAACAGCGGGCGACGATGAAAGGGTACCCCCAGACAGTCGCCCGTTCCTAGAGGCCCACCATGGAACAAGTATTAGGAAAAGTCACTCCATAGGGGGATCTGTGCAGCTTGCTAGAGTGCCGCCACCTCTGGAAGCGTAAATGGACTATCAGCTTACGTGGCCGAATGCAGGAGTGCGTGAACTAGGGGGGAGGGTAGAACGCGAAAGTGAGAAGAAGCAATTTTACTCACTTTTTTTTACAATACGATTCTACCTATTGAGTAGTTTATCTACATTATTTGACTTCATCTTCTCTCATTTAGTTTCTATAGAATGTTAGTTTCGCTATTTCTTCACATTTCATCATGATATATAGCATTTCCGAATTGAGTTAAACCTTTTCCATTTAGATTTAAACCTTTTCCATTTAGGTTTAAACCTTTTCCATTTGGATTTAAACCTTTTCCATTTAGATTTAAACCTTTTCCATTTAGATTTAAACCTTTTCCATTTGGATTTAAACCTTTTCCATTTGGATTTAAACCTTTTCCATTTAGATTTAAACCTTTTCCATTTGGAATCTAAATGGAAAAGGTTTAAATCTAAATGGAAAAGGTTTAAATCTAAATGGAAAAGGTTTAAATCTAAATGGAAAAGGTTTAAATCTAAATGGAAAAGGTTTAAATCAAAATGGAAAAGGTTTAAATCAAAATGGAAAAGGTTTAAACCTAAATGGAAAAGGTTTAAATCTAAATGGAAAAGGTTTAACTCAATTCGGAAATGCTATACATAACAATGTACCGTGGATTTGATCACAGAAGTGTATTTGTTTGAAGCGGCGTAGCTGTGAAAACTCATTTAAATGTTATTATAGGTAAATTGAAAGCCACTAGGTATGTTTTTCCTGTGCGTTCCTCCTTCCGATTAGAGGAACCTCTAACTAGACCTTCCTCCTTCCGAATTAGACGTATTTAGTAATAACGAACAATAATCGGGTTCTTTGTCAATAAGATCTGATTGCTTGGTTCAGGTTACCTACATTCACATTTTCTTTAAAACCGTTTTTTCAACGAAGTAGGTGACTACAAAAAACAGAGTAGTTGACTTGAAAAAATAAAAATAAATAAAAAAATACCTATTTCAGTTTTAGGTTACTAACTCACATTTTTTGGCAACAAGCGAACTGAAAAGAAAAATTCTTCTCAACTTTTTCTTTTGGCTAATAAAATAAGAGTTTAAAAAAAATTTGTGTTGAGATATTGTATCATAGAAAATTTTTGATTGATTCCTCTTCGAACCGAGTATTACTTCATTTACAAGAATTATATCAAATTACCGGTTAAGAACAGTTTGAACCATACTATTTTTCGAAAAACTCACAGGAACTTAGCATGGCTGAGCGCGTTGAGGCGTCAGTATTTAATGCGATCATCGAGAGGTCATGTGTTTGAAACACTGTGTTTGTGGTATAATTTTTCGAATGTCGTGCGCCGTTGTCCGCATTCATTTAAATTTTGGTCAAGGTATGGTCGAGGGCGACTATACCTCTATCTATCGGCGCTCCCTAATACTATTTCCGAGATGTTTCATTTACGCTTCGCCAGAGCGCAGCAGTAGAAGAGGATTTTTCCAGCACACTTTTTAACCTTGAGTGACACTTATACTTCTTCTTCTTCCTAATACTTCTTCCATGGGCCTACTGTCACGAGCGCCTCCCTCCCCCCCATCCATAGTTAACAGGCTTCCTCCTTCAACTGGGTAGCATCCTCTGTTGCTAGCGCTAGTCTCCACCTAACTGGGCCTGTCAGATTCTGGCACCAAAAACTCTCTAGTACCTACCGCAGAACGACAACAGACAGAGGTCTAAGCGCGGCCACACAAAACGATCCAGTCAAATGGCCACTCGAATAATGTTATTCAAATCAAGAAACTAATATAGAAACTAAATAAGAGAAGGTGAAAACTGGAGGTGTGTAAGACAAGGTCATTTGGTGGATTCGAATGCCAAACGGTCACTCATAACAGAGACCAGGTCTTTTGAATCCGTTCACCCGTTCATTTTGGTTACACAAGACAAACAACCAACCGGTCAGAAGTCACAAAAACGAGCGAGTCTGTTAACCGAACGAGTCGGAATAGGTTACAATGAGTGGGTGAGGAGGTGATTTGAATGAATCGAACGAGTTAAAAGACAAAAACGAATGAAAGATCGATTCGAATTGTATGAATCAGTCTTTGAGTGTTTTTGGTCTTTCAGTTTTATCTTTTTAGTCCACAGTTCATTCGAACGTAATTCTTCACTCGGATGATGAAAGATTTTCCTTAGAAAACCACTTCTATCTACTTCTTTCTGTTGATACTTCCATGTCATTTTCCACATTCATGATCTATGTACAAACATGGATGTATACAAATACATATTATACATCCATGTTGTGGGCAATTAATTTGTTATGTTGGCCTTCTGCCGTTGTTCTCGGAATTTTTCCGGAAAACTCGATTGGTGGGTTGATGAACGAATGACTGTGTTCATTTTGACAACCTGTTCAGTACAGACAAGGTTATTCTGAAGATAAGGTCTTTTCAATGCGTTCACTCCTGACTGACACACCTCTAATGAAGACTAATAATGCTTGATAAACTAGTAGGTAGAATTGTATTGTAAAAAGAGTGAGTAATATTCAGGGGTGGCTACTGATAGGAGCATAGGCGCACGTGCACCCCCGGCCAATTTAAAAAAATCAAAGTTTGTTCCTCTGGGTTTGAAGAGTAAGTTGGCTAGTGTCAGAAGACTTGATCGTAAGTTCTGTCCTAGTTGAATCTACGCGCGAAAACAGAGGCGGGGAACTCCCTCTTTCTTGCCCAATCACACCCGTTTGGAGCATCACCTTTTCTCTGCTCCGTTTTTGAGGAGGGTGACGTCATGGTGACGTGTTTCGAGGGGGGCAGGCACGTGAGATTGACCAACCAGAGAGCACCAAATGTGCCTTGGGGAGCATAACTGAGTCGTTGGTCTGCTGTCAGAGAGCGAGCCTAATCTTGTAATAAGTATTTGTAAACAAACAAAACTGATAAGGGATTTTCGTTTTCAGTCCACCATTTTGTTCAAAGTATTGTGATTATTTAGGAGTGTTGTAGGTACCATGAATAATTTGGTACATTACATTAAAGTAAACTATTCGTGTTTGTCGGTCGTGGAAAATTGCGACATTCGAGAAACTGTGCACTCCCTTAGTTTTGGGGCAGGAGCTGCCACTGGTTTCTTTTGGTCACTTTTGTGTCTTGAGTTCTTGAGTATGTTCTTGAGTATTTTACCTCAATCTGCAGGTTCTTGAGAAACGGTCAGGGGGAATAAACATCATATGCATGTAAGCCAACGTTTCGTACAATTTATTGTACATCTTAAGCAAAAACTGGAGTGAAGGTGGTCACAATCCATGGTTTAAGTGATTGCCAAAAAGTGAGCAAAAAATATTTGTTTGTTATTTGCCATTTTATTTTGTCATTTTTTCCCCACATTGAGGGAGTCTTCTTCTATTTTTTTTTTTTTTTGAAACATAATAAGGTGCCCATCACTCAAACCATGGAACCTGAATGTGACCATCTTCACTCCATTTTTTGCCCTGAAGATGTACAATTAATTGTACGAAACGTTGGCTTAAATACGTATCATAATTCACCCCTCGACCAATTCTCAAGAACCTGCAGATTGATGAATAATTTCGGCGCAGTTGAAGCCAGGCGATTATTCAAAGATCCATACACGTCCTGCGGGGCAATTCTAACGAGTTAACACGGTGGATGGATTTGTAAAAGTAAAGAAGACAACCATCTCGCGGACGTCATCAGCTGTTTTCCAAACGGAAGACTAGATTTGAGTCTGATGACGCTCGTGGCTACTCATTGGCCACACCCGCTTAAGTAGAACAGGGTCACGAACCTGAAAAATCATCAAAACCTCCGATACCGCCCTTGAGCAGCCACCAATCCAGATAATAGAGAGTTCCCAGTGGTTTTGATACGGCGTGACGTATTACAGCAGCGCCGAATTGTGATAAGAACACGCCGTATCCGATATGGCGCCATATTGTTATAGTCGAATACGTCACTAGGAGGCAATCCGGCGCGCCGTATTGAAAACATGGCGGACGATCCGGTTCCGGCGCGCCGGATCGACCCTACTAGGAACTCTCCTCAAATGACCTTATCGGCCTGTTATAGACTGGCCTTAACTTCGGTGATTTCACAGGATCTGGTTCATTAAACCAGCTAATTGCAGTTGGCTGGTAGATGGATTTGTACAATGGACGTCAATTTGGTCATTAGCTCAACCTGCATTCCGCTCCATATGGTGTGTACGCCTACATTATCCTCCATGTTGCCCGGAATTAGCAATAGAAGTTTTTGCAAGCCACCAACAGGCCCAAGGGCACCCACAGGGGTGACCTTGACTAGATGTCAACTCCCAGTACCTTAAACCACATTATTTGTAGAATCTTCACGTCAACTTTAGACAAAATTTCGAATAACAAATAGGGAGAATATACAGTACAATACGAGCTTCCGATCCCTACAGTTTATTATATGATTTCTAAGCTACCTAGGTACGTCTTTACGAAAAAAAATCAACTGCCCAATTCTATAGTGGCAATAATCATATTAATTTTAATATGGTCTTTCGATAACAATTTGGTTCAATCATTCTGAACACTTTAGCTGAACAAACAAGTAAAACGTCATCATTATACATCAAACAATTTGTTTGTACTGTGAAAAATGGCGGCACTTAGAATTAATACAATATTTCGGTGTTAAAACGAAAAAAAATGAATAATTAAAAATAAATAACAAATGCCTATTACGAGGGAGTAACCATAGAACTTAAGTTTTACGAAATAAGAGAGTCTGCTACACCATTTCAACAAAAAGGAACTGAGTTAAAAAATTGGGGTACCTCATCCAGGGCCAACTGGACTGCAATCAAGATGGCGCTGGATGTATGACAAACTTCACACACCAAGGAGAAAGGAGAACGAGGTAATATCCCAAATTGAAGATCATCTCACATCCCGCTTTCTTTGGTACCTCCTCCAAAGCCAACTAGACTGCAATCAAGATGGCGCTGGTTGTACGACAAGCTTCACACTTCTAGGGGAAGCGAAAATGAGGTAATTTCAAATTGAAGATCATCTCATATCCCACTTTCTTTAATACCTCCTCCAAAGCCAACTAGACTGCAATCAAGATGGCGCTGGTTGTACGACAAACTTCACACATCTAGGGGAAGCAAAAACGAAGTCAAATTGAAGATCATCTCATATCCTGCTCTCTTCGGTGCCTCCTCCAAAGCCAACTAGACTACAATCAAGATGGCACTGGATGTACGACAACCTTCACACATCTAGGGGAAGCAAAAACGAAGTCAAATTGAAGATCATCTCATATCCTGCTCTCTTCGGTGCCTCCTCCAAAGCCAACTAGACTACAATCAAGATGGCACTGGATGTACGACAACCTTCACACACCAAGAGAAGGGAAAACGAGGTATTTTCAAATTGAAGATCATCTCATATCCTGCTTTCTTTGGTACCTCCTCCAAAGCCAACTAGACTGCATTCAAGATGGCGCTGGATGTACGACAAACTTCACACATCTAGGGGAAGCGAAAACGAGGTCAAATTGAAGATCATCTCATATCCTGCTTTCTTTGGTACCTCCTCCAAAGCCAACTAGACTGCAATCAAGATGGTGCTGGTTGTACGACAAACTTCACACATCTAGGGGAAGCAAAAACGAGGACACTTCAAATTGAAGATCATCTCACATCCTGCTTTCTTTGGTACCTCCTCCAAAGCCAACTAGACTGCAATCAAGATGGTGCTGGTTGTACGACAAACTTCACACATCTAGGGGAAGCGAAAACGAGGACACTTCAAATTGAAGATCATCTCACATCCTGCTTTCTTTGGTACCTCCTCCAAAGCCAACTCAACTGCAATCAAGATGGCGCTGGATGTACGACAACCTTCACACATCTAGGGGAAGCAAAAACGAGGTCAAATAGAAGATCATCTCATATCCCAGTCTACGTCACTGCTTTCACCGAGAACAATCGATATTAAACACGAAATCCTTAAAAAGGGGCTCAACCATCCACCAACACAGTTCACGTCCATTTTTCTCTCACAATTTTACCCCATAATCAACAAATTTTACTAAGTAGGTAATTAAAATTGAATTTATGCGTAAATAGTTATTCTGAAAACGGTTTTCGTACATTTTTCAAGCGGTGAAACTTGTTTTTAACACTTATCACAGATCTAAGTTTCCTTAACGCGTAAAAAAGGAAAATTTCTGAAATCTTGTATCCGTGTAACATCACTATACCTACGAGAAGACGGGGTAATCACTTAGAAGGAACGGAACTTTAAAAACTAGTATTTGGTCGCTTTTTATACATTTAAATAATAAAATTATTATTTAACCTGATTCCTCTACAAATTTTGATGAAAATCACAAGCCTTGGCAACAAAACGACTTATGCCACTAAATATTAGGCAGAGTTTTTCCAAAATTTTCTAGAATACGAATTATTATGAAACGACTTTAAAAACTCTTTGACTATAATATGCGAGAAAACTATTTTAGTTATTGAAAAAAGTCTTGATTTTTTTTATTTACTTAATAATCAAGGCGCTACGGTGGTTTTTTCAATAAAACACTCTACGAACATTAGCTACACAATGTTCTCCCGATGAGGGAATTTTCTTTCTGAAAGAACTTGCCAAATAAGCCTCGTTACGAGCTTTGGTTGGAAATATGATGTTGAAATGGGTCTCTGCGCCATTGCTGCACGTTGATAACCATTTTGTAACCTCCTTACACTGAAATTTTGGCTTCTTGATGCTCCAGGGTAACCTCAGCGCAATGCGAAGGCTCTTCCAGTTGTTTCAAATTGAGAAACTTGAGCAATTCAAACGTTATTGCTAGTTTTGTTGGGGCTGCCTCGCTTTTCGCCAGCCTTTTCTTTGGTTTCGAAGAGAGGGTGTATGACAAGGAGGATGCCCGACATGGCGATGAATATCCCACCGAGGTAGAAGGGTAGGTTGTACTTGCCAGTTACGTCGTACAGCCATCCTGGAACAGATTGACAGGTTGATTATTGGTCAGGTGAAGAGGGGCGGGTCGAAGTTTGAATAATGGCCCATTTTGGGAGTCCAGAATTCTAAGCTGAGACAAGAGCATACAGAATGCCAACGCTTCAAAGGTATGAGGTGCGGGAGAAGGTGGATAGAATGGTTTGGAGAAGGTGATTGTCATAGTCTCTTGAGGAACCGGTGTAATTGGTGGGGGTGGAGGTGGTGGTTGTTGTGGTCGTGGTCGTTGGAATGCGATGTATGGCTGTTGCTGCCCCCAACGCCGCCACTGGTTGGCACGCTGTACTGCCCGTGATGGCGCAGGAACGACGAGAGCCATCAACGCAGGGATTGTGGGTGCAGAGGGCTGTGGGATTGGTGGGGATGGTGTTTTTGGGTTGTTGTTGGACAGGGAGCAACTCTCTAACTCAGATACCAACTGCTCCTGTGGTTGATCGCCAAGGGTGGGCTGGAGCAGCAGTGGCGCAGTGGAAGCGTGCTTGGCCCATAACCCAGAGGTCTGTGGATCGTAACCACACTCTGCTACTATACGAGGTGTGGGAGAAGGGAGAATGAAAACCAAATGTAAAGGCGGGCAAAAGGAGGATTTATTTAGTAAAAACTTACCAATAATCGAGAGGGATCGGGCCGGAATAGAAATGAAAAAGCGATGTCGGGATGGGTCGCGAAAACGAGATGAAAGGTGTTAACCGGGCGCATAATTACGAGGTCAAGACAAGACTGGTGTCCTTCTTGGACAGGACCGGTGAACTCCCCTCCTCTTCCCGCAAAACTGCTTAACTGCCAAAATTTCGCAAAATATGGATTCTAGTTAACCCCAAATGTGATACATGAATTTCCAATTATAGTGACATCTAGTTTGATGTAAAACTTCCTGGGAAGAAGAGAAGGCTTCATGCCAAGAGTAGGGTCCCGGCGTGTACTCAAAAGAAAATGGACAAGAGGGGGACAATGTGGGGTTGAAACTCAACATTTTAGTAGTAAGAGTTCATTGATAGTTTGAAAAAGTTGTCGATTTTTTGGATTACAGCATAAAAATAGTCTCTCACACGGTCACATTTTGTGCCTGGACAACAATGAAGAGAGATAACGAAACGACAGGCTGGAAGGGGAAAAATGATAATAAGGTATAATCATGTAAATTCAAGTGAGTATTAAAGTACTCATCAAAGTGTTGAACGTATGCATACCCGCTAAAGGTGGACCGATGAGGTTAGCGATTCCCTGAACCAAAAGAAGGAGGCCATAGGCGTTGGTGAACCTCTCGAGAGTGATAAGCTCCACGAGGATGATGGAAGTGAGGGAATAGTTGGCTGCGATGAAAAGGCCAAAGGCGCCCGCCAGAGCGCACAAGCCGTAGTAGTTGTCCACGAGAGGCACCAGCGCCACTGTGCCGCCACACAGGAACATGCAGCAGGCGTACACGAGGTTCGCGTTGATCCACGTCATGTCTCCAGCCCACCCTAACAATATCTGAAATCAGTTACAATACCTTCATGAAGTGAAGTATACCAAGAAAAACAACAGGTGAAATATTATTTTACACCGTTTACAGATGGTGTCTACCATTGAGATGGACCAAACATCAAAGATCAATTTCTACAACTAATTTGCAGCAAATTTTCTCTCACAGCGCTTTTTCAACCCACTCAAGTTGCAACTTTCTTCACTTTGAAGTTTTTTCTCGCGTTTTTGAACTAAGCGTTTAAGAACCAAGATGGCCATAACTCACTTATTTCTCATAAGCATTCAAATCTGATTACACCGTTGAAAAGAGCTTTTCTTTAAAGACATTTTCTATCCCCTTAGTAGGAAACTTAAGTTTTTAAAGCCATTTGTGAAAGTGCTATTTTTTTTTTTTTTTTTTTACCTAAGTCAAAATTTGACACTTTGTGATTTGCCCATAATGAAAACCGCTGTTGTCGGGGATTCAACGGAAAAAAACTACTCGAAGATCTCATCTTTCCAACTAAATAACTTTTTATTTTATAGAGGGAACATTTTTGAGAAAATTTTGGGAAAATATGTTTCTATAAAAGTGTAAAAAAATATCCTACGGAGGTCAGAGGTTCTAATATTACTTGAAAAAATGAAATTAAACTGTTCGATAAGACAATTAAAAAAATTACGCCGCTCTCTCCTGGATTCGAACTGTCGAATCTGTATGCCTCTTCTCGAGATAGACAGGAGGGGCCACAGAGTACTGGAGACAAGTTAACAGAGGAGAAAGCTAATGTTAAAAAGGAGTGCAAGCATTTTTGACTTGCGTCTCCGTGCACCGCCTCGAGGGATTCCGAATGCACTCTGATGGCAGTTTTGTGAATCGGGACTTAGATAACAGTGATAACTGATTGATTATTAATTTTTGTTGTGTCGTCCGTTTGCGATTTGTGCTGTCCCGTTTCAAATAATTCCGTCTTCTCATTGCTTTATTCATCCGCTCGTTCTCTGTTTTCTTTCTGGCTCGCTGTTCTGTGCAAGTGAAATAAGGGTCACTTATTGCTCGGCGTGTCAGAGACACTTTTTGCTCGGCATGAGTCGTAGAATCTCAACTTCAGTCGTAGAATCCCAGTGTCAGTGAGTTTAGCACCCCGTATAGAAAATAGTAAATCGTTGTGCGATAATTTTCACCCTTCTTACATCATGAATCTACAGTTGAAATTTACTGAATTTATTGAATTTTTAATCAACTAGTTTAACCCTTATATGTTGTGATATCATACTTTGGAGGTCTACCTAGTCAAATCACTAAAAATAAAGACACTTTTTTTTATATTGCTTGTATTTGTATTATTCGTTTTCATATTCCTACATTCTTCTAACTGTTGCTTTGCAATAATGTTATTGATGATCGGGAGCAAATAAGGTTTGGTGTATGTATTTATATTATCTTGTATCCTATAATACAAGACAGTGGATTGGATATTTTTGTCTTTATTAATTAAGTCCCTTCTAACGGTAGCTCATTTAGGAAGAGCTCTCTGAATACATTCTATTGGTTATGAATCGGTAATATGAAGTGATAACTAGGCTGTTACACCTATATTAGAACGAGGGAAATAAGGAGACGTTGGGATTACAGAGAAGAAATTTCAAAACATTTTGAAAAGAAGGAAATTAATATTTATGTTGCCTCAAAACAGTACTCCTTTATTGCCGTTACTTTCCACCTACTTTCTTTTTGACATCTATTCGTTCCTTTACTCACACCTAGTAATTCCCGCAAATCACATGCCTAAGATTTATTTTTCTATCTCATTGATCAGTAAATAATAATGCAAAAAAGATCAACTCTCGCAACATCATCGTCCACGACTTCACCATCATAATCACTAAATGTTTGGCATAGCTCCGGTCAAGACATTAAAATTAGGAGAGTTTGAGTTGAGGTGAACTTCCTCGCAGCTCCGCAAGAGCGCATTCGGAATCCCTCAGGGCGGTGCACGGAGACGCAAGTGCATTTTTGAGGCTGCCTCAGTAGCGCCATCTACTTTCAGCTAAAGAACTACTACAGAAACTGAAGTGGTGGGGGGAGGCCACAATCTCTCCATGCCGCCTCTTTTTGAATCCTTTCGATTTGACCTTACAATTGTTGTCCCTATTGCCAGTAGTTCAAATGTTCAATCGACAACTGGCACCCCTAGAAACGTTTGAAATCCAGTATATTATTGAAAATCGCTCGAATTTTTCATACATATCGAGAATATAGCTAAATGTTATCAAATTAATTACTTAGATGCGGCCAGTAATGCACCAAGGAGAAAAATATGAGTTAAACAAGGTGACTTGTTGCGATGAGGTTGGGAACAAGCGATCATGAACGCGATCTGTTGCACTCATCTAGAACTATGTCCAGGAGCTCCACCAATCAGAACGCTTCTAGGGCTCCCAGCTTCAGCTTTCAGCCCACTGGGAGGGGCTGATGGTTGCAGATGGAGTCGAGAGGAATGATGGAAAGCTGAAGGAGCAAGGGTAGATTGTCGGCATACTCGGCGTGGAACTGAACTTCAAGGAATGTATGCGGTCGCTTTGCCAAGAAGGTACCGACTATTCCGTTCGTGGTGGGGAACAGATGATAGTTTCTGTGTATCCCGGCTTATGTCCAAGCGTGGCAGGTGACATAGATGTTCAGAAAAGATTCGGACGACACACAACGGAAAACAATAGGCAGATATGCGGTATAGACGAGGTTAAAGCGGAAGACTGACTAGCTGCGACAAGGGAGGTGGGAGCGCAGGGGTATCTTCTTGGACTTTCAATGGGTTTTATAAACACGCACATATAATTTATTTACAGATGGTTCAAAGCAGTATACAGGCATCGGAGCGACAATTTACGATCCCCAAACACAAGAAAAATTCATGTAGCAGCTGCCCAAATCAACTTCAGTTTTTACAGCCGAATTAATAGCCATAAAATTATCTCTGGAATATTCAAATCTCTTACCAAATACATCCTAGGCTATATTTTCTGATAGTCAATCAGCCATCAAACACCTGCAGACTTTAAGAAATCACAAAGATAGACTTACTTAGTCGAGGTAAACCTAGTCTGGGTGAAAAGCCACGTAAATATGAATGAAAATATGAAAATATGAAAATCGAATGAAAAGACTGACCGAGCTGCAGCATTGGCTCCGACACAAGGCATCCCGCATAATTTGCTTTCTACAGAAAATTTGAAGAGTAGAGCCAAATGCAACATGTTCAAACGATGGAATGAATCATAACGACAAAAAACAAAGAATAAAGGAACATTTTATTTATCAATCCAACCGTATGTACCTAGACCTCCTTGGTTCTGTGACGAGCAAACGGATAGGAATTTTATTAAAATTATCTCTAGGCTCCGATTCAACCACTACAGACTCCCCTCCATCTCTACAAAGTAAGAATGTTGGACAACCCTATCTGCTTAAGCTGCGACGAACCAGAGGGAGACTCAAATCACATTCTCTTCAAATGCCCCAGTTTCCAGCAGCCAAGAATACAATTAATGGAGGAGCTCAACCAAAAAAACATTGAATTTCCTACGAGAGTGCAGTGCTTACTGAACAATAAAAATACGTTTAAAGCTATAGTTGAATTCATTAAAATCTCGAACATCGAACTCTAAAAAATAATTGTATGAAAGAATGATAATCTTTATTCGTCGTCACAGGGACATGAACGCGTCGTACAAAAATCAAAATAGAAACATAATTCAAAATTCAAAATAGGTGTATAATAAATCTAAATCTAAGTATTAAAATAGGAACCGTAAATAGGTATATTATGATGGCTAAATACAGTTAAATACAGCTAAATACAGGGGGATGGATTGGCGTGCCTTCTCTTCAACATGGCATTGGAGAGGGCAGTAAAAAAGTCCAAAATACAGGTTGGCGGCACAATTGCCAACCGGTCAGTGCAACTGCTGACCTATGCAGACGATATAGACCTTGTGGGTCGTTCACTAGGAGCGATAAGAGAGGCATATGGGGATTTGGTCAGAGAAGCAACTGCCATGGGACTTGAAATAAACCGGCACAAGACAAAGTACATGCGAACCAATGCTCCAGTAAACCATGACCAAAGTATTAGTATCGGTGAACACAGATTTGAGTGGGTCGACGAATTCATATATCTGGGAACCCAAATCAATGCAGATAATCGAATGAAACCCGAAATAAGAAGAAGAATCCTTGCAGCAAACCGAGCATATTTTGGTCTCCTGAAGCACATGAAGAGCAGACTCCTCACTCGTTGTACTAAGCTGCGACTGTACAAAACGCTAATTAGACCTGTGTTAACATACGGATCAGAGTGCTGGACACTCTCCGTGCATGACGAGGCAGCGCTGCAGCGGTTTGAGCGTAGTGTTCTGCGAAGGATTTTAGGAGCTGTACGAGATGGACCGATCTGGAGGAAACGAACCAACCGCGAAATAATGCTGTTATACGGGGAAAGAGACGTGGTTCACTTTATTCGGATTGGTCGGCTTCGTTGGGCCAGGCATGTGGTTCGTATGGACCAACAGCAGATTCCTAAAAGAATAATGAACGAGGAGCTTCATCGGACTCGACAGCTGGGAAGGCCGAGGTTGAGATGGCTCGATGGCGTGGCACAGGATGCTCGCAGCATTCTGGGCGTACGCGACTGGAAGACGACTGCGCAGAACCGAGACGCATGGAAGAAACTGTTGAAGGAGGCCATGATCCCGCGAGGATTGTAGCGCCAATAAAGAAGAAGAAATACAGTTTACATGTGAGGCCAATAAAGGAAAAAAATAAATAAATAAAATTAAAAAAATACACACACACACACACACTCACTCCTTATCTATGGACGAACATGAAATAAAAATCTTCTAACAATATTATTGAGAAACTGACAGGTGACAACAATAATAGAAGCTTACCTCGCCAACCATATTGAGAATGCCAATGCCTGCTATGAGCATGGAAGCCTGTCCTTCGGGGTAACCCTTCCCGATGGCGTAGTCCGCCAAATAGACGTAGGGAACGTCGTACCACGTATACAGCAGGAAGTTCGAGATGGCGAATAGCAAGAATCGAATGTTGAGGAAGAACCTCAGGTCACACATGTCCGAAAGGAGTGAGCCCAATTCAAAGAGGCCTGCATACCACTGCGTATCACAAAACATCAATTAGTTACTTCCCAGGAACAACAGTTCAGATCAGTTGATGTAGACACGAACAGGAGAGTCTAGCCCCCAGAAAGTGTTGTTGGGTTTCAGCGCTACCTACCACCACTTCAACTAACTACCATTTCTGATATCTTATCAGGTGATCACGCTCGTGACTGCATTACCGTCGCTCCTCTAACTTGCAGTTTTCCTAAGATTACAATGTAGATTAAATTCTGCTTGATTCGTCACTCCGAAACACAATAATGCAATAACAAGTTCCTTTTCCTCACAATTTAAAAAAGCAGGGATGTAAAGCCGCCAAACTTAGAAATTAGAGTGGTAAATTTGAGGTTAGCCTACTTTTCAGAAATGCCGCTTGACCACGCTCACATTGAGCTGAAAATGATGGTAGTTTGCTGAAGTGGCAGGTAGCGCTGAAACCTGACAATACTTTCTGGGGGCTAGACTCTCCTGACACGAACGTATTAACACCTTATTACTTACTTCTGCTTTTTCTTTGGCTATTGTCGTCATGGAATTCCTGTATATGTCAGGACAAGATGATGCTCTTAGTCTGTATCGGTTGATGTTCAACATGGCCCCTCGGTACGTCAATGAATGTCTGACAAAAAACATAATAACAGCAGTTAGGTAGGTATTTTTGAACTGAAGTGGTAGATGCACAGACTTTAATCCCTTTGAAAATCCACTATTGCACAATGGTTTTCGTCCATTTTGAATAGGTGAAATCAAAAGTGAAACTTAATGTCGAATGTATCGGTAATGGTGTCCAACAGTTAACTACTCTGCTTCTTTCAATAAGCCTTTAGCAGATATGCTGCCTTCGTTAGGGTTCAGAAGCTAATTAGCAGATACGTGAATCCTGATTCATGCCACCCCAGTCATTCAAGATGTCGTCGGCACTATAAACTTCGAAATAGCTAAATTTTCCTAAAAGTGAAATATTGGCTCTGTAGTCCTTTGATGTCCAAATATGCCTGACTATTTTGGGTCTTTCCAGTAAATGGCAGATTACACTCCCTGTTCACCCACCAACGCTGCACATCTGCTGATTTTGGTTTATTATTTTCAATAATGAACCTTTGGAATCGACCAAGAAAAAAAAATTTTTAACACCCCCTCAAAATTTGATGGTTTACGGTTCAAGGTACGTAGAATCCAAAAATCGAATAAAAATTTGGCCGTCCGTACGCCGTACGCGGCACTTTTGCCACTTAGCATTGTCCGATTTTGATGAAATTTGGTATGTAGGCTCCATTTGGGGTCTAGTTGTGCCCCGAAGATTTTGGTTGATGTAGGTCACTTCTAAGGGTTCCAAAATGAATTTTGAAATTTTGAAAACGCTCTAACTCAAAAAAGTTTGATATAAAGGTATTGTTTTTCCTTCAATTTAAGATTCTATAGCATTTTTAGAGTTTTTTGAGACCACCCGGAGCTCTGTAGGGCAAACCGTTCGCTCACTACGAGAGTTTGAGTTTTGGACGTACGATAAATCAGAAACACGAGTGTGAATCGCAAAAGAGGCCTAATCCCCGTTCAAATGTCAGCTGACCGAAATGCGATCGATGTTTTTCTTCATGTTGGATGGTTGGTGGCTTTGCAGACGAGTGATGTATAGAAAAATAATAAACCATTGTGTAATAATTTGCAGCGTTTTCCTTCAAGGTGGAATCCAGAAATATCAGCTTTTACCTGAATAGACATACCAATAGACATACCTAATACCAATTCAATTCAATTCAATATCTTTTTTTAATCGTAATCGTACAATCTAGAACACAACAATCGTCAAAGTATGTTATAATCCCATAACAATTTCTTTTCATTTAAAACAATTTTAAACAATCGCGGCCCATTGGGTGCCTGGTATGGGGAGCCGCCGTGGTGGGTAGGCCCGGGGTCAGCCGGGTGGCGCCCGCCTGGCGGATGGGGGCCCGCTTGCGCAGCCTCCACCCACTCGACAATTTTCATTAATCATAGGTTGAATTATTATTTTTTTAAATTTTAATTTTCTCTCATCCTTTCTGTTGAATGTACCTGGCCTGATTCGTTGGTAATTTATTTCTGCCCTAGTATATAATGTTTTGTAATATGTTATTATGACTGTTGTTTGCCTTATTGTAGGCTACTACATCTGAATAAATAAAAAATCTGAAGCCTTGAAATTCCTTATGGTTGACTTAGGTTAGTGGCGAAGCGTCTTAAGTAGTCTTTCTAATCTTTGAGAAGAGGAAGAGGAGCTCCATCCTCGAGGCCTAAAGACCTCGAATTGAATTAACGTAGGTACATAATATCAAGAAGTAAAAAACGTCTGCCAAGTGGGTGTGGCACATAGCTTCCTCGTATCCATAACCCGATTGTATAGATGATCCGATGCATAGTAGTTAATCTCAAAACATCAATCTCTAAGTACCTTCCACTACCCCCATAGGGGACCATCTACACGCCAATCTGGACAATCCTGAGAAATTTCGTCGAAATCGGATGGATAATGTAGAAGTTATGGATTTTACAAGGAATTGACGATTGCGCATGTGCAGCTACTACTATTAGTATGGAATAGATGATTTTCATGCGAGACCATCTACACGCCAATCCGAACAATCCTAAAAAATTTCATCAAATTCAAATGAAAAATGTAAGTGTTATGGCTGTTACAAGGATTTTACGTTTACGCATGCGCAGAGGCTACTGTCAATTTTAAGAATTTGATTTTCATTAGGGACTATTTACAACCTAATCCGCATAATCCCTGAAAATTTCATCGAAATCGGATGGAAAATGTGGTTTACGGAACAAGGAATTCACGTTTGAGCATGCGCAGTGGTTACTATCAGTCCGAGGGAGATGATTTTCATGGGGGGCCATCTACACGCCAACCCGCACAATCCCTGAAAATTTCACCGAAATTGGATGAGAATTTAGAAGTTATGGCTGTTTATTACCTCGGGATTATGAACGAAATAACTAGCACAATATAAAGATTTCACAACGAAATATATTGAACTATAATGGATGAAAAGCGACAAAGTTTGTATAACGATCTAAACGGTGTAGGAGCATGGGGCAACAAGGCGGGCATCGTCGGCAGTGGAGGTTACCCCAACGATTTGAAAGGCAGCAGCTGCATAGAACTATTCTGCTGAAAGACCTGATTGTTCAATTCATGATCTATTTCTTATTATTATCCTTTTGTTCTAGTTCTGGCTCATTATTATTAAATGGGACCACCTAACGGTTGCATGATTGGAACTAATGAATGTAATTGTGGACTCAGCCGCCAAGCGGCAGAACTAGGTACTAAGTTTGTAGGGGTTGGCAGCACTAACTTTTGGTCTCCCGCCTCAAATAGGCGGGAAGTCCAAACAATGGCTGAGGCAAGGATTTCATGACAGAAATTGTTCAGGAAGGTCTGAAACGTAAAACACGAGGGGAAATTTCGATTTTGGAGAACTTTTTTTTCAACCTTGAAAAGTGAAAACAAAGCTTCTCTTAACCTGGTAGTCTCGAAAGCAAAATAAACGCAAATCGGGGTTACTTTGATCTTCTGGGGTAACTTTAGTAAATCACGTTTTTGAAATTCAAATCGTTCTGGCGGGCTCAATTCTGGTCCCAGCGACCCCCAGCTGGTCTCATTGCTTCGAGAGTTATCCGTAGAGTGCAATGCAGTCGACCGTCATAGTTGCAGTGGCAACACTGGAGAGTAGTGGGCCTTCAAGTGCAACAGGTGATAACAGCTATCTGTAAAACATTGTTACAACCTCCTCTGGGGTGCCGCTGCCGTGTACCACATCGATTTATGTGAGTAATATTTTCGTCCCAAATCTATTTAGCTACATTTTACTGTTCGTTCCATTTTTCTAGCTCATTTTTATGATTTTCTATGTATGATAATGTAAAGATAGTGCAATTGACGGGGTAACATTGATCATCAAGTTTTCGTGTTTTGTGTGCAACAGGTCCATCCTAACAGGATGCCAGAAAACCTCCAAGCGTTCCTGAGAACAAGAAGAAGAAAGGGGCAGTTACAAAGAGTAAAATGGTGAAACCAAAGAAGCAGAAGCGTGCCAGAAGAGTCTCTGTGTCATCCTCAGCGTCAAGCTCACCAAGTGTATCAGAAGTGGTACCTACCATTGTAATTGTGATTTGAAACGGATCTATGAACTTTCTTAATTTCCCTTTTTCTATTTCACAACTTAAGATTTTCCTTTCGTTTACCTACTCTTGTTTAAGGATTTTACCTACTTAACTGTGTACAAGTTCTAGTTCATTTGAGTTTTTCTCTAGTTTACCTGAAGAGTTTTTTCTATTCATTTTGACTTAATTGCTATCTAAGTGCCTTGAGATATTTAGTTTAAGAATGTTAGTTACAAAAGAAACAATGAACTGTGATTATAAAGACTAAGCAACTAAGTGCCAAAGTCTTGATATTTTTAAATAAAGTTCTATGAGATGTGAGTGTTTTGTTCATTCTTTAAAAAAAATCATAAACTGATTTTCGACCAAAAACAAATTTTTTTTGGTCGGAAATCGTTTTTTAAAAAGTCAGGCTGCTTGTTCCATGGGGTTTCTTTGATCGAGACCCGCAAACAAGCGTTTTTGAGGAGAAAATCACTGATGATCAAAGTAACCCCGGATGACGGGGTAAGATTAATACAAAAAAAAAGCCCCCCACCCCCTAGTAAAGATAGCGGATCCTTTCAGGTGGTAGTTTAAAACTGAGATGTGTAGCTATCGTTTGGTCCAAGTATTTTGGAAATATCTCCAAAACTGAGGGAGATTCAGTACCAAATATGCAAAACCTGTACCAAAGTAACCCCGTTTACTTTTAATACAAACGGAGTTGAGTCTATTTCCACGAAAATAATGAGTTACAAGTTAATTCGATTTCGACGGTTATGTCATCATCAGTAACAAACAATAAGTTATTGTAGCAAGCAGAATCACCTTTGTTATCTCTGAAATCCTTCTCGTGCTCTTTTATTCTTCCCCTAAATTTCCTACCAGTTTGACCACAATACTCAAACCCACAAGAATTTTTTTTTTTTTCAGCTTATAAACCTTCCTTCCTACAATAGCTTGGTCTCCCCTTCACAATATTACCCTCACCAATGTTTGAGCTCCCTTTCACTTCGTCTGCCTTGATTGGCATTTGATGATCCTCCCAGGTCCCTTCACTTCTCTGAGCCAATAGGATTTTCCTTTCACTTATCTGATTGGGTATGACTTTCACTTTCTCGACCAATGGGATTCAGGCTCCCTTTCACTTGTGACTATAAGCCATGCTCTCTGTGATGAACCTTCAGTAATTGTTTGTTATTGATGATGACCTAACCGTCGAAATCGTTTTAACTTGTAACTCATTATTTTCGTGAAAATATACAAAGTTCTACTCAACTTCGTTTTTATTAAAATGGTTTTCCAAAATCTCGCCACGAGTGATTTTATTCGTAGAGGAACCACTTCTAAGGCTGAACACAACCATCCCAGAACTGTTTTTTTCCAAATGTTGCGACGCTCACCTGTGAACTCTTAGGTCTTTGAGGTAATGAGCGGTGGGGAGACTTCTGTTGGTGTGGGTGTGCGGTTTCGTCCACCACGGGTCGCTTACGGGACTGGTGACGACGGGTGTGTCGGAGAGGAATTTGGCTGAAAGATGTTCTTTCCGATCAGTCTGGACGTGTTCGGTTTGGTGCTGAGGACACAAAGTCATAATAGTGAACAGAAAATTAATGCCACAAACTACCAGAAGCACGTATTTTTTTTATATCCACTGCAGATCCATTCTACAAAAAGGTCTAGCCGTCAAAAAAAAAATAATGATAATCATTGAATGAATGAAAACGAACTTTTGTTCATGACAAAAAATAATATCGAGTACTTCTTTAGCTGCTAATGAATACAACATACAATTTTGTTTTTCCCAAAATCCAAACACGGAATGGCTCATTGGGGTATTTCGGTGGGTCGGAAATTCAGGTTTTTGACCTCAAATGTGGATTCAGCATCATTGAAAACCTATATTCGCCAAATCTTTGCCCATTGATACTATAAAATGTGGTAGAAAAGGCCACGAAGCGTTCGAGACCGCATGGGATTAGTGGAATGTCTCGATCCAAGGTCAGCAAGTTTATACATCACAAAAACTTACTACGTCACATTCAAATCTTCAACTTTAATTAGCTTCCCCAATTTCTTCTAAACATTTTCTCGACGAACAGACCCGATTACCGATATTCTTGACCCATGCTCTTTTGAAAAAAATAATTTAAAAAATTGACTGAAATACACCATTAGGGTTGGCAGGTGTGGTCACATCTGGCTAGGGTGACATTTGGCTGGTGGGGGGGGGGGAGGTAAGTAGTTTTTTGGTGAAAATCGTGATAACTTTACTGTAGGAGTTATTTTGTGTCAGCTTTCGTTTGCAAATATCAGCGTAAGTCTACTGTCTACTAGTTGCATTACTGTCCATTTGCTTCCTTAGATTCTGATTCAGAATCGGAACAATAGGAGATTGATCCCCGGTCGAGGGAAGTTCATTTTTGATGACTCAACAGTATGGCGCAGTCAGTAGGACCCGAATGGTCTCCTCAGCATTTCTCAGAGAAACAATAATTCATTAAGATTGGGTCATCAAAACAACTCCCTCCGAAGACACGAGTCGAGCCACCGCCTATTTGGACAAACGTTGAGGCCAGCAGATCCCCCGCCCCGTCAATAAGAAACAATAACAAAAACTCGGAAGCCAGTCGAAAATACGCGTTCTCACTGGGTTGTAAAACGCTGGCCAAAGCTGCCTCCCTGACTAGGTAACGGAGTACCTAACATTTCCTAATGTGGAGGGGGGGGGGGGCTGTAGTTATCAGCTGCCTCTTCGCATTTCTGTCCATCCACTTCCTTGGCTCATGTGGTAGGAGTCAGAGATGGGCGAATTCTTATTCATAAATACGATTAAGAATACAAATCATATCTACGATTTTATGATTATGAATTCGAATACAGGTATGAATATGAATACAAATACAATCGTATTCACACTTTGAATACGATTTTCCCCCTTATTCGTATTTTGAATACGATTTTATGATTTTTTCTATGATTTCTCTAAAAATCGATTTTTTTAAAACAATTTTTCCTGAAAATCATAATTTTTTAAATGATTTTCTCCCGAAATCTGGACAAATTTTTCCCCAAAGTTGTCAAAATGATCAACTAAAATTCGAAACGCTCACCAATTCTTATAGGATTTTTCACGCAGAATCGAATGAGACCATCCCCAGGTCGCTACGACCAACAGTATAGAAACAACGACGTAATTTACGCGGAAAATCGTTTTTTTTTCACGATTTCCACTGAAAATCATAAAAAATTACAAACAGATTTCTATATCAGTATAGATTAGGGTGGTGAATTGAACGTCCCCCTCCCACAATACCTAGGAACACATCTCGAAACACAAATTCCTCCTACACAAAATCAATTTTAAGTAAGAAGGATACAGGAAGTAGACATTTTTGAATCTTACCAGTTCGTGAATGCGAGCAGAATCCGATAAGCTTCTCGAGGATATGAGCAGGCCGGGGTAGGTGTGCAAAATGGCTTGGTACAGGTGCTTCTGAGTCCACAACATTTCAAGGACCTCGATGGGGACTTTTTCCCCGTTTTTTATGAACGTGGGGAGGTTGACTAGAGATGAACAGGTCCTTTGACCAGCCGCCAATTCTTCTTCTTCCAACAACTCGACGTCGGTCATACCCAGCATTCTATTCGCTGCTAGAACACAACACCGAATTCGTCATGTTAATCACCATTACTTACACTCGGAGCAGGGGCGGCTACTGATAGGAGCATAGGCGCATGTGCACCCCCAGCCAATTAAAAAAGAAAAAAATCAAAGTTCGTTCCTCTTCGTTTGAAGAGTAAGTTGGCTAGGACAGAAGACATGATCCTAGGTACTGTGCTAGTTGAATCTACGCGCGAAAACAGAGGCGGGGAGCCCCCTCTTTTCTGACCAATCACACCCGTTTGGAGCATCACCTTTCCTGTGCACCATTTCTGGGGAAAGTGACGTCATCTTGACATCTTTCGAGGGAGGCAGGCACGTGAGATTGACCAATCAGAGAGCAGGACATTTTCTCGTCTTGTGCAGAATTGGTTGATTGCTCCCCCGTCAGAGAGCTCTGCAATCCCGATTTCCTTATAGAGAAACCTACAAGGGACTCCCCCCTCTCGTTATTGCCTATCACGGATTTCCTTGGTAAATAGAGCATCCATCCATAAGTAAACAAACAAACCTGATAAGGGAATTCCGTTTTACGTTTTTGGTTGACTACCGTTCGGTACACACCGTTTTGTTCAAAGTATTGTGATTGCTTAGGAGTGTTGTAGGTACGATGAGTAGTTTACATTAAAGTAAAGTAAATTATTTGCGTTTGTCGATTGTGGAGAAGTGCGACATTCGAGAAACTGGCAGCCCCTTGCTGTCTCTATCTGGACTCCAGCAGAAGTTGAAATATAAAAACCGTGCAGATTTGTACCGTAAGTTTTAATGTCGACTATTATAAGAAGGTAGATTGGCTTTGTGTGTGTGAAGTGACTAACTGACAATTTCGCCTACTTTTTTCTACCAACCGAAATGAGGCTCGAGTTAAAGACTGCATAAGTGATCTCCCATTTAGCCAAAAAATTGAAAAACGCATTGGCTTGTATCAAGTTGTGAGAGGGAAGATTCTTCGAATCTCGGAGTTTTCAAGGGGCTCGTTAATTTTCTTCCGAATTGGACGATGTTTTGAATTGTCACGGGCAAATATACATTTCAGTTATTGCAATTAGATGGATGAATTTCTTGGGTTTAAACCTTTGACGATTAAGTATTTCAGAATTTCTGTTAACCACTACAGAACATGTTTCGTGTGTATTGCACCTACGTATTTAGTACCGTTTGCAATTTTAAGATGAAAAAGTTACAAAGATTTATGCCATTTGCATATCGTTGAAATTTCTATTTGGCAGAAATGAAAATCACCTATTCTGTCCCTTCTCGATAGCCTCTCCTGATCTCTGTGCACCCCCTGAGTTTCGGGGCAGGAACCGCCACTGACTCGGAGTCTTGAAAATGAGAGGATCTTTTGAAAAAAGAATCTCCCCTTTAGTGATAACTGGAAGTTACAAACTAAACCAGATAAACGAGGATGGAGGATAAAAAGGGATATAGAGAAGTTGGAAAGACCACCGATTCAGATAAGATGTGAGCAAGACGCGGGTGGTGACGCCACTGATTACTCTGACAGATTCTTGAATTGCGTAACTCCGTGACACTACTCCACACGCCAAGCCAGTTACCAGGATGTTGTTGATCACCACTCCTGGGTGCTCAGATATTGCCTCCTGGAGACCTTGTCTATCGAACCTTTTTCTTTTTCTCCTTTCAGATCCGTTCAAGATTTGTTGCATTCATAACTTGTGCAACGGCTTAAAACCTCTGCTTGGTGCTGTGTACTTCCTCTCCATCTCGACCTCCCAGCTGCTGGATGTCTAAGGGCCTACCTGCCTGACAATCGTATTTTGACGTTAGATGCGGCCACCGTGAGTCCTCAGACTATCCTCTCAACATGCCACACGGTTTCGCTATACTTTGACAGCACTGGCAGAGTGCATCAATAGGACCTATAGAGACGGGGTGAAAATGCCGGCAATCTTTACCGCTGATGATGACCTCCATATCTATGGGATGAATATGGCTCAGTAGGTCAGAGCTGTTAAAATAGGAATTCCAATTCCCATTACCAATTCCAATTACTTTAGGAAGAAAGTAATTGCCATTACCATTTCCTGTAATGGGAATGGAATTTTCAATTACTTTTTCCAATTCCTTGTAATGGTAATGATTTTTCCAATTCCTCATTACTCGAAATGGAAAAGTAATGGGTACTTCCAATTACCCATTACAGGAAGAGTAATGGGTAATGGGAACCCATTCCCCATCACCACCATTCAGTCAGTAAGTTGACCATCCTCCATTTCATGTGGAACCATCCTTCAATTCATAGGGAACTATCCTCCAATTCATAGGGGGCCATACTACAATTCATAAGGGAACATTCACAACTCAGGGTACCCAATGATTCGGGAGGGTGGTCCCCTATGAATTGGAGGGTGGTCCCCTTTGAATTGAAGGATTGTCCCCAACGAATTGGATGGTGGACGGTCCCCCATGATTCGGGAGGGTGGTCCCCTATAAATTTGGAGGGTAGTCCCCAAGGAATTTGGGAATGGTCCCCCTTGAATTGTAGGATGGTCCCAAACGAATTGGATGTTAGTCCCCTATGAATTGGAGGATGGTCCCCTATGAATTGGAGGATAGTTCCCTATGAATTGGAGATGGTCCCCTATGAATTGGAGGATGGTCAACTTACTGATTGGTTGGTGGTAATGGGGAATGGGTTCCCATTACCCATTACCCATTACTCTTCCTGTAATGGGTAATTGGAAGGACCCATTACTTTTCCAACTACGAGTAATGGGGATTTGGAAAAACCATTACCATTACAAGGAATTGGAAAAAGTAATTGAAAGTAATCATTACTTTACAACTCTGCAGTAGATGAGCTGGGTTTTTGAGCAGATGGTATTGCTCGGTTTGTCTTGAGGGACGTCCGGGTGGTGGGACTGTGGAGGTCTCAGGCGGGCGACCATACCCGGTGGCGGAAGGGAGTTCGGGAAGCCAAGGGCCACATCGGCCTGTAGTGCTGTGTAGTTAGTTAGGTATTGCTCGATTACACCGTGCTAACTGCTGCTGACGAAACCAAGATTAGCAGCAACATGGGCGACGTCACAGCTCTAGGCCTGGGGGGCTAGCAGGTGGCAGCGGCGCTGGAAAGGGATGGTCGCAGAGAGAGAGAGAAGGAATGCCAACCCCAACAGTCCTAACAGAAGCATGGAAGTAGACACCATGTGGAAAACCTAGCCAAGAGCGCACAGCATTACTTTTCTCAACGTCTAAGCTTTTCAGCCTCCCTGCAGTAATGATTGCTAGATTCTCAAGCACAATCAGTTTTCTATAATCCCATTCACCACTTAGCCATAACTTTTTTCAAATAATTCCGTCCTGATGACATCACAAGGATCTTTGCTGACTAAGACTACAATTGAGATCAAAAGTTCTTACGAGGTTTTTGCTGGAGCAGCTTTTTGACCTCTTCTATACTAGGACAAGAAGTGGGAGTGTGCGCGACGCCAACACTTGTTGCTGAATAAGTGTCGACAGACGAAGCTGTGGCGGCCTTCTCGTCTTTTTTCTTCCGTATCCTCTCTTTTCTCTTAGCTTTGGTCCACTCGAGGTCCCTCATGAGCATCCCACAGACGCACAGGTTGAGGAAGAGACCAGCGAGTATCAGCGTCGTTCCCCGCCACCCGTACTCTGTCAGAAGCCACTGCGTTAAAGGTGCGAACACAAACGTTCCTGAAATCCAAGCACAATGATAATTAATAGAATGTACAGCCTCACAGACGCACCAAAATTGCTTCGTTTTGAGGTTTTTCTAAAATACTCCAGACTGCTGAACATTACAGTTGTCTATCTCGGGAATGAGAACTAAATAAACTACACTGGTTGAGAACTAAAACGTTTGTATTCAACAGGACTAATAAATGATTTGAACAGAAAAATAGAGCGCAGAGTTAACTTGTGTAGGTAGTACGTTCTAGCCTTCCTCCCACAAGGCCGTGTTGTATACGACACGTTGAACCTAATGTGGAGGCGCACATGCGCGCATCACTTCAGGTGAGGGCTAAGGGACAAATTACCCTACCAGCCAATAGTACTGAAGCTTTTGGCGAGGTCAGCTCACGCTCAGTCTTCTTTTTTTTTACATCTGACTTCCTGCAAAGGGTGCCTGTGTCGTTATTGACACCGCCTTGTGGTACCTGTTCTATTTTTTGTGGGGACTTCACTCATGGTAACTCAAACATTTCTTTCATTATTCTGCTTCCTTCATGTGCCTGTTTGCTGCATAATGGCCAACCCATCGTGGTTCATCACTGATTAGGAAATTTTGAATGAATGGGGTATTTCAGTCAATTTTTTTCATTTTTTTTCTTCATAAGAGTAAGGCTCAGGAATAACGGTAATCGGGTCTGTTCGTCGAGAAAATGTTTTTAAAAAATCAGAGAAGCTAAGGAAAGTTGAAGATTTGAATGGTGTGACGCAGCCAGCCAACTGTCTTTGAAAAAAGTATCCATGCACAGAAACCCTTGGAGGACGTCTTGGATACTACAAAATATTACTCACACACGCGCGCGGCGTAGTCCTTGCCTAGTGTGTGTGCATTTATAGCGGTCCGCCTTTTTCAAACGTGTGATCTATTTAATTAATTTTTCTACCACATGTTATAGTATCATTGGGCTTAAAGTTGTAGTATATAGGTTTTTAAGGGTGCTGAATCCGAATTTGAGGTCAAAAACCAGAATTTCTGACCCACCGAAATACCCCATTGTAGCCCCTGAGTCTACAAGGAGGAAAAATGTGTCTGGTTTTTTAATTTTATTGAAAGTTTTTTATATTTTTCAAAAATTTATTTCAAGTTAAATAATATTTCAAGAATTATATTAGTTATAGAATTGAGTCTGAGGGGAACATGTACCTGATTTTGATGAGTAAATCCAAGTTGTTAAATGGTTACAGATGTTCGCTTTATACATTCCTCATATTTTCTCTGATCTTGTCAATTATCTATTTCCTAATGATGAATTATTTCAAGGAACTGATGTGATGCTAGCTTAAAAGTTATGTGCCTGAACTTTATTGTGTGATATACCTAGTAAATTGTAACAGATCTCGTATGCTCAGGTTCGCTTGAGAAATGCCTCAATATCTTTCGTGATTGTTGTTTTATCTGAACTGATTATGATGATTTAGAGGACCAATAAAACTTTAGATGATTCAGAGAAAGTGTCCCTACTCATTTTTCCGGTTAATACGTTTAAAAATTACACACAGGGAGTAATCATGGAACTGTGTCGTATACGACACTGCCTTGCAATTCATGTCTAGAAAGCGAGCCTTGTGGGAGGAGGGTATGGCCGAGGCATCGGGCTAGCGGAGGGGTATCTTTCGCCGCGGCTGTCTTGATCTACCCTGTGCATTCATGTTCTATTTTGTTCTTAATTATGATTAATTATGATCGTCCTTGGTCTACTAGTTCATTAACTCTTACAGATCTAATACTGGCCTATTATTACTGAATGCAATAACCCATTGAATGTCTAGATGATCTAATTTGGTTCATTCTTAGGGAACTACTTTGTTGGTAAAAGGGACTACTTTCTCTTTGGGCCAACTTCTTTTGGGCGGGAAGGTCCAAACAACAGTACTAGAATGAAATCTTCAATATCCTATTTTACGGTAACAAGTTTTGGGTAAACCAGAAACCAAATTCCTCTCAATTTTCCAACCTCTCAACCTCAACCACTTCATCTTCAAATTTGAGTCACATAAATGAATAATAGTCAGATAAATGTATTAAATCCAGTCAGTCAGAGCGACATAGTAAATTTCTCAAGTAATAGCCTCATTCGAAATTCGACAGTAACTAGAGGTTTACTACGTTGGTGTTCCTCATACTGTCTACTAGGGATGTCCCAAAAGTATCAATACTTAAAAGTATCGGTACTTCTTGAAAAAAGTATCGATACATATCGATACTTTTTTCCCTGATACATATCTTAGTATCGATACTTTTTTTCCAGTATCTTTAACCTGTTTCAACACCTACGACATGAAGGTACCTACTTGATAGTACCTCTATCTCTACGTAGATTGTAGGGAGACCAACAAACTTCAACAAATTAAACAAAAATTAAGTACCACCACCTCCATTCAGCTCTCTATGATAACCTGCTGTCCTCCATAATCGAGGAAGGTCCACCAAAATGTTAACCCAACCATAATTTTTTGTATTGTAATCGTAATTTTGTATTATAATTGTAATTTCGGAAAAAATGAATAAAATTAGGAACCTGATAATAAAAGCTAGTGTTATTGATGGATGAATTATTATAGTGTACAAAACAATGAGGAATTTCACCATGTCGGAATTTCCTATTTTTGACCCCAAAATCGGATTCAGCACCTCTAAAAAACCCTTAAGGCAAACTTTCAGCCCGAACTTCCTAATTTACGAATAAACAAAACAGTGTAGAAAATACGAATGTTTAAAAAAACCGGGAAAATGACGTCATCCTGGAATAGTTCATTTATGGCCGCTTGAGCGCTGAGATCGAGAAATCTATAGTCCCCAGATGCAAAATTTCATGAAACAGTAAAGTTCGAAATCGAAAAACTGAAGAAAAAAATAGAAAAAGCGAGATGGGGAACATTAGGTTTCCCCTGTTTTTGTTTGATAACTTTTCTCTTAGAAAACACGATTTCGTCGTCCCAATGGGCAACACTGGGAGGAGACGGCGATCCGAACAGCCCAATCAGCGAGCGTTCCCGCTTCACGTCCGTTTTCCCGGTTAGTTTTGAAATCAAAATTTTTTATTGTCTCCCAAAAATAACAGGAGACTCATTTTCCGAAATCAACCCGATTTTCATCTATCCCACACCATTTACTATTCAGGAAAAATGCAAACAGAATTCGGTGAAATTCCTCATTGTAATTTTGTATTGTAATTGTAATTTCGGAAAAAATGAATAAAATTAGGAACCTAATAATAAAAGCTAGTGTTATTGACGGATGAATTATTATAGTGTACAAAACAATTATTATTTATTATGAATTAACGTAAAGCTAAGACCCGAGCACTACCCGGACAGTTGGCAAATGCCCAGTCCTATAATGTTGAATTGAAAATGCATTGGCAATATTTGCTTTCGTTAAAATAAACATTTTTTCTCCTTCTTCTTCTTAACCCAACCAAGTGCAATACGAAAACAAGTGCCTAAACAAAAACAAGTTTTAAATAACAAAATGAGTGATTTATTGTTTTGTTTATTCTATATTAATTATTATCCTCGTGATGGAGAGAAACATAAACGACAATTTCACCCATTTTTGTGAAAGTATCGAAAAGTTTCGATACTTTTTGATACTTTCTAGATGTATCGATACGATATTATATCGATACTTTTGAAGTATCGGACATCCCTACTGTCTACCGTCTTAAACTTAGTATTATAGTTGGGAAGACTAGTATAAATGTAGATACTTTACCTATGCCACTACCACAAACGGAGAGGCCAGTGGCAAGTGAACGCTTGGCGTCGAAATAATACGCGACAATGACGACAGCAGCAACGTAACACAGCGAGAGGCCGAAGCCAGCGAGGCACCCGAATGTGAAGAACAGGAGCTCAATGGAGTCGATGAAGGCGGAGATGATGAAACCTGCCGCCGCCAGCAGTCCTCCCACCACGCAACATTTTCTACAGCCGTACCTGGAAAATATAAGACAAATTGTACGCTCAACTTTAATAGTAACTGCAGTGTACAACAGACAACCATAATTTTGATCCTTATAGACTTTTTTTTTAAATATCAAAAAAGGATGGGGCGCTCAAAAACGGAAAACCACCCCTCAAAAACGGATGCCATTAAGGGGGTCTCAGTCGGTCGCCGTTCACTCCTCGTTCCGGGTTAGTATTTCACGAAATCGAAGGCGCAAAAACAAAAAAAATGTACCTAAATGTGACATTTTGGATGATTCAAGAAATTCATTAGTGCACGGCTCTAGGGAATTGAAAAACTGAAATATTGCCGCTGGTATCATCAAAATCAAACAATAATTGCCAGAGAAAAATGGGAAAAACCGTTGATTCAGTTATGTTTTTCCATGAAATGTAGCTAAACTTGAAATTTTCAAGGATTTTAGAAATTCATTAGTGCATGGGCCTTGGGAATAGAAAAACTGAAAAATTGCCGCTGGAATCATCAAGATCGAACGATAATTGCCAAAAAAATATGGAAAAAAATGGAAAAACCCGTTCATTCCGTAGTTTTAACCATTTTGCTTCCTCACTACCGAAGGTAGGGAAGCTTTGTATTCGTGAAAGAAGTGAAAAAAAATGTCCTCCAAAATCAAAATTTCCACTTGCTTTTTGCGTTTTAGAGCTTCCCGAACAATTGTGGTTCCGTGTCTGTCTGTCTGTCTGTCTGTCGGTCTGTCTGTCTGTCGGTGGTCAATCCTTGTCCCGGGCAAAACTATACTAACCTGTGGTCCGATTTTGATGAAATTTTCAGGGATTGTGCGGGTTAGGTCCTAGACGGTCCCCTATAAATTTCAGCACCTTCGGATCAGCTGAGTGAGCTCCAAGGCCATTTTCTCTCCTGTTGAACGCAGGAAGCTGAAATTTGAGAGGCAGGGTCAATGGAGAATGCTGAAGGTGCCTGAGTGGTCACTGATCAGCTGAGTGAGCTCCAAGGCCATTTCCTCTCCTGTTTTTCGCCAACTGATTCTATACGTCCATGTTACAATGAGTGAGGAAGCTATACTGCCCACCCAACTTGGCAGACGTTTTTTTCTGGCAATGGGGTACTTCAGTCAATTTTTTAAAATTTTTTTTTCAAAAGAGTATGGCTCAGGAATAACAGTAATCGGGTCTGTTCGTCGAGAAAATGTTTTTAAAGAATCAGAGAAGTTAAGGAAAGTTGAAGATTTGAATGGTGTGACGTAGCTAGCCGAAACTGTCTTTGAAAAAAGTATCCATGCACAGAGAAGCGACGAAACTCTTGGAGGACCTCTTGGATACTACTCGCACACGCGCGCGGTGTAGTGTGTGTGCATTTATGGCGGCCTGCCTTTTTTTTTTCCAAGTATGATCTCTTTAATTAATTTTTCTACCTCATGTTATAGTATCATTGGGCTAAAAGTTGTAGTATATAGGTTTTCAAGGGTGCTGAATCCAAATTTGAGGTCAAAAATGTGAATTTCCGACCCACCGAATTATTCCATTATTGTTCGATTTTGAGGATTCTGGCAGCAATATTTCAGTTTTTCAATTCCCTAGGGCCGCGCACTAATGGATTCCTAAAATCTCAATCCGCTAAATTTTACTCTAAAATCCAAATTTCCTCTAAAACATTCAATCCTCTAAAATTTCAAATGTTGGCACAACTTTTTACGTTTTTGCGCCTTCAATTTCACTAAATACTACAAACTAACGGCGAACGATTGAGACCCCCTTAATGAAAAAAAAAAAAAAAAAAAAAAAAAAACGCTGCAAATTATTGCCCAAAGGTTTATTATTTTCTGTATAGATTACCCTTCTGTATAGATCACTGGTTTTCCACCTACCAACATCTGTATTCTCCCTTGACCCTCCCTCTCAAATTTCAGCTTCCTGCGTTCAATAGGATTGAAAATGGCTTCGGAGCTCACTCAGCTGATCAGCGATCTGAAGAGTGAAGAAGATCTCCTCGAATGCTGGAGACGCCTAGAAGAGCACTTCCATTCAATAGGATTGAAAATGGCTTCGGAGCTCACTCAGCTGATCAGTGATCTGAAGAGTGAAGAAGATCTCCTCGAATGCTGGAGACGCCTGGAAGAGCACTTCCATTCAATAGGAGTAAAAATGGTTTTGGAGCTCACTCAGCTGATCAGTGATCTGAAGAGTGAAGAAGATGTTCTCGAATGCTGGAGACGCCTGGAAGAGCACTGATCAGCTGAGTGAGCTCCGAAGCCATTTTCAATCCTATTGAACGCAGGAAGCTGAAATTTGAGAGGGAAGGTCAAGGGAGAATACAGATGTTGGTAGGTGCTATTGATGGAGAACCAGTGGTCTATACAGAAGGGTGATATATACAGAAAATAATAAACCTTTGAGCAATGATTTGCAGCGTCAACAGCCACGACAATCAGGTTCTTTTGCGATGAGGATGTGTAGATTGTTGAGGTTCGGTCAATGAATTTTAGACGTTTTTTCATTATTTAGCCATTATTAAGGGAGAGTGCAGTTTTCCTCCAAAGTTCAAATGGACCAATTTAACAAAATTTGTTAAATATTTAATTAATTTAATTTGAAGAATATTTAATATTCTTCAAACAGAAAAACACCTCGGTTAAATGGCTCTATCTCTTGTGGACTTTGGGGTCTACTTTGCAAAAGTAAGTCTCTCTATCCCTCTGTGTCATAATACATTATGTATTTATCAATTTATTTACCGAGAGGGAGCGATTTTGCAAAGATCCTACCCTCCAATCCAACATGGGCCAAATAAATAAACATATCTATCCGTTTTCTTACCGATCTGTGAGGAAGGACGCGATGGGCCCCGACAAGAGAGGTATGGCCATGAAGAGAGATCCTATCCAAGCAGTTTTACTCTTCCCCTCGCCGAAGTAGTTGAGGAACTCGACGTAGATTACGCCGAAACTAAACGTGATGCCGTCGGCGATCAAATTGACTAAGAAGGAAGCGGCCACGATGACCCATCCCCAACCTCCGTCAGGAGCCCGCACTTCTGCTATGCCTGTAAATTCAAACAAATTAGAACGCAGTTTTGCTTAATGAAATAACAATAAAAATTAATAGGGACTCTCAAAGCACCCTATTCTACTACAATAAAAGTTGCTCAGGAGCGTTATTTCGTTGAAAATATCTGAGCCAAACAGTTTTTTGATATCTGCTGACGACAAAAGCAGACCATTCAAAAAAGCTGCAAATTATTACACAATGGTTTATTATTTTTCTATATATAGCATTTCCGAATTGAGTTAAACTTTTTCCATTTAGGTTTAGTCCTTTTCCATTTAGATTTAAACCTTTTCCATTTTGATTTAGACCTTTTCTATTTAGATTTAAACCTTTTCCATTTAGATTTAAACCTTTTCCATTTAGATTTAAACCTTTTCCATTTAGATTTAAACCTTTTCTATTTAGATTTAAACCTTTTCCATTTAGATTTAAACCTTTTCCATTTAGATTTAAACCTTTTCCATTTGGATTTAAACCTTTTCCATTTAGATTTAAACCTTTTCCATTTAGATTTAAACCTTTTCCATTCGGATTTAAACTCAGGAAATTATCGTGGAGTTAGAGGTAAGAGTACCCAAGTCACAAATTCAACACGAGGGAAAATCAAATGCAGAATATTATGATTATTTAACTGTTGTTATTATTGGTGATCATTATCATCCAACTATGTAACCAACCTAAGAAAATAATTTATTATCATATTTACCAAACTAACTTTTGAAATTTTGACATTTTCATGTCTTTGCTTTGGCACATAAACTGAAAAATCGTCACGAAAACTAAGCAAGTCTTGCTCACGCGACCAATAAATAAAATAGACTCACTGTGTTGCGTAGAGAACAATCAACTGTTTTCTTATTTTGATGCTTGGGTACATGAACTAACAACCTTACTTCACTACCTTGTTGTGTAGTGGTTGACATGAAAATGTCCCAATGTGTTGCAGACTCGTATGCGAGCATTTCCTAATAAACTTGATTTTGAAGTAGTATGTGGTAGGTAGGTAGTATCTATGTGTGTTTAAAAAAGTTATACCGTTTAATTTGTTTAACTAACAATATGAATTTACCTCTTCGGTACTTTTACCTCTAACCCGACGTTATTATGCCACAACTTGAAAATTAAATCATGCAAGTGTTTTTTTATGCACAGAAATGTAATAGTATATATAATAATGAACATAATATGTTATATATACTATATATATACTATACATATTATGTTTTTTGAACACAAGAACACAAGAATTTCTCATGAACGGAAGTTATAAATTAAGTACAGTATTTTTCTTTCATCACATCTGAAGTGGAACAGAATGTTTATAGCGCTATGCAAATGAGAATAATATTACTTACTTACTTACTTACTATGATGGGGCTAACTACTGACGTTTTGATGGAGTTTAAATCTAAATGGAAAAGGTTTAAATCTAAATGGAAAAGGTTTAAATCTAAATGGAAAAGGTCTAAATCCAATTGGAAAAGGTTTAAATCTAAATGGAAAAGGTTTAAATGGAAAAGGTCTAAATCCAATTGGAAAAGGTTTAAATCTAAATGGAAAAGGTCTAAACCTAAGTGGAAAAGGTTTAACTCAATTCGGAAATGCTATAGATCACTCGTCTGGAAAGAACACGGCTTTGCCGTTGTTACCACCAACATAGAGAAAAACATCGATCGCATTTCGGTCAGCAACAAAAATCTTCAAACTAGACCTCAGATGGAGCCTGTAAACCAAATTCATCATATTCGGTCTAACTGAGGAAAGTGTCGGTCACATTTTTATTCGATCTTCGGATTCTTCGTAGCTTGAAACGTAAACCAACAAATTTTGAGGGGGGGGTTATGCAATTTATTTTCCTTGGTCGATTCCAAAGGTTCATTATGGAAAATAATAATCCAAAAGGCCATAAACGTTGATTTATACTCTTAGTTGTTTTGGAGGAAGTATCTGTATTCTCTACGATTTCTCATTGTCTACCCCGTTTTACGAACTTAAACCCTAATAAGCAGAAACCTTACGGTTGGGTTTAATGAGGACGACTTTCCTCTCATCTGTTGCTCACTGAGCAACAGGTTACGGGGGTCCTTCGTGAAAATCATCTATCGTAGGTTGCGTCTATTCGAGTAGACGAGTGTTGAATTTTTATGGCCATCAATCTCATTGCGAATTCATGTTCGTTTCCTGCTTGCAAAAGGTTGAAAGGGATGAAAAATCTGTTGAATAGGTAGTAATGATGTTATTATTATAGCCCAGAATTAATGTTAGGTGTTTTTCTGTATTTTGAATGGAAACCAACTTCCTTGTGACCTACACTTATCCAGTAGGGAGGAAGCTTCGGGAGAGAAGGAGTTTATAAGTACCTACTCCTCGGTAGTATCATCTCTTTGTATGATAGGTAGGGATGGAAAATCTATTGAATAGGTGGTCATAATGTTATTATTATAGCCCAGTAATAATTTTAGGTGTTTTTCTGTATTTTGAGTATTTTGAATGGAAACCAATTTCTTTGTGACCTGAAATTATCCCTATTGTAGTAGGGAGGAAGCTCCGGGAGAGAAGGAGTTGATAAGTACTTACTCCTTGGTAGTATCATCTCTTTGTATGATAGGTAGGGATGGAAAATGTATTGAATAGGTAGTAGTCATAATTGTTATGTTGGCGTGACGTCGTGTGAAGGAGATGACCATCTCGTGGTGGCGTTTGTGTTTTCATTACCCCTACTCAATGAAGAGAGAATGGTCCCTAAGCTAGTGACTTGCAAAGTCGCATCGGCGGCTTATTAGCCTGACTGGCATGCGGAGCGCATGGAACATAGGCTAGCCCGGCAACCCTGGCGTTTCAATCAGAAACCGACCGTCAGGAGGCAGGATGTTTACCTAGTGAACCTAGTACTTCGAGGAGATCCTTATTCGAGGAGAAGGTAGAGAACGAAATTAATAAGTCGGTTGACTGAACTAGATTGACATAAGGGAGCATCCCTGAGTGGGCTTATATACTCGTAAAGTTTCCTCGGGGGAGAGAGAGGTGGAAGGGAGACGTCATGTTGACGTGTTTCCCCGTACCTTGTCTCCCCCAGTGGGTGATGACTCACTCAGGGATCCTCCTGTTCGCTTCTTTATTTAAGAACTAACTGCTGATTGATATGTGGGTCATAACAATAATGTTATTATTATAGCCCAGTAATAATGTTAGGTGTTTTTCTGTATTTTGAGAATTTTAAATGGATACCAACTTCCTTGTGACCTAATATTATCCAGTACGGAGGAAGCTTCGGGGGAGAAGGAGTTTATAAGTACCTACTCCTTGGTAGTATCATCTCATTGTATGATAGGTAGGGATGGAAAATCTATTGAATAGGTAGTCATAATGTTAGTTGTTTTTCTGTATTTTGAATGGAAACCAACTTCCTTGTGACCTAAAATTATCCAGTACGGAGGAAGCTCTGGGACAGAAGGAGTTTATAAGTACCTACTCCTTGGTAGTATCATCTTTTTTTATGACAGGTAGGGATGGAAAATCTAAAGGGATGGAACAGTTATTCTAACTAAGCAAGATTATATTGACAAAACTCTCAAATTCTTAAATGACAATAACTGCATAGCTCTCCAATCAGATCCAACGGCTAACTATCAGAAATTAATCCGTAGAGTAGTAAACAGCTCAGAAAATGTTCTTAAACGTATGTACAAACCAAGCCTTGTAGAAATGAATCCTCATGCTCCTAGGTTATCATGTCTTCCAAAAATTTATAAAGTAGGAACACCGATGAGACCAGTTGTGTCTTATATTGGTGCCCCCGCTTAAAAATTAGCCAAAAAGTTAAATTCTTTGTTTAGAAATAAAATCAATTTTCGGCCCCGC
Organism: Apolygus lucorum; assembly: GCA_009739505.2. Classification (NCBI taxonomy): domain Eukaryota; kingdom Metazoa; phylum Arthropoda; class Insecta; order Hemiptera; family Miridae; genus Apolygus; species Apolygus lucorum. The sequence goes on along the minus strand of CM019173.2, from coordinate 7,495,210 downwards.
AATACTGTTCAAAATTTATACGATTTGGTTTCTAAAATTAGCGACATTCAAGCGCCTCCGAATGCCAAACTTGCTTCCTTTGATGTGGTTAGTCTGTTTACCAATATCGATGTAGCTAGCTGCAAAGATGTGGTTGATGGGCTTATCCATGGGTCAGATCTCGATGTTTTTGAAAAGGATGAACTGTGTAGTCTAATATCTGTTTGTATGGATCAGAATTATTTTCTATTTGAAGGTAAATATTATACTCAGCCAGGGGTAGCCATGGGTTCATCGCTGTCTCCTTTGCTTGCGGATATTTATTTGGATCATCTTGAAAAACGATACTTTGAAAAGTGTAAATCAAACAACCTTTTATATTGGTATAGGTACCGTGATGATGTAATAATTCTATGGACAGGAACTGAAAGGCAACTAAATTCTTTTCATGAAAAAATCAATACACTAGATCCTTTTGTTAAATTCACTCTTCAACTAGGTGGAAATAAGCTTAATTTTCTTGATCTGTCCATCTCATTGATTAACAGAAAACATGATTTCTCCATTTATAGAAAAGATACCTACAGTGATATCACTATTCATAGTACATCAAATCATCCCTTAGTTCATAAACATGCTGCTTTCCATAGTATGATCAATAGAGCTTCGACAATACCAATAAGTGATCAAAATGTATCTAAAGAAAAAACTATTATCAAGAGTATAGCCGCAAGCAGTGGATATGGAGGATGTCTCATTGATTCCATAAGGTTCTTAGGAAAAAGTGTAGAGACGGGGTTTTTAATTTGGTTAAAGAAGTTGTATTAGAGGAGAAAAAGTGGATAAGTATACCTTATTATGGAAAGAGCTTCGTTGGGTTCTGTTAAAGATAAAATTAGCGTTCATGATAAAAGTGGGGTTTATAAGCTGATAATATCAGAACATATTATGTTCTTGTGGGCTTGAGTATTGTGGTCAAACTGGTAGGAAATTTAGGGAAAGAATAAAAGAGCACGAGAAGGATTTCAGGGATAGCAAAGGTGACTCTGCTTTTGCGAATCACCTAAGAGAATCCATTCATAACTATAGTTTTGATCTAACAAACGGACAGTACATAGAATTTCCTAATTTTTGCCCGAAGGGAGGTATGTTGGATGTGCTTGAAAAGTTCGAGATTCTTGAGAGTGACAGGTCTGGTAAATGTCTGAATGAGGTGATAGGTCTGATAGGTCAACATGTTTCACCGTTGACGGGTTCCTTCCTACAATAGCTCCCCCCTTCACAATGTTACCATCACCTTGATTGGCATTTGATGATCCTCCCAGGTCCCTTCACTTCTCTGAGCCAATAGGATTCTCCTTTCACTTATCTGATTGGGCATGACTTTCATTTTCTCGACCAATGGGATTCAAGCTCCCTTTCCCTTGTGACTATATAAGCCATTCTCTCTGTGATGTACCTTCAGTTATTGTTTGTTACTGATGATGACCAAACCGTCGAAATCGTTTTAACTTGTAACTAATTATTTTCGTAGAAATAGACAACATTCTACTCAACTCCTTTTTTTTTAATGGAAAATCTATTGAATAGGTAGTAATAATTTTGTTATTATAGCCCAGTAATAATGTTAGGTGTTTTTCTGTATTTTGAATGGAAACCAACTTCCTTGTGACCTGAAATTATCCAGTAGGGGGGAAGCTCTGGGAAAGAAGGAGTTTACAAGTACCTACTCCTTGGTAGTATCATCTTTCCGTATGATAGGTAGGTAAGTAGAAAGTACAAACCTTCCAGAGTAGAATCCGAGGACGAGGATGATAACGAGGGGTCTTCGCTGCCCGTGAACTTGACGTGAAGAGTTTTTCCGTTCATGACTTTGTCCGTCTTGATGAGCGGTGGGGCTTTGAGGCCCAACGTGACTTCGCCATTCGTCGGCGAGACCACAATCGAACCTGAACATAACATGGAAACGAACGTAGTAGATATCAATATAACGGGGATTACGTAAACATAATGTCTTATGCACATCTTGTTGAAGTCACTTCTAAATTACATTAGTTTGGTCATGTACACAACATCATCTATCATATTCAACACATGTTTAACTATGAATTGAAAAATATATCGTCCATATACCTGGTAAACCATGTAAGTCGCTATTTTTGCGAAAATAAGGTTTTTAGCTCTCTAGGTAAATTAGGGTCGCTTGATCAATTTAGTGAAGCCGTTTTCCAATCTGAAGAATAGTTTTTTACCCAGAAGGCATAGAAAAAACGTGTAAGTCGGTTACCTACCTACCTACGTTTTATTTCGTATTGTTTCTAAATTATTTTTACATTATTTAGGAGGATTTTTAGATGAATCGATTGATTTGTTGGCTGTTTGACGTAGCTGTAATGCTGATGTTAGAAAGAACAAAAAGAGATTAGTAGTGTGCTATTGGTCTGCTTATGTTTTACAGGAAACCCTGTAAAATTAATGATACAAGAGATAATAATTGAGGAAATCCATCTCTCCAACTCATCCCCAACCCAGCCCTGTCCTATCCCTAACCCCTAACCCACACCTAACCCATCCATAACCCATACCTAACTTATCCCTAGTCCATCCCTAACCCATCCTCAGTTCTTACCCTACCCAGCCCTGACCTATGTATAACCCCTAACCCAACCCGTCCCTAACTCATCCCTGTCCCATCCACTACCCATCCCCAACCCAGCACTGACCTATCCCTAACCCCTAACCCACACCCAACCCATCCATAACCCATACCTAACTTATCCCTAGTCCATCCCTAACCCATCCTCAGTTCTTACCCTACCCAGCCCTGACCTATGTATAACCCCTAACCCAACCCGTCCCTAACTCATCCCTGTCCCATCCACTACCCATCCCCAACCCAGCACTGACCTATCCCAACCCCTAATCCGTTCCTAGCCCATCTCCAACCTATCCCTAACCCATCCTCAACCCATATCCAGTTCATCTCTAACCCATCCCCAGCTCATTATCATCAACTCAGCCCTAACCTAACTATAACTCCTAACCCATCCCTAGCTCATCTCTAACCCATCCCAATGCAGATCGGAAACACTGAAATAACAACTAAACCAGCAGCCAGATATCTAGGAGTCATGTTGGACACAAAAATCACATTTTGTGAACATTTAAGAAGAACTGCAGACAGGGCTGCACAAAAATCGGCAGCTCTTTGTCACCTTATGAGAAACATAAATGGCCCTAGACCATGCAAGAGACGCTTGATGATGACAGTGGTGGAGTTAATTCTCTTGTATGGAGCGGAGGTGTGGGCGGATGCACTGAGTGTGGCTTATCTCCGACAGAGACTAATAGCTGTGCAGCGAAGAGGAGCTCTACGAATCGCCTGTGCTTACCGAACAGTGTCAGAACCCGCTATCTTTGTGCTTACCAGTGTCATACCCATTCAGCTGATGGCTTCAGAGAGAAAAAGAATTTTCGACAGAAGGGATGAAGGAGACAGGTCCCGCATAGCCAAGGAAGAAAGAGATTGCACGATGGTAAGCTGGCAAGAGATATGGACAAGAGAATATAGAGGACGGTGGACCGCACGGCTAGTGCCAAACATCCAGAAATGGACAGACAGGAAGCATGGAGAATTGAATTTTTTCCTCACACAATTCTTCACAGGACGTGGACTGTTTTATGCCTATCTACATAAAAAGGGAAAGGTAACTGTCCCAACATGTCCGAGAGAAGATGATGATGCGCTGCACACCTTTTTCAAATGCACCAAATGGGCGGCTGAAAGAAGCCAGCTGCTGGCAGAGCTGGGATTAACTCCCCAAATTTCAACACCAGAAGCTGTCGTCAGCAAGATGCTGGAAGGTGAGAGGAGCTGGAGTCTTGTGGCAGCGTACGCAGAGAGTATCCTGACAAGGAAGACATTGTTAGAACGAGAGAGACAGAGAAGGGAACACCTGGTCCGTCCCGCCATCCAGAACTGATGAAGTGCCCCAGGACTCAGCATGAAGTAATGTGTTAAACAGTTCCAGGCTGATCATCCAACGTGGGAGAAAAGGAGGTGTTTTTTTAGTGGGTTTGAATCCCACATAACCTTGAAGTCGCGGATCCTTCAAGGTATCTTACGAGATCCAACTACACCTGTGGATCTTAAAGATTTTCTCACCTGCCTGCCGAAAAAAAACCACATAACCCAATGTCCATCAGAACTATATGGGCCGCAGAACAAATTTGGACCCGAGTCAGCGTATCGTGGTCAATTTGAACTATTGATCCGGCCAGAAAAATCACCCCAGGAATTCCAATACACATTATGAAGCACGAATGGCATCTACGTATCAATCGAATAGACTCACCATTTTGCATTTTGGCTATTTTGAAAGAGGGACGGAAAATAGCAGACATTTGAATAATAATTTGAGCAAGTTAATATTATTCCGGCAGTTATAATAATGGTTGACTAGAACCTTGTTACTAAGTTTACCTACCTTATGATTTGATATCCACAAATTACACACAAGCCCCAATGCTCTACGATTCAAGTTCTTCTCATATCACCTTTTCAAATGAAATCATTGTCATCAATTTTTATGTTCGTGTGCAACAAGAGCTGTCACAACCGACTGTTCTGACTCATTAAGACCGAATGTCGTCAAATCACACCTCAGTTCTTCAAGATTGGAAACTGACGCGCACAACAAGCTTTTCTCACCCCTTCCGAAAGACACCGTTTCTGAGAATTAATTATAGCATTGTTGGGATTTTCCACTCAAGATATAATTCGCCGGTAGTTTGGGTTACATTTATCTCTTCGTATGACGTATGATATGAACACCTAAGCACAACGATTATCCTGTGATACGATCGGCAACTATAACTCACTGAAATCTACACCTACGAAAGGTTTACTATCTACAAAACAATTTGGTTAGCTTGAAAAAGAGATCAGGTGAAATGAAAAGTTTGTCGGAACATTCCAGAAATTATACAGAGTCAGGAATAATTACACTCAGAAGACATTCACGTTCATTTTATGCACAGAGTAGGGATGGAAGAACGGAGTAGCAATAATGGGGGTGCGCCTGATTTTTTTTAAAATTTTTAATCGAAAGTAGATCTCATCCTGAGAATTTTGACACCAGCCGTTCTCTTTTTGGGTAAGTTGATCTTTTTCTACGATTTTTTAACGTTTCGAATGTTTATGACGTCACGCGCCCCTCCCGCCTGGGCGGGACCCCCCACTATGACGTCATGAACATTCGAAACTTTGAAAAATCGTAGAAAAAGGTCTTCTCACTCTAAAAGGTCGCGGTTGGTGTCAAAATTCTCAGAATGACGTCCAGTTTAGATTAAAAATAACAATAAACAGTTTTTCGACCCATGCGCACACCCTATTGAACATGGAAGGGATTAGGGGAATGAGGAATTTCACCATGTCGGAATTTCCTATTTTTGACCCCAAAATCGGATTCAGCACCTCTAAAAACCCCCTAAGTCAAACTTTCAGCCCGAACTTCCTAATTTACGAATAAACAAAACAGTGTAGAAAATACGAATGTTTAAAAAACCCGGGAAAATGACGTCATGCTGGAATAGTTCATTTATGGCCGCTTGAAGCGCTGAGATCGAGAAATCCATAGTCCCCAGATGCAAAATTTCATGAAACAGTAAAGTTCGAAATCGAAAAACTGAAGAAAAAAATAGAAAAAGCGAGATGGGGGAAATTAGGTTTCCCCTGTTTTTGTTTGATAACTTTTCTCTTAGAAAACACGATTTCGTCGTCCCAATGGGCAACACTGGGAGGAGACGGCGATCCGAACAGCCCAATCAGCGAGCGTTCCCGCTGCACGTCTGTTTTCCCGGTTAGTTTTGAAATCAAAAATTTTGATTGTCTCCCAAAAATAACAGGAGACTTATTTTCCGAAATCAGCCCGATTTTCATCTATCCCACACCATTAACTATTCAGGAAAAATGCAAACAGAATTCGGTGAAATTCCTCATTGTAAAACCAGCAGGTAGGTAACGGGGATCTATTCTGCCGTCCTTAGCAAGAGTACCTCGGGCTTTGGCAATTTTCAGGTTTTTGCATATCTAGAATCTTTGGAGTCTTCTACTCCTTATGATACCTTATTCATGTACCTATGGGTACGAAAAGGTACACAAAAACGCAAGTGAAAAAGGGCGTATCTCTGAAATTTCTTGAAATCCTTAGGCGATTTGGCGTATGTCATTTTTCCTAAGCCTAAAAGGCAGATATCATGCCGAATACCTACCTTTCTCTACTAAGCAAGAAAGCCGCATCTCCTGAGATACGGCTTTTTTGCTTAGCAAAAATTCGAAATCTGGTCAACTTCCAGATCCGACACCCGTACTCCAGCCCAATGGAATTGACAGCACGCGGAAGAAAAACATAGTGAAAGATGGTTAGAAATCATGCCTGGAGAGAAAATGAACTTTTGGCACGGATTGCACGTCCGCTAATTAACAGTTCCTTCAAAAAGTTCCTTAAACAGTTCCTTCAAAAGTTCCTTTGACGAGTTCTTCTCGAGTTCTTTCACTAATTTAGAGTTCTTTTACTTATTTTCTTAAAAATGTTAATAAAGTTTTAAATAGCATCATTCACTCATGTGTTTCGTGTTTGTTATTTCTGGTCTAAGTTTGCTTGGTTGCTGTTAAAAGTCTTGCTCGGTGATTTATTAATGATAAGTCACCAAACAAACTGGGCTGGAGGCTCGTCACCGAACTTTTCCATATGATTAAATTTAATAATCTGCGTAAAAAAAAGAAGTAGTGTAGAAACAACCAACGAATCATGTTAAAAAACCCGGCTAAAATCTGCCAGGAAACCGCTTGGAGTGCTTGGAATGCTTAACAAAAAAGGCGTATATAGCATTAGCAAACTGAATTAAACCTTTAACAAACAGAATTAAACCTTTAGCAAACTGATTTAATCCATTCACAAAATGAATTAATCCTTTCGCAAACTGAATTAAACTTTTTGCAATTTGATTTAAACTCTTCGCAAACTTAATTAAACCTTTCGCAATTAGAATTAACCCTTTCACAAATAGAATTAAACCTCTCGCATACTGAATTAAACTTTTTGCAATAAACAAACAATTTAATAAATTTTTAATAAACAAAAGTACTAATAAATAAACACGTTAAACTATCCATATACAAGTCAATGTTCTAAAGTAAACTATCACATGAATAGTCCGATTTTTCAAGAAAGGAGAAGGTCAGTGGAGGGGTTGGCCTGTAGCTGCAGCAGGAAGGACGAGATACATGTCCATTTTCAACGGGATTTTCAAGGAATTCGAACGTCCCTCTTTCGAACGTTCAGCAATACTCACAATACTCAGCAATACTCACTGAACTAATATTTGAATCGCTGTCGCTCATCACCACAACGATGTTCCTCACAAAACCAAAAAAAAAAAAATTAGAAAAAACCTACGAACACTTTTTATGACGAGAATGTTGACGGGAAGGGAAGGGTGACTCTACACAGTGAAGGTCAAAAAAAGTTTGCCAGACCATAGGGGAGTAATTGACCATCCACAGGGAAGATATTGACCGTCCACAGATAAGGTATTGTTTTGGGGACTTCACTCACTCTTATGTCCTCAGATCATGTTTGGTGCAGAGGATTAATTTTATGAAAAGTTTAATTCTAATTGTGAAAGGTTTAATTCAGTTTGCAAAAAGTTTAAATCAAATTGCGAAAAGTTTAATTCAGTTTGCGAAAGGATTAATTCAGTTTGATAATGCTATATCTCGAATATCACCCTCATCCACGAAGCGGAAAGGGCGTATCTCCTCTAAATTGGTTATGACGTGAACTCCCATGAAAAAAAGGCCGTAGTAAGTTGGAGAATGATTGGACCTACAATATGATGTCCCGAAAATGGGGTAAAAGTATAATTAACTGGACGGGAAACTTAAAAAACGAAAAGTGCTTGTACTGAAAATCTTGATTTTCGGAGATGCGCTCTTCTTGCTAAGGACGGCAGTATTACAATTATTTCTGTTCGATTTTAAGTAACAGCCAACTAAATACAATTGTTCTGTTCATACTGAGATGACGGTACTAAATAGCCGAACGCAGTAAAATTTACTACAGGTAAAATTTATTACAGGTACCTGCATTTATTGTTCCACCTGCCCTTTGTTACTAAATAAACATTTAATGTTTATTTAGTAACAAAGGGCAGGTGGAACAATAAATACAGGTACCTGAGTAGAGAATGTAGGCCTAATGACCACTAATCACAGAGGTGATTGTCAAGTACCTAAAGAAGACAAGGCCAGGAATGACCACAGATGTAAACTTACCAGAACTTGTTACTTTCTGACCTCAGACAGCTTCCTGGTCATTTTGGAACCGAGTCTACGAATGTAGCGGAAGCAATGTTTTCACTTTTCAAGGTTGAGAAAATTTCCCTCCAAAATCAAAATTTCCCTTCTAGTTTTAAGTTTTAGACCTTTCTGGACAATGATGTTTATAATGACTGGCCTAACCATCTTTAAAACGAAGCCATTTTCTGCGTATAGTTTCTCTTACTGATCACTAGAGCTCGGAAAATAGGCATGAAAATTCCCCGAAAATATGCACCAGAAACTGGAAAAATATGCAAAATATGCATTTGCCCATAAAACTGCATACCACTTTGGAATTTCAGTATTTTAAGAAAGGATGTTCCATATTATTACATTTTTTTAGCCCTTTTACTACATTTATTAAGTTATGAAGCATCAGGTAAAGTAAACAAGCAATTCAAAAAATCAGTTATACATTTTTGCTTCCGAGTCTACCAAGGTAGCGGAAGCTTTGTTTTCACTTTCCAAGGACGAGAAAAAAAGTTCTCCAAAATCAAAATTTCCACTCGCGTTTTACGTTTTAGACCTTTCTGAACAATTTTGGTTCCGTGTCTGTCTGTCTGTCATGAATTCCTTGTAACGCGCATAACTATACGAAGTTATTGTCCGATTTCCATGAAATTTTCAGGGATTGTGCGGGTTGGTGTGTAGACGGTCCCCTATGAAAATCATCATCCTCGGACTGATAGAAGCGACTGCGCATGCGCAAACCTGAATTCCTTGTAACGGCCATAACTTCTACATTTTCCATCCGATTCCAATGAAATTTTCAGGGATGTTACAGATTAGTATTTAGATGGTCCCCTATGAAAATCATCACCTTCGGACTGATTGTAGCCACTGCACATGCGCAAACGTGAATTTCCTGGTAACGGCCATAACTTCTACATTTTCAATCCGATTTCAATGAAATTTTCAGGGATGTTACAGACTAGTATTTAGATGGTCCTCTATGAAAATCATCATCCTCGAACTGATAGAAGCGACTGCGCATGCGCAAACGTGAATTACTTGTAGCAGCCGTAACTTCAACTGTCCCCCAGGGGTCGCGGGTTCGAAACCCAGCCGAGGCCAAGTATTTTTTTGATCCAATCACATACATCTACTCACTTAATTTTTCATCCGAATTTGATGACATTTTCTAGGATTGTCCAGATTAGCGTGTAGATGGTCCCCTATGAGGGTAGTGGATGGTACTTAGAGATTGGTGTTTTGAGATTAACAACTAAGCATCTGATCATCTATATAATCGGGTTATGGATACGAGGAAGCTATGTGCCACACCCACTTGGCAGAAGTTTTATTTACTTTTATACATTTATACGAACTTGGTATAAAATGTAAAGATGAACTACATATTATATTGGACAATATTTACACGCTCCAAATTATCATGTGTAAAACAGTGTCTCCTGTCACTTAAAATTTCTTTCAATGCAGAAAACGATCTCTCTACATCGCAAGATACAATAGGCAAAAATTTAAAAGTGGAAATCTCTTTTGGAGAGTAGGGAGAGTCCCATGAGCTGTCTTCTCCTTTGAGAATTTTCGCGATTTGAACCACTGAAGACCACCCTGGATTTTGGTTTATTATTTTCAATAATGAACCTTTGGAATCGACCAAGAAAAAAAAATTTTAACACCCCCTCAAAATTTGATGGTTTACGTTTCAAAGTACGTAGAATCCAAAAATCTAATAAAAATTTGGCCGTCCATACGCCGTACGCGGCACTTTTGCCACTTAGCATTGACCGATTTTGATGAAATTTGGTATGTAGGCTCCATTTGGGGTCTAGTTGTGCCCCGAAGCTTTTGGTTCATGTAGGTCACTTCTAAGGGTTCCAAAATCAATTTTGAAATTTTGAAAACGCCCTAACTCAAAAAAATTAATTGGTTGCCTGTAAAGTCGGTATACGGGCGAAAGTTTTATTACGTGACAACGACTTTGAGTGGTAAAATAATTTTAATGTTAATATTCATTCGTATAGTAGGAAGAAGGATAATATTATTATTATAATAAATTTTTTTATTATAATAAAAAATTGTATGCAGGCGCCTAAATAGAAGCGCAAGACATGAACCGGTGTGTATGCCTATCTCTCTCACTCTGTCTCTCTCGCTCTGTCTCTCTCGCTCTTAGGCGGAAGAGAGAAAGAGCGAGAGAAGTGAAAGGGACGCGTGCCTCTCACTCGCTCTCATTGTGAGCGCATAACGTGAGCGGCTTTCTTGAAGTGTCACCCGGCAAACCAATTTATAAGACGTTGTCACGTCAAAAATTTCGATATAAAGGTATTGTTTTTCCTTCAATTTAGGATTCTATAGAATTTTTAGAATTTTTTGAGACCACGTGGAACTTTGTAGGACAAACCGTTCGCTCCCTACGAAAATTTAAGGGTTTAAATTGATTTATATATATAAATCAAAACACGAGTGTAAATCGCAAAAGAGGCCTAATCTCCGTTCAAATTAGAGCTGACCGAAATGCGATCGATAGTTGGTGATTTGGATTTTTTTGATTTTTTTTTTTTTTTCACATTGGATGGTTGGTGATTTTGTAGACGAGTGATCTATATAGAAAAATAATAAACCATTGTGTAATAATTTGCAGCGTTTTTCGGTAGGACCCCCTCCAGTTTATCCTTGACGGCTTTTCCAGTTGTTCCATGCCAGTGGGAGCTTTTTTCGAGCAGGTCGGAAACAGCACCTACGGCAGAGCAGAGATCCATCCCCCTGGTCTCCAGGTGGTTTATCAAATGGGGTATGGTACTAAAGTTGGCATTTATAAAGGCCAAACGATGGACGATCTGGTAAAATATGCTGCAAAATATGCAAAAATCCCCAAAATGACCGAAATATGCAAAAAATAAGCAATTTCAATTTCAATTTAAACCACCGTATACCCTTCAGAAACCTTCAAAACGTTCAAATACTAAGATATACCGCATAATAAAAGATATGCAAAATATGCAAATTCCGAGCTCTACTGATCACATATGTCCTTCTTTACGGCCATGTTGACCAGGAAGAAGAGGAGGAAGTAATGATAATGGAATAAATGATATTCTGTCGGGTTTGGGTTGCAAAATGTAATTAAATAGGTATATTGAGCAGTGATGTAATCGGTTATAGGTAGTAATATTTTTATTCTTGACCATTTTTAATTGGTTTTTTATGGAATCATTGTTTTTTAGGCGTTTTTTATGGAGTTGGTCTACTGGCCAATCGGCAACACTGAAAATAATAGTGTACCAAGAACTAGCTCGTCGTGCCAGAAATCATGTAGCACGTGCAATAATAAAGAACTTCCAGTTGAACTAATTCATTTTACCTATTTCTGCGTCAAACAATAAAAACTGAAAAGGCTTCATTTCATTGATTGATCAACGTTGCACGACATGAGGGGCGGGTAAGGCACTATGTGGCATCCGAAGACACCGAGACACCTAACTGTGCTTCAAAAGATCCTTCCAAGATCAAGTCCCCGACCTCGTTTCACGCATTCACAGTTAAGAGATGCGCAGCTGAAGATAAATCGGCATTAATGTCCTGAAGAACAACTTCTACTTAGGTTCCAGTTTTCCGGGACGCGCGTCTTCGGATTGCGGAAATTCTTCAAAACAGAAGACTCGAATTTTTACGAAAGCCGGATTATAAAGGTATTGGTGGGCAGTTCTAACTGAAGGGTAATTTACAAAAACTTCACCAACACTTAGATGCCAGTCTGCTTATACTGCTGTAGATCAGTCAAAATCGTAAGTAATAAGCAGCTAGGTATCGTTTTACAGACATATCACATAGATACATCTAAGTATTTTACACGTTGAACGTCAGGGACGGTTTCCTGAAAAATGTCGTCTTTTAGGGAATGAACGTTTTATCGTACAATGCTTGGGTTGGGCATGATTCGATTATTAAATTCGAAATTTTTTTGAAATGGTAAGAAAATCTATTTTATTCCAATTCTACTGAGAGGTCTACTGGGGGGTCCTGCCCATATTCGAAACTTTCTACTCATCCAAAAAGAGAGCAGCTGGTGTCAAAATTCTCAAAATGAGGTCTAATTTCGAGAAAAAAAAACAACGCTGCAAATTATTACACAATGGTTTATTATTTTTCTATATTTCTAAATCACCAACCATCCAATATGAAGGAAAAAATAAAAAATAAAAAAAAATAAAAAAATAAAAATAAAAAATAAAATTTTTTTAAAATTCAAAAAAAAAAATCAAAATCAACAAACATCGATCGCATTTTGGTCAGCTCTAATTTGAACGGAGATTAGGCCTCTTTTGCGATTCACACTCGTGTTTTGATTTATATATATTTATTTCAATTTAAACCCTTAAATTTTCGTAGGGAGCGAACGGTTTGTCCTACAGAGCTCCGCGTGGTCTCAAAAAATTCTAAAAATTCTATAGAATCTTAACTTGAAGGAAAAACAATACCTTTATATCGAAATTTTTTGAGTTAGGGCGTTTTCAAAATTTCAAAATTGATTTTGGAACCCTTAGAAGTGACCTACATCAACCAAAAGCTTCGGGGCACAACTAGACCCCAAATGGAGCCTACATACCAAATTTCATCAAAATCGGTCAATGCTAAGTGGCAAAAGTGCCGCGTACGGCGTACGGACGGCCAAATTTTTATTCGATTTTTGGATTCTACGTACCTTGAAACGTAAACCATCAAATTTTGAGGGGGTGTTAAAATTTTTTTTTTCTTGGTCGATTCCAAAGGTTCATTATTGAAAATAATAAACCAAAATCAGGCGCACCCACCACTATGTGGAACCATCTAGGGATACACGTAATGCCTGACAGAGCTGTTAAAATAGGAATTCCAATTCCCATTACCAATTCCAATTACTTTAGAAACAAAGTAATTGCCATTACCATTACCCATTCCTGAAATGGGAATGGAATTTTCAATAACTTTTTCCAATTCCTTCAGGAAGGAATTACAGGAAGAGTAATGGGAACCCATCCCCCATTACCACCATTCAATCAGTAAGTTGACCATCCTCCAATTCATAAGGGACTATCCTCCAATTCATAGGGAACCATTCCCAAATTCCTTGGGGACCACTCTCCCGATTCATATTGGACCACCCACAAAATTAGAAGGGAATTGGATGTTGGGACGGTCCCCTATGAATCGGGACGGTGGTCCCCAAGGAATTTTGGAATGGTCCCCTTTGAATTATAGGATGGTCCCCAACGAAATAGATGGTGGGATGGCCCCCTATGAATTGGGAGGGTGGTCCCCAAGGAATTTGGGAATTGTCCCCTATGAATTCGAGGATGGTCCCTTATGAATTGGAGGATGGTCAACTTACTTGATTGAATGGTGGTAATGGGGAATGGATTCCCATTACTTTTCCAACTACGAGTAATGGGGAATTGGAAAAACCATTACCATTACAAGGAATTGGAAAAATTAATTGAAAATTCCATTCCCATTACAGGAATGGGTAATGATAATGGCAATTACTTTGGACTAAAGTGTCTCTTAAAACCCCAGTTATTGGTTTCATGTGTAAATAATCATAATCACTTCACTCATTTCATTGCTAATAAGAAAAGTAATTTTGAAAAGTAATCATTACTCAAAGTAATCATTACTTTACAACTCCGATGCCTGATAAGTCCACCGAAATTTGATATTTTTTTCCAACAGCCCAAGACAAAATATTGGACGATTTTCTGGCTAGCAAACATCATTGTATAAGCAATGTCTTGAAGTTCGAGTGAAAGCCTCAAAACAGAATTTTTTTTTGACAAAATTGATTATTGTTGTATTTCTATGATTATTCAACCTACAGAATACAAATTGGTATGGCAGATGACCCCCAAAATTTTCAAAATGGGACTTAGCAGCACCATATCAACACCAAAAAGGGAAATAATTATGTTCTCAAAATTGAGAATGGCGAAAACCATTTTCTTGCCTCCCCTCACCCACCAAACTATTTATCAAAACGTCGAGGTAAAATTTCAAGAGAACGCGATTCATTCCAAGAAAATGATTTTTTTTTTCTTAGGTCACAGCGGAATGTGCCCACTTATTTGTGGTCATTACAAAGTAGTTAATCCAAAGTAGTTTGTGTAGTAGTTAACAGAGTAGTTAACAAAATAGTTAAGTTAAGTAGTTTGTGCACATGTCTCAACATTAATTCGAACTTATCACCTCTGCTATCTCAAGTTGACAAAGTTGACAAAAGATAAAATAGAATGAGCGATAACTTTGAACATTTCAAGATTTGATGAGATAATCATACGGGGTGTCCCGAAACAAATCAACAGCATCGATTCTACAACTAATAAGCAGGAAAGTGGCCTCTGTTTTGTTTTACCCCACAAAAATCCAATTTTTTTTTTAATTTTACGATATTTTTGTGTTTTCTACCTTAAGTCATGAAGACAACTCCCGTAATTTACATGCAAATTCAACTTTGATTACACTTTTGTAAAAAGCGTTAAATTTCCTATATGAAGAGCGTAATGTTATTGGATTGAAGAAAAGTAATTTAAAAAAGTATTAATCATTGCCTAAAAACTCCGATTTTAAGCAGCAGATACCCCCCGGCAAGGCAATCTCCCTTTTCTTCAGAAATCCCTTATCAAGAGGCTAATGTTATCAATCTATTGATAAGAAGTTCGGTACATACAGTCGCCGGGGAAGACCATCGCGAAGTTACGCAAGGAGAAGAGATGGCAGGAGTTCACAGCGCGACCGCTCACTAACGAATGGACCCTCACTCAACACCTTCCCAGTCCGTCGTGGATCAGGATAAAGGACGTCTTTCTGTTTTATTTCTTTCTCTCTCTATTTTTTTTCCTCAGTGCGAAAATAATCGAAAAAGAAGAAAAGGATGAGGTGTCGCACTTCTAAAGTTTATGAGTTTCGGTCACACGTTTTTACAAAGCGGGTTTTGAGTGGTCGTAAAGAAGACAAACAGGTATTGATGCGCTCGTAGACAGTAACCATAAAAGTCGATGATCGAATAGATTTATAGAAATTACATGATTTCTTCCCAAAGACTATCTAGTCAGAATAGCTCACGGCGATACTAAGTTCGTAAACTTGAAAAACGATGTGGAATTTCTGGAATTTGATTCTGTAGAATAATGTCGCTAGTAACATTTTTTATTACGTGGCTAGTAACTATTTATTTTTGAGTTGATTTTCTTCCCCAGTCACATTACAGTATCAATAATACAATAGTATGCGAACATGTAGGTACATACTTGTTGAATACATTTAACCCGTAGCGCGACACGTGATTTTCCACCCATTCAGGCGACACCAGGAGTATGGGACACTCACACCTCATTTTTCCCAGTTTTAACCGTGTTATTGTTAGGAAATTCATATACCTTCAAGACTACACTCCGAGGAAAGAAACATATGGGTATTGCGGTGAACATGGTGGGTGGTTGTCGGGAGGGGGGTGAATAAAAAGCTGAGAAAACAATTCTTGCTCACTGTGTATACCTACCTCATTTATTATTGGGTAGGTACTTACTGATGGGTGTGGTTGTTTGTGAAGGATAGCGAGAGGGGGGGGGGGGGGGGTTGAGGGATATTGGCCAAAAATCGATGTGTAATATGTATGTAGGTCTACAAAAAAATCAGAGAAAAATACATTTGTTGCACAAATTTATTCTAATAAACTTTTATAAACTTGAACAATAGTGTTTTTAATCAAATTTTCAGTCTTCAGAAGAAAAATTGTCTGTAATGCTCTGATAAGATAATCACCTACCTACATGTGGATATTGAAAAGAAAAAAAATTCGCTACCTACCGAAATATTCATTATGTCTATAATATGAATTCACGGCCTAGTAAACACTCATTAGGTATTTACTGTGCAAATATCGAAACGAAAATTCGCTAAAACTAAGGATGACACGTAGGTATCACAAGGCACCTAGGCGACACCAGGAGTATAACATACTCACAAGGTTGTGAAAAATCGTGAATAACCTTGAGATGGAGAGGCCTTGGCGATGCAGGACCAACGGGATCAGGTAGCAGTCTAAATTGCCCGAATTTACATGGGCGCCAATCCCCCCTGTGGGCGCGCAGGGTGACCAACCCAACAACTCGAAATTTCCATGTGAGTGTCCCACACTCATGTGTCACGTTATGGGTTAAGTTGCATGTTTGGAAAGAGGCAAGTAGGTACTTTGGATCTAAACAACAATATTGGGGAACAAGCAATATGGGAATCGCGCATAAGAAAAGACTATTCCCATAAAATTTAAACTCCATCACCACTTTACAATATTTTCAACATAAAATCCAAATATTGCATGGAAAAAAAACCCGGATGGACTACTAGTAAACCAGAACTCTACAATCAATCAGAATGAGAGTGATTAGCGATAACAGAAGTTGAAATTGGATGATTGAACTTGATTTGGAATTCAGAATAGATTAATTTAATTGTCTTATCATCTTTGAGTGCAGGTTTTGTGCCGCTATAGGAGACCGCTGAGAAGTAAACTAATAATAAGGAGATATGACGAACCCCTCATGAACTCCCCATTTCTCCGATAAGTTAGCAATTTCACTGTCATTTCCACGATGTTTTCCCGAGCACGCTAACGAAATGGCGGTAAATGATTGCGTTAATATTACACGGAGAAGATACGTCCATGTAGGTGACTGAACGAACGAGATCATCCGTGCGTTACAAGATTGGGATTACAGGGACATAATTTGGTCATTGAAATAAGACCAGCCCATAAAAATTGGACGATGTTGGAATAGGAGCAGGCAGTTTTTTTACTAAGTCAGTATTTACGTTCAAATTAATTTGGGACAAACTGCGTGAGAACCTTTAATTTTTTAGTTTTTATTATTTAATGTACAAAGGCCATATTAGAAGAAAACAGACCAAGTAGGGAGGTGGCCTGCGAAACCAAACACGGACATCGCAATCGAACTACAATTTTTCCGTTCGCTAATGAGGATAATAATTACCTGATTAATGAATGCTCTGTAAACTTTTTAGTTGAAAAGGGAAGTAAAACTCAAATTTATTGCAGAAGCGGATCTAATCTTTACCTAGTTCTTTGTCTGTTGAAATTACTGCCAACAAAACACAAACACAAATTAATTACAACTCAATTGTAATTAATTCAACTCAACTTTGAGTTGTAAGAAACCTGTCCTATAAAACCTATGATAAAGAAGTGAAGTTACTAATTTAAAAAATTGAATTCAAGCAGTGGAGTTGTGGGTAGTTGTTTTAAGTGATAAGTCGGATTTGCCTGTTACACTGGATTTGCATTTATTAAAAGAAAATGAACGAAACAGAAATCTCTTCTCAACTATCAAAACAGAGCTTTTTTTTACTTGTTTTATTGCACCAAGTTACAACTTATAAGCAACATTATTCTGATACATAGTTGGTGTACGTTAACCCTTAATTTCCCACTTGTTCAAAAAATTGTTTTTTTTTTGGATTTTTTCATTCAAATTTAGATATATTTTGACAAGTTTTATAGAATATTTGAGCAGAAGGTACCTCAAAGGCCCAATTATTATCTATCAGCTCAATCTTTCTGCTACAAAATCTGCCTATAAACCCAATATTGTTGGAGTAGAAGAAGAAAATTTCGAAAAAAAAGGTGGGATGATGGGTCTATTATTTCCCATAAAGTGCAGTACCAAGGAATAAGGTGGAAAAGGTTCACTTCACAGAGGAATCAATGCTGCTTAGACAGTAGCGCCCTCTCTGAGGAGACCCAACTTATAGCCTACCAAGTGAAATGAGGGTAGAAGGTAGGTACAGTCTGTCTACTCTTTGAATTATTATCTTTTTATTATTACCTTTCTTCACACAAATTTTCTTACTCCATAGTTGGAGTAAGATATCCAGCGGTTATCAGTTAATCAGTTTTTGTTCAAAAGTGTATAAACTTTTGCAGGTAAAATTCAGACTTCCAAAAAGATACCTCAGGCTATTAAGGTTTATAAAACTAAGATACTTCACTTAGTTCTTATTGTCCTGAAATTTGCACTTCATGATGGTCACACTAAGTGGATTAGATCGTGTGGCTTGGTTCTCTTAAGTCTTCTAAGCAGATCATCTGTGTTGAGTAGCTGGATGACATCCTCATTTACATGATCTTGGAGCCTCAAAAGGTCTCATGGCTTGGCTGCGAATGACCTCATTGACAGATTCTATCTTCAGCTCGTAGTGAAGTCTGTCATTTCCAAAGTATCTGTATGCATCAACGCAGCATCGCAGTACATTATTCTGGAAGCGCTGAATTATGTCTCGATTGCTCTGGGCGGTGCACCCCCACAGTTGTGCACCGTAAGTCCTGACAGGCTTTAGGACTTGCTTGTACAGTATAAGCTTATTGTGGACAGACAATAGGGTGTGCGCCTGGTTAGGAAAAACTGTTTATTGTTATTTTTAATCTAAGGTAGACCTCATTCTGAGAATTTTGGTACCAACCGAGGCCTTCTAGCGTGAGTAGATCTGTTTCTATGATTTTTCTAAGTTTCGACCGTTTATGACGTCACAGAGGGCTGGGGGGTCCCGCCCAGGCGAGAGGGGCGCGTGACGTCATAAACGGTTGAAACTTAGAAAAATCATAGAAACAGATCTACTCACGCTAGAAAGTCGCGGTTGGTGCCAAAATTCTCAGGATGTAGTCTACTTTCGATTAAAAATCTAAAAAAAATCAAGGCGCACCCCCCATTTTGACCGTCGGCCCATCAGCCAGTATATTTTCCTGAATTTAATCAAAAGCTCAGCTTTTTTCTTCTTAACGTGGGACTTCCACCTTAGTTTGGCATCCAGCGTCATTCCAAGATATTTCGCTTCATTGGCATACGGTATCACCTTGTTATCGAGAATGGCTGACACATAGTTGATCCTCTTATTCGTGAAATCAACGTGCACGGACTTAGTCTCATTCATTCTAACTCTCCAATCATGAATGCGGGAGATACAGAAATTTAGCTAGGTAACTGATTCACTGTTTGTTTCCCCAGTCGCTACAATTGCAGTATCATCCGCAAACGTAGCGAGGGTATTACCTCCTGTTTCTGGTAAGTCAGAAGTGTAAAGCAGGTACAGTAGTAAAACAGAGCTAATGCGTCTATTGAGAAGAAATAACTGTACACAGATGGCGTACAATTGAAAAGTTACAAGTATAAAAAGTCTCCCAAGTGGGTGTGGCACATAGCTTCCTCCTATACATAAGCTGTCTCTATGGATGATCCGACGCATAGTGGCTAATCTCAAAACATCAATCTCCAAGGACCTACCTTGCACTACCCTCACAGAGGACCACCTACATGGCAACCCATACAATCCCTGAGAATGTCTTCAAAATCGGATGGAAAATGTTGATGGCAGGGGCGGCTGCTGATAGGAGCATAGGCGCATGTGCACCCCCAGCCAATTAAAAAAGAAAAAAATCAAAGTTAGTTCCTCTGGGTTTGAAGAGTAAGTTGGCTAGTGACAGAAGACACGATCGTAGGTACTGTGCTAGTTGAATCTACGCGCGAAAACTGTGGCGGGGACCTCCCTCTTTTCTGACCAATCAGCGGCGGTTCGCGCAAATCCAGTTTTATGCTCCGTTTCGAGGAGGGTGACGTCATTCGAGGGAGGCAGGCACGTGAGATTGACCAACCAGAGAGCACGAAATGTGACCTTGAGGTGCAGCACGTAGGCTGTGCACCTGGGGTGTGTGAGTGAGTGAATTTCCAATTTTATTATTTTGTCTTCCTGGCTCACTGCTTTCCCGGTTTCCTTATCGTAAACAAACAGAACTGATAAGGGCATTTCCCGTTTTTTGTTTTCGGTCCACCGTTTTGTTCAAAGTACTGTGATTATTTAGGAGTGTTGTAGGTACTATGAATAATTCAGTGCATTACATTAATGTAAACTATTCGTGTTTGTCAGTCGTGAAAAAGTGCGACATTCCAGAAACTGGCCGCCCCTTGCCGTCTGTACCTGGACTCCAGCAGACGTTAAAATTTAAAAATCGTGCAGATTTGTACCGTAAGTTTAATGTCAAATAATATTCGACTTGTTATAATATTATTACAAGAAGGTAGATTGGCTTTGCAGGTGTGAAGTGACTAACAAATTATTTTGTTTTGCTTGCCTACTTTGTTCTACCAACCGAAATGAGGCTTGGGTTAAAGACGGCATAAGTGATCTCCCATTTAGCCAAAAAACGCATTGGCTGTCTCCCATAAAAACGCTCTGGTAGATTTGCGTATATTGGGTCGTCAAAATATACCTAATGCAACAACTCGACAGTGCATATCATCTTAATCTGATGCAAAAAACCAAAACGGTTAACAAAAATAGGTACATTCTGTCTCGAATTATCGTTAATTTTTCTTCCAAGTTGGACGATGTTTTGAATCGTCACGGGCAAATACACATTTCAGCTTTACAATAAGATGGATGCATTTCTTGGGTTTAGACCTTTGATGATTAAGTATTTCAGAATTTCTGTTAACCACTAGAGAACATTATTTTTCGTGTCTAATGCACCTACGTATTTAGTACCGTTTGCAATTTTAAGATGAAAAAGTTACCAAGATTTATCCCATTTGCATATCGTTGAAATTTCTATTTGGCAGAGAAAAGCACCTATTCTGTCCCTACTCCGTAGCTTCTCCTGATCTCCGTGCACCCCTTGAGTTCAGGGCAGGAGCCGCCACTGGTTGATGGTATTTATAAGGTTACCTCGTATGCGCTTTGCGCAGCGGCTACCTTCGATCCGGGGGCGATGATTCTCATAAGGGACCATCTAAACGTCAACCCGCACAAGAAAATTTCATAAAAATCGGACAAATTCGAATAGTTTTGCTCTTTACAATGATCCCATGACAGACAGACACGGAACCAAAATTGTTCAAGAAGGCGTAGAAGACGATTGGAAATTTTGATTTTGTAGAACGTTTTTTGAAAACAATGCTTCGCTATCTTGGTAGACCATGAAGCAATATTGGGAGATTCAGATTAGGGCCATTCTGTCTCAGTCTGTTCACAGGAGTTGCGAAAGGAGCTAGAAAATCCCATTAAGTTGGATCTGAAGAGCTTCGGCCACACACAATTGAGAACTGTTTACTATTACTGCTAAGGATGATTCCCCTACATGGAACATGATTTTCACGATCATTGTGCTTATTCTATCTGCATTCTAACCGAATACTCTGCCACATCGCAAGTACTCACCTCTTCTACTGGCAAGGACTAGAGACTGAGCTGACCCGCTCAACCTGAGGCCGCGGAGGTAGTGCTGGGGGTGTGCGGGCCCCACGATCCTCGTCTGCTCGCCGACCAGCCGTGTCTGGTCGTGTGCGCCACCAGCCGCCTGAAATGGTTAGGATATGAGTGAGCATTTTGGAATGTTGTAGAACTCTTTTCATCTGTAAAGGGAGCATCAGAAGAAGAAAAAAAGGCAGAAGGAAATACTGGGCACCCTCTTTCTATCAAGTTCAATTCCACACTCAAAGTAGTGTTGGTAGCCTGAACAAGCAGAACAAAATCAATTTACAAATAAAGTCGCGATCAGCGAAATCTGGTGTTATGGTTCAAGAGAAGCGGTAAGAAATCCTATTTTATTCTACTGATTTGGAGACTTTGAAAAACACCTTCCAGTGCTTCCTCACGAAGAATAACAAATTGGTTACCTACATTACTTGTTATGAAACATGCTGGATTCATACATTCAGAAACAACCTATTTATTCAGAGTTCTTTTCAATGTGTGCCACTTTTCTAGCTATCCCCTCAGAGTTCCCCCACTGATTGGTTTGCTTTGAAATTCATCAGTAAATATTCCGAAACCGACTTCTAACTAACCTCAACACCACATCAATTTGTTACCTACACGCTTGTGCAGACAAGATGCAAATTATGTATGGGACCATCCAGGGACACACGTATTGACTGATAAGTCCATCAAAATTTGATATTTTTTTCTAACAGCCCAAGACAAAATATTGGACGTTTTTCTAGTTCGTAAACAGAGGCTTCTGCGGAACCAAATTGATGAAATGTAAAAACAATGTACTTGAAGTGCGATTGAAAGGCTCAAAACACGGCTTTAACACGAAAATTTCATATTTTGGAAAAAACAACTTATTTTGGATGGGGGGTGCCCTTATTTATTTTTTAAAATTTTTAATCGAAAGTACACCTCATTCTGAGAATTTTGACACCAGCCGTTCTCTTTTTGGATGAGTAGATCTTTTTCTATGATTTTTCAAAGTTTCAAATGTTCATGACGTCACACGCCCCTCCCGCCTGAGCGGGACCCCCAGCCCCCTGTGACGTCATAAACATTCGAAACTTTGAAAAATCATATAAAAAGGTCTTCTCAACCTAGAAGGTCGTGGTTGCTGTCAAAATTCTCAGAATGAGGTCTAGTTTAGATTAAAAATAACAATATATATTTTTCCGACCCATGCGCACACCCCATTGTTGTTTCTCCGTGACTATTGGTAGAGCTCAAGTTGGTATGGTAGATGACCCCAGCATTTTCAAAATGGGAATTAGCAGGACCATTATTAATTACTATACCTAAACCAAGAGTCTGCCGTGAGGCGAAAGCTATTTCGACCAAAAAAGGGAAATAGTATTAGTATTAAAATGGTTTTACTATTAGCATATTCTCAAAACTGAGGAAAAGCCGCTGTTAATCAAAACGTTGAGGTCAAATTGTGAGCTTTCAAGAGTGAGCCATCTACATTTTCCCTACTTACAATGGGGTATTTCGGTGGGTCGGAAATTCAGGTTTTTGACCTCAAATTTGGATTCAGCACCCTTGAAAACCTATGTTACTCCAACTTTTAGCCTAATGATGCTATAGAATGTGGTAGAAAAATTAATTAAAAAGATCACACGTTTGAAATAAAGGCGGGCCGCCATAAATGCACACACACTACACCGTGCGCGTGTGTGAGTAGTATTTTGTAGTATCCAAGAGATTCTCATTTCGGATAGCGTTACTTTACAGTTCAATCATTAGCGTTACCTACGTCTGCCGTCTGTAATCGGTTGTTTTCTGTTCGCTTCGTTTGTGGTTTCGACTTATCAAATTTTCACCTAGTGTATCACCCACGATTTCTTTTCTTTCTTTCGTTTTAAATATGACGGAAATTAAGAGGAAGATCAACATTCTGGAGCCTCAATTAGAACCTGCTACCATTGAGAACATTCCAATCTCTTCTCTGTGCATGGATACTTTTTTCAAATACAGTTTTGGCTAGCTACGTCACGATTGGCTAGCTAGGTCACACCATTCAAATCTTCAACTTTCCTTACCTTCTCTGATTTTTTAAAAATTTTTAAAAAAATTTTTAAAAAAGTTTACCAACAATTTGGGGGAAATGGCTCGATGTTTGACAAACTTCGGACGAGGCTCGCCAAATCACAAGGCGTGAGAAGTGGGCATTAGGAACATCATAGTGGAATTATGGGTTTCATGAAGCTTGCTCATCTGGACCATGGAACTTGGAAATAACATGGATACTACTCACTACTGGATACCTACTCACTTCCTGGGTTTGGACTTAGCTAATGCCGGCCACACACGTGCAGGTTTGCCTGCAGGTGTACCTGTACAGGTAAACCTGAGCGTGTGTGGGTACATACCTGCACAGTTATTCACCTGATCTGAGACCTGTGCAGGTAAAGTTCGCCTGATGGAAATTCAATTCTCTTTACCTGCGCAGGTTGGTAAACCTGAGCGTGTGTGGGGGCTCACCTGACGCCTGCACAGGTTTCAGTTCAGATTTTTCAGTAGATATTCTTTTCCCAGAACTTGGTATATGGCATCACACGTCTCTGGGATGATTTGTCCAAGAGCTTGTGGTGATATTGCAGTTGAGTATTTGAGGCATTCATACGACCTTCTGCTCGAAAGGTATCTCAGAGTAGCTGCT